>CM068866.1:18229026-18962260 GCA_035149815.1 Branchiostoma lanceolatum
CCTGGCTGTCGGAGAGGCTTTTGGGAAGACCGTTATCGTCCTTGGGAACGAACGCACCTCCACCCTAATGCTGTACACCCTGGACACACACAACCCTCATGCCGTTCCAGAGTTCCAGACAATTTACCGTCATGGCAGGTAAGAACTATATTATTATAGGTCCGCGATAATCGAACCCTATTTTACGATTGGCACTACCATCTTGTAAGTCTGTCACATTCTATTTGCCAAAACATTTCGGTCAGCTAGTCTGGTAAATGCAGTATATCCTCTATCCGTTCCATGTTACAGTACCTTCATTGGTTACTAGTCGGCGCTCGAGTACCAACTATGGTTCCTGACATGAATTCTAGCATTTATAACAACATGTATCATTAGTTCATAAAAACATGATTATACTGAAATATAAATTATGGTTATTCATGCACAACTAATATGTAATAACTGTTAACAACACCTGTACCCGTACAGGTGGGACCGGAAGTGGGACAACGCCTACGATGACAGAGAGGTCGGTGACATTGACCCAGAGGACATCAAGTGAGTAAGCGTTACCATAAATTGCAATAGTTATGTCAAAACGTCCTATATCCGTCTTTTTCTCGAGCAGGCTGGAAACTATAAGTTTTGAATACCATGGCTATATTTATCCTTTTTGCTCGGACAATGCTGTTTGTAATGGTAACCAACTGTTGTAGCAGCCAAAAACGTCTCACGAAGAATTAAAACTTCTCCCTGCTGCCTAACTCTGTCACCAATTGGGAATTGGGTGCCACACGGCTACTTCGGTATGCCAAAGGTTCAGTCAACTGCCAACAGTATCAGACACCCCCAAGGCAGTGAGAAAACAGAATGGAGATGATCAACACACGCAGCACCGTTAGATACATATTTCCGAAACTGCATTTCAGGTTCATTCCGCATGAGGACTCTCCTGACGGGCACCCCGTGCTGCTGGTTGCTGGAAGCCTGAGCGGAACTGTGACCCTGTACCGGGTCATCAACACGCCTCTGTAGCGCACACAGCTCCAGTCAACACCTGCAGGCTACATCTACGACTAAGAATTAAAGAAATTGGCAAGTTTGTAAGTGAGAAGGGTCTGATTCGTTGGGCAGATTCGTTGATTCATCTCTTCCTCCACGAATCAACATGCCTAATTTAAAGTTATGTCCCCATTTGAACCTGCAACATGAGCTAGATTGTATCACATTTTCACCAATAACGGATTATTTCACATTCTCACCTATAACCCCCCTCGCCTTATTTGATCAAAGCATCACGCCTCTCTAGGAAATACACCTCCAGTCAACACCTGCAGGCTACATCTACGACTAAAAATTAAAAGGTATTGGCAAGTTTGTAAGTGAGAAGGGTTTGGTTCGTTGGGCAAATTCATTGATCCATCTCTTCCTTCACGAATCAACATGCCTAATTTAAAGTAATGTCCCCATTTGAACCTGCAACATGAGCTAGATTGTATCACATTTTCACCAATAACCTCCCTCACCTCATTTGATCAAAGCAACACGCCTCTCTAGGAAATACACCTCCAGTCAACATCTGAGGGTTACATCTATCTATGACTAAGGAATAAAAAGAAATTTGCAAGTTTGATTGATAGTAAGAGGAGTTTGGTTCCTTTGGTAGATTCGTTGAACTATCTCTTCGCTTCCTGGCATTTGCAATTTGCAATGCAGTGATGTCTGCATTTCAACCTGCAAAACGAGCTCGACTGTATCTTGCACATTTTTTTTTACCTCTAAACCTCCCTCGCCTTATTTGATCAAAGCAATACAATGTTGGTTCTGCCTAAATTAAACGTGAAAAGGCAACACAAATACTCTCTATCCATTGTGAGGGATTTTTGAATGTGGTTTATCTTATTAGTATTTACAAACAGGTAAGGCCCCGGCCGCTTTCTGTAGACAGTGAACGCTGAGCCACCGTACAGTGACCGTGCGCGTGTGACACTGGTTTTCATAATTAGAAAATGGTGCAAGATGTAAAAGTTTTAATTCAAAAGACAGAAAATAGAGAAATCGTTAAAAAGTCGTTCTTTTTGTATTAGATTCGTTGAGCGATCTGAGAAATCTTTGATCGCTCAGCCGTCGCAGCACGTTTACATCCTTTAGTGGAGAGGGGGTATAACAGAGTCACTCTTAGTTAATCAAACATGAAGTACGTATTCTTAACGCGGTCTATCGTCTTAAACATGTTAGCGCGTGTTGAGTATTCACGTCGTTTGTTGCAATTGGTTACTTGAGAAAATAGAAGGGTCTAAGGCGCGTGTTCTGGATTTACATGTATTATCAAGGGCTTTCATATAAAATCACGTCCGTTGATATCCCTTAAGCTTAAAAGCAAACGAAATGTCTTTAGCATCCTGAAGGAATGCATTTGAACAACGTATCCATTGTAGTGGTGCATGTCGTGAGTAGAGTCTGTGTAGCTTTCCACATTCGTGTGTGTAAATCTACGGAGACAACTCCATGTGAGTAATGCAATGTTCAGGTCAGTGGTCACGTGAACATCAGTGAAGATACTGACGCCAATTCGGAAATTTCTTCCTATCTCTTTCTAACATTTTTTCTTGGTATCTGTTGAACGAATATTTTTGGCTTGATATGAGGATCAAGACGTGTCGAAACATTCACAAGCTAAGCTACAAAAAAGCAACGCCCCTGTTCATCCTATGTTTTCTTAATCAGCCTTTTTCTCTCATTTCATAAATATTGTTGCCGGCACTGGTTTCTTTGACACACTCTTAGTGTGTCTGTCCTTCAACATGGGGCCTCCAACTTTACCTCCCATTGAAGAAGACGTCCCTAACCATAGCTAAGTACTCATGTTTAGAGTCAGGTGAGGAAATAGGCGTAAAGCGCCTTTTCCCAAGGGCACAGCATTGGTCCTGCTACAGATTCGATCCCAGAACTTTAAGATTTTAAGTTAACAATCGTAAGGCCCCCATTCCACTAGACGGTGCTCTTGTTGCGACCTCGCTGCGACCATGATCACGTATTGACATGGATCTAAAGCCCCTGTCACACCTGTGCGTATATTCAAGTCCGCATGAGTTGCGTATTAACATGTTTTTGTTTTAGGTCAAGTTTGCAGCCGAATAAGTGATTTCTTAGGCTCGATTACTAGGCTGCATAACGGTGGGTCGAAGTAGAAAACAACTTTTTCCCCGCAAACCTTACTTAAACCAAATAAATGTTAATGCGCACTAGTGTGACAGGGCCTTAAGCTAGATATGTGTGACCCTGTATTTCATAATCGGGATATCATGCAAAATGTAAAAGTATGACTGAAAACACTAGAAAACACATACAGCATAAAAATATTCGTTCTTTATCTTAAAACATTGGTTGAGCGCTCTGGTCAATCTTAGGGCCCTGCCACACTTGTGTGTATATTCAAGGGCGCGTGAGTTGCGCATTTACATCTATTTGGTTTAAGTAGGGTTTGCGGAGGAAAATGTTGTTTTCTACTTTGACCCACCGTTGTGCAGCCCGATGATCGAACCTAAGAAATTACTTATTCGGCTGCAAACTTAACCAAACACATGCTAATACGCAACTCATGCGGACTTGTATATACGCACAAGTGTGACAGGGGCTCTAAAACATTGGTTGAGCGCTCTGGTAAAGAGAGAGCGCTGCGAGGTCGCCACCCTAGTGGAATAGGGGGGCATAACCACAAACCCACCTCGCTAACTTCGCACACAGGCACACCGGTGCGTGACTCGGGCAGTTTCTCCCCTGCTGCAAGTTGCCCCGCAGACTAAACAAGTCAACAAATGCGCCCCAACGAGAAACTTCATCACAGGAAACCTGGTCATAAACACGGGAGAAGTGACGACAGGCCGGACTCCGCGCGCCGCCGCCTCTTCGGAAGTAGACCTAAGTGGGCTGCTTCAGGTGAAGTGGTGGGAGACCATATATGGGCATTTCTGTGACATCAGTCTTATGTCATCGCTCTGTGGGTTTCCAGGTTATTTCGGAGCTGACAAACATGAATTAGAGACTCCTGAAAACAAGGTTGAAGTGGTACAGCTTGGTTTCAATGAAAATGTTATCGGGAAGCTAGTTGTGCAGTCGGAAAATTTCAAAGGAAACTAAATTCAGACGACATGCATTTTTTGCATCCTTTTTGAACAATGAAATGTAAAAGCATATAGTTTTCATAATGAATCATCTGATAAATACATGCCTAGCTCAACAGTAGAATGATGGCGTAAAATCATATTTAACATCACCGAAACTTCAGTAGAATTAAAACATGACTGTCTTTACCTGTGGGACAGCATTTCCAGAGTAACTGTAAGAAAGGTATAATTTTCTTTTCCTTTTTCGGTCCTTCCAATCCTACCAAACTCAATGTTGTCCTTTTCTCGCAATATGATGTGTATAATGTAGTTAAATAATGTCTGGAACCCAAAATGTTGCAGCTGATAATTAAGACGCTATGAACTTCAGTACATCTTCAAAACTCTGTTGTTTCAGTTTGTCCAACAAACAAAAAGAACAAAACACATTCGTACCGGTAGTTCGAATTCATATCCCCGTTTATTTTGCAATATCCGAAAGCTAATTGCAAGTAATCGTAGAGTAATGATAGCAAATGATTTTATCAGATGATATGTATGAGATCTTCTGCTGGGTTTCAATCATTCGTTGGAGACAATGGAGGACAAATTCTCCTACTTCTTCAATAACATGAGGGTTTCTTCAATTTGATAATTGATCGTTTTACATGGTGGGAAAACAAGAAAATAACAAGTACGTTGATGAAGGTTAGACATCCAGGTAATAAGATATTCCATATAGTAGTTACTCAAGCAACTGGACATGATTTTGGAAACGGTCAGACGTTACAAGTGGTATTAACTACTTTTCTTCAGAGACACTAATAAACACACATATAACATATGATAAAACATGAATGTGGCTTTTGAAATCCGTTTTGTCGATTTGTGACTTTAATGTTCTATATGGACAATTCTTATGTAGTCCAGAACAGAATAAGCTAGATTTTTTATTAAAAGAGACATACTTTTTAGATATATAGCGTTGAATGTTCTTCATATATTCCCTGGCTTCCATTCTTTTGATAGTACGTAGTCTGTTTCTTTATTATTCGATGTACATTAATGCTTAAGAATACAATTCTTCTTTCTTAGATATCTGTTTATTTTTTTATTTTTTGGTTTCGCATACATGTAAGTCATAATCCACCTTAAGGTTTTGTACCTTACGTACAAACTGCGCAAGGCAGTAAGGTTTGAATAACTCACACTTGGAAGGACCTCTAATCTAAGTGCACAACATCGGGGCCTGCTAGGGATTCGAAACCAGAACCTTTAGATTCAAGTCAAGAACCATAACCACAAGACCGCCTTGCCATCTTGCACACGGTTACATAGAAGTGTCGAAAGAAAAAATCGCATTTAATAATAATATTAAGTTTATTGATTCGTTCATTGATCTCTAAAATACATGGCAGCGTCCTCAGCGCAGAGGAGGACGCTGAATTGCGTACTTTAGGCATACATGTACTACATGTGACAAAATCTCACTCAAATTTAAGCGACTAGTACTATTCAAAATCCAAATCAAAACAACTAGTACTATACAAGCAACTATAGTACTGTACAAGATGAAATAAGAGATACTGTAACAAGAAAAAGAAAACGTATTGTACGATTGCATTTTGTGTATACGGTTTTTGTTCCAAAAGTTGTTTTAACCTAACATGTGATGTTGCTTGTCAGCAGAAAGCTGATATTGGTGTTTGTTAACGCCTTCCCCATTTACACCGCAACAGTTCCTCCCGAATCAAAGACTTGCAGTATCGTGCTAGTGATGAGGAGAACATCGCCTTTCCAGAGAACAAAGACGACTCCCTGGGTTCTTTGTGACCGTGTTTATAAATTTTGAAACCGAAGACAACCATACATTTAGAGAAACCCGGCATTCATACACGCCCAATGTAAGTGGAGTCCCTCTGTGTTTGGTCGTGGTTGTAAGGGTGACGAAACATTCCCAGCGACCTCAAACGACCTCAGTATGTGTGAAAAAGTTTTGTCACCGATAGATTAGATCTCTGTATCACCACTAAGTACGACGTGTATCAATCAAACTTACACAACGACAACTTGAAATATTTACGTTGGCTGCAATAACTTTGGAAACTAATTCGTTTCTACAAGAGTCAAGTTATCAGAGCGACATACATACAGAGAGATATCTTTGTACTACGCAGCTGAATTCTCCGCTGTCAGCTGTCGTATTCTGTGGTTGTAGGTTTTATTCGTATTTCATTTGTTTGAATAATTTTGTTCAGAGTCTACGTGAGATTTCGAAAGAAGAACAAAGCAAAAATACACTGCACGGAATTTCGTTGCAAAAGTAAGTTGTTCTTTTTATACAGTTGGGCGTGTGTATCTTATTTTTTTGTAGATAGATAAGATGCTACGGCAGACATGTATTTTCAACACATATACCTCCCAGGGACGCAAGAACATGACACCAGTACTGTCATAATTTGCACTCTTCTTTGTTGCCACAAACAGCGACATTTCCGAGTTGTAAACAAAATTTAAACAGAAGAAGCCACAACGTGTTTTTACACCCGGGGGCGAGCAACACAAAGATATGGCAGTTGCTTGGTTCACTGATCATTATCAGAAACTACTATACACTCCATAGATGTCATGTACAAATGTAGCTCAACTGGTAACTGGTTAATTGAACTCTTTGTTCATACAAGATGTAAAACTATGATTTTAAAGACAACAAACCACACAAAACGTATACAAATTCGTTCTTAATCTATGACATTCGTTGAGGTCGCTATCAGACTCTATTGGAAAGGGGCTTCATATAACTTTGATGATGAATGGTTTATTTAAAAAATAAAACCCCTCGCAGCCTATTAGGCTGAATTACGGATTTAACAATGTTTAAAATTCATTTCTGTACAACATGGCAACATTATTACATAAAGACATGGCAAAATTATAATATAAAAGAACGTGATTAACAGTAGTGGTCGTACAAAGGATGTATATATGGTGACAAGGTCTTCGGTGGGAAGGTTGAAATGTTTAAGTTTCCGCAAGAAGAACAGGCGTCGGTTAGCTTTCCCTACCATTCTGGTAACCTGTGTCTCCCACTTCAAGTCTCTCTGCAGACACACTCCCAACAGAAAAGTGAACTGTAGTAGAACTTAATGACAAACTGAAGGATATTTCCTCACTTTCAAAGTGTATGATCTTCAACATTTGCAAGCGTTCACGATGTTAAGAAATACAGCACTAGTAGTTAGAAAATTGCATCTGAAACGCAAAAACTCTTGACACGTTACTCATTGGATAGTTGCCAAATACTCGTATCTTTCTACATTCAATAGTGTTTACGTCAATCCGGTAAAAGGGACAAAATGACCACAAGAAACGACGCTTTCTATTGACCCTTTCACTGACTCGGATATACCCGAATCTCCTCAACGATTCCGAGAAATCGTTGTTTTTGTAAAATCTTCTCCGATGACGCCATATACATTCATAGTCAGTGATTCGGAACACCATCTAATATGAAAGGCATTTTGTGTCAGACGTCGCAGGAAAGAAGTCGTCTTATCAACGTAGAGAAGTATAGTTTTCTACTGATTCATGACCGCTGTTACAGGAAACCTGATGTAGAATCAGAAAAACAGTGTGAACCATTGTTTGAAAATGTAATTTATATAATTAGTTTTTCTGAACGGAAATCTTGGATTGATGTCGCAGAATACTTAAGGAAGGAAATGTACGAAGCAAAAACACAAAAACAAACGAGCCAACATGATTTTGATGGAATCGAATAAAGGAAAAGACTAAATAGACACCTCCAGTAGAAATCGTTCCATTTTCATCCTATGGTACCATTTCTACAAATGTTTCTGTAGGAATTGCGCACACAAGTATTCGTTAACTCGCTCGCTCACTCATTCACTCTCATTCATTCACTCACTCATCTTCAGCTACGTATCACATGTCCGCAGATAGTTTAAAATCACGTAGACTTTACACCATCTCTTATATATACCAATAAAAGTAATATTAAGGATATTTGAATCTTTAGATCTGATAAAGATAGTGCTTAATGCTGCGTATCAGTATACAATACATTTGGGTACAGGTCCAATATACCGGTATATTGATGTACCTGTACTGTACTTGAATAGACTCAAGTGTGCAACATAACTTTCTGACTTATTTTGTTGCTGAACAATCTTATTCCTACCACGAAGATGAAATGTCAGTACTGGAAAAAGATGAAAACATTATATGGGCGTTGAAAGCAGAACCATCTTTGATTTGATATCTTCCCTAGAGCATGGGTTCTCTGCCTGAGATACCTGAAGCCTAGATAAACATTCTTTTAGCCGTTTAGTCCCTTTTCTGTCATCTTTGAAGACCACAGGTTACTTTCAATTTGTCAAATCGTCCAGGTAACGTTACTAGACGAGTATGGGCGGCCATCGCACTGCGACCTGCATCGGGTTTGTGTAACCCTCCCATTCATAGATGAAAACCGTGCAAAATGTTAAAGGATGACTGAAAAGTCAACAAATCACAGAAAGTGTAGATTCGTTTTTTTTTTATTCAGGAAATTCGTCAAGCGCTCTGCTAGTATGTAGTATTGATTTAGCAACCTGATTTAACTCGGTCGCGGCGAGTTCGCCGTCTTACACCCTTCCACAAGGCCGGGGACCACGTTGCGATCCTGCTGTGACAAAAATTATTGGTCAGAAATTACCCGCAATGGTGCAGGGTATTACAGGTTTCACACACTACACAACATATATAATATCTTATCCACACTTGTATATTGTGGGACTGCCGCAAGGGTCTGGGCGGCTGCCATTCGGCGCCACCAGGTGACCTCAATACGACTTACCCTAACCGAAGTCAGGTACCCATTTACACCTGGGTGGAGTGAGGAAAAAGTCGTGTTAAGTGTCTTTCCCAAGGGCACAAGATCGGTGACATGACAGGATTCGAACTCGGGACCTCTTGGTTCTGAGTCGAACGCTCTGCCGTTGCGCCACACGACCCCAGACAATTTGACAAAGCGCTCAACGAAGATTAAAAAAAACGAATGTTTTTTACGCTTATTGTGTTTTCTTATCTTTTCAGTCATATATACTAACTCTTGTCCAATTTGCATAATGTTCCAATTATGAAGTCAAGGGTTACACAAATTCAAGTTAGGTCGCAGCGTGAGCGCAGCGCGATCACCGTCTAGTGGAACGGGGGCCAAGTGGAATGGGGGTGTTAGGTAGTCAGTCCCAGTTGGAAACTCTCCCTCCCCCCACACCCTTGCCAACAGATGTGTTCTTTTATCATCCCGGCCTGACAACTCCTAACATGTCTGGGCGTCACTCAGTCTACTGAAGATGCAATTAATTAGTATCCGCCCAAGACGTAAACAATATAGAGTTGCCAAAAAATATTCGCTGAAATATTGGGCCAAATTTTTGGCTGACAGATCAAGGGTTGTTGTAAGGCCCGCGTGGATTGGTTCTGACGTGCGGGCGTCTTGAATGTCTCGCGAAGATGTCACTTCAGCCGTCCTACTATCTGGTCTGATGATTTTCAAGTATGGTGGGAGAAGGAATACGTTTTCTTTCAAATTAAACTGCCTCTTCTACGATCAGGAAAAAAGGAGCTCTTCAAGGAAGTCACCGAATTTCACACTTTTTTTTTCAAGTTTACAGACAAAATAAAAACTACTCTCTTACAGAATCCACACATAACAGAAAAAATGGGATGCTTTCCTTCAGAAAAAGAAGTTTCAATTATATCTAGATGATATTCTAAAGATTCAAACTCAGACAACAAATCCAAAATCATATCCAGTTGCTTGTCAATGAATAGATGTGGGGCAAGTATTTTTGAGTAACTTTATTTTTCAAAATCCAGCGTCGTCATCTTTCGTCAACCATGTGTTTTGCTAGCTCTTCTAAACACTGATAAAGGTTTATAAAGATATCGGCCATATCTACTTGGATCAGCTATTGTTATCTAGTAATTTTCGTCTCCACGTTTTTAAAACTCTCTTTCAAGTTCAACTTGAACCAATACTGATAAAGTATTTACTTTTCAATCTATTTTTGTTATCAACAATGCGCACAGAGCATTCGCGTTTGCAAGTCAACGTAACTGTTTTAAATGTACATGAATATTGTTTTTTCAGGTCGGCAAATCAATTCAACACACTAGCAGTTTCTTAGGTACACAGTCTTATGTTTGTAAGGCTAAGAATCTTAAATGTGTATAAGATTAAGGTAGAGAAACACTTTTATTAAGAAAACTATGATGAATACCTTAGACCCTGTATTTTTTTCTTTTTTTTTTCTTGGCAGTCTTGGAGACTTATCATGAAATAATCTTTGTGACTAGCGACTGTAGCTAAGTCCGATACGCGATATCATAAATATTTTTGGAGGAGCGACCTTTGGTTGGATATGGCTCACATAGAGCCATATGGATCATATTCATACGCTTCTCTGTCGTCAGCGATTCGCTGAATGTTTTCCAAGGAATGTAAAACCGCAAGTTAAACTAGGGGATTTAAAACTAAAATCAGACTTGTCCTACGTGTGGAGTCTATGGAAGTACCTATGGCTTAACTGGTATCAGCTTCACAGTTGAGCTCCTGGTTCATTTTAGTTTGTAACTCGGAGACCCCGGTCCAAATCCTAGGACGAGCATCTAAGTTGGGGCTGCGACCGTCTTTCGGATGGGACGTAAAATGTGGTCCACTGTTCGAGGAGCACGTTTAACGGGCAAACCCTCCCCGAAAAATATACCCTGATACTGAAATAGCAAGGAAACTTGCTGACTTATGTGCCACTAGGCACTACATGTTAACAACAAAAACAACAACAATAAAAATGATGACCAATATCATCTAGTCTCTCATCACTTGCCCTCTGCCCTGTAGGAATGAACATTACTGGGCGCCTACTATAAGAATCTTTGACCCAGACCCTGATTTTTGGACTATGTCTGTCGTCCAAAACGTGGATCACCATGGTAACGGTGCTACCGAACCGTGACGTCGCATCAGCACATCTAGCGCCACCACGCGTCACGGCAATTTCAATAATTGCAGCGACGAAATGCCAGAGCGATGAAAGCACTTGAAATGACTACCGAAATAGATCCGAATGATGTCATTGTGAGAAAATTCTCAAAACAGTGTTGATAAAACTTACTGTTACGTGCACAGTCGTTAAATGCCATCAGTCAGAAAACAGACGCAAGAAAACAAAGCTTGGATAAACTACGGAAACTTTATATCTTGATATAGCAACGAGATAGGAAGGAGTCAAACAAAAGCAAAATGCATTATATTATATCAAGGTATTGCCTCTTACTTATAGATAAAGTTCACACATCATGCAAGGTTTAAACGTTTTTCAAAGTCTCTACGACCATGTCCAAGTCTACCGCAATGATATAATTTTCAACAGGCAACATTTTTCCAAGCTATCGTCAAATTAGCACTTGATTTTAAAAGACCATGACGAGGTCAGCTAACTGACACGGCATAAATATAAGAAGTGTAAGCATACGAGACACGGTATCGAATTATCTGTTCCATTGACCCCCATATATACCACGAGGCAGATCCATGATCTTGACACTGTTATCCAGGCGTGCAGATATTATCAGCCTCCCCGGCATTTCCTGTGCTGAAGATTATCCCGCAGCAGGCAGTGCTGATGGACCTGGTGTAAGAAGAAGAAACCGAAAAGATATAAAGGAGTAGTACTGAAAATAAAACGCTTAAAACAAGTCCCAAACGATGTATTGACCTCACTTAACCTTATTCAACATTACACGTCAAAGGAAAAATCATAAGTGTGCATTTTTTTTTGCGATCCGGTTTTGCATATGATACCATTCGAGGTATAATGGATCATAAAAAAAGTTATGAATATCTGTTCGGGAGGTTCATTTAATTTCTTTGATTTTACATTATGTATGTTATGGATTATCATATATTATTGATTCTGTTTGCTTCATGTTTTATTTCAATCATGTTTTCTTTGTAGAAAAAGCTGGAATATGAATGAAGGAAGACAGTCAGACACATACATGTACATGCCCACTGTGTTACGTACAGGTCACACTCACACAAAAAGGACACTAGTAATTCACAGATACAAGAGTACATTGTCACGCTAGAAAGAGTACTATATAGTCTAGAAAACGATTTGGCTTCTAGATCTCCTTGCTACTTTTCATGCGATGCAAGAACAATATGTTTATAAACAAAGGTTTGTCTGTATTTCTATGGTGTATGAGGTAGGAAAACATGGATTCTATTAGTCTATAAAGTTGATCTCTCAGACTCTCTGTAGTAGACTAAATCATTCATCTTCTGTACTGTTGAAATTATAGCATGAAAACTTTGTGGATCATCGAAAAAAAAGTGTCATTTGGCGTTTCGGAGATGTTAGTGGCATTTGTACCCGTCATGATAGTATACAAACAGCCCGGGTGGGATAAGGCAGTCTTCCGTCGGGGGAGACATCCCCGTGCTCCCGAAAAACCCAATCGAGGGCTTCGCTCTGATCCGGGTAATCCGTAAATCCATCCTTGGCGTCACTTCTCTGGGCCGGTATTACCGTCGATCAATCACTGTCAGGCCTATCTGGTCCGGAGATCGCCCGCAAACTCGTGTGGTCAATTAGAGCCTCCTTATCGCGATGGCCCCGATTAATACCCCGGATGAAGACTGTCAAGTCCCCGGATGTAGAGCGTCTGTATCCCGGATGAACGGTTTGACATTCAGAGCGGGCGCGATGATCTGAGATATCATTAGCGGTTAAAAAAGAAAGCCGTCAGATCTCTCGTTATGTATCCCTGCTGAGGAAGGGCACATGCTGTTGTGTAAGGTCTAACCCAAGGGCCATGGTTCGATTCCCATTGCATCTATCAACTTGAGATGAAAATACCCGACATAACAAATGACATTGTGCGAACAAACGCAGAGTTAGTAGCACAGACAGAGGTAATTGAAGGCCACCGCGAGTGAGTGCCTATTTGATGTGACAAGTGGACACGGGTTCGAAGCCCATTCACGTCAGTTGAACAAATGATGTAACCAGTGATAAGTTTGTCTCGTCTTGTTGACCTCCTCACCAGTTGTTACTAACCCATACAAGCCTGCCGAGTATTTACATACGTAGGCTGAGCTAATATCTGCACCATCTCACGTCAAAGCCCAGAGCCAATACTGTAATTTGTGCAGTCAACATGAATCAAAACCTGATTTCTGATGTCATCATAACAACACTTTAACTTAAACTGAGAAGATCACACATATTTGGTGGTGAAGAAGTGATGCTATTTTTTCAATATCATACCTTGTGGTTTAGAAGTGACGAAAAATTTGCTATCCTTTTGAAATAGACAGGAGTAGCCTATACTGTGTTAGTCATAGAATCGCCCAATCGGCTAGTCTGAAATTAACATAGATGTTGATTTGGACAAAGTTTCCACAAGAACTGTATTGTAATTTTCGTACACTAAAGTCAAGAAATATCTTCAAAACATTTACTTATTGATAGGAATATAGTGTCAATGATAAGCTAGTTTAATGAGTACCTGGTCGAGGTAGTACCTGGACAACTTTAGCAACGAGAAAAAATATATATGGCTGTGGCTGTTTTAAAAAAACACCATCACACCAGGTGAAGTCTACAACTCAGCCAGCCCATTCTTCAGGCGAGCCGATTGGACACGGTGCTGTTTTCGGTGAGAGACGTCTCAGTTTTTTTCAAGCCGAGCATTAATTGGGCAACTGTTGACAAAATACGACTTTTCCACGGATAGGACCACACACTTCAGGTGAGGTGGGGACTTTTATAATCTCTCTCGTGTGTCCCCGCTAAAGCCTCTGTTTTTAAGACCTTCCCACGACTTTCTTCCTGGCCACTTCCCAACCAAGGTGGACGCTGCGCTGGGAGTAGCCTACCATTCATCCTATTATAGCCCTAGTTCACTTCTCTGATCACTTCCAAGCAGAATATGACTTTCCCGACTTAGATTCTTGGCTAGTATAGTGCAGACAACTTTTAGTAGGCAACTTCACCGACCTGCTCGCGGGATATGCCCTTGCTCACGACTAACTCCCAGCCATGGTAAGGAGAAGGTCGAGATGTGTGATTGGGGCTTAATCCGCCAGGTTTATCGGGAGTTAGCAATAACAACACCGTGGGGCAGGGCACAAGGACACCGTCCACCAGTACAGCAGTGGGGTTGGGACCTTTCGTGTCACCCCTGGGTTAGTTTTTTTCTCGTCGATACATCATCTACGATGCCTTGCAATAAGAATTAAAAGAACAGAAGTGAATTCTAGTTTTTCAAGCATTTGCATATTAGGAAGGTGCTTAAGTAAGGGTATGATTGGAAAGTCATCGGAGCAAAAGGGTGTTTTAAGTCTAATCATTAACTACACACGCAAGGAGGGTTTTACATACGAAACCCCAGACCCATACTGTGGACACATCTTATACGCGTACACTGTGGGGAGATAGGAGAAAAAGCTTCGTTTACTTGTCCAACTAAGTATCATCTTGATTAGTTGACCTTAGCTTATCGTTACGGGATAAAATGGATAACATATATCTACCATCTACCGGAAAATTCAACAACAACAACAACAACAAAATCATTAAGACCCAAAATCATCCCAACCCCTCTGTAAATTAGTTTTTCCTAAGAACAGATGTAGTACACTGGAATTTGGAACACTTGTAAAATATCAGCCGTCAGTTGCAAATCAAGAACAATTTTGATGTGATCTCATTTGCAAAACTATGAATGTGTGTCTGAATAGATACTTCACGACATGCCATCTTTTGTTAAAGTATGGACGAAGTGTCTCTGAACCGTTACAGTTCACAAATACTATTAATACTTATACATTCATTAATGATTATAACTTGCCGCAGATGTTTAAAGAGGAACAAAAAAACTTTTCACATAATAGAATCAATGAAACATGATTATGAGGAAGTATGAATAATTTTGCTGGTTATTGTATCATGGACGTATGCATTAATGAAAAAAATAGAGGCTATTCTACGTATGCCTGTACTGTCCCCTACCTCCAGAGGAATAGACTACCTCAGACTGAACAATAACAACAAAACAAACATAAATCACGGAAAAGGGTTTCAATAAACATGTGGATTACCGTTAGATCCCCTGCCGAACATACTCACCATTCCTATATGATACGACGATAAGGATATATAAAACAGAGTCACGTGTACGCTATGATCAATGATTTGATTTCAAAGACAACAGACTGAAACGGCTAAAGAAATCCGTGTTGAAAAATACATGCGTTCTTCCACAGTATCTACCTTGACAGCTACCCAGTACAATGAACTGTTGATATGTTAAGCGTGTTGTGTTCAGTTTTGTTTTTCGCCTCAACATAGAAAGTAATCCTATTATAGATATCTAAATCAGCACATGTTAACGATCATATGACACACATGTATACCTTCGATATATATATATTTTTTACTCATAACTTAAAATAAAGATTGAATGTTTACTGCTTTGATGCGCATTTTGGCCCATAGGATAAACAAAGTGAAAAGGTGGGTATATGCCATATCAAAAAGTTAATATTTGCATTTAAAGTTGTGAGTTGTATTCGTACGAACAGGGGCTCAAATTCTAACCACAATTGACCGCACACATTTTTATATACAAATTATCGAATGCAAAATTCTGCTTTCAATCAGAAATGCTACAGTATTTCATACCTTCTGAAGTTTAACTTAATATCAAATGTATCCTTATGATAACAGTAGAAGCTTGCACTCTGAAATGTTAACGGTAATGAATTTGTTGCAAAATATATTTACCTCGTTGTATATTATTAGAGCGTTATTGTTGCCTTCTTTTGAAGACAATATTGAACCATGATTACTTTCGGACAACAAAACACTGTTTGATCCTCAATTTTTAAGCTCAAAATATACTATGCTTCTTTACTTTCACAGGGGGAACATCAAAACATCTTACAACAGCAGTTCTAGTCTTTCATTCCTCGCGTTTTGTTGCGGTCCTGCGATAACACAAGTATAAGTGTTGCCACTTGTGAAGCGAAAAAAAAAACTTCCGTCCGTCCGGCCGACCTATCTGTCTCCCTCGGAAGTCAGATAAGAGGCGAGCCGCCCATTGCTGCCGATCGCTACCCCTCATCCGTCTGGATCAAGATATCCTGACAGAGTGAGGACACGGGTTCGATTCCCAGGACGCCTTTTGCTCACGCCAATCCTGAAAGACAGCCCCGTCAGCCGTTCTTGTAAATTTTATATATTAAAAAAAAAGAAGTTTATATCTTTTTCTGAGAGACAAACTGATACTATGCAAAATGGTATTTTCAGCACATCAAGCAACTGATCAAGACATCCTGACAGAGTGAGGACACGGGTTCAATTCCAAGGGCTCCTTTTGCTCACGCCAATCGCGAAGAAAGACAGCATAGCATCTTTTTCTTGGACAAAAATGGTACCTTACCGTTGCAAACTAATGATAACAGCACATCAAGTAACTGATCAATATGTCAAATGTATATATTCCAACGTCTAAACCAAAGAGTGGGGACGTGGGTTCGATTAGCAAGCGGTTTTTCACTATACATTTTTGGTATTTTAACCTATCTTTACCACAAATGAGCCGAAAATAGTAATTTGCAGTCTTGTGTGATATAAAGGGAATCTTAAGTCATAACGCATTGCTTCAAGCTACCGCCGTGCTAACTTTCTGGGTTTTTTTCGTCCAAATGATGGTACAGGGTCGAGCATGAAGAGGTAAAAATATTTTGTTTTAAATATTCTGACCCAAAAATCAGAATACGCGCATTTTGACGGACAGTAGCTATGAAAACTTACTAAGGTAGTTCACTGAAACCTCTTGGTGCGTGGATGACAGTTGAAAATTGAATTAAGTTAATTCGAATTAAGGTAATTAAAAAGAAAGAGACCACTTCAAAGGAATTCCATTTAACTTAGAAAATATATCGGAATATAATTGGGGTCGACGCTGAAGCCAGGTATACTATTAAAGGCTACGGGTTCGCAGACCTAGGGCAAAATATTGTCCATTTAATCACATCAAACTGAGTGAGTCTACAATAAGAAGACCGCCGTTCTCACGACTATAATATGTTCACACACATTTGGAGAATGTCCAAATATTTCAAGATGTTCTTATGCACTATCTAATCTGAGGTGTCTCAGCGTAATTGAAAATGGTTGATTGAGGACAACAACGCCTGTTATGTACTCAGCCCGTCTTTCATATTCCCGCTCGCATTCTTGTTTCATCCGTTCCCACAGTTTGTTGATAATACTAATAGTGCTACGTGTGACTAGAAATAGATAACATGTATCAACAGGTTTATTTTAAATCGGCGTTGATACACATCTCAAGAAACCTGAAGTACAGAAGGCTATTAGGCCACGCTGACTTTATCATATGGATTACATTTTCGTTCGTTTTCAAAAATAGAAGTTTGCGACCATACTGTAGATTGCGCAAAAGAGCTACAAAATGAACAAATGCATGTCGCTGATTGCAAAAAAAATATCGCGTAAAGCAGATACTAATGTTGACATACAGTGCTTCTTCTCTTATCATAAAATGTGCACATTTTGTCGTAAACTTACCTTTTCACAAAATGTATTTGAGCACTGAGCGGAGTTTTCCAAAGTCTTCCAAGGAGATGTATAAGAACTAAAATAAAAACCATATTCTGTAATTTTAGTCACTTGTAAAAATCTTCCTGGCCACTCCGATTTCATAATGAAAATTTGGGGCTTTTTTTGCCCAACGCTTGTCTTTTTCGCACGCTAATCACCTCTGCCAAGTGCCAAGAGGATATCATCAGTATATTCAGATCAGTCTGGCCTCATTGAAACCCTGTAATAGAAATTTGAAGATGTCAAGGGTAGGGTAATACAGACCCTCGACAAACCAGATAGTCGTTTAAAAGATATGTCCTTGAATACGTCAATCGAACTCCTCTTCTACCTTTGCTCTACCGAAAATGAAAATATTGGTGATGAATGTATATTTAAGCATTCACTTTCAAAAACTCACGAGTTTCTTATCCTATAGTCAAAGGGAATAGTTTCCGTATAAAGGTATGAATAAATGTTGAAAGAATAGCTGGTACCGGTATCAATATTCTACGAATGTTAATCTTAAAATGGCCGACCTCGACTTGTCATCACAGGACTCTACTCAAGTATACAGGAAGCCATTTTGCATGGTCGGGAAATGGACCCCACTTCAAAGAACAATAACGCAAAAAGGGGCAATTTGTACCCATTTTAGGTCGCTTGTCAGCTGCCTATCTGAACTGTCGAATGACGCCGAGATATCTAGCAGTCGGGTAGTATGTTTCGCGGTGAAAGACTGTGGTTTATTTGAAACAGTGGAACGAAACTGTTTGTAACGCCAAAATTAGTTACTCAAGCAACTGGATAAGATTTTGAAACAGTCAGACGTTTCAGACAGCATCCGCTATCTTTCGTCAGTGACTGTTTGTTGTTGCATATTTCTTGACGTAAACTTCTTTTATTCGCAGTAGTCCCTACACAAGTTGTGGTTTACACAAGTTTCCCGCCCTGAACGGAAATTGTTCCTGTTTTTGTCTCCTTACTTCTCTAAATCGCTCAGAGTCTCCCCACAATTTTCTTTCATCCCTTTGTCTGAGGGTGTTTTTCGGCTGTAGAAAGGGTAATGCCCTAACAAAACTTGGTCCCTCCCGCCATTGTTTGCGAACTAATCCGGTGGTTATTGACCAAAACGTGTTTTCTTTACTCCACCCCAGGTAGGCTAGGATTTCTGATATAAGGTTATTTTCTCCACGCGGGCTGAAAATCGCCGGAAACAAACCCTAGGTCGGTAAATAGCGGGTAACCCTAACTCCCCGGAACGATTGTGCTCAGGAGCCCCTCTAGTGGTGTAAGAAAACATAAACATCAACAACACGCCTTTTTCTAACGGTACGTTCTTAAGGACCGACTCGAGGTTTGGGTTTCTTTTGTCATCTCAAAAGAGGAAGAAGATTGTTTGAAGACGAGACGTTTGTGATAAGATAAGATTGCCCTGTTGGAGGGAACGGACAAGTCGGGAGCATCTTTTAATCATATCACAGTTGGCCAGAAAGAATCAGGTCAGGCTGTCGGGATAGACGCGCGATGACGGACGGCAAATTTAGCATGACACTCAAGAAGAGACGGAGTGAAATATGAGATGAAAGTACTTCGACGAACATTTGGAGAGAATCTAAAACAGACTTAAGTCTGAGATACTGACAAAATCTAGAGAATTGTTGAAGTATAGTGTGTGTCATATAGCCGTAATTCGAACATTTTTCTTGCCATAAACACGTAAAAACAACGCGATTTGTAGCGTTTACCAGAATGAAGACAATGAAATGCACCTTGCGCAATTTCCATTTTTGAACATAAAGAAAAGACAAAACTTTAACAAGAATTATTCCCGATTTCATATGCTTGGGTAAACTAGTTTCAGAAGCACCAGTTAGAATTAAAGAAAAAAACACAAATTTACAACGAATTTTTTTTGAAACCTCGCTCGGCAAGCGCCTGCATAGGAATTGATCTCGTTAAAGTACTTCGAAACAACCACGAAACTGTTGCCTTATTTTTAGCAAAACAAGTTATTGTACATGCGCGCATAAAGTAAGGTCCAGATTTTGACATTAGTTTTGATTAATATTTATAATCTTGCTACGATGTACAAGAAGACATTTGAATTAATTCTCAACTCTTGAAATACATTTTCCCAACGTTGCTCTTCTGTTTTCTTATTTAATGATGCCTGCTTCGTCTTGTAACGTTTGCTTTCCTCCATCGCTGGGTTCGGAAGCGACTTTTCAGCGGCTAGTGTCGGCTTTCTTGTTTCTGTAGTTACCAGAGTACACACATCGCCATTCAGCGGCGCCGACCGTAACCCCGGCCCGGCTGTTTTGGGGGTAGGACTCTGTCGTCGGCCACGTGTTGACCTAACTCTTACGAAAATACGAGATCGGCGAAGTTCAATTTTTCACGGGATTAGCGCTTCAAGACTAAAAATAACGTCCATACCTTTGATGTTAAAAGAAGATCATGACACCGGGTCTGCTTATTAAGTTCCATTCTCAGCTAATAAAACAATTGTGGTCACGAGGGAGCAGGTAGAATTTGCCGCAACCGTAACATGTAAGAATACAGAGCACTCTCATGAGCTTTTATTTTTACATACATACAAGACAGACCACAAGCAAAGAGGCGTAGGTCCCTCTACAACACTAGTAAGAGATTCACAAGGTGCAGGGTACAGTGAAACATATTAAGAAAAAGCTGCTGAACTGTATAAGTACTCCTAGATTCGTGTAAGAAGAAAAAAAAAACTTAGAAAATGTGCTTAAAAGAGTTACGTTCTGCATAAATGGTGTTGTTTCTTCACAAATAATGCTGCAACAGATATCGTTTAGCCCAAATTGCTAAGTCTACCATTTCTTCCACATTATTCACTCATCTCGTGTATCATGCCAGTAGTGTATGTTGTCAGCATCGAATTCACAGTTATTGTACATGTGTGGTGCACAAAGTTAATGTCATTAGTATTACAAAAGGGCAGACATCTGCGGAGTAAATTTTTGAAATACATGCTGGCATTATTAAAGTATACTTTGTTGCACAACAATTATACAAGGTGCAATGTATGGCATCTGCCGCTGCGTAACAACAACCATTCTATGAGATTATATCATAAGATATAGGCTAGGCCCAGGTACAAAATAGACGTCAGAAAACGCGAGTGCGTCCAGAAGCACCCCTATGATATACAAATAAACTGCTTGTATGTGAGATTATCTACACAAAGGAAACATTTCCGGGTTATAAAAGGTCATGCACTTGGTTTTCTACAGTACGTTTTCTAGTGAATATGAGCGTCTTTGTTGTATACATCTAATAGACATATTATTCGCCGAAGAATTTGTGCCTTTTTTTTAGGGGAAGGAGGGCACGGAGACGTAAAACACATTCGTTTTCAGTCTTTTGACGTGGAAAATGCATGTAAAACTTCAATCAGCATTTAGTGCCTACCAGTACGGTATAAAACGTAATTAAAACATTTTTACTATTTTTACCTTGTATAGTGTAAAAAATACGTTTTTTTTTCAAACATTTCCATAAACTCTCGTGGGTTGCCAACTCTGGATTGACCGCTAGGTATATACTTCTTCTTCCTCCTGCAGTAACATCCGCATTTAATGGCGGAATGGTGGTCTTGCGGTCAGGGTTGTTGACTAAGAATCTAAAGGATCCGGGTTCGAATCCCTAGAAGGTCCCAAATCCTAATGTTGCACTCTTGAGAACGACACCCATTTCTTCACAAACTGAGGTGAAAATGAGTACCTAGGTTAAGACGTAACGTTAGAGGCACCTTGTTTGAGGAGAGCCATGTTATAATCAAAGAACCTATAACACCTATCGAAAAGACTAGGGCATAGGGTCCATCCAGTGTGAGTGGATCAATTTTTTGTCTTGTAGCTTTAAGTCTGACCGCATGTTACACAGTTTACCGGTTATGCAAAACAAAGAAACGGCTGTACATAGAATGATGTCCTAAACCTCTCGGCCCTCAGACATCTTCACAGAAACAGACGTTTTGTTCCAGATTTCCTCCCCTCGTACCCCCCGGCAAAATGTCTACAAGCGGCTACACAACACATCATCAGTGTGGAGAGCTTCTAACATCTACCAGCTGGATACTACAGACATACTAAGAATCCCCTCTCCACTAGAAGGCGACCACGCAGCGATCGCACTGAGACCTAAGGGGGGAGGGCACATTTATTTGTTCCTATATTTTAGTCATTTGGATTGCGTATTCATATATCTTGTCTTAGGTAAAGTTTGCAGCCGAATCGTGTTTTCTTCGGTTCGATACCCAGGCTGTACAACGGTGGGTCAAAGTAAAAACAACTTCCTTCTTGCAAACTTTACCTTAGCCAAAAATATGTCAATACGCAACACATACGGACTTGAATACACGCACAAGTGTAAACAAGGTTTCACGAATTACTCAACGAATTTCAGAGACAAATAACACATTTTTTTAGGTTTTGCGTGTTTCGTTGTCTTTTAAATCATACTTTTACGTCTGGCATCATATTCCAATTGCGAAATCATGTGTCACACAAATCCAATTTTGGTCGCTGTGCGGTCGCTCAGCAATTTTCATCTAGTGGAAAGACAGCTGTGGCAAAACGTTTGCAGATATATTGTTCCCTACCACAAACTGACAACAGCAGTATTTACAAGCCTCATAGATTTTCGTTGATTTTGGTATGAGAAAAGTGGTTATCTTCTTCTTTAAACTACTGGTACAAGTCAGAAACATTGATAGATGTAATTACACAATGCTATGTGTGAAATGTTATGATTTATAGGTACTTTTTTACGAAACATGTCACTGGAAATATATCTAAAAAAATCATTTAGGTATTCCACAGCTGCAAATAAAGGTATAGAGATGTCATTAGTATATTGTAGCTCAACTGATGACAGCTTTACAGTTAAGCTCCTGGCTCAAAGAAGTTGCCTACTGGTTCAATCTCTGCTCAGGACATCTCAGTTGGAGCTGCACGCGTCTTTCGGAAGGGACGTAAAATGGGGGTCCCGTGTTCGAGGAGGTGCCTCGAGCACGTTAAAGGGGAAGGGCTTCTGCATGTTATGGATTGAGTGATTATCTCCATGAAAATGGAGATATTGTTTTATAATTGTGATTTCATTACCGAAATAAACCAGTCATTCATTCAAGGGCTAGAAACTCCTAAATGTTAAAAACATACCATGCTGTTGAAAAAGCAAGGAAACTATGTGTCACTAGGAACTAACATGGCGGTTTCTATACTTCATGTTTTCAAATGTATATATGTTTCAAAATAGCGTCTGTTTATCTGCACTACTGTCGAGCTGGAAAAAATTAGGCGCAAGAGCGATTTGAGATAGAGTTTCAGTATTGTTTCATTTTCGTTGGCGGTTGTTTTCTTGAGAAAATCGGTCTGCTAACACAAACTTCTCTTCTCGCTAATACCTTGTTTTCATTTCTGATCCCGCCCGGGGGTTGGGTGGTAACGCCATACGAAGGCCGTCAGCGCGTCAGGGTTAGAAACACGGGAACGAATCCGTTCAGGAGGCGACGCAAGTGACCGCGTGTATTTTGGTGTTGTCTAGACCGGTTTATATGCTAAGAAACGATCTCAAAGTCGACTTAGCATACTTACTGCATGCCCTGCGAACGATTGGGTCTACAAATGTATGCAACTGCAAGTAGTTAGCATGCATGTGTATAGCAATACAATATAGCAGTTCAGCACCCTGGGTTAAATAACGAATTCTCCATTTCGGATTATACTCATGAGTCCAGTTTTCAAATCGCATCATCAGAATAATTGTGCAAAAAGAAAATATTACGATGTGGCCACGAATATCTGTTAGCTTCATCAGCTCATAATCATATTGAAGCCATTGGCAACGTTATACATGTATGTAGATAATATCCAAATTTTCATTCCTGAAATCTCTCTTACGTCCTACCTATCGCACACGAAAACTATTTATTTTCACATTAGTGTATAGGTATATGTCAGACTGCAAGGCTTGAACCACTCACACCGGGAAGTACCCATACTCGTTTTAAAGTGTAGTGTGCTCTTTAACGTGCCAAAGGTGTGGCTCTCCTCAAACACAGGAACTCCTATCCGAGGAGCGTCCCTAACCGAAGCTAGGTACCCATTTTCACCTGAGGAAATGGGTGTTAAGCGCCTTTCCAATATGCACAACGTATGGGGGTTTGCCGGGGACTCGAACCTTCAGATTTTAAGTTAATAACCCTAACCAGTAGCCTGAGTGTCATCCTGTTTAGTTCCAGGCTCTGTCCTGAAGGCAGGATGACACGCAGGCTATCTAACCACAAAAGCTCCTTACGATCTTTATAGTTTATGAATATTTGTCCCTTTTATCAACAAATTCTCCGAAATGTCTGCAATAACTCATGCTTCGCTGTTGTACAGACTACCAAAGCCATAACAGAGCGAAACGGATACCTGTCATCTCCTTTATCAACAAAGTCTCTAAATGTTTTTCACAACATCATCCCTAATAGAAAACATATTTCACTGTGACATCTCGACGACGACTTTTGAGCAACCGTTAAGCGACAAATATTGGATTTGTGCCACCCTTGGATTTAAGAAATTGCAATATGATGCACAAAGTAAGCATAGAAAATAAACCAAGGTATATGTTGGCTACTTCAAACATCACATCTGTGCATATTGATCGTTTCAATACGATGCAAAAGACGACAAAACACACAAAACGCGTAGAATTCGCTTCGTATTTCTTGTCGCTCAGTGGTTGCATACTCTTGAGAAGTAGGTGTAGTCCATTACATCAATCTCTGCATCATTAGATGACTCATACGACGCTGTTCCACAGAAGGGCGAAGCCATAATAGCCCCACTTAACCCGGAGTCCCTTCCGACGGACAGCGTGACAAAACCGTTACAGACGACAAAGTATGATTTGTGTACTCTCCATTTGTAAAGCATGGAGCGGGTAAACTCGCGGCGACGGAGAGTGTTTGTGTTCACGCCAGCACGGACCCACTCTGTTTACCTCCGTCTTACGGGGACAAATTAACATACATTCCCCCCGTACAATGCGCTAACGGTCGGACAGGTTGTTTAGTGAGATTTTGGTCTTTTTATAGATCGCTCGAGCTCAGAAACTAAAACTAAGAAAATCATAATGTTTTGCTACTTGTGTGAAGAATCACCTTCGACTTACGGAAACAAATTAACATACATCCACTCCCCACCCCCCGCACAATACGCTAACGGTCGGACAGGCAGTTTGGGAACACGAATGATAAGTCTTTTTATAGATCGCTCAGAAAGAAAAACTAGGAATGGTCATGCTGTTCTACTTGTGTGAAGAATTACCTCCGACTTACGAGAACAAAGTAACATACATCCCCCCTCCCCTCAAGAACAATAGGCTAACGGTCGGACAGGCTGTTTGGAAACACGGTTGATGAAATTTGGGTACTTTTATATACTTATATTGCAAATATCGCTGAGAAAGTAACATTAGGAATGTTTGGTGTGCTACTTCAGTAGTACTTGTGTGAAGAATAAAATGTGTTTTTTTTTCACCTTTCTAACAATACAATATGAAGTAAAGAGGCCTACATTTTCCCCAATATTGCAAATATAAACTGTCAGTTATTTGTAGAACGTATTCTGTGCATTAGGTGTATGCAGTATTATTTAGCCATTTGTTTAGAGTTATAAAGAAATTCTAAAGTTGGTTGTCTCCGTGACTTTCTTTGTGACGTCCTGAGAAAATGAAAATGACATAATTCAAAGATGTGTTTTAAAACTCCCGTAAAGGTAACAAACTGTTACCCTTAATAAAGAACAAAGAATAAAGAATTATTTTGAACATGATTCTTCAAATCAAGTTAGTTAGTTAGATAGAGTGACTAGCCTCCTTCGAAGATCGTGCACTAGATTAAGAAAATCACTTTTGTGCTACGTGCCTTGTGTGTTAGTAACAAAAGTATAGAACCCTTTTTGAGGTAGTTCAAAGACATATACAGATGGTCTGATCTGCTATATTGGTCGCTTTCTGTCGAAAAAAGGCAAATCAGATATAGAGAACTACATGTAGGCAGCCATCCTCCAATGAACCTAACTGACATATATGTATGATAGCTAAAAAAAAGGCAAACTTTCTTATAGTGGAAAAAACCTAAACAGAGAAACGCATGATATGAAATGTTGTAGGTGCTTCCAAGTGTGGCCATACTAAACAACGCGTTAATAAGGAGATCAAACAGCGACACTAATTATCATAAATAAAAACGTCAACAACTACTTATTTCTACATACCAACAGCCATACAAAACAGTATAACCATGCACATGACGTCAACTCTACGCCACACAAACCAAACCTTTCGTACGCAAAGCGCTACTATTGCTTGATCAGTAAACACCCTGGAGGAGGCTTTTGACTCTTTAGGTATCCAAAATCAGTCGATGATTGACACCTGACTGACATCTACTGGACACGAATCCACGTGGCAAGGAATGTCGTCCGGCACAAATACCAACTTCCACGCCTAAACTACACATTACCTACAGGGAGACGGAGGGAAAATAGGAGCACCTACTTCAGTCGGGAATCTTAAAGGATGAGTTTGCGGTCCTCGCTGTTAATGGTTTGTGACCGCGGGACCGGAAACTTCTCGCCCGTGCGCCGCTCCGTTGCACAAGGTTTATCGAGGAGACAACAATGGGGCGTTTCACCCTCTCTCAACAACTGTATCACCGCTGCCGATCTCCCTTATCCAAGCTAAAAGCCTACTTACCGTTTTGCACCATTTGTACTTGTGTGTTAAAAAGGGAACCCCGGTCCTTTTGTGGTGTGGTGGACGCGTTTTTCGGTCACCCGTCGGCTCTCACACGACTTGACGACGGCAGCCCGGGCGATTCGCTCCCCCCTCGCCACACACACAAACACACACCGGTACAACAGCACCTACTTGTCATCGGCAAAGTGCCCTCTGCACGAGGGGAGGGGGATAGCACGCATATTGGTTTCACAGTTTTGAGTTCAAGTTATGCTCGGTGCCAAGTACTCGCTATTAGTGTCGCTACACTTCTCGGTGTGAATATAATGACTGAGTGCAAGACTATAGGGGCATTGTTTGCTTGCCATGTAGTAAATATTAGCGAGTGAATGCTGAAGGAAGTGTAAGGACACGAACAGGTGTGTTGTTGAGGTTATTACATATACGGAGACTGTGGTGATGAAATAACACTGCGTAATGATATCGGTATACAAAATTTAAACCAAAAAGACAGAGAAAGTACTGTTGTGTTTATATCATGGCGCACCAACCTTCTCTAAAAAGGGACGGGGGGCGGGATCGACTTCTAACAGCTTTGTACCCATTGGTGACGTCACGCGTGCGACCAGTCCATGTGTCCAGAGCAGTTGGTTCAGGGAGCTGAAGAACACTTAGTGATTTGGTCGAAATTTATTCCGATTAGTACAATTTTTTGAGTTAGAAAACAGTTCGACCTTAAGCTTTCCATAACGTTATTGAACTTCCGTGCCGACCTGTAATATAGTTTATGGACATCCTGATTATTGACACAGAAGGATTCTCAAGATAAAACCGAGTGAGATGAATTGCGCATATGCGTGGCACGTATTTGAGAACTTAGATGTCAGGATCAGTATTGAGACATAAAGCTTTAGTGGATCTTGAGACAGAAATTTTACACAGTAACTTACCATTATACAAACTATGATATCTCGCTTGGGATACCACAAATGAGTGTGAAATTGCAGCTTATTATCAGCGGACTGCAGTAAAGGTTTTGTTGCAGGAAAATATAGACACCATTAGGACGGGACGTATTTATCGCTCATCTAACTTTATAATCATCGTCATTATCATTCGTTGACCTAAAAGACACTCAAATACGCCCCATACAGACAACTTAAAAAGTGTAAGAGTTTGGAAGAAAGTTCTTCAGATTTCACATCTGAATAAAGATCAGCCATTGCAGCCTTGCAAAACGTTGTTCACACAGTGTAATGTTATTTGAGCCAACGACCGAAAAAAAGAAATACAAAACACATACAGCCTGGATACGAGAAATCAGGTTTCAATTTCCCATATACCACCAATATTTCCACCTGTCCATCACGTCCGTGACTTCCGCTCGGCGCTGTGGCCTGTACATCATCATGGCCGTCTGGCCGGCCGGACCCGACACCTGCAAGCCGTCACGTGCCAGGAGAGAGCTCCGGTCGGGTTTCTACACCGGGCCCACCGTGGTTCCCCACCGAATACTTGTGTGCTGGAATGGTAAGTGTTACTGGAATTACCAGACGAAAACAGACAAGAATGGAATGGGGGTTTTGCGTCACGGTAATACTCTCAAACGATATCCAGAACATCGTTGGATGATATGTCAGATGGCTAGATAGAGAATCACCAGTGTGATGTCCATGCTCATGGTCATGATCAACGCTATCGTTGTCGCTGTCATATCGTCATAGTCTTGACTAACTGCGGAGTTACCAGACGAAAACGGACAAGAACGGAATGGGGGTTTTGCGTCACGGGAAAGCTCCAAAACAAAATCCAGAACATAATTGGATGATCTCTCTCATGGTTAAAGAATTGCATCATCGTCAGTATGACGTCCATGGCCATTATCATCATCAACAGTATAATCTTCACTGTCATATCGTCATAGTCTTGACTTACTGCATCATTGCTGACACGATTGGTATCATCATTGTGATGTCATCATTGAGACACTAGACAATGGTGTCATCATTGTATTGTTATTATATGTGACCAAACAATTGTGGCAAGATGCTTGAACAAAACCGCTTCCCGTCATGATTTAACAAATAATTCCAACCATGACTTTTAACATGGTCAGCGGTGTTTCCCATGTATTGCGATATCCATCGATACAACTATTCAAACCTGAAGTTGTTAATGTCATCATCATTTCCTTCTTCTAGATTTCAACCCACGAAAGATATACATTTTGACGTGACTCAGCCTCAAATACGTGGCAACGTACAACATCATTTTGCTACATGTACATTGCCTGGTGTCAAAAGACACAGCGACCGTTTCATATATTGTTTTCATTTAAATTTAAAGTTGCTCTAGACTGATTGATGAACACGTCCGTCCGCACTGAGTCATAATTTTGTCCTTAGCATCAAAAACATTTGTTTGACCTTGCCAGCTACAATCGTCAGAAGAATCTTGACCAAATATTTTCCTCTGTCATTCACCGCGATGTGTCCAAGCCCTATATTTAAACTAAAAGACAGATGAATACTCACTTGAGGATTGTTGTTGTTTTAACTTGTGCCATTTAATAAAAGACTAGAAAACAGTGGCAAAAAAGTGTGTTTTTTTTCTATGTTTCCATTCCACCTAAGCACAATGTGCCAGCTTTTTTGGTCAAGACGTGTTTGAACAGAGCAACGAAAAATGTTGTTTCTTCAACTTGGTCAGGATCAGCAATGTACGCCCTAACGACAACGTTCCAATCCGATGATATGATTTGTATCGGATTCTTGGGTACCAATCGTCTCCACAGCCATTTCATCTTAAGTGACCTTTTCGAAGACCAGAAGAGGGCCAAAAGCCCCCTTATCAGCCTCTAGCTTTGGGTTACACCAGAGAAATGGGAAAAGGATACCCCGTAATGGCCGAATCCACCCTTATCCACTGAACCCAATTACGAGAATCCAATTAGAGGTGTTTATCAAGTGAAAGTTGAGTTAATTTCCGAGGAATGGCTCGCGTGGGGCGGCGGTGTGGGAGAGGACAGGGCCCCGACGGTACGGGGTGTGCGGACGGGCTGTCAGGACCTTCGCACGCGACTGGACCTGCAACATATAGTGTCAGGTGTATGTGGGGGAAGGGGGTAGTGCAGACGGAATTTGGGTTACAAATGATAAGGAAATTGAGGTAAAGAAAAACATGAATGGGTGATGGTACTTATTTATTTATTTAAACGTTTCTGTTTCTTATGCTACTGCAACAAGTGGCAGGGGGGAGGGGCTAATACAGTCAGAATTTGGGTAAACAATATTGAAGGAAAATTGAAGATGATAAGATTATAAGGGAACGAGGGATGGACGATGGCTCTACAACACACATTGTCAGGTGTAGGTGAGGGGCTAATGCAGCTGTAATTCGGGTTAGGACGATAGAAGAAAAATGGAACATAAGAAGATCAAAAAGGAAACAAAAAAAGATGGACCTGCAATAAGGGGGGAGGGGGGGGGGGGTAATACTGCCGGAGTCTGGGTAAGGGATGATAGGAGGAAAAATGGAAAATGATAACATTACCGGAGACGAGCGGGCTGGTGATGGTACTGCAACATACAGTGTCAGGTGGTGGTGTGGGAGGGGGTGGGTGATGCAGCAGCAATTTTGGTTGAAGACGATAGAAGGAAAATTGAAGGTGAAAGAAAAAAAAGATGGTTGGGTTGCTGTTGTAGCCGGAATTCGGGTTAAAGATGATGGAAGATGATGAGAACAGTATCGGGAAAGATAAAACACACGTGTGGATGATAGAACCGAAACATACAGTGTCAGGTGCCGGTGGTAGTGGGAGGGGGGCTAATGCAGTCAGAATTTGGGTTAGGGTGATAGAAGGAAATGGAAAATGATAACATTATCGTGGATGGGTTGACGGGTGATGGAACTGCAATATGTGTGCCAGGTGGTAGTGTGGGAGGGGGGCCGATGCAGTCTGAGGAAAATTGCCAAAAATTAGAAAATTACCGGGGAAAGTAAAAAAACATGATTTCGTGATGGAACTGCAACATACAGCGTCAGGTGTCGGGTGGGGGAGGAGGGCTAATGCAGACAGGATTTCGGTTACAGATAATAGCAAGAAAATTGAAGATGAGAAAATTTTGAGGGAAGACAGCATATAAGATAATAATAAAAAAGTTAAGTCAAACATAAAGGACCTTTGCTTTTTCGTTGCTTGGTAAGATAAACAGACAACTGGCGGGGGGGGGGGGGCATTCAGTGCCAAACAGTACCAGAGAATCGCAAGTGAACACACTGTCAGGTTTGGATATGTGTTGCCCATGTGGTACGCTTTAAGTTGACGGCATGCCGTATGTCAGGACGGCCGGAAGAACCATTTGTCTCAAGTGATATGGCCAAAGTAAAGTGACTGTATGGATAACTTTATATCACTCCTGAAATGATAAAAACAAAAACTCACCATATTCTCATTCCTTGAGTAGCCAGAGTAATAACTTAAAAACTTGTATGGATAGATTGTGACGATATTTTGTGTGTATGTAGGTTTTGTAAACGGGAATTTTGGGCCTTCTGGTGGCTGACATTGGCACTGCATTAGAATTTTTGTTTTTTGTATCTCTTATCTTGGACATCCTGTGGTTTTGATTTTTCGATGGCAGATTCACCCCCTAGCAGCTTTGTCTGAAATTGCAGGGCCGTTTTTGTTAAAATCGTTTAAGGAGGATACAGGTGTAAGTGTCCAAAGGGACGACGGATTTTCATGGTATTCGGCATTTCTGTTTTCTTCGTCACTCACGCTTCATATTTGGGACCAGTGATGATGTCTATGTAGTTAACTTTATACTGCCCAATTCCACCTGCCCACTGGGCCTGGTTAGTGCGGGATCGCGCGTCTTCACACTGGCCACTCGTGGTCGCTCTGACGCGCCCGCCTCTTGTATCTGTCCTCGCCTGATTATGATCCCGCGGCGTAAACTTCCCTGGTCTTGGACCAAGACTGAGGGTCCTTGAGTTTTCAGCGCGATTCTAAACACGGTAGCTGGCTGGATGGACACGGCGTAAACAGCTGTGATCTTTCACTGCCCCGACCACCTCTCACGCGCGCCGAGAGCTAGCCGGGCCCGCTCGCGTCTGCCTACTGCCCACCCTCGTAAGTTTTCTCTGACAAATTAGAGGATGCCTTAAGACAACACGTTTGGCGTCGGGAACCTGAAGTCGACAGCGGGTCGCCTGTATTAGAGCCGGCGGGCGCGCGCCGGGCTTGATAAGGGGGATGTTTGTGGAAGGAAACGGTTTCACAAGTGGACTTGACAACGACGGACAACTTGTGGAAAGGACGTACGTAGAGGGTCCTCACGGCTAATCAGACAGAACAGGGATCGCCCCAGGTAGCGGGTTCAGGTGCCTGTCTAGAGATAAGCCCCGCTGTCTCCTTTAGTTGAGACTGACCAGACCACCCCTAGGTAGACCCGGGGAGAGAGTGCCTGTGTCGGTTTCTGTCGGCGGATTGTAGGAGGCTGGTGAAGGTAATTAGAGAGAAACAGAGTCACGTCTTCCCGGATCCCGTGGCTGACCTGCCACGGTGTGATTTCCTCTAAAGGATGCCTGTGCAAAGCCGTTACTAATACCTCACGACAGGCACTAGCTTTTGAAACCGAAATAAACAAGACCAAGATCAACAATTACCTTCCCCCATGCAATCTGTTTTCTCCATTTTACTCTAACAATGATTTATCTCGACGCGAAAGATGATAACTCTGACCTTATCTCTTCCACGAACAGCAAAGAACTTTTGCCCTTGGACGAGTTATCACAAACCCATCCTTGGGAGCAGGGGTGCAGGGTTCGAAGCCCGGAGGGATGTGACCCACAGTCAACCCTAGCCGTCAACTTGGCTATAATTCTGGTGGCAGGTTTCAGCACATGGTCAGCACGTGTGGTAAAGAACCCTGGGCACTACAAGACGGCACCGCGCGGGCCACATCAATCTTGTACCCAGAGTCGTTAGTGACAGAACAGCCAATGACATGCCTCGTTGGAAAGCGGCGCGACACCGCAGGTCTTGATTGACTTGACAAATGATTTTCTCAAAGCTTGTTACTGAGGCGGATCCTTTTTACATCAGTAGCTAACAGTTTGACGACGTCCGTTCCATTAGGAAACTCGCCGTAAATAACATCTTGTATTCAAATGAAGAAACATACGACCAAGGAGTGGCCACTAAACAAGCTTGGAGATGCATTCCAACATTTCAGTTAAAGATCTCTCGTAGAAGACGTTGAACCCAAGACATTCGGCCACCAAGGAAGGCACAGGGAGGTCGGAAGGAGAGAAACACAAGTGCCTCCGGTTTTGGTCACCTCGAAAGTCTCACACGTCAATAATGCTATATATGATATGATTTGTGTGCAAGTTGTGTAGAAACAGTTGCTCTCACAATATTCGCAGAGGGTTGGTAGATTGTAAATCAACAGGGTCTCTTACTATTATCTTCATAGAGATCTCCCTCCCGAGATAATTCGTCCAGACACTTGTCTTGGGAACACAAACCGCCTTGGCGAGTGCGTACTTGGGAAGTTGTTCTGTCAACAGCGAGAAGCCAGGGTGGCTCAGACCCCACGAGGAGTCGTCTTGTTTAGCAATGTCAATGTCAAACAATGACAAGGGCTTTTAGTACCCGTCCGTTTGACGGTCGCTGAGGAGGCGAACACCGCGATATCTGCACATGTACGTGTTTATAGCAAATGCCTTTCAACATTGTTTGTTCCGCGTAATTGGTAAACTGCCTTTGGGAGTAACACACAACTTTACAAGGTGCGTAAAGCCAGACTATAGGTTCGATCCATTCACACCGGGATGGACCCCTATTCTTTTTCGATACGTGTGGTGGGCTCTTTAGCGTGCTTGAGGTGTGATTCTGGTCTGTTTAAACGTGAGACCGCCTAGTTTCTACCACTGTCGCTTGTTTGTAAAAACTTAATGTATCCTTTTTCGGGTCTGAACCAGCATTTGCTGTTGAAAATAAAAAGATTTGTCTATGTAGCGATCATAGAATAGGTCGAAATTTAACTTCTTCATCAAGGCTGATAGAAGATGTCAAAGTAATTGTACGTACGGGCTGCTCAATTAAAAAAAGAAAACAAAACTGGAGTATCTTCGTTTATAAACCACAACAAACTGTCAAAGACCTAGGAAAATCAATCTTGTGTTTCCAATTACGGTCGCGGTCCTGAAAAACAAACTTAGGGTCGGCAGACAGGGATTCCTAGGTTCGGTGAATCCCGTTGGTATATGGCAACAGAAATGAGGTGAACACGTTGGTAAACGATTCTGCAACGCTTTCATCACTCAAATAACAGATCTAAAATTGTCGTCATACGTCTTTACCTACCTACATTGTAAACGCAAGGATTTTGTGAGGGTCGGTCAGGTAACCGGAAATACAACATGAACTTTTCCCAAGGCCTAGCGCCTAACAAGTGTTGGACGCCCCCAGACTAGCATCAGGGGTGGATCGTCTGTTTTCCTCCCTCCAAATCGTTACCAGATGATGTCATTACCAAATTGAAGGAGGGGGATTTACCAAACTGAATGTCAAGTTCGGGACCACCAGGTTTACGAGCCTCGGGGTCATAGCGGCCTCACTAGGAGCGACAAGCGGGCTAATCCACGGGAGACTGCGGCTCGTGTGTGTGGAGAGATCCGGGCCGGAATTGGCGCAACTGGCAGCTCGTAATGAGGAGTGGTAGGAAAGGACAGGTCTAATTCGCTTCATCGGGGCTAACTAAAGGCTCTGCCACACGCTGCAGCCGACCATGGCCTCCCGACCCTCTCCGGAACATGGTTGGGAGTTAGTCGTGAGCAAGAGCATCTGTGGTTGGGAGTTAGTCGTGAGCAATGGTATCTGTGGTTGGGAGTTAGTCGTGAGCAATGGCATCTGTGGTTGGGAGTAAGTCGTGTGCAAGGGCATCTGTGGTTGGGAGCTCGTCGGCGCTGGGCTGCCTACTTGTCTTTAAAAGTCGTCTGCGCCACCAGATGTATACATTTTGAAAACTCAAAGTTGGGAAAGTAATATTCTGCTTTATTGTTATCAAAGGACCGAGTTCAAAATGACTTTTTCTTGTAATGTTTCAAGGGTTGTATCATCCTGTTATTTTAGATGCTTCCTCTTGAATGGTTTTATAGTGACCCAATGTTCCTTGTTCCTTAGTAGACTTATCAAAAGCGGCTGAACAAAGACAACGTTTTTCGGATTAGGTATCTCTGTTGAGGCGGTTTTAATTTCTAATCGCATCAAAATCGCACTTCCTAAAGATCCGAACTCGAGTATCGAAATCACAAAGGAGATCAACTTAAATCTACTGTTTCAAATGTAAGTGGATACGTGACTCATACAAACAACCAGAAACACTTGCGGCACATTGTTTTCAAATGTTAAAGCTCCCTTTGTAAATAGCACATCATTTGATACTGGCTTGTGCATAGAAATCCATGATATAACCTGTCAAACGCCTTTAAAGGAATGTTCTTTTCTTGAAAAGATTTGATGTAGAATATCTTTCAATATATCCTGGATAAAAGAGACACTAGAGTATGTATACATATCTTATTTTGAGTCTGAAAGATACTGATTTTGTTCACGTTTTATACCATTCAAATAACTTCGCATGCGGCCAGAAAACAGACATGTATACACGCACCACCATGCATGAGCCACAGTGTTGATCTGACACCGGAAAGGACACTTAAATAAATCGTTAAGGTAAATTGTTTGAAGAGGCCTCCCACAGATTGTAAAAGCCGTACTTGAGGGTGTTGATTTGATTAATCCGCAGACAATAGTTGGGGTAATCAGCTCAGCCGACAATCGGCAGAAAGAGGGGCTTTACCGCAGGTGGGGCCTTTACTGGTCTGCTGACAGTGTATAGGGCGCTATCACTTCCTACCATCGACATCCAACGATGGATGGTCTCGTGTATTTGCATGATCTAAAATCAGATGCACCTTTCCGGCCAAAAACAAGGATCTTATACATCCTGTCGTATCTCCATTTTTTGAAGAAAAATCTGGGCAATCAGACGTAATGCACGTGTCCACACAGCATTCACAGCGAACAATAAACAGCGAACAGAAGTTAGATGTAACTGTACTTTTTTTTTCCATTTTTACACGTGCTGTGATTTGTGAAGTCCACCTTGCCAACAGAGGACGATAATAAGAAGGTGCTTGTCTGTTATACTGCAGCACTTGAAAAGACTGCTAGGCGGCCCAAAATCACAATTTTTCATCAGGAGTTAAATAACTACACGCACAACAAAATTCATACAAATCAATCAAAAAGATCTTGAGTTATAGGTATAAACACACAGACGCAACCAGAAACAGTACCGCCGTCGGAGATGCATACAAACCACCTTCGCGGAGGTAACAAGACAGACCTAACGCTACGAAAGATCACAAAACAGACGTACAAAAACAAACGGAAGCCTTTCACATCTGCTTGTAGATCTGAGGCAGATCTGGTTTGCCAGTTCTAAGATTGATGGGTCCCGCTGCCGGATTTGGATTGTAAACTTCCCCCCTTGGTCTCTCCCAAACCCCAACACACGTCCTAATGGCAACTGACAGGAAGGACAAAGCGGCGTTTTCCTCGCCCGGAGACATCAATCTCAAGGGGAAGTTTGTCTAGAGAAACTCTAGCAACGGCGGGAAGAAGAAACTCTACTGCACTGTGAAGGGAGGCGATATCAAAATAGATGTATGTACGACTCTGGCGTCTTTCACATATCTTTAGGCTGTGTGTTTTGGGGACCTTTTCTAGTAGTGTGTGCTGTCTCTAGTAGAGACAAAAATCACATGAAATATTTATAAATGAATCGGTACCTTACTTCTGCTTGGAGTCTATAGGGAGTGGCGCTGGTGTGTCACCATGACGACCGTTTAGGAGCTACCGTGTGGCCGTAACGGCCCGAGGAAGATATCTTCCCATCCCCCCACAAACAAGAAAAACAAATAGAACATCTCTTGCCTGCAGGAGATTGACAGGAGTCGCATCCCCGAGGACCATCGCGGGCTTGGGAAGGAGTTCGGCGGGCTCCCCGAGGCCGTGACCCGAACAGGAGGGGGCGCACTTCACCCCCACTCTAACCGTTCACGCTAAATAAGACGTGTCTCGTCAAATCGCGCCTTCAGTTCGTTATCTCCAGCCAATGCCTGGCTGGGTGCTTTGGACATGATTTACGGCGAATCTCAGGAAGAAATTTGCTCTCTTCGCGACCTACCAACCACCCCCGCCTACCAAGGAGTCTTTTCCTCGTCTTTTTCTGCCTGAACGTCTGAGGAGAGGCGCTATATTTGTGTTCTCACATCGAGTGTGGTGTTCTACTGCAGTTGACGTGGCCATAAGAACGAGCCTGGCGGTGTGTTTAGCGAGACTAACTGCATTACACCGGAGTTTATTTGAAGTCGGGTGAGAAAGTTCGTCTGTTGGGAGTCGGGAGGGGGAGGGAGGGCAGTGCGCATAAACAGCAGGGCTGGCACCCACTATAGATGGGCCCGTAATCCAGCAATGATTGACGCCGGTTATTAATTAGTACCAATGACATGCTCCCACCCCCGGGTTCGTGTGTGCTGCGCGCGAAGGGCAAGCCGGGAAGGCAGCGGAATGACTGAATGATGAACGAGAGTTCCTCTCAGCATCTGTATCCTCACTCAGTGTAGCGGGAACAAGCTCCCCATACACGTCCAGTCTTCGGAACAATAGCAAAAGGCGTACTGTTTGCTTTCCTGTGCTGGGAAGGGCGCAGCCCCGACTTGTGTGAATGGGAGACGGAGTAGTAGAGACCACTGGATAAGCCTCGTCCTCGTACTATCGCCAGCGTTATCTAAATCCAACTCTCCTAACCTCCCCCATTGTCAGCTATTCTGCTTGCACTACATCGCCTCTTTTTTTTCTAACTTATCAGAGCGGAAGTGAGAACTTTTGTGGAGAGAGGGCCGGCACACTCGCGAGACGAGCCGGGGCGAGAGGCGGTGTGTGAGCGGTGCGTGTATGCGGGACATGGAAGCCAACAGTCCGCTCTCGCCTAAAGCCAATGCCTTCAGCATAGCATCACTGATATCAGCTTCGGAACAGGGAGGACTTCTTATGAGCGATCTGCACAACAAAGAGCAAGGAATAGACGACGGACAAGATTGGGGGATGCAGTATTCGTCGATACCGAGAGACATGGAAGGTTTGTATGAATGACGCTAGCTCCTGTCGGAAACCTAGGCTAGTTAGTCCCGAGTAGACGTACCGTACATGTCCGTATGGTGACAAGGACCGGTATCGGTTGTGGCACTGTATTTGTCTTTGTGACGTTTGACTGGCCGTAGTTGAAGTGGGGGTTCCTTAATTCGTTCCGCTACAAATTTGCCGCCGAATGAAGTAATTACGTGAAGGAGTCGTCAGCGTGTCAGAGCTGGGCAGTGTTAAGCGACAAGGCGACGCCAAAACACCTCTCAAATGAACTCTATAGTTTTCATTCATAATGTTCAACTTTGAAAAAGAAATGTGTAGGAAAGTAATTACCTTATGGAATCTAAACATCGATTAAAAGTTATTAAGACTGTAACCGATATCGCGCCCGATCCTCACAGTACGGAGTGCAGATTGCCTTATCTCGCCAACGTTTGGGCCCTGAAATTAAAACAAGGGAGCTTAGACGGCTTTCAGTCCGTGCCTGGCCCGCCTCCTGGCAATTCGAGACGGGCACGATACCACCGGCCATACGGTAAAAACAGGACGGTCTTTACCTAACTACTAACACTAGAGACTTCCTCGGACCATCTGTACGGCTAGCCGTCCTTTGGGAAGATAACATCCCGTCTAAACCCTCTTAAGAAAGATTTAGACGATCTCTAGGCCTGCTTGTTGTTTAAAGGCCGAACGCTATCTACCCCCTGATGATGTGGTTGTGTTTCTTTCTCCCCGTCCAGCGAGCTGCATGTTGAGCAACCAGCGGCTGCCGGGACACCAGCTAGCGCACATGGCGGAGCACCCGTCGGCGTTCGGCGTCACCCAGGCCCGCAGCGAGGCCTACGACATGCCGGGGATGGACTCGTGCCGGAACGGAGTCGGCCTCCCAAACGGAAACGAGAACAATAACCTCTTGAACGATGGAGTTAAGGACGAGAGAAAACAGAACCCCAAAGTTGCCAATGTTAAGGTTATGTTGGAGATGAAGGCATTATGGGACGAGTTTCACGAGCTGGGGACCGAGATGATCGTGACCAAGGCCGGGAGGTAAGCATCTTTCCCCCGTCAGCTGTACCGTTAAATCTACCATGGCGTCCATGTTCCGACGTGGCTTGCCTCCCTGTCAAATTGTCCTAGTTTTCAGTGACAGAAGCGACAGCGTAATATCTCTGACAGTACGCAGGACTAGCCAGGACCCCTACAGACTCCATAACTAGAATTTAATCGGTTCTGAGTACTTGAGGGTGATCTGATGGCTTGTGAACGGTGTTTAGGAAGTTCTGGATGGTGTAGTCGGTTCTAGTAGTTTTATTTTTGGCCCCCCATCGCCTCGGTCCTATCGTTGCAAATTGGCATGAAATGGGGGGAGGCGCAAAACATGAGCGACCGGAAAACAAAACTCCCCGCCGCGGAGGTTCTCTGCCCTTTACACGTTTCTGCTGTCGATTCAGAGACCACGAAAACACAGAAGATTTCACCCGTACACGGGTTCAAGTCTTCTGAATGTTACCAGCATGTTAAGGGAAACTTCTTATACAAACGTCGGGGTTGTTTTAGCGGGGGAAACAATGTACAGTCAGACCACGCAGCGCCACCGCCATTACAGTCCTTTTAAAAAACTTCCCCGGGTACCTGCGAACAAAGCCGAGGATATTTAATAACGTAGATATGTCGGCGTTAGGTCGAGATCTTGGGTGACCTGAGCACATTTTAATTCAATGGGCATTCTTTGCGCCGATTCATGTTGGGACAGCCATGTCATCAAAACATACCCTGACGTTATCGTTGGAGAATAATGAAAGATGGTTGGGCCCGTGCGTCTTGCGAGTCGTAACTCACGCCTTAGGATTTAATGTCCAGATGTTTTAGGGCTGCATTCTGGATTTTTAAGGCCACCAAGACTAGGGTACTCTCCCCCACAGTCGGCAGTCAAACCAAAGAGTGGCTATTATCTACCGGCTATGTCAACATGCACTCGCACTTAGTGTCAAGTTAGTGGCTGATGTGTGGGGATGATGGCGAAAACAGAAGCGAGCGTGGACCGAGCCTTATCGAGCCGTGTTCTCAATGGTTTACAAACCGCCCGTGAGCTTCGAGCGCCCGCCACGATAGCATCTGTTTGCACGAGGCATTATCGTTCTCGGTCTAAGTGGATTTTTACAGACTAGCCCCGATGAGCTTCGCGCGACGATAACACTACGGTGTGTATTGTGCGGTACCCTGCGGGGGACCGTGTGCCCCAGCCCGCCGCGACTGAAACATACGCCCCGGCACATTATTTGTTATCTTTCTCGCAGTTTGATATTAATAGACTGCCACCCAGCGCTTTTATGTATACAACCAAGGGACTAAAATCCCACGTCTTAGACACAATGTATCTTCCACATGTGCTCCTCTCTCACCCTCAAGACACGGCCGAAATAAGGCGTCCACTGTCTTAGACTCTCACTATGAAACAATCAGTAGGATATTGTTGAGACTACAAGGAATGTAGTGAAAGTTGAATGATACTTACAATTCACACAAGCAACATATTCTATCTTACTTCAACCTTATGCTAACACCCGGGAATTTATTATTTTTTTTGGAAAGAGAGCGCAACGGTAAAATTTGACAGCTTATTTTGTGTTTCAAGTAATATTTACTAAACGATGAGTTTGAATTCTTACCAAAGACGTTGTTAGAATTTCTAATGCCCAAATAGTTTTTATGACAATGAAATCATTTCCATAGTTAGCTAGTCAGGTGCAAAATTTGATAACAAATGTGTATGCAATACGCAGAGTAGTAATACCGCGAACAGTACAGTAAAAATGTTTTTGTATTAAAGTATACCCATTCACTCTTAACAAACTTAGAAAATGTAGCAGCAAAGACATCAAAACCTTTCAATTTCTTGAATATATTCTTCGCAAGGTTCCCGTAAGGTATAAATATATGTAAGTAAGACAAGAATTTCACTCTTTTACGACGTTTTTGCGGTTATTTGCACGTAGTAGTTTCACAGTGTAGTTTATATTGAGCCCAAATTTAGCTAGGCATACACTAAACCCCCCCTAATGTAATGTTTTGTCTAGTTTTCCTGCCTATGCTGCGGATTGAAAATGAAATGTTTTTTTTTTTATATAAGAGGACAAAAACTACCGAAGTAAGAACAGTGCAAATAGGGTTAGACGGAAATTATACAAAATTCTTACGACAAAAAAAAATTTGCTGTGTACTGTTTCTTTAATTTTCCCAATCGCAATGGATTGGACTATGCGTTGGAAATTCCTTTCTATTAACGTGTAGGTAGTGATTTGTATGTATTTGAATATCTAAGATGTAATGGAGCAAGGGATACCTCGATCGGTCTGGAGGTAAAATCGCCGTGAACCATGGCACCGTACGCTGAGGAAATTTGCACGGTTATGGCGACCGCCACACACACACAAAATTGTTGTTTTAACCCCGCATTTTTGTCGCCTGAAATAATTCTACACGCCCGTTAGTCCCAACCCTCTTGGGGGAACCTTGTTTTCCTCGAGCAGTTGACCTTCGTGGATAGACAGTTATCCAGTGCCCATGTTTGCGAAAAAGTCTATTTCCCCGCCCTACCGTAGGCCGTTATGTATTCTTTCTTTGTTGAAAGTTTACCGGGCGGGGGTTGGACGTGTTTGCCTAGCTTTGATCAGAGATAGTTGCATAACGTGGCCGCCTAGTTCGGCCGGGTTCCCGTGTCAGAACGACATAGGGTCGGTGTCTTAAATTGTTTGATTGTCTCTCGCCTGAGGGCCTCTCGGTAAATAGTGTACGCGTTCATCGGCCGTGTCCCCGTCCATCGCCGCCAGCCAAGCCTGCACACACAACGCCGGGCTGAAGGACCCGCACAAAAATCCCTCTCGACACTGTGTACCTTGCTCTCAATTTGTTGGCTTATACATACGAAATCGGGACAACACATGATGACAGAGAAAAACCTCGCTTACCCACCGCTAAACCGCACGATCTTTTTTTAACGGTTTTGCAAGAGGGAGTTTGGTACAGTTTCGCCCTGTTTTAGAGGTAGCATACTACTGTGTTGATCGTAAACAAGAAAAAAAAAAGATAAAGAGATCTGAGTATAGCAGTTACCGCAGATGAACATTTTCATTTTAGAATTGTAAAATCTACTAGCTCATTTGACGACAATCTTCATATGATATTGATTCGGCAGTTCTAAGGGTGTACAAAGGACGATAGACTGCATGAAGTCGGCATATCTATAAACGAAAAAATTGTAACGGTGGTCCGCCATCTTGAAAACAAAATGGGACGCGCTTTCGTTACCGAAGAAAATTAGGTTACGTGTTGCTTTACCTCAGCTGTCGATGGATAGTAAGATAGGCATGTCATTCGCTTCCTCCCGGGCTGACAGAAATGTCTGTGGCTATCGTCTGCGCTTTTTTACCCGCCAAAACGGCACTGTCATCGGGGACTCACTTGCCGAAGATGTCTGCCACGAGTTAAGAAGTATTTCTGAACAGAAGCCGTCGTGTCAAACTGACCGTGCGCAGGGGTTTAACTATTCTGCCTTATCGACCTACTAACGGTTGTTTGGTGGAGAATTTACGAGGTGTCGTCTGACGACGTTCTCCCGCCAAAACTGTGCCACGTTCGATCGTCTGCAACGTCGTAAACTCGGGTAGTGTGGGAAGACGTATGCCCCGTTGTCACTGCAGTGTCTGCAGTCTGTCGACAGTACATAAGTCACGACCTGACACGCACTGTCCCCATTTCGGGCGATTGTTTGTAGCTTTTGTGGTCTATCTTTGATAGCTCTGACTTGAAATGAAGAAAGTAGCGGCCCTGTGTTGGTCTGGAGCACGGTGTCCAGTCGACTACTGTAGCCATAACTTACAACCGTACTACTGGTCACGTATAGTCGAGCGCCTTCCTGCAAGTTGCTGTCGCCATATTCAAGTAGTGACTAGCCTGTAGCGAGCAAGGACAAAATAGGTTTGAGCCCCAGAAAATATTTCTAAAGGAGTTTGTACTACAGAGTACAGACGATTTACTTGGGAAAGATTTGTCGCCTCAGATTTGACGTATTTGACGAAATCATCCAGTTGTATCAAAGCCTACCTTGCTTTATTGTTTGTGGTGAGAAAGGCAAGTTTTGTTTCCAACTAAAGTTACCAACTCTCATTAACTTCAAACTAGCAGTCTCTGCATTTAAAGAAAATGTCAAGCGTTTAAATTTGTTATTATATTGTACTAAGATAAGTGTCCATTCCTAGTCCATGTGAGTATGATATACCTACTTTTTAGCTTAGACTGAGTGTATTTGTATACACATTTATATACTTCTCCTGAAGTACCTTCCCCTAGAAGATATGGCAGAAACAGTCCACACTGGTTTAGGCAAGCACTACAGTATTATACATGTACTTTACGATCTTCGTATACCTACAGCTCAAGTACTTAGACTTAGCACTTTTTAAACAGTTCATTTTTCCTGCTAACGCGGGGTTCTGAAAATTGGAGGAAACTTAACGAAACCTTTAGAATATTTGTGTCTTTTGTGTTTGATATGTCAGATATTACAAATGATAGACTACTAGACTTATGCTATTCCGATAGAGTAATCGTATATATACACAATGGAAATGTACAAGACCCCACCTGAAGCTGCAAGCTAAAACACAGTTTGTTAAACAAGATTCTATCAGATAAAGAAACGCGTGAAGTTCGATAAAGCGGTTTACCACAAGTTTACAAACATTGAATGGACCGCTGTGTTGTGTTTGTGTTGGCAGAGATTCATACATAATTTACAGCTAGAATTGCGATGACCTTATATGGTGATCAGAATAGTATGTACTCGTTTTAGCAAAATACGACAAATAGAAACGTTTATTTGACACACTACACGTTGCAAGTTTGTATCATATTGAACATTTTGCATGATTTATACTAGTTAATCTAAGCAACTGGCATTCCATAACGAAACGTAAGGTTCTATAGAATTTGGCATGGTAGCAAGAAAATAATGCCCCATTCGTATCTAACGGGCTATTTTAAAGATTTAGTTCTGGCGAGAAAAAAAATTGAAACTACAGCAAAGTTTACAAACACGGTACGTTTAAAATTAGACAATATACTGGTATGTTTTCAATAACTTCTGTTGTTTTTCATTAAACATTTTGAGCCAGTATCATATCCACTCTACTAGAACTGGTGCTAAAATTACATCAGATTCGTTGTAACTTACGGTACCTGGAATGGAAAACTTGAAGTCGCCTCCCCAAGTTGATACATGGCTTGGATGAATTAGGCCAGAGTTCCAAACGCATTTTAGCCCGGGGACATTTCAGCATCTCTGCTTGACAAATTCAGGTCGGCCAGTTATTAATGACCGTCGATTGTATAAGGTTAAGTGTTGGCATAACTGTTGGCACCGCCTAACTAGGAACATATCATTGCACTAAGTACTTACAGTTCTTTTTGAAAGGCACAAAGTTATAGCGTATATCGTAATAACGAGTCCAGGTTTTCGGCAAGGCTTCATTCTATCCACTACAATAATATGCAGCCATTGTGATTTGAATTAGGTTGTAAAGATTCATAACTTAAAAGTAAATTTTCGTTTTGACTTTTTAGAATGATCCACTCCCCAAGTCTGCGTCCAAGATATCGAGTAGCTTAAGGAATGCTTCTTGTTTATGTCAAGAAAAGAACGCCCTACTTAGAGGACTTTATACAGATACTCGTTCTAACTGTGCGGATGTCATCAAAGCAATTCGTCAAGTTCTGCCACGAAATAGACATATTTTAATTAAATTTTAGCCCAATCGGCTCCATTACAGCTGCTCATCGCTAAACTACTGTTATAAATGTAATTTTTGAGATATATGTGACATAAACAAATATTCTATCTGCACAGAGATCTTGCAGCACGTATGCCTGGTGAAAAGACTGACCCGGCAGCCCGCGACATACTAGTCACCCAATATCGTAATCTGCACCAAATATTGTTGCTGTAATAGGTTCTGTTTACATAGCTCTTCAAAACTAGAAAAGGACTTTTAAGCCGGGGCGTTATTGTTGTTCTAGATAACTATATATGTGTCAACAAGGCCCTCGTACTCTGGAGTAGCTCTGGCTGGTGTGTTTCGGGTCAGGACACACGGAGACCTGGCCGGGGCCTGCACGGTACAAAATATCAGACGTTACCAAACATATTTTCGCCCGAGATTTCGTGCTAGCGTTCTGTAGATAGCTAAGAACGCCAGGTACTACATTTATACTTATTACAATGGTGCAGAAGCAGGTGATAACGATTGAAAAATAATGTGAAAACAAAAGCAAGTATGTATCATTTCCGATTTTTCGAGGGACGCTCAATTTAGCAGAGGCATTTTGACGTTGGCAGTATAGTACAAAATGTATACCGATGGGGTATATGGTGGTGTTTAATTTTAATCATAATATGAGGGGAGGGATTTAAGTATGGCAAATTATCAATTCAGAAATGTTAATGCACATTCTAGTGCCTCTGTTCAATTGAATGGAAGACGTGGCCACATAGAACCGACCACACACTTCGCCATACACATGGCACAAACATAACCCATGAAGCCCTGAGGATTGTGATGGTTTCAAGCAACAGTTTTAGTGTGGTCTTTTTCATGTGTGTGTGGGGGGGGGGCAGTTATTAGTTGGTCGGTATGATGGCCGCTTATGATAAAGACTGTGATGCAGTTACATAATTAGGCGTTCAACTTTTATACCGCTAATTAGGCTTCATAATAAAACAAGCGACACCATCAGTGTCTCCTCTGTGTAGGGGCGTTTTAGCTGCAATCTAAGTCTGTGTCCGTATACTTAATTTATCACAAGGTACTTTATTAATGTTAATGTCTGAAGATCCGAGCTGGCTTGTAATAGATATGTACAGAAAGAAAAACATAGAAAATGTTGCTGAATTTGGTAAACTACATATGTTTAACTCTTGTGCGTTACGTCATATGGTGGGCTGTATATGTATATACACCGTTGATTCGCGAAGCCGCCATGTTTAGAAGCGGCGTGCCACCAACTACGCTACGCATACACCGCAATGTCAGTACTTCACCTAATATGGGAAAAATCACGTTGAAGAGACGCTGTAATATTGAAAATTCTTACCGTGGGAAAGTTAAACGAAGGGAGGAGACACCGTTTCCTTTAAGATGGTAGTGATTAAGAAAAGATGTCTTGAACGTTGAACACTCCAACAGATTTGCCGTATAAGAACCTTTTACTATGATTTTCTAGTATTATCGAACTATGTGACTTATATTTTGTATTCATAATTTTGAATAGCAATGCTAACCATACATTCCATCAAACTACCGTTCTATGGTGAGAAAATTTGCTTCACTGAAAATATATACAGAAAGCCTATACGGATTTATTTTCTGAACTGACAGTAAATAATTCATTATCTAACACTTTTATTTGGAATTTCACTCTCCCCATGTTAAAAATCACTAAATCTTAACTTTGCCTGGATGTACAGGAAAAAAGATATAGATGTCAAACCTCAAAAATGCGTTGTAGGTTCCAAATTTGATTACAAATTAAGTGACCTTTCTGTACCTATATTTTGTTTTGTCTTCATTCCGCGTTATTTCAGAGTCAAAGCACGGTCACATAGAAGAACTTTATTGCACGACAATTGCACATGGTACAAAGTATGGCAAGAATTCTTAAACATAATACAAAATATAAGTATAGAATAAAACTTAACATCCTAATTACTAATACAATAAGGGCTAGCATACATTTTTGATATAATGTTATAATCACGTGGGGCTATTCATTCGTTTCGTTGCTTTTTTTCTAATGATAAGCAGTCGTTTAAATATTTACCTATTTTTGCATTGTGGGGATTGTTGCATTTGAATATATACTCACAATCGCCGTGCGACCATCGTACGATCACAAACTGCACGAGGGACAATCGTCCATGTATCGTACAAAATTTGTTTTTGTTAAAAAAACTATCTTAGATCTATGTCGGCGGCTGGTTCGGTCACAATCTTCTTTAAAATTCTGCAGCACCAAAATCGTACGACAACCCAAGGAGGTTAAAATAAGAACTACCTTGGACAACCTTCGACGAATATGACCGCACCGCAAACAAACTTTTTTTTCTTCTTCCATGTTTTTTTCCAGACGAATGTTCCCGACGTTCCAAGTGAAAATGTTCGGCCTGGAGCCGATGTCTGACTACATTTTGCTCATGGACTTTGTCCCGGTGGACGACAAGCGGTACCGGTACGCGTTCCACAGCTCGTCCTGGCTGGTGGCCGGGAAGGCGGACCCGGACATGCCGCGGCGCATCCACGTGCACCCGGACTCTCCCGCTAAAGGCGCCCAGTGGATGAAACAAATCGTCTCGTTCGACAAACTCAAGCTAACCAACAACCTGCTGGACGACAACGGGCATGTGAGTAACAACAACTTTACATAGTTTTACCAGACTAACTGCGCTGGGAATGGTGAGAATAATTAATAAGGGAAGTTTGGCCGCCATAGGGTTTCATTAAACTTTGCTTCCGAGAGAGAAAAAAATGCCAATCTTACCGCGGACTCTTCTAGCCAATTATCGAACCGTGCACGCGTGGTGACACCAACTATTTTTGCTGAATTCTACTATCCATACCCCATGAGGAAGACCAGGCTAGCAAATCTACTCAGACGCGCACGACCAAGGCTAATATAATTTTTTTAAACGTCAAAATATCACTTTTCCGTTAGCAAAAGCCATTTAGCTGTCTAACGTTATCTAACTCCAAGGTCTCTAGACAAAGTACTAGTCTTCGTCGGGGCAGACCTGTGCGTATGGGACGCTAAATGTTGTCTTATTATTAACGAACGTTAGTACATGTTGGATAAGCCACGTCAGTCACGAATTTTATCGAAGTACAACCCTAACTTCAAAACCTAACGGCTGCATAGAGAGCCATGGCGACTCTTTGAGCGCGTCTTTAGCTTGTATAGACAATATCATATGCCCTTCACGGCTACAATGTACAGTGAAGACGAACGTTTTGCATTGGCTCTGCTTCGTTACTTCAATACTTGCCCGGAATCGTGCTTGTGTAATGTACTCGTCAATAACGGCCATACTGATCTAAGGACTTGGAATTAAAACATGGTTATTAAAAATATATATAAACCCGCATCAGTACATACGGAAAAGGCCAAAGCTTCAATGAAACGGCCAAAAAATGCAGTCTTGAAGGTGGTAACATTAATGCGCGTTGCGCATGGTCAGAGTTCGTTTCCCGGTTTGTCGTTGCTTATCCTACCTCCATGCTACATGTACCTGTTGAGGCTTGCGATAGTACGTTAAACCGTGTTCCCTGTTATCCTCCGAAAAAAGAACATAAAAAATCTCCAATACATTATCCTTCTGCTGGCAACCAATGGAAATAGTTTTTAGCAAGCCAAAGTAGGAGCAGATTCTAATTTCTTATCAAAATTGCCGGAGCTCGGGCTTCTTTTTGCATGTGAAGTGCAACAACATTGCTCTAGATTTATATGATTTTTTTACCGAATGTCAAAGGCACGTTAGAATCCCGTTCATTTCAAATTCCTACTGGGCGCATAAAAATGTGCACACGACGTTGAATAGGCGCTCTCTCTACTGTCGTTTCTATATTTGTCATACTCGTACACTTGAAATTACAATAAGGTTTCACTCTTTTAGATTCATAATAAAAGATCCCACACTGTTAGTGTTTATCCCAATGTGAAGTGACGAATGTGCACTTGATATCCTGCATACCACCCCGAAGGGAGGGAAGAGCTAATTGGTGACTATGTAGCTGAAAAACACTTGAAGTAGTCAGGCAGGACAACAGCCCACCACCGGCCACTCTCAAGAAAAAAACAGCTCAGACCCTCCCGACCGCGACATGTGCTCATTACGGTGTAAACGATCGCGACTCTGAAGCCATTATCTTACCGGACCCGCGACACGTTGGCGACCTCGCTGCAACCGGGCAATTTGAAAAAAAAAATCTCAACCATTTCAACGAATTCTGTTGCGTTTTGTGTGTTTTGTTGTCATTTGAATCATGCTTTTACATCTTGCAGCATCTTTCAATCAAAACAAATCCAATGAGCGACCGGACCGTGACCAACATTGGATTTGTTTGACACTTGATTTTATAATTGGAATATGATGCAAGATGTGAAGTATGATTTAAAAGACAACAAAACAAAACACTTAAAACGCTCTTTATCTATGGAATTAGCTGGGCGATCTATCAATTTTTTGGTCGCTCCGCGGTCGTAGCCTCTGGTGAAAATGGGGCGTAAACGATCGCGACTCTAACCGCCACTTCAGTTCACGGCTATTTTAAGACCAGGGGGGGGGGGGGGGGGGGAAAGGAGACAGAAAAGCCCTTTCAAAGCGACAACGCTCCTATATGCCCCTATCACTTTCAAAACACACACAAGGAAAATATTATTCATCCCGCAATAATCCCTCCACTTCCACGGACGTACGTCTAGCATTCCGGACCGACCATTTTCAGATTAGTTTTTACAAATCGCTTCAACGTTTATTATTCTATCTCCTTAGTAAGGCGCCTGGCGGATAGAAGTGATATGAGTTCAAGTTGACCTGGGTGATAACTATCACAAAAGGGGTAATGTTTACCCCTTTCAATTTTAGCAGGCGTGTTGCCACAAAACCTAACCTGTAACCTCTATGGATGCTTGTGCTTCCACCCTTCGATTTGAGAGAGATTTGAGAGGGATAGACCCTCTATGTGGCTCCTTTGCAATTGTCGTAAGGGCCGTGATGTCGGGGTATTTGCTCCACCAAATCCTCAACCTAGGTGGCCGACCGTGTCTGTTTAACTTCCCGCGGGAGTTCACTTTATTTCGAGACGGACTAATATTGTTGTATGGGAGTGAGAGTTGGAGGGTTGTGATTATGTGTGTGTGTGTGTGGGGGGGGGGGGGTCAGAATGTCAGTAATACCCCCATTCCACTTGGACGGCGCTCTCACCGCGCTCTCACGGCGACCTCATTTTGGCCAGATCGCCGTGAGAGCGCCGATAGCGCGGCGAGAGCGCCATTGAGAGCGCCGACAGCGCGGCGAGAGCGCCGTGAGAGCGGAGACAGCGCGGCGAGAGCGCCATGCGCGCCGTCACCTCGGCGATGGTTTTGAACATGCTCAAAACCTTCGCCGTGAGAGCGCCGAGGATGGCGATCAAAAAACGAGCGCCGAGAGAGCGCGGAGCGAGCGCGGTGAGCGCCGTGAGAGCGCCGTGAAAGCGCGGTGAGCGCCGTGAGAGCGCCCAAGGTGGGATCAAAGGGCCGCAGCGAGCGGTCAAGGATCGCAGCGAGCGCTCTATGAGAATTGAATGGTCTTAACTGTAGTTCAAACAAATTTCATTCTTGAAGTGGTGTATCTTCAATTTCTGGGAATTTTGTGGTCAAATCATAGTTTTGCTCGTGGGTAATACAAATTGACCAATACCTAAAAGTACTTGCTTCCATTCAAATGAAATTCCCTCCAAGTTTTATTGTCAGTGGTTCAAAATGTGTTTCAAAATTCTCTGATTTACGCTTCTATTATAACGCAGAATGATAAAATATATTTATTGCAAACAGTTTACATGACAGACAACACAGAAAAAAACAAGTTGAACATACATATATTGCTTAAGACACACACTGAGCGACCGTGCAGCGACTAAAATTGAATCTGTCTTCCCCTTGATTTTATCATTCAAATATGATGCAAGAGGTAAAGGTATGACTGAGAAGACAACAAAGCACACAAAACGTAACAAAAATTCGTTCTTTATCTCTGGAATTCGTTGAGTGATCTGTGAAATCTTTCAAAAGTTGCTGACATTTGACATTTTGGTCGTGCTGAGAGCGCGCAAGGGTCGCCGTAGAGATTCCACTTGAGCACGTTTTCCAGGAGTTCGACGCTCTCACGGCGCTCTGGACCATTTTAGGTCGCCGTGAGAGCGCGGTGAGAGCGCCGTCCAAGTGGAATGGGGGTCTAATGCAAGCCACGCGGCGACATTTGACCAAGCTGAATATCCAGCGTAGGGGTCAAGTGTAAGAAAGAGAAGGGTGTTTGAACTTCTGCTGACAACCATTTGCAAAATGTGAAGGGGTCATTGTAGGCAGCTCAGGACGGCGAACATACATTGTATCAATAGTTTTGTTAAAATAAATCTTTTGGCAAACCGTTGGACCGCTCAGAACGATTCTCTTCTCGTTTGCACGCAAAATTGTTTGGGATTTGGATAAGATTAAATCTTAAAGTGGGTGTGTTGTAAAAAGATATTTTAAGCGCGGGTCTGGAGTTGTGGTGCCCTTAATTCGAATCCAACAGACGCGTGTGTAAAATTGTATCTACTATTTGTGTCATTGGTGTATTCGTATAAATGACGTCAACTGTTCTTACTCGACTGTAAGAAATATAGTATTGGAGATTTCGTGGTAACTTTCAAACACACAATACCCTCAAACACCCCAGCATTTTTGTTGCGACTAAAATGACCGTAAAGGGTCAAAACAGACCCCATTATATTATATTTATACCTATTGTTGACAACAACAAAAATTAGTGTTTTGAAAAATGAACATTTTGCTGGGTCCAAATGGACCCCACACAGACTTCCAGTGTATAAATCCCACAGTATTATGTCAATCTCCTTTAAAAGTAGAAAATGTCATAGTAAATGTTTACTGACAAAATCACGGATTTTCATTAGGATCAAAAACGTTCAAATGGCACTTTAAAATTCATGCCTGGGTCAAAACGGACCCTGTTGGTGTGTCTGAGGGTTAGGAAAATCCGTGGGAAATACTTAAAGCAGAGAACATATAGCAGGTAACCCGTCAAAACAAGTGTTCCATGCGACGTTTGGCCGTTCCCAATACGTCATCCCAGACAGTTTGAGACTTTTCATTGTTTGGCTGAGGAAGTGGCTACGAAAACAAGCACAACTGTGCGCCAAGGTGCCTTTCACGTGCAGTGATCTAGAGAGTTACACGCCGCGACCTTACTTTTAGTTTTTGTGTGCACACTATTTCATAAGGCAATACATACCGACGTTGTGCCCTTGATACCCCCATTCCACTTGGACAGCGATCGCGCTGCGCTCTCGCTTCGACCTAAACCGGATTTGTGTAACCCTTGACTTCATAATTGGAACATCATGCAAAATCTAAAAGTATGATTCAAAAGACGATAAAGCACACAAAGCGCAAAAGATTCGTTTTTTATCTATGAAATTTGTTGAACGCTCTGATAATTTTTAGGTCGCAGAGAGCGCGCGGCGAGAGCGCCATCCAAGTGGAATGGGGGTATGAGGAAGGCACTTTACACGACGTTTCTCATTCCACCCGGGTGTCAAAATGGGTATATTGTTCTCTGTACGTGTTATGAAAAACTTGAGTGCAGTGCCATGTCGTCCTTGTACATGTCTGTCAAACAGCGAAGGAAAAAAGAAAGGCAATATTCGACCAGACAGGAGGGTTTTACTCTGGGCGTGGTCACATTCGTCGTAGGCCGGCGTAAGATTTGAATGTCGTTGAATTGTCAAGCAGTCTGTGACAGAAACAACCGCAAAACAAGAATCTATAACTGTCTCTTCGATAACGAGACAGCTGAGGTTTGACTTTTTTAAGACGAATACACGACTATCCCGAAAATTACCTCAGTTTGCGATCGCCCGATGATTATACAACGAATATGAGCAGGCCCTAACGTATACAGATGCTAGGAAAAAATTATCAAAAAGACGTCTAAACAGACAAGTTAAATGCTGCGTTGCATTGGCACAGCATTGTCCCTCCGACTTGTTTTCGTACCAATGCGACCATCAATCTTCTTACTGTGACAGCTGTGTACGAAGGTCAGGTTCGACGCCTGGGGCAACAACGCCTCTAATTGGAAATGATAATTGAGGTATTGTTGAAAAACGGACGCGACAGCTATGCTAAAACGTGGTAAAATTACCACAGGCCGACCCCCCTCAGAAAACCGCGATGACAAGTTGTGAATGGAGGACAGAAAAGAACACGGTGATTCGCTATGTTCGGTCAAAAGGGGTCATTTGGGACCAGCCACTCCGACACTGCTGCCGGACGACACTCAATTACCTCACAAAGCCGAGATAACAAATTTTCGCGCTAACGGCTGTCGAAAATTTCAGTGAGCGCAAATTCAGGAAATGCCGACTTTTGAAGCGCAAATTGGCGTTGAGAGGAGAAAGGATGTGCAAGGCATGGTCCTGTGGCAAAGCTCGCTAGTCCGCACGCACAGGGGACAGGTGAGGATATACAACAACTGACGCTTGCAGTCCCCTACCACGGCAAGGCACTCACAAACAAAGTTAAGCTCTCACAGGACTGCAAATAATCACGCTTCTTTTGCGATATTGGTTTTACAGTTATATAGTCGTTTACCTTGCAGTGCCGAGTGGCACATAGGGCAGCAAGTTTCCTTGCTGTTTCTGTAACAGGGTATATTCTTATAGGGAGGGTAGCTTGCCCTTCCCCTTTTAAAATAACGTGCTGGAGGTATGTACGAAAATTCTAGATTTTACATGTCAAGGTCAACAGCAATAAAGCTGAATCTTAATTATGCTAACTAACGGTCTCTTGCTAAATCTCCCGTCAACAACGGCCGCGAATCCGCCATTATTTGGGGCAGTGGAAGCGGTCTTTCCGTGAGTAAGCTTGGCAAATTGCTGTAAAATTGGTTGGAATGACAAAGTCGGACACACTTGGTATTCACTGCGGTTGAGGCAAGGCAAGGTCGATCGGCTGCAAATATGTCACCGTGTGTGCAAGGAGGGACCGACAGACATGCATTCCCTTCAACAAGTCTAAATTAAATCGTCGACAAATTTGCCATGTTTTCAATCCTGCGAAAGCATAGTTGTTTGAAAAAAAAGACATTTGTAACCATAGCTGTCTATCTATTTTACCTTGAGATTAATTTGGAGTATAATTGCACTGCCCTGTGACGAAAAAGAACTTTTTGTAGTCAAATTTGGGCTTCTAGCTATCCCATATTTTGACAATTCTCAAAATTCAAACCAGAGACAAGTGCGAACAGTAACTTTCCATTGCCAGACGCATAATAAACAGTCACACGTGACGAGGAATGGTGTGTATTTACGTATGCGACCTTTGTTTATACCCTCAAATATTCATCAACAAAGCTTGTACCAGTCGGATATTCCAATGATATTGCTAAAAAAATTACATTCCGTTTCTGTTTATGTCCCATACGTTTACGACCACAAGTTAAGGACGTCCGGACATTCTTGAAAAAGTCGTACAAAATTCTAATGTCTCGTGGCTTTCTACTATACTGCGATCACCGAGCGACTATTGAGCGACGAAAATTGGAATTGTGTGAAGGGACTATTGTTATGATCCTTGATCGTTTTATTATCTTTTTTATTAATCAGCTGAAGGAGGCACAGGGCACAGACGTGATGCACTCCAGCGGTAGCTAATATCAAACATCGCCTCTGAAAATAGAAATTACAACTGACATAGACAAATAGACACAGACATAGACCCTTAATTTCCTAATGAGAATATGATGCGAGGTACAAAGGAACGATTTAGAATACAACAAAACAATCAAATATACTTTCATCAACGGCAAAAAAATTCGTTCTTTGTCAATAAAATTCATTGAGCGATCTACCAAATTTCTGAAAACTCTGTGGTCGTCGCCTCTAGGGGAAAAGTAGGTGGTAAAAAAAGAAAGACAACGAATTTGTAACAATTAAGTACAGCCTGGGCAGACTAGAACGACTGGACTCTCAACTGACAGGCCCTGTATGGCCTACCTGGGGAAGATGTAAGATGTAAACTGTTAGCACGACAATTGTGACCATGCCTTGAGCTTGGGAACCGGTGGCTGCAGTTCGGTCCGGCTGTGCACACACACAGCTACAGGCGGATTCACGCTAACTCAACTGCAGTACTGTGGTCGACTGCAAATATGTCCCGGGCGGGCCCCTGGTCATGGCGCTAAACCTCAACTACTGTTTGCCCTTTTCTGCTGACAAACGCGAGGCACTCTTACGGCTGGAACGTCAACGATGAGGTCGAGTGCTTTGGCATGTGATAATTAAGAAATTCTGCCCACTAAACAGTCCGTGCGAAGGCAAATAGAAATTATGTCACTCGTACAAGTCGTACCGTCGCCTGACCTGACAGATTTAAAAACGCCATTGTTAAACTCTGAGTCAGGTTTTAGGCTCAAAGATTGAGTACTCATATGGAACGATACATTAGTTGAAATGACATAGCAGTCGTGTTTAGGATGAGTTCTGTTCTGTAATACTATTTGATCTGGATAAAAAAAAAGGAAAATAAAAACACAGAGACTAATAAAAAGCGGCAGGATTGCGTTCGAAGTCAACCATCGCTCGCTTTGCAGTAGCGCTGACTTTGATTGAATTATAACGGTTAAGCTTTGAACTACCATGATAACAGATTTTTTTCAAATGAAAATTGCAAAGACTGCTATTGATAGAACGGTTTTAGCATTTGTATTGAAGGGTATATATACAGAATGAGTGTACCGTTGTTGCAATTCTAGTCTGCAAAAAAAAGGAGCAGACACTTATTCAACATTCTGCACGAAGATGAGGTTCGAGGTCGATAATTTTTAATTGTTGACATAATCCCAAAACGCAGCTTATCATATTGATACACAGAGTAATAATGAAGGCTAAATCTGTATTAGTCATCAAGAATTGCATTCCTTCTCTTTAGACACAATTTGACACGTGTACAGAGTGTAAATTAACAATGAACACGTATGCAGTTTATAGAAATTGATTTTAGACATTTTTATAGAAATTGATTGCCTCTCTGTCTGTTGCATGTCTTCCTTGCAAACGCGGACTTTTTAAAACGTCTTTAATGATAAGCCGCGTAGTTTATCACGTATCTTCCCGTTTGTTTAGTCTTCCCCGCTGTGCATCTGTTCGGAAATGGACGTCAAAGGTGAAGACCGGACCATTCCGGTTTCTACTCGTCTGTTAAAAAAAACGTCAACAGAATTATTTTGGTGCAGTGTCACTTCTAAAGCTATTATATGAAACTTAATGTTTTATTCCATATTGAGCACTGTTTTTTTTTCAATCAGGAGAGATAAAGAAACTATGATTAAAGCTTTAGTTTGATATCTAAGAACAAGGAATGAGAAAAATTAATTTTACCACGATATAGAGCTCAATTCATTTTAAACTTGACACTACGTGTAGTGACGAATTGAAATATGTGATTCAAAGTTAAAGATGTTGCTTTTGAGAAATGCATATTTGCAGTGACGTTATTGGAGATGATCTAAAATACTACTTTCTTTTGTTTTTCAGATAATTCTAAATTCCATGCACCGGTACCAGCCGAGATTTCACGTGGTTTACATCGATGGGAAGAAAGGAGACTCAGACACCGTCCACGAAAACTACAAAACCTTCATCTTTCCTGAGACCAAGTTCACGGCCGTCACGGCGTATCAAAACCATAGGGTGAGTACAGCTATATCATAGCAGGAATCGGGTGGCGTAATGGTTAGAGTGTTTGCCGAGAATCAAGAAGTTCCGGGTTCGTAACCAGATGTTGTGCCCTTGGGGAATGCACTTTACACGAATTTTCCTCAACTTCACTCAGGTACAAAAGTGGGTGTCTCGCTTAAAAACGGGGACGATTTATAAGACTGTGGAAGGATGCCTACAAATGCAGGACGAACAGTTTCATTGTGAAGAGTTTTCTCTTTCTTTCTTTTTCTTCTTTTCGTCTAAGCAAATGTAATTCATTGACATTCTGTCACAATCAGATAACAAACCATTTCAATGGATGACTTTGGAGGCTATAGGTCATTTTTGTTACGACAGCAACACATACCCCAAACGTACCGTTTTAACTTTGCATCGTGAGAGAAAGATGAAACAATTTCAGATTTTGAACACTGTTTTTGGTACACTTGTGCGTCTTTCTTCTTTTCCTTCCTTTTTCATTGTAGACACAACCGGCCTCCCAGACAGTTGAATTCTTCACGGCTATGTCTTGTCGTGTGTTCTGTTTCCTACGTTTTGATCTTTTATTTACACATGTACGAAACAACGCAACACGAGAACTTTTCTTGTTGAGCGATAAACTGCAACGGGAGAAAGAAACATGCACACAGTGCCCCCCACCTTCCATACTTCGCTCTGTATGAAGTATGCAAGTAAAGACATGTCGATTTCAATTCTGTTTCAATGGAAGGATTTCGTTGGTTTTGGAGCGGTCAAAGACCATACTAGCCTTTATTATACGGTATATTTATTCCGTCACAATTTAGTCTACAGTTACAGAGATGTTTGACCTAAAAAGATGCGAGACTCAAAATTCGCATTGACTTTCTAGGTAGTGCATTGCTCCTCACTTTCAACGTGCAAAGTCACAAAGTTATTTGAGGTTAAAATGTCTACCAATGAAGCTATTCAAGTGTCCCTTAAAAGTAAACATAGCTGGCGCTGAAGTGCACTTTTTCAGACGAGAGTTTTTTTTTTTTTTCTTTCATTTTGGAGGTTTTTACTCCGTTTTATTGCGGTCGTCCAATAAGCAAAATGCAAGCTTTTCTATCTTATTCCCTCACCCTTCCTCTATTTGAAACTCGTCATTCGGTTTGCAACCTCCCTTTTGGTAATTCTATTTTGGTATTCATCCCTTCTGCATTGCACAACGGCCAGTCCAGGACCACAGAAACAGAGATGGGCGCCGCTCTATGTATGGTGTCTGAAAGACCCTGCCTCTAGCTGGAACCTGTTGTGTTTTGGTGCCCCCCCCCCCCTCCCTTCCCTCTTCTATTTGGGAGTTCCCCACAGATCGTCCATCCCTGCCACCCGTCCGTCAGTACAGCTAATTTAGGCGACCCCTTCCTGCACTACCGAATCGCCCAGCCCGCACGCAACGGTATCAGGATGCGATCACTTCCGATGTAAACCATTGTTCTTCCGAGTACTGTTTCCTAACGCCATACCGCGTTTGCTCACCTGGAATTCGTTTGGTCCGTAATGTATTTTTCTTCCACGTCTTTTATCGCGCGTCTGTATGTTTTCCTACGGTGATACTAATGGTTTAGGTCTCGCCCGCCCGTAAAATGTAAACATTAAATCTCAATACGATGGACTGAGCTTGTTGAACAGAAGCTCTTCTTCTCCCTAAAGTACCAGATTACTTCCAGACCCGGAGGATGTTGTGTTGGCTGCGGGGCCTGTGTTTGAGCCAGGCGGCACCGCTGGGCATTCCTCCCGGCGTACCTCTGCTCCGGAATCGCAACCCAGAAATTTTATCAAAATATACAATCGAAAGTTCAATTTCGCACCTAATGCGGTCATTAATCACTGCGCTGTCAGGACAACTGTTTATGTTGGTATCGTGTGTTGGTCTGACGATCATCTGTCAGTGTCCGGAGCCGGGAAGGCTGTCATAACGCAGGCGGCCACCGGATACATCTGCACCGGCACGGTTACATGTGGGCTCCCATTCCGCGCAGAGACCGCTGAGAAACCAAAGATGACAGATCGCTGCAGATCGCTCAAACTGTCAAAGAATGCCATAGATAGATCAAGTGCAATTTATAACCGCTTTGTGCATTTCGTTGTCTTTTTAGTGATACTTTGATGTTATCGTATAATTATGTAGTTATAGACCGCCGTGTGGCTTTTGATTTTGTATGACCTATGACTTTATGAATTTAACATGATTCAAGATATGCTAGGTAATGTGATTTGAAAAGACAACAAAACACAAAACTTATTGAATACACGTCTTTATCGATGGAAACCGTTTGAACTACATAGGCAAACGGTTTTCTCAGTGGAAAAGAGTGTGAGCAATGAGCAATCAGGGAAGCACAACAATATTTTCTGTCTGTCATGGAGCCTGATTTTGAGGCTACACTGTCATACTCATAGACTTCACAAGAAAGGTCTGATAACACCCCTCTCTGATTGGTCAAGAACCTGCGTAACCATGGCAACATCAGACAGGTGACGCTCCATCTATAAATGGAATTAAAACTACAAGTATCGCCTGCAAGTGATTTTATGGCGTTAATAGTTCTGACATTTTTGTCCTTTGTGTTCCAGATAACGCAGTTGAAGATCGCTAGCAACCCTTTCGCCAAGGGATTCCGGGACTGCGACCCTGACGACTGGTGAGTAGACTGCGCACCGCCCCCCGGGCGTCCTGGGGCACAATTAGCGAACTGTCGCCCAGCTCGCTATTTGTGTACCAACTTGGCATTAGGTTCTATAGCTTCCATATGGCACCTCTTTATAGACAGGAGCCGAACAGTTGTAGCGGGTATCACCTTGCAGCGCTGCCGCCCGGCTTGGCGCGGAGTCGACCGGGACACGATGACAGAAAAAGGTTACGGCGGCCTGCGGGCAATTTTCCCCATTCCTCTAGAAATGTACCGTGAAATTGTAGGATGCCGAAAGTTTCCACAACACGCACAGATTCCCTTGCTGAACCCGAACCGAACTGTTCTGGAGCGTTTAAATTTGATATGACATTGTATCCTCTATCTTGACAATTGGTTAGCCGAGTCACAACAATACAGTTGCTACTAGTTACTAGTTTGAATCCTTTAGCCGCTAGTTGTGGGTTTCCTAATGGAAAACAAAAATGCCAAATTCAAAATACAAACTTTCTTTGGAGATCGTATCTGCTGTTTCTGTGTAAATCTAAAAACCTTTCGCTCAGGTGAAACACTAATGTTTACGTTTCGCCGAATAAACTCGCTCGTTGTTGCCTTAAGGTAGTATATGTTGATAGCTAATAACTCCTTATTGTGGATCAAAGATCGATATCTTCGACAAGAAATAAAAACAGTGCTTGGGTGGCACTCTTCTTGGACAAGACGTGCCTTTGGGGAGGATGAAGCAAACCTTGAGGAGTCTTCGCCAGCTTCGATGAACCGTTTTGAACCTTCCTGAAGTTGCCTGACGACTGTTAGTTTGTGTGTGTCCCCCTCTGTGGGCTCCAGATGTGTTTAAACTTCATCCGAAGGCTGTCTCGCTATCAACGCTGTACAAGGACGGGGTTGGACAGCAGCCCAACACACTGAAACAGACAAACATCCCCCATTGGCCAAAAAAGTGCAGGCAAACAGTACAAGTGACCACCTTTACATTCAGACCACCTGGGCCTGGGCAATGTGATCACATTATTGGTGGTCCCTTATAGCTATATTTTCCAATCGTCAATGGCATTGCCACGAACAAGGAGAATCATGTCTGTAGCGACCACCTGTCCATATAGACCATATTTTCTCGATTCCTTAAGTGGTCCTCTTGAGCAGATTGACATAAAGGTAGTTATCACCTAAGTATAGAACGCCATTGTCTAGTTGAGGCCGATACGAAGCAATAGGACCTCCTCGTCATCAAATCGGACCATCAATGAGTAATATACATGTATCTATTCTTACTTTCTTTTGTGCTACCAGTTCAACTCAAGACGAGTACATTGCAATACTATGCTGCATATTCTAAATCATTTCTATTCACTCATTTGAGATTTCTGTGCGAATCCCTTCTTTACAAACGTCTTGCAGACGTGCCAGAGACATCAAGGACGGGCCCAGAAAAACACACAAAATATTGCCTTAAAGATATTCAACTAGTCTAGCATTTCATTTAGTTTAATTTTAGACTGAGGACCAAATCTACCTGTCATATGTAACATTTATTACATCCCAATTCTTCTGAATTGTAGAATGTTGCAGTTGATATCAGAAGTCTTGTTCAATTCCTAACATTTTCTTATTTACAATTTCTCATCAAGTATGTGGATTACACCACAGACCAAACGACTCTATTTTGGGTGAAAAAGGTTTCCGTTTCTTTTCAGGCGAACGTTGACGTTCCACGGTAGAAACGAGAGTGACAGGTAGATATGTATATGATCTGTGATTATCATCGTAGCCTGGTTACCATACCATCGGGAGCTCATCGGTACCTCTACGGTGCTGGGGGTGTTGCCCGCCCGTCCAGTTCGTTAGCGCACGCCGGGAAATTTCTACGGGGTTGATTTCAAACCTCATCTAGGCGGCAATAATTAACTGTTTAGAAACGCCGCCTGGAAAGATTGGCTGAGAAAAAAAGGAACATTGCTTATAAGAACTGTGACCGGTAAAACACCCATAAGCTGGCCCGTTGGACATGGTTACCAGGCTACAATCATAAAGACTAATATCATTAACGTCCTCAAAATGGATAATGTCGTCTTCCAACTGCAACTCTCTCATTGCGAGTTTGCTATCCCCAGTAGTTCTTGGGAGATGTAGCTGGTCTAATACTTTGTCGAATGTTGCCTTGGTGTAATTTGTGTGGCTCTTCGTTTGCACCTTGCTAATACTCATGCATTTACAGTTTACACTTACACTTATCATATATTTCATGTGTTTTTTCCTTGGATATGCTATATCCTGGGATATAACTTTAATCTCTTTGCACCTTATGAGTGATACATTAATATGAAATTGCATATATGCAATGTTGTTAAATTAACAGTTAAGGACAGTAGTATGAAATTCATAATTCTTGTGTGGCTCTTATGTCGAGTCCGTAAAATATTTGTATAACCATTACGGTCAGTAATACAAAACTAACGTGATACTTGATAACTTATTCATTTGCTTACCAATTAACTAAACTAGACTAAGTACATGCCAGTTACTTGGAAGATTGCAGTGACAGAGTTTTATACTCCTTTGTGAGAGTCGAACTAGCAACAGAGATAAGACACACATAACCACAAAACAGCTTTGTCGGTGGATTCGCTACACAACATACAGCGTAAACCTCTTGTCAGAATAAACTGTTTTAACTTGTTGAAGTATTTTGTTGCCAAACACCTATTATTCCTATCACAAAGATGAAACTGTATTACTGCAAAAATGGAAACGTTGTATGGGCGTTGCGTTCAACATTATCTTTGATGAGAAATTTATGTACCATGTACAATTGTTGTGCAATAAAGTTCTTCTTCTTCAAGAAAGCATGCTATGAGTTATCTGCCAAGGATAGCTGAAGGAGTGCTTCAAATGGCATTCTGTTAACGTTTCATTCATGTTCCTGTCATCATTGAAGACCACACATTGACGCCGCATTGGAAAATTAATGACATCAACTTCCCTTTGTCCCACATTACCACCTCGTCTGTCCTCACCGACTACCCCCTCCCCTCTGGAGGATGGGTCCTGATAAAGTCTTCCTGTTTCCGAGATCCTCTGACCCACTGCCCCAATGATGCCCTACAGAAACTGAAAACAATAGTTTCTTTCATTGCCAGCCTGACTGGAAATCTTTGAAAAGGATATAAGCAAATAGAAAATAAAGAACAAAACATTTGGCATATATTTGGGCGTTTAATGATATCTTGCAGTCAAATTACAAGGAATCATTTTATCTATGACCGACATCCCAAATTACCAACTTTTTTGCATTAGCAACGTAGCTTAAATAATACTTATCATTTATCTCATTCTGTGAGCTATGTAAGCGTGCCACACAGCACACGTTCGACGGCGTCAAAATGTGCACAGGAACACGCTTTGACGGCCGTCCCAGGGTGCCATATGGGGCACCCAGAACGGCTGTTTTCTACGGTCTCCACATTGATATAAGACGCAAACAGTTGACAATACTCGGTCAGAAAATAGCTGAACAATTATATTTTACGATCTTTTGATTTCTATGAAGGACAGAGTGTGGGAAAATACGGAATTTGCAAAGTTCGTACGGAGCGCCTGTGAGAACGTGCGAGCACCGATCTCGGGAGATAGTTCAACTAAAACCCGTTCTGAAATGAAATAAAAACACCCAAACTATCAACTGTTCCGCTTTTTATTATCTTCAGATGTAATACTTATGATCCATTTGGCTGGAGCTGCCAGTAAACCTGCGTAAAACCTACAGGAAACGCCGATCTCGATGCACGGAAAGTCCGCCATGACACATGTGCGATCAGCCGCTTAGACGGAAAGTAGCCACTTATTGCGACACAAACATTACGCCGATTCGGCGTGATTTGTATGCATACGTATGCCGTGATCGGTCTCTCTTTTTTGCGTGAGGCCGTTACCACGGAGATTTCTGGACACAAGCTTGAAGGCAAATGTTTATACGCTCAGCAGGATGTCTTTAAATTGTGTGTTTTCGCGCAATAAAATATTAAAAGGCACGCACGCCGAACTTTCCACAGGCCGTTGCCACCTGTCAGTCAGCACGTCAGGACGTGCTGAGCTGCACGCTGTGACGGAAGTTTTGTCTCTCCTTTTACTACGGCGATTTTCGGGCACAAGCTCAAAGGGAAATGCTCAATGATATATCTATGAAGTCACTGCGAAATATCTATTCATTGAAATTCGCACAATAAAATATTAAAAGGCATTAACGCCGAACTTTCCACATACCGTCGTCACCTGCCAGTCAGCACGTCAAGACGTGCTGAGCTGCACGCTGTGACGGAAGTTTTGTGGATTGATAGTGAACCAGAATCGGTGAACTGGTCAAGTGCAGCATGGACTTTGCTGTTACAATTGCGTGACTTTAAAGTAATTGTTGAAAATTGTCGATGTAGCCACAGCACAATTCGGTAAAATACAGGTAAGTAATTGCACAGCATATGGCACGCCTGTTCTCGATCGCCCCCCTGTGCTGTGCTGTGCGCTGTGACCCAAGAAGATTCTTTCAGGTATTTTGCTTCTATTTCTAGTTTTAAAAAATATTCCTTGTTATTTCCCTTTCAACTTTCATTAGCGATTATGAAATGGTTGAAACTTTGTTTTCTTTTTGCGAGCAATTGTTTCTTTCAAGTAGTATAAGGAAAGTTTCAAGTTTTTAACGTCTTCGTCATTTGTTATATTCCGCCATTCCGCCGTTATCATGTACTGGTCCACACGCTTTGACGGTTACACTGGAAACTCACCGTAGCACGTTTCATAGATAATGTTTTTGAATGGTAAGTCGTCATCTGATAAGCGATGATAAAACTTTGCTTTCTTGTTGCGAGTTATTTTGTTGCTATAAGGAACTTGTCAAGTTTTAGAAAGTTTTTTTGTCGTTTGTCATACATATTCTGCCGTTATCGTGTGCTGATCCACACGCTTTGACGGGTTATCCGAAAACTCACCGCAGGACGTTACAATATTGATATTTTTAATGGTAAATCGTCTTTTGTTAAGTGATTATAAACTAACAGAAAGTTTGTTTTCTTGTTGCAAGTTATTTGTTGCTATTTGGAAATTGTGAAGTTTTTTTAATAGTATAGGTCGTTTGTCATATTCTGCCGTCATCATGTGCTGATCCGCACGCTATGACGGTTATACGGAACCTCACCACGGCACGTTGCAATGATGGTATTTTTGAATGGTAAGTTTCGTCCGGCTTTGATTAATGGTTGTAAAATGATAGAAACTTTGTTTTCCTGTTGCGACTTTTTTTGTTGCTATGATTGCTAAGGAAATTTTCAAGCTTTTTTTCGAGTATTTGTCGTCTGTGATATTCTGCCGTCATCATGTGCTCATCCACACGTTATGACGGGTTGCATGGAAACTCACGTGTACATGCAGCACTTCGCAATACACACTAGGCTCAACACGCACACATGCAATGTTTAAAATGATTTATCACCGAGCATGGGACCGCAACCTACGGGCTCTGATAACGCTTAGGACCGACATTTAGTTGTGTATGGCAGCCCAGACATAGGAACTCCGAAACAAATGAAACGGGAGGTTTGGCCGCAAGTGTCTTTCTTCTCTACCTCAAGAAGGTGGTCTGCAAACAAAACAAAAAAACGTTTCGATGACAGTCGGTTTTGAGCGTTCACGATCCGAAGATTGAATCGTCCCGAGACATTCTGAACCAATTCGATGATTGAACCGTTTCGATTATTTCCCGTAACCGGGTTAGCCTTGTTTGATCCGTTGCCATGTTTGTTTTGTTTGGCGGGGTCTGGGTAATAAGCGGGCACCACCAGTCCAAAGTTGATTTGGTTTAATCTTCGACTTCATCAAGTCGACTGATTTCTTAGTTCTCAGTGCTATGTAGCATTTTAGTATTTTATGTCAAACCGCAGAAACCTGTGACGTTTACTGGTCTCTTCATTTTCCACTGCCTTCAAAAAAGAAGTCAAACCCAACCACAACCATAGTCAACCTTAGTTAACTTAGAACTTTCACAGTAGACTAGATAACTATTTCTGATTCCCATGTATTTCCATGTGCTTGTTTGTCTGCAATTAGCCTTCGGGCATGAACTTGCAATAAAGTTATTATCATTTACTGCATCCAAGGACATCTCTATATACCAGTATAATGCCCTTGCATCATAGCATAGATCTACTGTATTTCGGTAGATTTCAACCGGTTCAACTGGACCTAAACAAACGTTGTCCCGGCACAATTGTTTCACCATAGGTGCACTGATTGCCCGCCATTGTTCTACCGGCTTTTGGAAATAGGTGTATACAAGAACCATCAACAAAACGTAGAGCTGAAAAATAGAAAGGCAGCTAACGTTGTGAGAGAATAATGTAGTTTCATAAGATTGTTTCAAGTGACTGTCTTTCTAATGAGCTCACTCACACACTTGCCTCAGCTCACAACAAAGCCTGCTAGTTTATTTGGGAGTTTCTTTTGCTGAACGTCGATTAGGCCATGTTGTCTGTACGAGTCCATGCCATAACCTTACACGTGAAATCAGTCAGAGCACCCCGCATTATTTCCCCTGTAGAAAACGGAAAAAAAGTTTAGTCATTTCAAGGGATTCTCTCATCTCCTACCCCTTTTAGAAATGAAACCCGCCATTTTTCATCAGTGAAAAATATCATGAATAAACGTAACTAATGGTATGCTTTCCGTGAATGAGACTGAGAAGGAACTCTGTATGTTTAGCCGATAAATTCCTTGGAATTTTACAGGCTCATGCCTTAGCACGTACCCTGTCACAAGGACAATAAATAAGATTGTTGTGTTCGTTATCTGAGGGATACAATTGCCATCGATCGTTGAACCCTTTCTTTGTAAACCATCACCGCGTACGTGTGGACACAGAGCGACGGGGACACCGTTACGCCACACGACCCCACAGCCTAGCTGGTTATTGCCATGGCTTACAAACTAGAATTGCCCAATTGCCTTGTGTAGCAATATTTTAAGATTCAATCGACAGTTTTCATCTCTATAAGTCTCACAATTGTAAAAGCCAGTGCTACTCTTTACCTGTTCACCATCAGTCCACAATTTCCGTCACAGCGAGCAGCTCAGCACGTCTTGACGTGCTGACTGACACGTGGCGACGATAGAATATGACAAACTCTAAAAAAACTTGAATGTTTCCTTATAGCAGCAAAATAACTCCCAACAAAGTTTCTATCTTTCCACAATCGCAAATCAAAGGACAAAGGAAATTAATATGGAATCCTAGTATGTGTCTTTTAACTCAAAATTGGAGAAAAATATTTTTAAGAGCCGTCCGTCAAGGGCGTGCAGCTCAGCACGGCTCGACGTGCTGACTGACATGTGGCGACGGCACGTGGAAAGTTCGGCGTGCATGCCTTTTAATATTTTATTATGCGAAATAATTATTCATAAATATATCATTGAGCATTTCTCTATTGAGCTTGTGCCCGAAAATCTCCACAGTAACGGACTCACGCCAAAAAAAAGGAGAGACAAAACTTCCGTCACAGCGTGCAGCTCTGCACGTCTTGACGTGCTGATCTGGCACGTGACGACGGTATGTGGAAAGTTCGGCGTTAATGCCTTTTAATATTTTATTGTGCGAAATATCTATTCATAGATATATCATTGAGCATTTCCATTCGAGCTTGTGCCCGAAAATCGCCATAGTAACGGACTCACGCCAAAAAAAGGAGAGACAAAACTTCCGTCACAGCGTGCAGCTCAGCACGTCCTGACGTGCTGACTGGCAGGTGACGACGGTATATGCGGAAAGTTCGGCGTTAATGCCCTTTAATATCTTATTGTGCGAATTTCTATGAATAGATATTTCGCAGTGACTGGGAAATATCTATTCATAGATATATCATTATAACGGACTCACGCCATAGTAACGGATTCACGCCAAAAAAAGAGAGACAAAACTTCCGTCACAGCGTGCAGCTCAGCACGTCTTGACGTGCTGACTGGCAGGTGACGACGGTATGTGGAATGTTCGGCGTTAATGCCTTTTAATATCTTATTGTGCGAATTTCTATGAATAGATATTTCGCAGTGACTGCGAAATATCTATTCATAGATATATCATTGAGCGTTTCCCTTTGAGCTTGTGCCCGAAAATCGCCGTAGTAAAAGGAGAGACAAAACTTCCGTCACAGCGTGCAGCTCAGCACGTCCTGACGTGCTGACTGACAGGTGGCAACGGCCTGTGGAAAGTTCGGCGTGCGTGCCTTTTAATATTTTATTGCGCGAAAACACACAATTTAAAGACATCCTGCTGAGCGTATAAACATTTGCCTTCAAGCTTGTGTCCAGAAATCTCCGTGGTAACGGCCTCACGCAAAAAAGAGAGACCGATCACGGCATACGTATTCATACAAATCACGCCGAATCGGCGTAATGTTTGTGTCGCAATAAGTGGCTACTTTCCGTCTAAGCGGCTGATCGCACATGTGTCATGGCGGACTTTCCGTGCATCGAGATCGGCGTTTCCTGTAGGTTTTACGCAGGTTTACTGGCAGCTCCAGCCAAATGGATCATAAGTATTACATCTGAAGATAATAAAAAGCGGAACAGTTGATAGTTTGGGTGTTTTTATTTCATTTCAGAACGGGTTTTAGTTGAACTATCTCCCGCTGAGATCGGTGCTCGCACGTTCTCACAGGCGCTCCGTACGAACTTCGCAAATTCCGTATTTTCCCACACTCTGTCCTTCATAGAAATCAAAAGATCGTAAAATATAATTGTTCAGCTATTTTCTGACCGAGTATTGTCAACTGTTTGCGTCTTATATCAATGTGGAGACCGTAGAAAACAGCCGTTCTGGGTGCCCCATATGGCACCCTGGGACGGCCGTCAAAGCGTGTTCCTGTGCACATTTTGACGCCGTCGAACGTGTGCTGTGTGGCACGCTTACATACCTGCATTCTGTAGTTGTACAGAATATGAGTTGATATCAGATCAATCCCTAACTCAACACTCAACACTTTCTCAATTCCAACCGTTCTCTAACACCCCCTTTTCACTAGCACTAGCACCGCTGAGCGTTCAAAAATTTTACAGATCACTAAACGAATTTCATAGACAAAGAACAAATTATTTTACGCTTTATGAGTTTTGCTGTCATTTAGATAATATTTCACATCGTTTAGCAAACTTTAACTATGAAACCAGAGGTTACCCAAATCCTTACCCAAATCAACTTTTTGTCGCTCAGCGATCGGAGTCCAGTTGAAAGGGTGATGGTAGTCTCTTCATCATAAGTTGGCCGAGATGATATACTGTAAATGCATTTAAGTTGGCGTGGTTTTAATTTCGCGATAGGGAGAAAATGGAGTGTTCGTGGTTTTAAGTTCGCGGCGAAGAGCTTACCGCGAAAACTGCAAACATAAAGCCACCGCGAACATTTCTGCATTCACATTACTACTATTTCACGAAGCATCTCTTCGCTATCTCATGATATATTTTACTCCCTGCCATTTTTCTGCAGTGTTGTTGAGGTGCTGACGCAGATCCCTCCGTCCCAGCGGCCCAGGAACCACCACCGCCCCTCCTCACTACAGCTGGTCGGCGTCACGCGCACGCGCACTGTGGGGCAGATGAACACAAGTCAGGATCAAGGTGAGGCCATCGAACATAGATACGTAAACTGTCACGCACGACTGAGAGTTGCCTGGTAGTGAGATGATTCCAGACACTCAGCATCCGCCATCTTTCTTCAGCTCTGAATGTCTAGTCACGTGAGGTCGGAGTTAAAGGTCACATAAGTCACGTGGCACGAAGGTGCTGTAGATGGTCATTAGCTACCCAAGACCCACATGCCAAAATTATATGTGATAAAAGAGCAGGATATATGCATATATCACGTTGCCTCAGTGATCTTTCAATGAGGTGTTCTAATAAATTTCATTGACCAATGATTTCATTGACCAATAATTTCATTGACCAATGATTTTATTGACCAATAATTTCATTGACCAATGATTTCATTGACCAATGATTTCATTGGCCAATAATTTCATTGACCAATGATTTCATTGACCAATGATTCTTGGTTGCTCACCGGTTTACTACTGTTTGCACAATCAATGAACTACAATTTCTCACTCTCATTCAAATCGATGAACTGCAACTATCATTTGAATAATCCACGAACTACAATCAAATAAGACATACGATGAACTTTAAATAGTTTACGGAGGCACGAGGTCGTAGACGTCTTGTTTACTATGCTCACGTCTGAGTCTATAATAAATAACTCGGTATCAGGCTCCGGACATTCCAAAAGAGGAGAGATAGTGGCGGTATCAACCCCGGATAAGACCACTCAAAAAACAATCAAACTTCATGTTAACTGCGGAACTATCAAATGCAAGACACTCATAGTGCAAGATGAACCGGCAATGCTCGTTTTAGAGCTAAATGAGAACAGTTCATTGATACGAATTTACCGTATGTTTCAGTGGTCCAACAGGTCATAAAATGTCACTGATAAAATGTTGCTTGGTATTATCCATAATCGTAGTACTTCCATGCTTAGCCTACCTAATTCCAAACCTTTGACATAAGATGATAACAAATCCACAGGTCATTGTAAGATAGTAAAAGGAATTGTCTGTATGTTCTTTATGGTCTCTATCTTGTGAATTGTTTAACCTTCATGTATGATGCACACAAAAGGTACATGACAAGGACTAACTACCTGTTTTGTCAGCAGTGTAGGTGCTTTTCCCTTGATGAATGTCAATAAAAAGCTGTTTCGACCAGATTCTGATATATAAGTACTTTCCAAGGAATTTAACCTATCTACTTGAACGGATATTTCTCAGATAAGCTATAAAGTAAGCTGTAGATTTTCTTAACTTATCTTTTGCGCTTGATTTAAACAAACATTGGTAACTAGGCTATGTAAGCTGGTGTCACTCATTTCGTGGGAACATCTGTGCAGGGGTCTTGATAGTCCTATATATCTGATACCTCGTAGTTGAAGAAGCTGTCATCATCATCATTAGATTAAGCATAAGAATGAAATTACAATTTTCTCTGCTGATGAATTGAACAACGGAAAATTTAATTTTGGGACATGAATGTATTTTTTAAAAACATTTAATGTAGGTATGTTAATTTTATTTTCTCGATAACCCGATGTGCCTTTAAATATATTGCGTTATGATAAATGTTCAGCTGCAATAGTTGACAGTTGTGGAATGGGGGATATCATCAACGGTCTCGAGCTCGCCCGTAGTCTGTGTGATCCCTACTGAAACACTCTAGCTGAGAGTGAGACCCTAGCTTTATCTTTAGCCCCTCCACGCACTCAAAATGGAACAAGGTTAAATCTACGTATCTATGAGTATGACAATATTCTGTAAAGATAGTGCGGATGTATCATGTAGCACAACCTTTTATCACCGTCTAATGAGATCAGGCGAGGATGTTGGTCAAGGCCGTGGGGAGGGGGGCGTAACCTCGACATGACTGTCGGAACAGCTGGCACAACGTTTATCACTGTTACCTGATTGACGACCGCAGCGGTCCACATAAAATTTGAGTTATGGCGGAGGGTTGGGAGAGGTCGCATCGTTTCTTCGCCACTGTCAAATATTTCAGTTGGCGTTGTGTCATTAACTTCACGACGACTTAGTTAATGCAGCCGGACGCTTGTTGAAAACACGTGTGACGTGTGTGTGTGTGTGCCACACATGTGTGGAACGGTGTGGGACAATATCTTAGCTGCTAGGTAAAATAATGTTCACTTCCTAAAAGTAACAGCATTATCTATAAGTGTACAATGACCGGGCGGGTGGAACTACTATACCCTGATTCAAATCATTTTTATTTAGTCCAGAAGCTTACTGTATATCTTATTATTTTAATGTCTTCACACTTATTTCTGTCCCCACAGAACGAAGAGACAGGCAGGAGGACACGTCACAGCAGTGTCAGAGCTCCCCCATCGTCTCCCGGGTTCTCAGTCCTAACCTCGCCGGAGGGGGGATGCACGTTAACCTGCAGCGCCCCGAACAAACTGCACTTGCGCACACCAGCCTTCCCGATAACTCCTACAAGTACCACTACAACGGCTACATGGCTGCGAAGACACGGCCCACGCCGTACCCGCTCCCCAGTATGAGACCAACAGGCTACCATCCGGTCAACAACAGTCTATACGCGCCATGCACAAGAAGTTCACCTTACGACTTGGATCCGCGGTGAAAACGTGTCACAAAGACTCTACTGGTGTAGCAAGTTGTAGCAGACGTCCATTAGTTGAAGTTCTATTTTTTTGGGTTTACTCGAAATTCAAAGTTCGGTCATGACTTCCTGTTTCATTTTTTCTTCTCAAACGAAAACCTAAGACTGTACGAGAATGAGTGGTTTACCAACGTGGTTGTTGCTATACACTACTGTATTTGTTGCTAAGACATGCAAGTTAGAGAAAGAATTGCTAGTAAATGTATAGACATTATGACAGTTGCCACAACGAATCGTTCTAAGCGTAATTCTTAGCAACGTGCACAGTAGGGCTACACTGGCCTCTTTGAGTCACAATGCCCGTCGTAAAGTAGTTTTTTATGTTCTCAAACGTTTCTAATACCTAGATGTAAATTTATAGTTTTGACCAGTAAGAAAACTGTTCCGCAATCATAACATGTGTTTGTAAATATGTGAACTATACATCTTTTGTATCGTTTATATGATTGTTGCTTTTGTTTTTTAATTATAAAAACTCTTTTTATTATGTTCTCCTTATTTTGAGCGTTCGGGCTACTGATGTCTTTATAAATATGTACAGAAGTCAGTCGCCCTAGTTAGATGAAGTTATATGTTATTTAGACGACGTTTTGTAGATGAAAGTATCAAATGAGTAGACTATATTGAAAGAGGTGGCAGTTCAAAAGCTGATTGCATACTGTGTCAGTCGCCATGACAGTCACGTGACCGCATCTACCGCGCAGGCCCAGGATGACTATCACGTGACCTGTGTATCGAATGCGTTCGGTCCAAGATGGTTACAATGTTCCGTATGCTGCCTTCTAATGTAACTCTATTTTTGGAACTATTAAAAGTATAAGTTATCCAAAATATCCTTTCGTAATGTGTTGTTTGTTAAACCTTTACGTTTTCTTTCTTAGATAGACCACAATGATTTGATCCCATGGATGATCATACTATGGGGACCTGCATGTACTATAAATCGTTTGCGATCATACTACAGATCTTTCAGAGAAGCTGCAAAACTAGCAAATACATATTTATGCAGTGAAACTGAAAAGAAAAAAATTCTGAAAACGGATACTGATGCAGTAGAAGGTCAAAGTCGATTTCAACGTCAAAGGCGAAGATGTGAAAGAATAGAAAAATAAAGAATCTATTTTCGGGGTATTTCTGTGTGTTCAGAAACCTTCTTTACCATTTAGATTTTATTATGAAGGCAACTTCTTTTCGCCCCACCTTTTTTCGCACGCCCTCATCAGTTATGGGGTGCCCAGAGGATGTCATCCATGTACATGTAATCAAATCAGCACGGCCTTACTCTCAAAGTCGGATGTTTTTAAACGCTGTTGATTAACGATGACACAATGTAAGAACAACACCATAATATTTGCTGACGTATACGTGATGAAGAAAGCAATGCGACATGACTGAATCCGTGTATGTATCTTCTGGGATAATTTATTTTACTTCGGATCAATTTCGATTTCGTTCATAGCAAGCTAGATACATGTATAGTGTTTGTATATTACTACACAGTGTAATAAGTCATACCTTTTAAGGTCACCCACATGCTGACATGCGAACGGTCTCAGAAACTGGCAGTGCTAGACAGGTGTAAGCCTCCACCAGGCCGTCCTACGGGCGTATGGATCGTAGAATTTGGCAAAAAAAAAAAAAAAAAATTGGCCAGTGGAGTCAGTCCACGGCGAAGGGTCAATATTTCCCCCGCTTACAAATGAAACCCTCTAGTGGCCAAACATTCCTGGTAAATATTCTCCCTATAGTATATAGCTGGCGTAGCTAGTCTGGTAGAGACTACTCAGGTGTTACCTGCCAGGTTGGCACCCACCAATTTTCACCCTATAGTCCGGTGTAGCACACCAGACCACCACCCACTACTGTTCGCCTCCCTCCCAATTTGCCAGTAGCCGTAAATTGCTCCCATCGCGTGCGGCGATCCCTGTGCGTCTGTCCGCGCTGCGTTTCGTCACAGTAGCCCGTTTACGTTAGGGCGGTGGGTCTTCCTCGCCGGTGTTGAAAATCCACTCAACGAGGGGCTTTGAGTCTTTATTGCCTCGCGATGTTAATTAATCCAATTAACGAGTTAAAAAAAGGACACCGAGGTGAGTCGGGTGAGTGTGTGGGTTCCCCCGCCACCAGAGTCTCCGGGATGGTAGCCAGACCGCGGCCATCAGCACCAGATGGACCGCGTTGAGAAAAATCGGGCTAAAGTTCCCCGAATTCCTCTGGACGGAAAAGCGGCAGCACGGGGCGGTGATCCATCATCCTTACATAAATATACTGTCGCCGGGCTCGATAATTATAGGGAGGCAGGAGGGGATAATGAGGCGGGAGCTCGGCGGGCGGGTCGCGGGGGAATCCCGCCGGGGTATCGTCTTCGCGCCCCCTGACCCCGAGGTGGGCTCCCGTTACGGTAGCGTGCACTGAGGAGGATTAATGTGAATCTGGTGGATAAACAAAAGGGTCGGTTTGGCGGATCCGGTTCGGACAGGTATTTAATTACCATAGATATGGCCACAGACGCTACACACTTAGAGGGGATATATAGCTATGGCAACCTTTTTTTATCAAATAGAATGATATGCATTAAATTGTAAAAAAATTAGTAAATGTTGTCGAAACAATGTCCAAGCAGATATCTGACGAGACGAACCTTGCGCTCTCACACACAGACCTTTATGTCAGGACAAACGCGAGGAGTCTTGTACTATGATCTTCCCTCGTAGCGTATTTTGTACCATTAACTAAAATGACAAAAATTGCGTTGCACTCTAAATCTAATTCGGTAGACGGATATTTTCTTTTTTGGGTCACAAGAAAACGACGAGAGTGGAAGAAAGATCAAGTTATAATCTTGGGAAAATAAAACATTATTAGCCTTTTTAGTTGCCCTTCAACTAGATATTTCGACGTTTTTGTTCTTTAAACAAACTTAAATTGTAACGCACACGCTTTCAGCCAGTACAAAGCTGAAAAGAGAAATATGTTTTTTTCTTACATTCTCTATATAACGACAATACAGTTATACTGTACTAATTCTGTACCGTATTGTTTTTCCTCACTATAACTTGACGTGGTTTCTAGCGTACGATCACGGCTCTGCGTTAATACACAGGAAAGCGGAGAAGAAGAAGCACGCGATAGGGTCAAAACTAGAATCCGAAAACAACGTTTACACCACCAAGGTCAATCTATTGGCATCCTGGAAGATAGTTGAGTCCGGGTCACCCTGTAGGGAATGGTGAAACTAGCACTTGGTGCCGCCGACAAACGTTTTTCGCGTTATAACACAACTTTCCTTTCCCCATGGATCATCTGATATAGATATACAAACGAAGTTAATGCACTAGCACCTCGCCAAGTGTGGTAGACTGAAACATTTCAATCCGTAGCCAGCGATAGTTGAAATTAAACACCTCCGGTAGGGCTGTTGGGTCAGGGTGCGACGCTGGCCAGAAATTAGCGGGAACACGAGAGAAAATGTTGCACGCGCTAGCTTAGACCCTGAAATCGGTGAAAACCCCGCGATGACAGATTATTGACAGGAGCTGGAGTTAAATGCTGCCCCCTGCAAGGGAGGACCGCACATGTGGAGAGGCCTTTGTCGGCGGACCACCGCAGTCAGGCCGCAAGGGCGCCCCAAAGACTACGGCGAAACATCAAGACTAGCAAACGGGAAGAAAAGTACAGAAGCTTATGTAAAAGTATTCGAGCAGTCAAATGAAATGATAACACCACTACCACCAACAAAAAACGTGTAAACAATCTGAAATCAAAATAAAAGCATGTAATTATTCATGTACATTTTATCAATTTTAAATTTCCATTGTCCGGTCCGTTCATTTGCTTCAACTAGAGACGGTGACCCAAATGTCATTCTTCGTACATTTCTTTCAAGAATAGGGATCCAGAAAACGGACAAACAGGTAGCACAAAATATTGCTATACTACTTTGGAAAGCTGAAATATACGCTGAGAGGCGCTAGATGGCACTGCAAGTCAGTAATCAGTATCAAACCGAAATCAGTCAGTGGTGTTTATACCCAACCAGTAAAAGTGAGAAAATTATTTTTTCTCTGTACATACATGCACTGTATCGTGCCACTCTTGTTTGAAACTGTCACCGACTGTCCAAATGATACTTACATGCTATTACAGTATGTTTTTTCAAGTCTCACACAATGCAGCTACCTATATTTCCGCTAGAGGGCTTTAATTATTCTGGACATTCTTGTATATCTTCGATTTAAACGCATTGTCAACATCACTGGGACTACAAGAGGGCGCTGTTGAACAGGTCTTTTTTTTAATGAAGGCGCGGCCGTGTACGTAAACTCGTACTTGGATAGCACTGCCTTCTTTTGGGGATCTGAATGTCTTTCCCATTCCGAACTAATTATTACCTACCAGATTGGCTTGAATAACACATTTATGATGATGTACTGTGACAAAACAGTCTACATCAGATCTAAACAGGAACGTTGGTGAGAGACCAAATTGAGAAAAAGGATAGGATTGTTGAATTCATGCGTTTTGACCATACAATATTAAACAGGTCAATCTCAACTTATATATCTAACATCACAAAGAGACGAGAAGTCGAAATTAGAGTAGTGTTAGAACCATTGATTTAGGTTAGTATTAGAACCATTGATTTTGATTAGTATTAGAAATCCTGTCAGTGTCATTATATGAACGTCACCATGTATTTCATATCTATATACCTGTACTTAGTCCGTGATAAGGCATGGATGCACAATAAAGGATATTATTAACTCTGACCAGAGTGGCATCGACAATTAAAATAACACTACTTAGTCGGTCTTCAGGGCCAAACAACAACTATCCAACTGGCAAAATGAGTTTTCATTGCAAAAAAACTCCTCTTGCCAGTTGGATACGGTCTTTGCAACCGTTAGATCTGCTTGGAGATTAGAGTTAAGCCTCCTTATTACATGCAGATGAAAGATGTACTGCGACACGAAATGAGGCATCAGGTTTGACCGGGAACGACGTTGAGAGACCACAATCAAAGCTTGAATGCCATGAGAGAATTGTACCCGGTACCCGGTCAACTGCAAGATGATTCAACTTGGGGAAAGACAAAGACAGAGGCTAATGAAGCATCTTTATGTCAACAAACAAGGTAAGAACACTTATTTTAAACTGTAACTGTCGATATATTTACCGGTACCCCCCTCCCCAATACACGGCGCGTACGTGACTCAGTGAACAGCCTAAACCGCATGAAACTTAGCGATAAAGTTGGGCAGAACTATCAACTATGACATGGTCTTTCCTACCCTACCTCTTATTCAATTACTGTGCTTCTGAGTCAGAGGTTGGTTGGGAGCTCGTCCGACACGTCGTGCGAACATCTGCAGTTTTGTGATGAAGAGATTCAAAAACTGGCGGGAAACGTTGAACTTTCTCCTCAGTTGACCTATCATGATTCTCACTTTTATCATACAAGCTTTAACATTGCATTATAGGACAGTCGGTCGATCTCCTTTGGAAAAGGTAATTGATGGATAGTCTAAGCTTGTGAAATTTTGCGTTTTCTTCATGTAATTTTTTTAACTAATTTTGCAGGTTGTGTTGACTTAGTATGTCATCGCCATGTATTTCGTTTTGATCACACAAATTAAAGCCTTATCTGCTGAAGTGATTTTGACTACCACTCATCGATTGCCCTGGATTTAAACAAAACCTGTTCAGTGTCATAGACGTCTCCCGGGCTGGCGGATAAATTCTGTGTTCTGCGACGTGGAACAAAGGCTTGGTATGGTTTCTATTGTGACGTAGCGAAACCATCAAGTCAAACTGCGCATGCGCAACTAGCGAATGGTATTTTTCTAGTGACGTTCTGAAACCAAGGGTATAACATTCTAGAAGATTCTACAACAGAAGAGCCTCCAACTGAGGACTCTGCAGACAGACTTTCTGAAGCTCCCGGGATCAATTTGCGGTAAAGCAGACATTCGTGGAGACAATTAAGCACGTAAGTACCCAACGGAATGTACTTTGTAGCCGCACAGTGGGTTGTGTTAGGATAATATGTTAAATGATATGGCGTCTCACTCTGAGATACAATACGTCAAGTTACAAACATTTGTACTTGAGTGTATGGGTCTATTCAGGCACAGTATCGGTTCTTAAGGTATTTTAACCTAGTTACTGTAGCTATTACGCCTACTGGAGTCTGTTACGCTTGTAAAAATTGCATGTCAAGAAGCCCAACTTGTTCACAAGATTAAATGTATAATGTGTACATTGCACTTTAGTCTGAACAAAGGAACGGGTAGTTACATGTAACTCATGATGATATGATGCTATTAATAAAAACTGAACTTTATAAAACCAACACTGAATATAGGGACCTTGACCTAAATTTTCGGCTGACTCCGCCAGTCTTGTTAACGGAATCGAACCGTCTGCTACTTCCGGGATCCGGACGTGACTTTAGTTGTAGTAGTAGTAATAGTAGTAGTAGTAGTAGTAGTAGAACCTTTAGTTTACTTGGATAGCCCTGTCGGTCTGTACAACAATACATGTATACATATCCGTTATTCCAAGGGGTTCAAATGAGTCAGGTGACAAGTGAGTCAAGTGCCAGATAACCTGTGTCAGCCCCCGTCTCTGTTCAGGCAGTTAACTGCCTCCTGTACTGCCAACAAGACTATTTTTACCGATCTGAAATATATCTATGAATCTTAAAATTTAGCTTTTTGCAGACTGATGACAGTCATGCATTTTCACATCTAGGTCTGTAGCTTCAGTACATTTGCGACAATGGCCAGCAGGGGCGGAGGAAAAGGCTTGACGCCGTACCAGGGGAAACGGCGGTGCTTCGGCGAGTTTCGCTGCCCGAAGTGTGAAAGGTCATGGGTGTCTGCCAACAGCTGGGCAGATATGGGGCAGGAGTGTCAGACCTGCAAGATCAACGTGTACCCGCACTCACAGGTACAAATGTGCATGTAGGACTGGCATGGTGTCCTCAAAAATGCAAGAAAAATGTTTCGTGTTTGTGTGTGTGCGTGTTTGATGAGTGTGTGAGTGTTTGATGTATGTGCGAGGCGTGTGCCACTGTGTGTGTGTGTGTTTGGTGTATCACGGTGTGTGTGTTTATGTGTATGTGTGTGTGTGTGTGTGTGTGTGTGTGTGTGTGTGTGTATGTGTGTGAGTGTGTGTGTATCTGTGAGTGTGTATGTGTGAATGTGTGTGTGTGTGTGTGTGTGTGTGTGTGTGTACGTATGTGTGCACGTGCGAGCGTTTGTGTGTGTTTGTGACCGTATGAATATGAATAGGGAAGGGTAACGTGATAGATACAATTTCAAATACATACCTTTCTAAAAAAATCTTGATTTTCGTTTCCTAGAAAAAACTCGAGAAGCCAGAAGGTCTCGACGGCGTGATCGATACTTCGAAGCACCACCCGCAGCACCTCTGCGAGAAGTGCAAGAAGCTTGGGCGCTACTGCCGGGGAAGCAACTACTACTGACTGCAGTTCAGGAAAATCCGATAGAGGGCAGCTCTACCTAGTCCCGCATTTTGTGCATGTCGGGTTGTGGCATTGTTCGAATGAATTACAATCAACCTTTGTGTGGCACAGCGTTGAATATTTCTATATAACTATTATGTGAATATCAATGCAGTTTAAGAGGTTTTATTTTGATGTATTTTTAGTTCTTTTCTAAAATCAATTTGTCTTCAATCCGTTCGCGATCGTTTACAGATACCGTGGCCAATATATAAGGAGAATTTGTGGGAACAAGACACACCAAACATGTTTAATTATTTTTTTTTTCAAATAAAGTACAACCTGTATAGCACATTTCATCAACGCTTTGTATTTGTGACGGGCTTCTTGTAATTCTAAAACTATATAATTTTTGTTCTGCTTTCAAAAATTAATCTCATAAAATTCATTCAAACTTCCAATGTCAAGTACAAAGAACGTCTCGCACTCATTTGTACAGGACACTCTGACCCCTGTGGTGAACTGTAGGTTGATTGATACAATTTGTACCAGATTATGCAACTTCAATGACGACCTCTACGACTTCCTTGGCATCGCTTAACGTTTGTAAAGCCCAGGTTACACATAGCCGAACATGGCCTCCCGACTCTCCCCCGACCATGCATATGGTTACAGTGATTCGGGAGTGATGCGGGAGCTAGGTCGGCTGGCGTTCGGCTGAGTCGGCTGGCGTTCGGCTGAGTCGGCGGGTGTTCGGCTGCGCCAGCCGAATGTTTTGAAAATTTCAAAACATTCGGCTCTGGACGGAGGGTCTGAAATGGGTCGGCTGGTGTTCGGCGCGGTCGGCTAGTGTTCGGCTGGTATTCGGGAGTGAGTCAGCAGTAAAATTAAAACCTTCTTCACGCCAGAAACACTACTGACTTACTCCCAACTAGTTTCCAACCTACCCATAACTCACCCCAATGCCGTACACAAATCTCTGCTAACTAATTCTCAACCAAGTGACTACTATCGGAACGTGGGCGAATCACCCCCGACCTTCACACGACCAAAAACAAAGAAGGACACTGAAAGCAGTATTAAAGCTAGCCATGATCCGAATTCGATCTCTCGGTGATGTTAACAACATAATAGAATGGATTATTTTGATTAAAAACGAAAATGACCCCTCTTTTAAAAGTCGCTGAATATGTCCATTTCAATTCGTGAGAGGGTCTGCATTCGGCCGGGGATTAGTCAGGAGAGATTCGGCAGTCTGCGGCTAGAGGTCGGGATGGTTGGGAGTAGGCTAAAAAGCATTCGGGGCTCATTCGGGAGTAGTTCGTGTACTGGTTAGGACATGATCGGCGCATGTTCGGCGTCAAAGATAGGCGTTGCCCAAAAACTGGTCAGACTGCTCCCGAACTTCAGCCGACCTGAGTCGGCTGGTGTTCGGGAGCCATGTTCGGCTATGTGTTAAGCCTAGGTAACACATAGCCGAACATGGCCTCCCGACTCTCCCCCAACCATGGTTGGAGTGATTCGGAAGCTAGCTCGGTTGGCGTTCGGCCGAGTCGGCTGGCGTTCGGCTGAGTCGGCTGGTGTTCGGCTGCGCCAGCCGAATGTTTTGAAAATTTCAAAACATTCGGCTCTGGACGGAGGGTCTGAAATGGGTCGGCTGGTGTTCGGCGCGGACGGCTAGTGTTCGGCTGGTATTCGGGATTGAGTCAGTAGTAAAATCAGAACCTTAACCACGCCAGAAACACTCCTGACTTACTCCCAACTAGTTTCCAACCTACCCATAACTCACCCCAAGGCCGTAGACAAAACTCTGCTAACTAATTCTCAACCAAGTGACTACTATCGGAACGTGGGCGAATCACCCCCGACCTTCACACGACCAAAAACAAAGAAGAACACGTAAAGCAGTATTAAAGCTAGCCATGATCCGAATTCGATCTCTCGGTGATGTTAACAACATAATAGAATGGATTATTTTAATTAAAACCGAAAATGACCCCTCTTTTGAAAGTCGCTGAATATGTCCATTTCAATTCGTGAGAGGGTCTGCAATCGGTCGGGGTTTAGTCAGGAGAGATTCGGCAGTCTGCGGCTAGAGGTCGGGATGGTTGGGAGTAAGCTAGAAAGCATTCGGGGCCCATTCGGGAGTAATTCGTGTACTGGTTAGGAGATGATCGGCGCATCTTCGGCGCATGTTCGGCGCCAAAGATAGGCGTGGCCCAAAAACTGGTCAGAATGCTCCCGAACTACCGCCGACCTGAGTCGGCTAGCGTTCGGGAGCCATGTTCGGCTATGTGTAACCTAGGCTTAACCTGGGCTTAAGTGGGCGCTCGTGTACGATAACGCCCTCCACCCCTGTAATCGTTACGGGTAGTTATTTGTGAAGACTCCGAATGACGGGCTTGTATGTGTGCCCCGTACATGTTCGGGTTGGGGGTATTTTTCAGCTGATGAACGCATCGCGCCGCAGGGAAACGCACCAAATTCACCGGAATGTTTTGCAGCGCAGAAAAAGTCAAGGTTTAATGAACCGATTAAGAAATCCAATTATTGAAATAAATTGCGTAAAACACACCAACAGGACAAGGGTTTTAACAGCTGGTACTGCAAAGTTTTGGCCTTCTGCTGTATTGTCCAATTTATTCTACCCATGCCTCTTACCCGGAAAGAATCAAATCTAAATACTACTTCTCCGAACACCCCAAGATCAAGCTGAAGACGAACTTCTGTACGACCCCGCGACCTTAGCGGTAAAGTGAAGTTATCTGTATACGACCTCTTCGGCACTCATGGCTTCAGAGTTCTTTTGAGAGCGCAACCTTACCAATAACATGTGACCTCCATGACCTGCAGTAAAGAATTACTTTTGTTGGGGAAGCCTGTTTGTAGCATGCAAGCCTGTCGCCAATGCAATTTGTTTGCGATTCAGATGTAAAAAAAAAACTTGAAAAACACCGGACAAAAGTTTTGACCATTAGTTAAATCATAGAATCCATGTACATGTACCATTACCATTCATATATGCCTTTCATGCATTTCTGCTGGAAGGAATGAGAGGGGAATACTGCTGCTATAAACACACCAAGGTCAAGACAAAAGACAAATCTGCGCACAACCCTGCGACCTTTACATCTCTCACAGCTTCAGGATTCTTTGATAGCGCAACTACATGCGATTCACATGCGCCCTCTCTGACCTACATAGAGGATATATTTTGTAAGGGAAGCTTGTTTTCCTCCTCCCCTAACACGTAAACATGCCGTCAAAGTGAGTTAATTGCGAGGAATTGAAACGAAGGCCACACTGATGTAAAATTATGGATGAGATCCGCGGCCTTTGATTTTCGCCTGTTCTGCAAAAAAATGACTTCATCAGCGAGTATCGCCCAGACAACAAAAATATTTCACTTCAAGACGTCCGATCCAGTGCGGCTCTCACACGTTTCTTTTACAACCATTAGAGAAATGGGAGAGGAGTTGAGGTATGTAGTCGTCTTAAGGGGAGGCTAAACTTAAAAGTAAAAAGCCTACGTTATTTTGCTATATATTTCCCGAAGCCAGTTTCGATTTTTTCTTCATAAGACCGTCAAAGTTCAGGACTCTCCTGCAATATGCAACTTGGATAGTTTTAATAGTGTACTTCTTTGATCGTTCTTGTCAATATATTAAACATCGATCACTTCAGCTGAGTCTGCTAAGATGAACAAGACATGTACCTCCTACAAATCAAGACTTCTTGTTTGTTTGATACTCTGTTTTCTGTGGTTCAATTCGTAATACCATCTTTGTAGTCCTGTTGTTTAGCAGCATTTCCTTTTTACAGGATTTTTTTTCGCCCTCTCGCATTAGTTTTGGGGTCCGCAAAGAATGTCATTCATAAAATGAAGTCAGTATGGTCTGAAGAAAAGTCCCGGAAAAACGAATAAAAGTCTTACAAGATTCACCGACTCCCAGAATACAAGTACTATTATTTTCGAATTCAGCATTCCTTTCTTTCATTGCAGTCGAAAATAATCAAAGGTAAATGCTATACCTACTTCTTCAAACCATCCCACGGACAAGAAACAAAAGACTAACATCCCCCTATTTGGGTACCACGCAGCAAACTTTATTGAAATGGAGCAGGTGGGTTTCGACATTTACAACTTCGGTTTCTTTTCAGTCTATAACCTTGACTTGGAAAGTTACAGAATACTATTAATCTGCAAATATTCTCCTTTTAATAATCGCTACTGGGAATTATCGTAATAGGACCTCCTTAGCTCTCACGGTTTCAGCGTTCTTTGAATGCACAATGATAAACTCATGCGACCTCTTTGATCTACAACATAGTACTACTTTTGCAGGGTAAGCGTGTTTGCCTTCTTTCGTTACACGCAAGCATGCTGCTGATGCGAGTTGTTGGCAAAGACTTGGAATATAAAGAAACGCGCCCAAAGAAACGGATAAAAGTTAAGATTATATTCGTCAAATTACTGAATACATTTTTCCTGGATATTTCATTCTGGTAGATAATACAAGCTGGTAGATAATACAAGTAAGTAGTAAGTACTACGTCTTAGTAAGTACTACTTCTTGAAACGCCCCAACGGTCGAGAGAAAATGCCGGACTAATATAACGTTTACGTGTATAACCTTGCCCTTCAAAAGGCGAAGGTAGATATTTTCGACGGTCAAGAGAAAATGCCGGACTAATTTGCACGCGACGCAGCAACCTCTGTGTTAAAGTAGACCTGACATGATTGCGCCTTTTTGGCTCTTCACTTACAGACTCCGTTTACGTGTATAACATTGCCCTTCAGAAGACGAAGTTCGATTTTTTGAAAAGTATAAGACTTACGAACCTGAAACACCGGCGCGTTTTTTGTGAAGTCTTTACTGTGTGAAGGACAAGGTGATATAAATTTTTATTTCAGCACTTTGGAAAAACACATGGTACGTAGTGTCTATTCATTTATCTTGTTTCAACATGTCCTTTGTGTTACAAAGTATATATCCATGATGAACCCGTCCTCACGAATCCTAAAAGGGCTGAACGAATGATACAAATTTGGCCAGAATAAGCATGTTCGTGGTTCAAACTGCGCATGCACAGTGTGATGCATTTCGTGTAATGTGTCAAAGTAAAAGCCCCTGAGACATATACAAAACGCGTCTGGACATGTACTCAGCATGGTCTAGACAAGAGCTACAAGTCACAGCCTTCACATTTGATCTATTTGCCGCAGTGCGTAGTTTAATCCACGGACCGGCTCATAGAAACAGCATTACGGCTATCCGCTTATAGATGGTCCAGCCGTACACTCCAATGCCAACGGAGTGTCTACAAAACATGTAAAGAAAAGCTTGAAAAGGATGATTACATAAATTCTCTACTAACTCCATACAGGCATCTTAATAACATAAATCCACTGATCCAAGTGATTATTCTATCAAAAGAAGTCAAACCCAAAAGGAGTAGATTAAAAGTTTTCCTTCTGCAAGACGGATAAGTGGTAAAGACGTTCCTTCCAAGATTCCAACTTGTCATACGTCTAACTTAGCTTCATGAATCCTCTACCAAAAGCCCGTCTCCGCGAGGTAAAGTAAGGAGGCGCCATGGTTAAGATTGATGACGCTCTAAAATACTGAGACTCAAGCAAGTGAAGCTGCTCGTCAAGACTTACGATGCCAGGAGATTAAGGAGTGTCTGCTCTCCTTTTACGCTTTGCTCGTAGTCTATATTTATCATATCAAGGTGTCAGGAAGGTCCTTGAGAAATGTTAAGGCATAGTCTCTTGACGGCGTCAGAACGTACGTCAAACGCGACAAGCATAGACATCTGTAGCTGCTTTTTCATTTGTATAGGGGTGTTTAAACGTCACGTGTAACCTTAAGGGTTAAAGGATGAGGGCTTTTCTACACCGTATATTTAAGCAATGCACTCTGTGTTAACGGTATTCATGCAACTGCATTTTGCGTTGAGCTACGATAAAAATTGTGTTTCCACTTACAGTCCTAAAAATAGAGTCGATATGTAAGGATTCTCTCGCTTTTTGTTTGAGCAACAAATACGATTTAGCAATGTATAACTGAAAAGTTTCCGGCCACTGGTATTTCCTGGCATTTTATAATCATACAGACATACTGATATACATTGTACAAACCCAAGTTTATCAAGAAACTGAGAAAACGTGAGAAATCTTTACTTTACATTCTTACATCAACTCTTCAAATCCCTGATCTGTGAAAAGAGTGAAATACAGGATCTTGGATTTCATCACTCAGATGCCAGATCAAAATACGTCCCTTGCCAGCGGCCAACCCAAAAAAAAGTCAAGGATGTTTGCTAGGGTCGGTCGGGTAACCGGGAACACAACATTTTCCCCTAGGCCTAAGGTGAGTAATAACGTTTACTAAGTCAGCTTTTTCGTTGATTACTAGAAGGCTGTATCATAAGATCTCTCAAGCTTCCAATCTGATATAGCTAATACAAATGTATGAAGTCATGTTTACGGCGATAACAATCCTTGTCTCTGCTTGAAAACTGTGCATACATGGCGCCTTATCAGGGTTACTGTCAGACAACCTTCTCAACAACTTCAGAGATAACCGATCCACACATTTCCTCGGCTGTAGATGAGGAGATAGGTCATGCTTATATAACCACCACACTGATACGGCTAACGACTCATCACTTTGTTGACTACATTATCATGATATTTCTTACTCGTAAATCGCACAGTTGAAGCATGCACTAAGTTCAGCTCCAAGCATTTGCGCATTGGCGACCTTGCTGCGACCTACATGTGTGTTTATATATGTAACCCTTAACTTCAAAATGTAATACCATACAAAATATAGAAATATGACTGAAAAGACCACAAAACACAAGAAGCGTAAATAGTCGTTTTTATCGATGAAATTCGTTGATCGCTCTGTCAAAATCTAGGTCGCAGCGCGGTTGCAGCCAGGTCGCCGTCCTAGTGCAAATTGAATGGGGATGTAACGTGTAACTGTCTCCTCACGAATGCTCCATAACGATAAAGTATCTGGCAAAATGCCCTGCTGTTTCTTCAAGTATCAAAGCTCTGAAAAGTTGTAAGTGATGGTTAAAACTTTCCGTATCAACCAAAGTATCTTCCGGTTGGCAACATTGAAAGCATTTCTACTCACGAATGTTGTACACGTTTAACGATAAAGTACCTGGCAAAATGCCCGCTGTTTCTTCAGGTACGTATCAAAGCTGAGACAAGTTGTATGTGATGTTTAAAACTTTCCGTATTAACCACAGTATCTTCCGGTTGGCAACAGTGGAATTCTGTGCCCTCTTTGTAACGCCTGTCTCCTCAGGAATGTCGTACAAGTTTAACGATAAAGTACATGGCAAACTGCCCTGCTGTTTCGTCAAGTACCGAAGCTTTGAAAAGTGGTAATTGATCGTTAAAACTTTCCTTATCAACCACAATATCTTCCGCGTGATCGTGCGAGAGAAAAGATTGCGGCTGAGTAAAGCATTCATCAGATCAGAGTGGCAAAGGTGAGCATGGATCGGGACTGGAAGGGCGTCAGGTTCAAATTCCTGCTCGTTATCATCGTCTACAGTCTGTCTGGCGAAATGAAACATCTAAGTCGTTACGGAGCAAATTTTATCTGGTAATGCAACTGCGGATAGAGGTAATGTGGTGCCTTCGTCTTCCATTCTTATGTCGAAGGATTGTGGGCTGTATGAGAATAAATTTGAAGGAGCGTGTGGCGATGTGTTTTTTTTCCCTCCAGCTGCTGATCGCAAGTTTATATTTCTGATTCAGCTTTTTGTCAATTTCATGGTGTATTCAGAGCAATATCACACGCACACAAACACACACACACACACAGACACACACTTATATATATATATATATATATATATATATATATATGTATATATATATATGTATATATATATATCATATACATATGCAAAACAGGTGTGTACATCTTGGTACATCTTGTATATACTTAAACTTAACCTACCTATTGGAGGGGGTTTAATTAGTAGCCTCTTCTCTTTATCTATATAGCTATTTATCTAACATAACCATGGACCAAATGACCGACAGGGCTGCAACCTGAGCGCCACCCTTTTTAACTTATTTATTAATGATCTAGTTAAAGAGTTAGATAACTTAGAGTATATGCCCCCAACTTTATATAATCTATATGTTTCAGGTGTATTGTAGGCAGACGATGTTGTTATATTTTCAGAATCAGACAAAGGTCTGCAATCTGCTATGATAATAGACTAAGTGCCTTTTGTAGCAAATGGAAGCTCCAAGTAAAATGAAGAAAACAAACACAGAGCACGGCACGTGCCTTTGCTTCACCAGTACGTAAGCGTTGCAGACAGCCTTTGCAAGGTCGATGATAAAGCAACTTGTATACACTAGTATGCAGAAAAGTCGGATGTTGGAATCACCTCCTTGTACTACCATAATGTACACACAGGTTTGCTCATGTTTTTAGCGCTTTCGACGTAATGATGAAGACCATTGCTGACACGAATAACAACATCAAATGTAAATCCTCTGTGTTCCAAGCTGAGTCATATTGCCATCAGACGGCAATTGACCATTTCCACAGCTTTGATCTGAAAACGAAATCTCAAAGAAGACATTTCGGACATACTAAGGATTAGCATCTCCACTATTACTGGCGTCTTTGAAGAAGTTAATGTCATCATGAACCGACTATTGTCTGCCAAACTGAAAAGTACAAGACGTATGGATACCGTGGGCGAGCGCAAGACTCACAGGGCAACCAATGGAGTCTAGTAAGTGGCTAAGTGCGTCATACTCTATTTGACAAAAACGTCTTATCGGACTTTCCTTTGTTCTTATCCTTTAATACCATGAGGTTATTGCTGAGGAAAACATATTATGAACGATACCATTTCCGAATGATATGAGGCAATTTGTTTGACTCACTAAATTGCTTTGATCTTAAGAATATCTTTGAGTGACTAATCGCTTCCGCTCTAGAACTTTTCCCATTGGTTTATCATACAGCCCATAGCTGGTCAAGTTTGACATCATTTGCCGAATGCCAGCGGTGTTGTCGAGGACCTGGTCTTTGATCTGAATTTCGAACACGCAACCCTGTCTACGCAGTACTTTGAAGTACCTCGTGCAAGCAACTATACTTTATTTTTCAACTTGCTAAATTGCTTTTATCTTAAGAATATCTTTGAGTGACTAATCGCTTCCGCTATAGAACTTTTCCCATTGTTTTATCATACAGCCCATAGCTCACCAAGTTTGACATCATTTGCCGAATGCCAGCGGTGTTGTCGAAGACCTGGTCTTTGATCTGAATTTCGAACACGCAACTCTGTCTACGTAGTACTTTGAAGTACCTCGTGCAAGCAACTATACTTTATTTTCAAACTTTAAGAGACATCCATTCGGCCCTTGCTACTAGAACATATAAAAAACTGTTTCACTCTTTTATTGAAAGCTGTCATTCTATTTCATAAAGAGGCTGCTTCATGCTGCACTTTTGGTAAGTGTAGCCAGACTAACAGCTCTTGTACTAGTTATCCCCTACTAGAAGTTTGAAGAAAACTTGGGAGAATCGTCATGTATGCTAAACCTTTTAGCTGATGAGCTAACATGAGCGGATTATTGTCATACTAAGAACTATTTGTTGTTATTGTGTTCGGGGGCTGTAATAACATAACAGCTGGCATTAGAAGAATTCAAAAACATTGGAGGCTGTTGTAATTGGTTTCGATGACGACTTAAGTTCCTATCATAAGCTCCAATAGGACTGATTTTCATAGTGAAAAATAATCCATATGACTCTATGTAAGGGAACGGTTATCTCGAGTTAGAGGTGTATATCCACAAGTACGGGCAGGAGGCCTAATTGTGGCTACTGTTCTTTTCGGCAATAGGCCAGTGTTTGGCAGCTTGTCCCGAGTTGGATGTTTTGATTTTCATGACTTGCAACAAGCAATTGTGCCTGATTTATCCTAATGCACATGCGTCAACTTTACTTTTCAATAAATGCTTATATATACCTTACGCGTCATGAACTATTCATTACCATCACCGTTGGTACAATCTCACTAGTCATTATCGACAAGGTTTCCGGATGGAGCTTAACACCCCGGGTCACTAGCTCTCCCTAGCTCTTTATTTTTTTTTACAGGACCTGGTGCTATATTCTTACAGTACGCAAATCTCACTCTCCTGGGACATTGTTAATAGAATAGCCAAATAGTTTTAAAAAGTCACCACGACTTACCCTAACTTTCCTACATTGACGGACGTAAAGAAAACTACTCTTCTCTTCAAACCACAGAACCCACAAAGTATTAAAAAAACTGTGGCTTCTCGACTTTCTCTGCTACCGCAAAGGGAAGCCAAACTCAACTCCTTCAGATGTTGGCAACATTAGCCTTTTGTATTAGTCTCTTTTTCTAAATGATGTCAATCAGTGCCCTTGTCACATGTATGTTTCCCATGTCTGTACTACATGTATGATTCTCAACACTACGTACTTGCAATGAGCCTGAGGGAACGAACTTGCAAATAAACTTTCTATTACTTCCTATCTAAATGCCTTCATTATGAAGATGAAAGAAAAAAGCTTTTCGAAACAATTGAAACAATATTCCAGAGCTTTCAACATCTAGAAGACCTCCGAAAACCACATTTCTACTAAAATCACAAAACCCACTAATCATTGAAAACGTGGGACTTTTCATTAGCCATTGCCTCCATAGAAGAAGTCAGCCCTCCTAGTAATGTATATAGAAAGTTAGGTAGATTTATAGAACAAACACTTGTTACTTTGTTACTGCTTGTACCCTTGCAATTAGCCTTCGGGCATGAATTTGCGAATAAAAGAATATTATTATTTTGGAACGTTGAAAAAATGCTTCGTTGGTCTTAGGGTCTTCGAACATGCTCTATTGGCCATGGACAAGCTTTCAGTGTGATGTTAGTTGCTATTATTTCCCAGTCACCTGCTCGCCCTTTAAGTTTTCACAGTTCTAATGTACTCCGGCAAGACGCTAATGGTAAATACACACCTCGTAAGTTGTGAGCCGCTATTTGGCAGTGTTCTACAGCACTAACCCTCGCCTTCAAATAACCTTGATGTGACTTTGAACATGCTTCCCGCAGCCTGCATCGGCATCACTTGAAAATAAGGAGTCATCGGTAACTTCTGTAGGAGCAACCATCACAGGGATGCAAGTGTCACCTGAATAAATTCACGAAGACAGGGGAAGAATTCCCAGACTATGCGTCATGTACAAAATTACTATTAAACTCTGGTGGACGTAACAACTACTAAGTATCTAACACCAGCTCAGAAAAGAACCAGAAATAGTCTTACACTCAAGATACACCTATAAAGTTATCAACTCAGATTTTAGGTTATCAAAACTTTGTTTTTCCCTCGAGCTATCGTACTTTGGAACTCGTTGGAGCCAAGTACCGTAGGACCATCCTCATTGAATATATTTGAACAACGCTCACAAACTAATATTAGGTGTGACAGGTCATATGCATTCAGTGCAATATAACCAGCTGCTTCTGCGCCGCGTGCCTAAGAAGCTGGCGTGATATGACGAAGAACTGTTGTACAGGCTGTATAGATACAAATACAGAACTTTTCTTTTTAGCAGGATGATCTTATCGGAAGTACAATAAATCATTGTCTAGCATTATCGTAAAAACAAACTCACCCGTCACTGTTGAAAGATCTTTATCACACTTCAACGGGCAGTTAAGTGCAAACCTTTCAAGTACACTAGTTCTTCCTACACCTTTGACAGCTATTGAGCACTTGAACAAGTGTTACGCCTGATTTCGTGGGTCATTATTTTCTCTAAGAACTGACCCTTTGTTTTCAACTATTCGAACATGCAGTCCCGCCTCGTCGTTGGTGTTAGGTCAGTCTTGTAGGCAGGGGCATCTTTGATTTAACAAAATATTCCAGTTTACTGTGATCAGGAAAAACAGTATGCACCAACGCAACGAAGCTATGCTCTGTCTCACTGCAATATTATGTAAATAATATGGTTTGATGCCTTTCAAAACGCATCGGTAACCTCATTTTCATTATGATACAATAACTAAATATACCGTGTACAGTTGTGGATTCGTGTTGGCGTAACGGTTAGGTTGTTTGGGCCCAGAGCCAAGAGGTCCTGGGTTCATACTCCCTAAAATGCCATCGATGTTGTGCTCTAAAAGTCAGTGGAAGGAGAGGGATGAGCTCCGCCTTCCAATGCCGTGCCCTAGACACAGTGGATAACCCACTGCCCCCATAAGGCCAAAAGAGGCTAAATATTTCCCTTTTCACGATGTACGGAACGTTAACTGACTGTACAGTGACTGTAACTGTATTCCTCTTGCAACCTTTACCCTCATCAATATAATGTTAGACTTTTAGCTTAGACTCGTAGCTTTCACTGATAAAGCCTCGTGTTCTTTTTTACGGTCCATATTTTGTTTAAAAGCTATTGTGCACATAGAAACCACACCCATGGGTCCACGATGCTATAGAAGATTCTTATATAAAAGCTTTTGGACCCTTTTTTTAGAGTTTTCTGATTTAAAAGTAGCACTAGTACTGGTCATTTGACTTAATCCATCGTCAAAGAGTCAACGAAAGCTCTTAAAGGGTCAGTCTCTCATAGCAATAAAAAGTCTAAAAGATGTTATTGCATCAAAGAAGCAAACTGAGCATACTGTTGTAATTCTGCAAATGGGATCTATATTATTTTAGAAGCGACTAACTTCAGCTAACGTCTTAATTTCTTTTATTCATCGACATGTGTTTATCTATGATGGATCAAAAAGCAAAATACTTACAAGAAACCTTTTACTAAAAAAACATACACGTAGATACAAATATTCAAAATGGTTAAACAAACGGAAAACAATTAAGATATCACATGATGAGTCGGTGTAAACTGTAAATCAATCACAAAAAGCTACCTGTATCATTTATAAAACTATGAACAATACCTAGAACATAAGTTCTGTAAGTATGAAAAGGAAGTGGATCATCGTATACGTAAGTAGAGAAGTGGATGGATACTACTTTGGGATCAAGTGAGCACAGACACAGAAGACTTGCCGTGGCCGAGGAACGATCTTTATTTCGCACTCCCATTCTCTCCTCTCTATTCCTGTCGTCCAACTGTCCTCTCTTACCTAGCATGTGTCCCTTTTTATCTGAGTGTGCAGGACTCCTAATCTAGTCCAGAATCTTTGTTTGACAGGTCAATTAATTATGTGACAGTTCTTCAACATGGGTCAGCACCTCTGTCTTATCTTGTCTCCCAGGGTGGGGGGGGGGTGTTATCAGCTTTTCTTATTAGAAATTCAAATGGTTTTTCTTTTTGTAAACATATGGGACAAATATCTGCCATATTACGAGTTGAAATATATGTACGCTATATCACACGTAGCAGCCAAGAGCATGGCGCACTGTCATTGTATTGCGGTAGGTCTTCAATGTTGGAAAGAGATGAAAACAGTTTTGATAGATCCAACTGATTGCATTGAAGAAACGTAGCAACCATATTAATTATCATGATGACACCAGAGTCTGCTTGAAGCCCCTTTATGAAGAACCTGTTATCACTATAATGGATCTAGCGTTGTCGATTATTGTATTGTAAGCAAGTCTCTATTGTCCGATGTACAATATGTAAGTATTAGTCCAATCACCCAATTTTCCGACCATTGCCATGTTTCCGTGTCACTGTCAACAAAGTATTAACCCTCATGTTCCAAAAACTACCAACCAGATTAAACCCAAGCCAACAGCATTCATTTGGAACGATGAATCAAAATTAACATATCAAGGTATTCTAGATAATCAATATACAATTTCAGAATTTCAAAAATTTTGCCAAACATCTTTCTGTTCGACAGAAAAAGCTGTCACAAACTTCACAGATTTATTGTTAGACGTAGCTAAAAAGTCACTTAAAGCAAAGCCCATTAGACAAACAAGGAAACCCACAAAAAGCGGTAAGAAAAACAAAGCTTGGTTTGATCAGTGCTGTTGGTCTTCACGGCAACGTTTGAAAAGACTATCGCTGGCATTGAAAAAAGAACCGTGGCTAAAAGACACTAGAAACAAATATTTCACAGCTTTGCGTGACTACAAAAAACTCATCAAACAGCGTAAACGGAAGTACAATTCCGACCTTCTGTTAAAATTGGAACATTTTAACAAAAACAATCCAAAGGAGTTTTGGTCACTTTTAAAGTATTTGGACAAAGAAGTAAATGGAAAACACAAGTCAAATACTTGCGATCCCAATATTACGTCAGAAGAATGGATACAACATTTTACAAGTTTAAATAATCTGATTAATGACAATAGTTTTGACACTATTTTCGAAAAAACGGTCACTGAATACCTTAATCAATTAGATAGTCAAACCCCAAGCCCCTTAGATTTCCCATTTACTGCAGGGGAAGTCTTGAATGGTTTAAGTTTATTGAAAACGGCAAAAGCTTCCGGTATTGACTCAATTTCAAATGAAATGTTGAAGTATGGGGCAAAAACCTTATGTCAGCCATTAGTGACTCTGTTCAATACTATACTCAACAAAGGCAACTTTCCTTCTAACTGGAACACAAGTATTCTTACGCCAATATTCAAATCAGGTGATAAATCTAATGTAGACAATTACAGAGGAGTAGCAATTTCTAGTTGTCTATCCAAATTATTTACGCTCATCCTAAACAACAGGTTACAAAACTTTGCAGAAAGTAACAACCTATTAGATGACTCTCAGTTTGGGTTCCGGAAAAGATGTAGAACTTCAGATAATATATATATCCTAAAATCTTTAATAGACAAATACACAAGTAAAAAAGGTGGGAAACTATTTGTATGCTTTGTTGACATGAGGAAGGCATTTGACAGTGTTTGGCGGGATGGGCTGTTCTATAAGTTGTATCAATGTGGTATTGGAGGAAATTTCTTTAATATTATAAAATCCATGTATAGGGACGTGAATTATGCCGTTAGATTAGACAATGGACTATCAAACTCCTTTCCTTCCGTATGCGGAGTAAGACAAGGATGTAATTTAAGCCCTTTACTATTCAATTTATTCATAAATGACATATCTAAGTGCTTTGATCCCACGAAATGTGATCCTGCAGTCCTAACTTCAAAATCCCTAAATTGTTTATCCTGGGCAGACGATCTCGCTCTGATATCATCGTCAAAACAAGGGCTACAGCATTGTATTGATTGCCTAGAAAAGTATTGTAAGAAATGGAAACTATCTGTCAATGTTTCAAAAACCAAGGTTGTTGTTTTCGGCAAAGGTTCTAAGAAGAAATACAAATTTCATATTTATGATAAAGAAATAGAAATCACTGACAGCTATACCTACCTCGGTATTCCGTTTACATCATCGGGTAAGTTCAAAACTGCCAGGACATATTTAAAAACCAGAGCAATGAGAGCACTTTTTAAACTCAAGGCTCTTCTACTCTCTAACAATGACATTTCAATCAATCTTGGGAAAAACCTATTTGATAAATTCGTCAAGCCCATCTTTATGTACGGCTCAGAGATCACATGCTTTGACCGTTCTTCCAAAACTATGAAAATTATTGCATCACATACCGGTAACATCCGTGAATCTTCTCAAAAGGTTCTGTCAACTTTACTAAAAATACTTGATATTCAAAATAACTTTCCTGCCACCATTCAAAAAACTACCTCTTCTGAATCTAATAGTACCTATGTTGTATGTTTCGAAAGAAATACAGATAAAGAAATACTAATGCGTCATGCCAATAGCCAAACTCTACGAGAGAACGGCTTCCAAATCATAACCCTACACGCAAATCAACATATTCCAGAATTTGACATCATTGATATGCGTTTCCAGAAATTCCTGTTAGGTATACATGCCAAAGCCTCAAACGATGGTGTCAGAGGGGAAATGGGAACTTTCCCAACGATGATGGACGCAGAAATGCAACTTGTAAAATACTGGCACCGCTTAGTTCATTTACCCGAAGATACCTTACTTCGGGAGGCATACAATGCTGTTCTTTTAGGAGAACATGATTGGGTTGTCCACGTGAAAAATATCCTCAACTACCACGGTTTTGGACATATATGGCTGAACCCGAAGTCATACCATATAGATATAATCAACACTCAGCTACGACAACGTCTACAAGATGTTTATATACAAAATTGGCATTGCGCTATTCGAAACAATTCCAAACTTTCCTTTCTTTCTACCTTAAACAAGATTTATAAGCAAGAAAACTACCTTTCAAACATTAAGAGCCTCGACGTACGTAGAGCAATCACAAAACTCAGAATTGGCTGCCATAAATTAAGTATAGAAACGGGGAGATTTCAAAAACTCCCTATAGACCAGAGGGTTTGTCCATTTTGTCCAGAGGTAGTTGAAGACGAATATCACTTTTTGATTGTATGTCCCAAATATTTTGATTTACGTAATTCACTATACTCAATGCTATCGTTGGACTTACCAGGATTTATCTCAATGGACTTAAATAGCAAATTTAAGTACATAATGACATGTGACAACCCATGCATGGTATACATTGGGAAATTTATCAAAGAATGTCTAGACGTAAGAAACTCCTCCAATAATTGTAAAATCCCATTGTCATCCCATACTACTACACTATATTGTATAAGATAGACTAGTACACCATATTGTATAAGATAGACGGATTAGCCTAGTAGAGTGGTATCTATGTACCAGTGAATGCCATACTCTGTTACTTTGGCCCTTCGCCCCTGCCAGGGCATAGGCCACCGGTGATGCTTCTCCACTGGACTCGTCGCTGGGCCTTCTTTTTCAAGTCCTGCCAGCTACTGCTGATACTCTTCATCTCGTTCTCCGTGTCTCTCCTCCAGCTGTTTCTAGGCCTCCCCCTCTTCCTTTTGCCCTGTGGGTTCCATGTCAGGGCCTGCTGGGTGACACTGGAGCTCTGTTTTCTAAGGGTATGGCCAATCCATGACCATTTCCTCCTGAGGATCTGGCCACTAACTGGTTCTTGTCCTGCCCTGTCCCACAGCTCCTGGTTACTGACCCTGTCCCACCACCTAATCTTGAAGATACGTCTCAGACAGGTGTTGATGAAAGTCTGTATCTTGTGCTGTGTGGCTTTAGTTGTTCTCCATGTTTCGGAACCATAGAGGAGGACTGACTTGATGTTGGAGTTGAAGATGCGGAGTTTGGTGGCTCTACGTATCCCTCTAGAGGCCCAGACCTTCCTTAGCATGATGAACGCTGCCCTTGCTTTGCCTATCCTGGCTATTACGTCTCTTTCTGTGCCCCCTTGCCTATCTACCACACTACCCAAGTACACAAAGGATGCTGTCTCCTTCACCTCTTCCCCTCCAAACATGACTGGTGTGTTGTTTGTCGTGTTGATCCTCATGAGTTCTGTCTTCTTTTTACTGATTTTGAGTCCTGTACCCGCCGATACTGTGTCTAAACAAGTTGTTTTATCCTGCATCTGCATATGGTTGTGTGAGAGGAGTGCCAGGTCGTCGGCAAAATCTAGGTCCTCAAGCTGTGTCCAGAGTGTCCACTGAATCCCATTCCTCTTTCCGGTCGTAGTTTCTTTCATGATCCAGTCGATGACCAGAAGGAAAAGAAGCGGCGAGAGTAGGCAGCCCTGACGTACTCCTGTCTTCACCTCAAAGCTCTCCGTTAACTGCCCCGCATGCGTTACCCTACAGCTCATGTCCCTGTAAGTGTTCTGGATAAGAGAGATGAGCTTTTCCGGTATCCCATAGTGTCGCAGTATCTTCCACAGAGTGGCTCTGTCTATACTATCAAAGGCTTTTTCATAGTCTATGAAGTTAATGTATAGTGGTGAGTTCCATTCCAGAGACTGCTCTATTATGATGCGTAAGGTGGCAATCTGGTCGGCACAGGATCTACTCTTCCGGAAGCCTGCTTGTTCGTCTCTCAGCTTGACATCCACAGCGTCCCTCATTCTTTCTAGTAGAATTCTATTAAAAACTTTCCCCGCTGTTGATAAGAGTACAATCCCCCTGTAGTTACTGCAGTTGCTTAAATCCCCTTTCTTTGGAAGTTTGACCAGTATACCCTGCTTCCACTCGGCTGGAACCTGCTCCTCTTCCCAGATCCTACTGAACAGACTGTGTAACATGCTGGCTGAGTTCCCTAGGTCTGCTTTGAGTGCCTCTGCTGGTATGTCATCTGGTCCTGCTGACTTCCCGTTCCTGAGTGACATTATGGCCTTCTTAATCTCTATCTTGGAGGGTTTTCCTGTGTTAATGGGTAGCTCTTCTTCTGCATGTGGAATGTTTGGAGGTGTTTCTGGAACTGGTCTGTTGAGTAGATCACTGAAGTGTTCTGCCCATCTTCTCAGCTGCTCTTCTGTTGTTGTGAGTAGGTTACCCTCTTTATCCCTTACCGGCTTGTCCACTTGTGGGAATTTGCCCGCCAGCTTCCTTGTTGTTATGTAGAGGTCCTTCAGGTTTCCCTTCCCTGCTGCTTCCTCTGCCTGCTTGGCCAAATCTTCAATGTGGTCTCTTTTGTCCCTTTTGATGCTCTTTTTGACCTCCTTATCTACAGCTGTATAAGCTTTCTGTGCCTTGACCTTCTCTGATCTTGTCCGGCTTGCGTTCAGAACAGCTTTCTTTTGTTTCCTAGTATCCAACTTCTGCAGAGTGCTGAAGGAGATCCACTCTTTCTCATGTGTTTTCTTCTTCCCCAAAACCTCTTCACATGTGTCCAGCCACCCCTTCTTGACCTGTTGCCACTGGTCCTCAATACCTGTGTCTTCCTCTTTGAAGAGTTCTTGCAGTGGTTCAAACTTGTTGGACAGACTGAGTTTGAAGGATTTTTGTATGTCCTTGTCCTTAAGCAGTCCTACGTTGTATCTTTTACGTGGGTTGGTGGTTGTGGGATGCTTCTTCAGCCTCAAGCGTGCTGACGTCACCAGGAGGTGGTGGTCTGAAGACACATCTGCCCCTCTCATCACCCTTACATCACTCCACAGTCGTCGGAACTTCTGGCTGATGCACATGTGGTCAATCTGGTTTTCTGTAATGTGGTCGGGTGATCTCCATGTAGCTTTGTGGATGCGCTTGTGCATAAAGATGCTACATACTCTGTACCTTGTACAATTGTTGAGCAATAAAGTTATCTATAAAACTGTTCTTCGACTAAAAATTGGACTCACCGGAATTTTCGAAAGACTATCTCAATCTTCTCAAGTTATCTGGCCCAATCGCCATGAACACATGCCTTATATTGTATGCACGTGCAAACGTTAAACTTGAAACTGTTTAGATTTTTGGATAATTCTAAATTTTTAATAACGAAGGCACTCGTTGAACGAATTTCATATACTTTCATTGCACACATTTTCCGGACGATTCCGATGTCAAAATGCTGACGTTATCAATAATGGGACTAAGTATTTTAGGTTAACTGTAAATGGAGAGCAAAGTTACGTGGATTTGGTGAGAATTTGTTGACGAATTCCACTGTCGAACCATTGCTGTGGGGGTCATCTAAGTCAAGCCATTAATTTCTTATATGAGCGATGTAGCATGTACGATGCGTAGCAGGATACTTTTGAATACTTGATGTCATGCACAAATGTTTATGTAATGGACGAAGTATGAAATTATATGTCGCCATGTGTTTTAAAAAGAGAGAAGAAGCCACTAGAGCTTAGGTATACGGTAGTACATTGGTAAAGTGTATAGTATTGTATTAGACGTTAACGTTATTGTTATTATTTTATTCTCTCGATTACCCCCATGTATAGTCTCCTGTGCATTTATTCCTCTGGGGAATGCACATGCAATAAAGGTATACATATTGTAAAACGGAATTGTCTTCCTTGGCCTAAATGAGCGTGCAATAAAAATACATCAATCTATGGAATGGCCTTCCAGTCTCCCTAAAGAACTGTACGTCTTTGATAACTTGAAAACGAGGCCTTGATTCAAAAGCCGTCTTGTATTAGACCCCTCCACGTCTACTTCATCATACGCACTAACTAAGAATTTTATTTTGATTTATGGTTGTTTCTTAAGATGCAGTGTCTTGTCTAATAGTATTCATAATCATTAATCAATTACATACTATTCTACAATGTGTTTAACTGTAGGAGAATTTATATCTATTTTCTTCTTATTCATCTGAGAATTATTCTACCAACACAGATGAACTTTCAAGCTGTTATTCTATTACTATTGTGATCAGTGTTTGTTAAGTTTAATGAAAATGGCTTAGTCTCGTTTAGCTACTTCTCACCTCCAGCACTTTGTGTTTTTTTTTTCTTTCTTAATATTGACCACGCTCAATAGAGTGCTTCCTATACATAACCAGTGGCCCCTAAACTTAACTTGCACAGGTAAGTTTGAGGATATTTGACGTGTGCAATAGTCGAATCCCTGAATGTAGGTCGACGACAATCACTATGAGTTATTCCAGGAATAGAATGTTCCCGCGATGATGCCAAGGCCAAATTCCAAGAACTGCCGAATAGATACAAGGAATAAAACGATTACCTCAGAAGACACATCATCCCTTGTTGGATAGCTGAAGGATAAGGAACATCCGGTTAACACAAGAGATGCGCAATCAAAGAAACAGAGGGGGGAACTGAAGCCAAAGAAGTGAGGGTTCTGGTTATAAGTGAATGTGAAAGCTGACTTTCGGCTGTAAAGCATCGTTCTACGTTTCTACTGGTGATTCGCAGCAGCTTTAATCAACCAGACTCTTATACCAAACTTACATATATGAGTTTGAGGACTTTTGACGCGCAAGGTAAGTTGAATCCCTGAATGTATGTCAACAACAATCACAGTGAGTTATTCCAGGAATCAAAGATTTCCCGCGATAGCACCGAGACCAAATTCCAAGAAAATGCAGGACAGATTCACGCAATGTAGAACCATCACTTTAGACAAAACGTAATGTCTTAATGGATGGTTGTGGGATGGGTCTTTGCCACCCATTTCATCAGTTGCGCGACGACGCTGGCTAGCCCTGGCGGGGCATGTTGTACGCAGTGATGATTCTGCTGGGTGACTAGTCCAGTGGTTACCCGAGGGAAAACGCCGAGTTGGATGACCTCATGCTACGTTTTTGACAATGATCGCAGGAGACACTGGTCTCACAGGGTCTGCTTTGGTGTCTGCCATGAAGGACAAAAAGTACTGGAGGTGCTTCATCTATAGTTTACCTTACCGGAAAAAGAATTTCTCCAGATGTATGATGGTGATGAGGAGGCGGGATGTGCATCCAAAATGACAGAGGCGAGAAAAAAGCCAAAGAGGTGAAGGATTTGGTGAGACGTAAAGGGGAAAAATGTCTCCAAACTGTAAAGAATCGTTCCGTATTTCTATCGGTGATTCCCAGCCGCTTCAATCAATCAGGCCCTTATACCGAATTTGTACATTTAAATTTGAGGACTTTTGACGCGCGATAGTTGAATCCCTGACTGCATGTCGACAACAATCACAATAATCATCATTGTTCCAGGAATCAAAGAATCCCCGAGATGCTACCAGGGCCGAATTCAAGGAACTACAGAACAGATATACGCAATAGAACCATCACTTCAAACGACACATCATTACTTAGTGGGTAGTTAATGGATGGGTAACATCCCTGGAAAACAGGAATTACGCAATCACAATGACAGCGGCGAGGAAAAAGCCAAAGAGGTGACCGATCTGGTGATAGGTGAAGGTGAAAGTTGCCTTCCGGCTCTAAAACATCTGATTTCTATTGGTAATTCCTATCAGCTTGTAGTCAACCAGGCCCTTATACCGAACTTGCACATATAAGTTTAAGGACTTTTGAGGCGCGCGATAGTTGAATCCCTGACTGCATGTCGACAACAATCGCAATAATCAAAGTTGTTCCAGGAATAGAAGAATCCCGCGATGCTACCAGGGCCAAATGCAAGGAACTACAGAACAGGTACTAGGTACATGCAATATAACCATCACTTCAAACGACACATCATTCCTTAGTGGATAGTTGAATGATGGATAACATCCCAGTAAAACAGGAGATGCGCAATCACAATGACACTGGAGAGAAAAAAGCCAAAGAGGTGAATGATCTAGGGATAGGTGAAGGTGACAGTTGCCTTCCGGCTGTAAAACATCTTCTGATTTCTATTGGTATTTCCTATCAGCTTCAGTCAACCAGGCCCTTATACCGAACTCGCACATATAATTTTGATGACTTTTGACGCGCGATAGTTGAATCTTTGACTGCGTGTCGACAACAATCACAATAATCAAAGTTGTTCCAGGAATAGAAGATCCCCGCGATGCTACCAGGGCCAAATGCAAGGAACTACAGAACAGGTACACGCAATATAACCATCACTTCAAATGACACATCATTCCTTAGTGGATAGTTGAATGATGGATAACATCCCAGTAAAACAGGAGATGCGCAATCACAATGACACTGGAGAGAAAAAAGCCTTCCGGCTGTAAAACATCACCTGATTTCTATTGGTATTTCCTATCAGCTTCAGTCAAACAGGCCCTTATACCGAACTCGCACATATAAGTTTGATGACTTTTGAGGCGCGCGATTGACAAATCCCTGAATGTATGTCGACCAAAATCATAAAGAGTTATTCCAGGAATAAAAGATTTTCCGCGATATCACCGAGACCAAATTCCAAGAAACTGCAGGACAGAAACACGCAATAGAACCATCGCTTTAGAAGAAACATCATTTCTTACTGGATGGTTGTGCAACGACGCCGGCTCGCCCTGGCGGGGCATGTTCTTCGCAGTGAGGAACCTGATGGGCGAATAGTCCAGTCACTGTGGCTACCCAAGGGAAAATGCAGAGTTAGATGACCTCACACTACTTTTTTGACAATGATCGCAGGAGACACTGGTCTCACAGGGTCTTCATTGGTGTATGCCATGAAGGACAAAAAGTACTGGAATTGCTTTCCCTAGTTTACCTCACCGGAGAAAAAACTTCTCCGGATGTATGATCATCAGTCGACGTGTTTACGCACCGTAGGGGTTATACCGCCCCTTACAGGGCGACATACCCTTTCGTTGGCTGATACAAGACGGGGATGCGCCAGATCTCCCGTCTGGGTGAATCGTGAAAATGACCGTATCGCTGATACGAGATGGAGGTTTGCCAGGCTCCAGACAGAAGGATTTTGACCATCGCACACCGGGCATGCCCCTACTCTTTTCTAAAAGGTGTAGTGCGTTCATTTACTTGCGTGAGGCGTTGCTCTCCCCAAACACCAGACCTCAATTTAACGTCCTATCTGAGGGACGTCCCTAACCGAAGCTATGTACTCATTTACAAAGTGCCTTTCCCAAGGGCACAACCTCGGGGCGCGTGTCCAGACATGTCTGTGTGCAACCCGGGATCGAACCCGGGTCCCCTTGTTTGACAGCCGGATGATGATGAGGGATGAATAAGGTCCCAGTAAAATAAAGGATGTGCAATCAAAATGACACAGGCGAGAAAGAAGCCGAGGAGGTGAAGGATTTGGTAAGACGTGAAGGTGAAAAATGTCTCCATACTATAAAAGTATCTTTCCGCATTTCTATCGTTGATTCCCAGCCGCTTCAATCAATGTTACTTAAACCAGTCAATACATTTATCTTGAGCGTCAAGAATCCCAGCAGGTAATCTCCAGGGAGATCCACACCGGGCGCGAAAATCGTATATGCTAGCCAGAGAAAGTCCAGTCAGCCAGAGAGGGTCCAATCAGCCGTGGCGTCGTCCGGTGGATCGAGAAGTCTCTACATAACGTCCTTACTTAGTCGCTGATTAGCGCTCGTAACGGTGAGACGACCAAAACAAGTTTTGTTTCAAGCAGACACAGCGGAATGCATTGGTAGCACAGGGATTTCCCCTGGCCCGTCGCAATCCCAACAAATACATTTTTACTCTCCAGACATGCTAGAATGGCATCTAGTTGAGTCTCCCTAATTTCAAACTCCTAGATAGCACGGAAAGTACGGCGGACTCTTTCCGTCCGCCAGCGCCTGCTTGATTCTATTGTTATCTTGAATCCAAACCTGCCGGGTAACTGTGAGACGGCGCGCAGCTCACCCATGACGGGTGCCGGGCTTCGTACGCCGGCATAATTCGCACCTTCTTTCTAAGCGCAGTTTGATTGCGGGGAGATTAGGTAACAATTGGGTGTTAATAACCTTGTTCTTTTGCGACATAGGGCAGATCCCTACCGGGCTGATTGGACCCTCTCTGGCTGACTGGACCTTCTCTGGCTAGCATATACGATTTTCGCGCCCGGTGTGGATCTGCTTGGAGATTACCCAGCAGGGATGTCTCTTCGATCTTGTAATTACAGACCGAATCCCCCGTCTGGCGATCTGCCCAGTCACATTACAACAAAGGACTGTACAATGTAGACAGCGTTGTTATGTGATATACGTTTTTATTCATGTCTGTCCTTCTCATTGGTGTAGCTACATGTATGTCCTCCATGTACTTCTTGAGACTTTGATTGTGTTATGTAGACAATCTCTACCAAGAGTTACAGCAGAGGTCGATAAAACTATGCTATAATTAGAATAATTGTTCCTCTGTGTGGTATGATGTACTCTGAACAGTAAACTCAGACTGACACGATTACATTGCACCTACTAGTAGCCAAAGTGTATATTTTTTTCCTGGTCGGTCTAATGAACTTAAAGCAAGCGTTGAAGTGAGGGCAATTCCTCTTTAAGAGTTTTTGTGTGATACAACAGTTTTCTCCTTTGGATCGTTCAGAAAAAAATTAGTAAAGGTGCTGAAGTTATTGGTAAATTTTTGACTGCCACCTTAAAGTAAATGTAGCACCTTGTAGTTGATCAGACATTAGTGCTATGTACACCGCTACTTTACTTCAACTAAGATACTGTACACTCGGCGTGCAGATCAATGATAGGGCTGCACAGGCCACAGCCACATGAAAGCCTGCAGAGGAGGACTGACTTCCCTTTGATCTTCTGAAGCGAAGAAGCAGTCATAATTATTATCATACATTTAATGAGACTTCGGGGATGAAATGTAGAATTGTTATACTCCATTGTAACTGATGACGTTGCCGAAAGGTGGTCCAAGATATGAAATGTTTCAGACTGGCTTGTCATTACTGATAGACCCTGCATAATTCAATCATGATCAGAGGCTGAGTGTTAAAACCTCCTCTCCAAGGCTAATTCATTCATTTGGCAGTATTCCACCAAACTGACCTTTAGGTTGTACTGTTCGATCACGCTATTCTGACTCGACACTTTGTTCTACTTTAAGGTTACTCGCGGAGGACAAGTACAAGGCTAGTCTTTTGTTACTCTCGCAGAATATTAGTTTTCATAAAACAATTGAGTCTCTGGCACCAACATAGTTAGCTTCACACACGGCATAATGTAGTAAACAAAGATGAGTGAGTGAGTGAGTGAGTGAGTGAGTGAGTGAGTGAGTGAGTAGGAAGATGGCTCACCGCAAAAGTTAGAAGGTGGCAGGAAGTAGAGTTCAGATTTGTTAGACCTAGTCGTTAATCAGGCAAGACAGTCCAGGTCATGGGGTCAATGGGGTCTGTTTGTTCGTGTTTTCTCAGTTACATATTTTCCATATGGCGCCAATCACGTTCACCGTGAAGCTACGCGATCAATGGACATATATTATGTTAATGGCAATAATTACCGAACGACTAATGAACCAAGCCTAATAGAAACTTTGAATATTTCGCGAGGTCTTCGCAATCTTGTTTTGACTAGACTGGACAATTGACCTTATTTTGAATAGAAATAAGATAGATCACTAATAGACGAGGGCAATGCGTTTGCCTGCCACACGGGACATAAAAAAAACAGCCACTTTGAATAACAAGCATTGCAAATGTCTCGCTGGGTTTGTATGTCACGAATGACGTAAATCCTATTCAATAACATAATTGTAGAGCAATGGCATTTGAGCTGATCTAAACGCTGGTTTTACCGCTAATGTGCTAAAAGGTCAAATTAGAAAGCTTACCTGAGTCACAGCTACTCTAAGTTCCCAGCATCTTTGTTGTCCACCAATAGGAAACACTTGACAAAGTTTATTTTGTAATCGTTACAAGGTTTTGCTGTCAAATCTCACCAACGCTTGCTGCAGGGAAACGTTCATAAATATTGCTTCATGGGTCTTCATTGTACGCAATGTAAAATTTGTCTCATTAACATATCTATTCAGAGTTTTGGTATAAAACCTGGTGTTCTCAGTCCTATCGTTAGTCACTGACGAAAGACAGTGGATGCTGTCCGAAACTTCTGACTGTCTCAAAATTTTATCCAGTTGCTTGAGTAATTATTTTTGGCATAAGAGAAACGCTATTCGTTATTGTGGCAGAGTTATTGCCATGAGCACCAGGCCGTCCGTGTGAAAGTTTGAAATGTTAAGCGAGTTATAAACTTGCCTCGGGCGTTGATATTTCGGGGAAACTTATCTTACGTAACAGAACGCAGAATTACCTGGCATAAGTGACTAACATAACCAACAGAGGCTGATAAAAACAAACTCCTCAAGTGCGCACAAGTTCAGGAAGAGTCTCGCCTGGGAAATCAAACGATCATTAGTGTGTGTTGAAAACGACTACCAGCGTTAGGGGAGGTCGTTAGTTCCCATGTAACTGCTTAAGTTCAAGTCGTGCTGAATGGATACAACCAGTCTTGACTCAATAATGCTTCTCCAATGTAAGAGGGATATTTTGACATGTTAAAGTGTGAATAATTCCTGCTCAATATCATAATTTATCTTACAAGTTAAAAATGAGCACATTTTGTACTAACGGTTCCAAATTTACTAATTACCATTCTACCCCGCCCCTTACACTTCTGCAAGTAAATGATAGAATGATAACAAACTTCATTTTGATGAAGTATTTCAAAAACACACAAAAACGTCATGTTTTGACAACTGCACATCTTACAGGGGCCCATATGGACCCCATTCGGACTCAACACAAACTTTGCAACAACAACTGGCTTACGTATAGCCCAGAGAAATGTGGTGACGTCCTACATAAATGGTCTTCATTGTACGTCATTAAGAAAATTACTAATTTGTAACAAACATAAATTTCAAAGGACATGGTCCTCTTGAGCTCGGCTTTACATTTTTGGGGAGAATGTTGAACTACTTTTAGCACTACCGATACAAAAACGGAATTGTGTGCATGCATGTTTACATCTCATGAAATAGCTATTAATCGTGATTACTATGATAAATGATAAGGCCATGGATGATGATGATGAACAAATCTCAAGATGAATATAATTTGTTTTGCATTTTTCTCATAGATGAAGTATTCTGCTTGGTCCTAAAACTTTCCGATAAGCCGCATGAAGATTCCTGGAGGTAATGCTCTTCTCTGCACGTCAAATTTTATGTTCCCCTATAACGCCTTATCTGTTACCAGATACTTCAGTCGACTCAGCAAGGTGAAGGCTGCTTAGATATAATCTTGCATGCATCATTTTAAATTTCTATCTACTCTCCAGCGTTGCTTTCCGTTGTTCGGTACATCTATCATCACGTTGTCGTACAGTCGGAACTCCTTGTCTCTTCGATCTCAGTCCGATAGCTCCCTCTGCGCTCTGCGCACGTAGATGACACATCAGCTAACACATGAGAACAACAGGCTGCGGTACATCTGAAGTGAAACGTACGTCACGTAGACGCCGTTAGATGTCTTAGACTTGTTTTTCATCCGGGCACGTCTTCTCCTTCGGGGGCAATCAATGGCCTTCCTCGGACTTTGACCTCCTGCCGTGGGCATCCGACATTACTGCCAATACTGGTACCATTCCAACGAAAGGTCAATTTCGCTACGCCTTTCCTTGCGGTGGCGTTACTTGTTTAGTATCGATTGTCGTTTGCAGATTTCCACAGTCATATAATCCGGTTGGCTCCCTGTAGTGGCGTCTTTTGTTTTTAAAAGTATTTGTTTCAAACCACAAGAAATTATCTAAATTGGCCAAATAAGGCGGAGCTGTTTGTGCCTGGGCAGTGGAAGCCCATTTAGCTGAACGCGGACACAGAATTCTCGACGTGGTGAGATATTCGCCTCGTTTGGAAAACCATAATATTTTGATGTCCAAACTCCATTGAAAATATTACAGTGTACCAAACACTATGTGCTTACTCGCCTTCACCTTGCAGGCTTCGAACTTAACTTTTCGTGCTTCCCAGTAGCTGGTACCGGATGATATATGCTGTAAGGAACGCAGCAGGTTGTTAGCTGGCGGACTATGATAAGGAGTTATTGCTCCCCGGTCGCAGTTAACGGAGCTTTATTATAAGTGGAAAAACGGTCAATACAAGAGGGAAGCCACTGTGACGTTCACACGCTGCTATTGTACTCAACACAACGCGTATCTAGCTTAGCCTCACGGACAGTCTTTACGAGTCAGTTTTTTTTTTGATTGTTTTATGCTTTTTGTTCAGTTCTATTGCACTATCCTCTTCAGTAGACTCTACGAGTCTGGCTTTTTTTCTAATGGCGTATCAGCCAACTTCCATAGCACTCGTTTCGTTGTTGCCAGCCTTCATAAACAGCTAACCGAGTGCAACATAAAGCGAGTGCAATACAACTGATACGCCATCAGAAACAGCGCCAGACTAGTAGAGTCTGCTAATGCTTAGGTCACATTTCCAAAGCGGGGCCCGGTCGGGCAGCTTGCGGGAACGAAAAGTATAATATAAAATACAACAAAGGACACAAAACGTAAGAAATTTAATCCTGACTAGAAATTGTGTATTTTCTTGATATGCATATTTCATTTTTCGTTTTCGTAAACATCCCGACCGGGCCCCGGCTGGGAAATGTGACCCTAGCATAAGGAGGCAACATTTAGCCATAGTGATTGTCTATGTTAAAAAAATGTTTTTGACATTTGAGTCAACTGGTTAGGAAAATATCTCAATATCTATGACAAAAACTGAAGACAGTGAAATGTTAAAAAAAGAATGTTAATATTCCATTTGACATTTGTAGAGCATTGTGATGGAACTTATATGGCTTCTAGAAGGTAGTTAGAATGTTTCAAATGTCCACTTAGTTCCCCAAAGGGCACTAATGTGACACATCCTTTACACCGATTCACAATGCTCGTCGAATACATGAAGTTCATACGTTGGTCACGAAGGTAGAATAGTTATCTGCACATGGCAGAATCAGCCGTTGCCAGCCCTGAAGCAAGGCTTACTATTGCAGAGCTTAACATTCGTACTTGCTATATTACACAGAGGATACAATCACGATTCGTTATTTCAGTCTCCATCTATTTCATTTTGCAATATCTTGTCCTACGTATTGTACTAGTGAAGAAAGACAATTATTAATGCAGTCAATCATAGCTTACATCGATTCCAGAGTACCATGTACACAGACCGATATTTTGTACCAGCGCGCCGACATCATGTCCAGCTTTGATATATGTCGTGAAAGAGAGGTAGTCCCATAGCCTTTTTGAGGCCGTATGGGCAGTGGTTAGGACACTGTATTGGACGGCGGCCGCGCGGGGTCCAACTCTCTCTTTCCATCGCCTTTTACGTCCCCAGCTGATCAAGTCATTTACACCTGGGTGGAGCGAGGAAAGTCGAGTAAAATGCCTTTACCGATGACGCAACGTCAAGCAAAGAATGCAAAGAATTGTACCCGTGACCTCTCCATCTCTTGTCAGCTCGCATGGCCACTGGGACATTCAACGACACACCTTACAGTAGTAGTAGTAGTATATCTATATAACACATTCCAAAGTCAATTGGCAAAACATCAATACTTGACAGTACACGTATATACATACTTTGAAAATGATCGTGTTTTCATAATATAGATTTGTCTCTTAGATATAGAATTATTGCACAATAAGTTTCAGACACATATTATGTGCACTGTTGTTGTGTAGTTCACCTTGTAGTGCTTACTGGCGAAGTTTCCTTGCTGTTGCAGTAGCAGGGTACATTAACAGGGAAGGGTTGCTAGCCCTCCCCCTTTAACGCGCTCGAGGCACCTCATTAAACACACCCATTTTCCCTAACTCTAACCCTAACCCTAAGTTCCCATTCCGAAAGACGTGTGTAGCTGCAACTGAGATGCCCTTTGTAAGATTTGAACATGAGTCTCCCAGTTGGCAACTAATTGGAACCAGAAGCTCAACCGTGACTCTAGATCTGCTAACAGTGGAGCCACAGAGACATCCCAAAACATGTTCTGGGGTCATTGTAATCCAGACGCAATTCTAATTTGTCTTTGATGTAATTTCATTATAGATTTACCTTGCACGTGATACATGATAAATGGTCGTGTAAGTGATCTCCAATAACCTAGTTTTGTATTCAATTTATTACATTTACGTAATGAAACGATATATGATACCCTCGGGCTTATTCTCCTTATCCCACACAATAGATTCTGCTCGTTAAAATTTGTTATTGCATCAAGGTAGCAAAGGTTCGGTGAACTAGAATGCAAGTAATTGTGCCCCTGGAGGTGTAATAATTACGGGTACAATCATCGATTGTCTGGAACTCATGAACGTTTGTCTTATTTTCCTGGGAATATACAACATGAAATGACACGGTAACCCTGTTAAAAAAGTAGACGAAAAAATATGGCCACATGAAATCAAGGAAGTGTTTCATGATCATGACATTGTTTTCAGCCATGTAAAACCCAAAATATCTCTTCGCCCCATTACGTCATTGTGAACATTCGAACTCTTTATCTTTCATGTCTATGGTAATTCGCATGCGTAACTTCGAATTTGAAATTATCATAATACATTGGTGCTTTGTTTGTACAACAAACCATTTGATTGACATAACAACAGCTTTGTTGCAAAATCTTGCCAGAAGGCTAATTGCAAGTAACAGGAGAAGACAATCAAACGAGATAATATATGACCACTCTAGTCTAATGCTGACTATGAATTTTAACTAGTTGGGTTTAACCTCTTTTTTCTAAACAGTGAATCACGTTTGTTCTGTAATGTGTGGGCTCTTTAATGCTAGAAGGAGAGTGATTTTCTTTTTGTCTTTTAACGTGGGGAAGATGGGATGGAATTTGGTGACTTCTGTGAAGGGCTTCCGTCTTTTCTGATCGTAGTTTGTACAGTTTTATACAAAAATGTATTTCGTCTTTAACCATATTTTAAGTGCACTGTTTACAAGTTTCTTTCTACACATGTGACTTCTTGTAACTTAAAGCCTGAAAAGCAACATCCACTGAGTTCATGATCTATAGTAGTATAGTAGTACAAGTTCGTTACTCCTAGCATTAAAAGGGGAAGCCTAATACTCAGATTATATATTGAATGGTGAAGGCTTTCAAACAGTAAAGTACGTATTTTGGATCAACTTCGTCTCCTTATATGATCGCCAAGCTTCCTGCTAACACTTTTGTTAAATAGGTAGAACTTACGGAACCATTCGGAACATAGTCTAGATAAATAGATAAGATCATCATGCGGTGATAGAACATAGATAAATCATACGGATCCATACAGAACTTCTCAAGTTTGAAAGAAACGAAGAGACAGAATACAACACAGAATTACATCCTCCTGCGAAGGTATTAAATAAAGCAAGACAAAATGCACCTTTTCTAGTTTCTGGCATCTGTGAGAAGTCCAACTAATCCACTTAAGCCTGTTATGAAGAGCAAACTGAACTGTCGTTTCCGCCAGGATTCATTCTCTATTGCACATTATATTACCATTAAATTCTTGCAAAGTAAGTGATTCGTCACGCTGTGACAAAGATTAACGGCTTTTTACAGTGTTAACATTGACAAACGCTGCAAGGGGATTCTGTGTGCCCTCAGCACAAACGACATGCCCGGGTTGTTTCTCTCTTATCTCCCGAGGCAGCCCGTAGATTGTTGCATGAGATTTGACAACTCAAGGCAAACTCAATGACTTGTGTGTGTTTTAGTGTTTCTATGTGAGAGATGGTCCGAAGACAAACTTTACTTCACTCTGCATGTATGGTCTGTCAGAATCTGTCTCTCTTTATGATGCCGAGACGCATACTCTACTTTGAACTCTTTTATATTCTCTGGTTAATCAGTGATTGAAGACAACAGGGAGTAACTGGGTTCAGTTAAAGGACAACGCCTCTACGTATTGCTTGTCTAAACGAATTTTGGGCAAGGCGTGCACAATCTTTAAAAGATTGTGATGCCCCGTTCTCAGAAAATATAACATCTAAATCGTCATCGCCGGAGCAGGCAGAGGTGAGACCGGCGAGGTAGCTGTACATTTCGTTCAATAACTCAATATAACATACCTATATATATTGTCATGCTAATATCAGTAAAAAAAAATAATCTCAGTTGACTATATCTTTATATCAGTAACGGGATGAAAGAGGTATCTTTTTTCAAAGCTACAAGATGAGTTGTTTTTGCCCTGGTCAGGTCACGTAACTGAACATCTGGCAGCGCAGACACCTGACCTGCTTTGAGTATTTTCTTATTTACACCAAGTAACGTACGAATGACAGAAATGGCTACCGTGTGATTCTTGTCAGACGTTATCGCCACATGCTTTGCCCACGAATGTAACTTTGTCCCTGGCAACAGAAAGACAGTAGTGCGCATGCGCAAACTTAATATCCAAATTCTAGGATATGAAACATCCGTGTACCCCAGACATTCCACGGACAATACGCATACCCGGATAAAATGAATAAATAACATACTATATTTGAAATGCTTATAGAGTAAACACAACAGTTTACTACTGGGCTCGCCCCCTAGGAGTATCGCCAAAATCGGCACGTTAACTCATCAGCTGCCACCACTATATGTGAATCCAGTCCCATTAATGTAGCTGTGGTGCATTTTCTGTCAGTCGACGTTTTCCTCCTCAGAACCGTCGCCAAGAAGATTATGTTGTTGTCTTTGAGACTGGCGTTTTTGTATTCTCCTCTATCTCTGGGTGCAATCTGCCCACTCAGATCGATGATGCAATCATCACAAGTCCACTTCACCCCGTGCAGAATTAGTTAGCTCAATCCCGCCATTGATGGAAGAAGAAACACACCATTGCAAAGTTTGTAACTACTCAGTCGTTTGTTCTTATTTTGAAAAAAAGTATCACATCTATGGTATACAGTTTTCCATAATTGCCAATTCCGTTCAAAGACTTGTCGGAGCTCGGAGAAGAAAACGCAGGCAACGGCTATTACGTAAATAGATGTGGTAGATAGGACACAGGTTGGCTTCCCTCAGATGAGACTGCCTGATTGGCCAACAAGTTTGCTTTTATTTAAGTTTGCTAATATTTAAGATTTTATCGTATGTCTACGGCCCCGAATGGGACATGAAAATACGCGGTTCCCTCGTGCGATGCCTGCGGGTTGTATTACTGACTGATCTACAGCGCCAAACGATCCACGTTTTGTAACGGTAAACAGAGTCGCCGACAAAATTCCTTTTCGTCATGACGTAGACGCCTCAGATGAAGACAGCCAATCTCTTACGGACGGGGTTGCTAGGGTAATGGTGTGACGTGCAACTTTGAATATCTTAGGGAGTGAGTATAAAACGAAGCTGTGCCCGGCTCCAGTTTCCACTCGAAGACTATGCTGCGGTCTGAGAGGCTGTGGGCTGACATCATAGACTGGTGAGTACTAATTACGCCTTTGGGAGACAGAGGCTCGATAGCAGTAGCGACATGAATGAAATGAACGTCTACTAAACTTCAGACGATCTATCGAGTATAATATGTAGTCGTCTATTTTTCTTCTCGACTTCTGTTGCGTCCAGCTAGGTAAGGCCAAATAGCACAGTGCCATCACTGATGATATTATTGTACAATGAAAAATTAATGTTTCAACAATTACGTATTGGACTTCTCAAACTGATGGCAGATTCTGTTGTTTGCGTTTAACTTAGTTATTTTGAAAACAACGGGATATCTGATGATTCGTGTTAACTTAACATGCATTTTTTGTTTGTGTTATTTTAAAGTTGCTGTGAGTAAATCGTATATCAGGCGCAAGGCTACCAGTTCTTACGCTTTAAAACATTCATTCATTCATTTATGCATTCATTCGAATGGTACTACAGCTTTAATCTTAGGTAAGCGCGAACTAGAGTTTCTGCAAATTTAAAGATATCATCTGCTCGTTTCGAAATGCATGCTGACGTCGGTAGTTCTAAGGTTTTTACCGGCACTGCTGATGAGCTGTTCGCTGCTGCAGCGGAGTAAGCACACTTAGGAGGGTGCAATCATCGACCTCTTCCGGGGAAGCTGTGCTTCTTGAACGTTAAGGTCTCATTCATGGTTTTTTCGCCCGAAAGGCTTACATGTTATAAAACGTGTTTTACATGGGCGCGTTCGTAATGAAGATGTAGAAAATGTGCCAATGTTTGTCATTCCATGTTGAATCCATTTACCCTAGATTATGTCAAAACACATTTGACAACATTTTCACCACACACAATCTCTTTTGATAGCAATTACATACTGCACTCTTCATTTACAAACAAGCTTTCATCAGTTTGACGCTTGATATCAGATGGGCTAGCTAAAAGGGATTTTGCACCGATATAGACTCACGTACATGCAGCCGTTCATTTTTTGGGGCACTGACTCTTTTAGGGTACCCACTCGGAGTAATACAGGAATGAGACCTTAACCTGCAGCTTCTAATCAAATACATTCTGGAGCGCGCGATAATGACATAGGTCTGCTGCACATGGGCATACATGTGTATGACGTCACCTGTGGTACGTTCTATCCATTTGGCAAATTGGATTTCTCAAGCAAAGCTGTTGAAAAAAATCCCACTTGGGGCAAATTGTTGCACTCCGTCGCAATATCACATATTTGCAAAGTACTGTATATTCTTTCAGGATACATTTTTGATACTGGATAACGCATTCTTCTGTTGACGTGGTACCTTTGATGTAATCAACCTGATGAAATCATGCATGTGTAGCATGCAATAGCCTAAGCTATAGCAAACTTACTGTGCGTGATTTAGCAGTAAAGTCGATAAAGCTACACTAAAGACTTGATGCCTTCCAGGAACCTAGAACTATATTCTATCGTCAGCCTCCCACGTTAACAAGGCCGTGAGTGGAAAATGAATCCAAACCAGACCACACCATACTTTTATAACCGTGTTATCATAACGGTTTACTGAAACTTTAAAGGGACGCATTGTAGAATTTGGTGGGCAACTACAGCAAATATTCAGAATTTGAAAAATCGACATTCAGATTCACATTTGTAATTTATTTGTTACTTATTTCTAACATATTCCCGTCATTTTGTCGTACTTGCATCATTGATAAACGACTAAAAACGCAAAACGCGCAAAATCTGGCTTATTTTCATATAATGTAGCGGACCCCGTTTTTCAATATGCAAATAAGCCGGCTAAGAATGCTAAGAAAAATCTGACTCGACCGTTGCGGTCGGAGATCGAGCGTCACAGGAAAATCACCACAAGTGAACAAACTTCAGAACGTCGCGCGTTCGATCACGTGTACGGCGATGGTTAGTCGGAATGTAAGACAAAATGGCGGACAAGTCAAGCGGCGGTGGGGATTGCGTATATAATTTTTTTTCAAGACGTTCGCACGATACTACAAAGTCGCATCCATACGTGATGAATATTGCTGTGTAGTGTAATAAGGTATATTCTATTGATAATGTAGAAAGATATCCAAAAACAGTGAATTATGTTTTATGTTTATGTTGTAGTACGTCCCGTTAAAGTTCCTGAGTTATAGTATGGGGGTTAAGGTGCGGGTAACATGTGGATCTAGTCTATCCACAATACAAGTTAGGCATTGCCAGATACAGAAAGCTCCCCACGCTAACAAGGGCCTGATAGAAAGTTCAATAAAAAGCAGATCACATCTTCGATGTATCACAATCATCTCATCATATTGTCGTGGTTACACGGATGTCTATTACTATCTTCCACCACCACTCCCTATCCTCAATAGCTCTCCGTGGGTCGTCAAAATTACAACCTACATTTAATGAATGTATGGTGTGCATTGTCTCCGATTATATGGTATCGTTCATTACCGATACTTACTTACTTACTTACTTGAGTTATGGGCTGGTGGTTAAGACGTGGGCACCAATAGTATTTGGACACGGAGTACATGGCAGGTGAATATGGAAGGCCAGACGTTTGTAATCGTAAAGCAATGCAAGTCAGGCATCGCCGGCTACGAATTGAGTGAACACAGTGTATTCATACTTCATCCCTGCCAAGACCCTGCAAGTAATAAACTGTTCTTCTAGTCTGTCCTGACATTTAGAAGCCCTGGGAATCCGTCAGGAGTCACGGAGGTGAAGGTACTGATAAAGGCAAGAAGACCCACGGGTCCGTCCTAACCCAAGAGCCACAGAAACCTTTGGCCCTAAAATGGGGGAAGAAATACCTGCTATTCATTGTCCTTTCATGGCCGTACAGAATTGCATTTCGAACAATCTAAACCCATTTTGGGATAATGAAATCCTGAAGTCCGCTATTCGATATATTTGGCTCCATTTAGCTGTAGGTTGTGACAGGAAGGAGGTGAACTTTAACCTATGCCAAGTATTGATATAATGGCTAGGCATTTTCGTGCCCTTTGGACACGGGGTCTTTTAGGTAATTCATAAAAGGTGAAAGCGCTGTAACAGAGGTTTTATGACAGTTCGCTCGTCAAAACCCGTCAGGCCATACATGCCAGGCTTCGTCAGTTACGAATTATGTGAACATGATGTGTCCATGCTTCGCTGCCTAACGCTGCCCAAACACTACAAGTAATTAACTATTCTTCTAATCTGTCCTGACATTTGGAAGCCTTTGGAATCCGTCTGGGGATACAGGAGTCACAGAGGTGAAGAGATTGATGACGGCAAGACGACCCTGTGGGTTAGTCGTAACCCCAGTGTCAGAGACACCGTCAACATTAAATGGGGCTAGGACATATCTGCCATTTGTTGTCTTTTCACGACTGTTGAGATTGCTTGCATTGCAAACAATCTAAACCCATCTAGTTTTGGGATAATGAAATCCTGAAGTCCAACCTTTGATGAAAATGTCTATGACCCCATTTGGCTGAGTGATAGGTTTTAAACCAAATCAGGTAATCTTCTGTAGCTACCAATGCCAGGCAGGGCAATGTATCTAATTGCTAAGATTACCGTACGTAAACTGGCCTTTCGGTGCCGTATGGACACGATAAGTAAAGGAAGGAAAGGTGCAGGCATCCTGAAAGTGGTTTCATGACGATAAAAGTGAACGAGAGAGCTGACCTATATCATGTACAGGTATACTGCAAACTATCGAAAACATGTCACTTATATGGGTGACCCAGAAAGAAGCAGCCAACTACAATTCACTGCACGGACGACATCTTACACTATTCAAGTACAAAGAACAAGGAATGACGAGAATCTTACATACACTAACTACAAAAATGACATTGTGACCAAATAGACGAATCAGGTAGCAGTCTCAGAGCAGCCATTACAGCTGACTTCCCATAATCCTTATAATCCCACTGTAGAAACTTTACCCCATGTTAAACCCTTGAAAGCTTTGCCGTGTGTCAAATTTTATATTTGATCCTAAAATAACAATCCTTAAATGTAACGAAAGGGTGAATATATGGAAGGAAGAAGTTTGCTCCTCAAATATCGTCAGGCAATGCAAGTCTTGCAACACCGTTAACCTTAAATGGGGCTAAGAAATAACTGCTATTAGTTGTCTTTTCACCACTGCTTGCACTGCAAACTATCTTAACCCATCTCGTTTGGGGATAGTGAATCCCAAAGTGATAATGAAGTCCAATCTTTGATGAAAATGGCCCCATTTGGCTGAGTGATAGGTTTTAACCCAAATCAGGTAATCTTCTTTAGCTGCCAATGCCAGGCAGGGGGCAGTGAATCTAATTGCTAAGATTACCATAAGTAAAACTGGACTTTTCGTGCCGTATGGACACGAGAAGTAAAGAAATGAAAAGTGCAGACATCCTGGGAGTGATGTTATGAAAAGCAAAGTGCATGTAAGCGAGGGAGTTGACCTTTATCATAAAAAAATTATGTAGGTATACTGCAAACTGTCGAAAACATGTCACTTGTATAGGATACCCAGAAAGAAACAGCACGGACAACAACAATTTACGGCACCGACAACATCTGATCCACATCATAAAGTACAAAGAACACGAAATGACGAGGGTTTTACAACGTTACAGACATAATCTGTACTGCAATTGTTATCAGATGAACGGATCAGGTAGCAGTCTCAGAGCAGCCATTACAGCTGACATCACATAAACCTTATGTTTCCAATGTAGAGACTTTATCCCATGGTAATCTTTGCCATATGTAGAATGTCACATTTGATACTGAAGTCTCAATCTTTAAATATCACTAAATCCTGTCTTAAGACATCGTATGCCACTTGAAAACATAACTGATCCTCAAATTGTTGTGATGTCCAATAGTGTGTTTAGTTAGTATTGGCCTATTGTGTTTTGATCCTTGTAATAAGTCATACTGTTTTTTCTTTCCTTGCAATAATGAACGATGGCGACACACTCAGGACATTGACTTATTTTCAAGCCCCCATCAAAACCAAGCGTGTCCAGTTATACATTCATGAAATGAGAGCTATGAAATGATATTTCTGTAAGTCAATTGAAACCCATATGGCAATTGAATTGGTATGTGTCAAAAACGTTTGCCATGATGTAAGAGTTGAGAATTTTCCAGTATACAGACAATAAAATCTTCTTAGGAGTAGAATGGCGGGACATTATACGGTAAAAATCAGATCATTCTATGCAATTACGCAACTCATTATAGCTTAAGAATTCATCACCACCTTATACTGTTTGCAATAAAATAATGCAATTTATGGAATGTGTCATTTTATGCATGATTACTGGCTCTAGAATTGGAATAAGATTGAACATTGACAATACTAATAGCGGAATATATTGAACGTGTTAGGGACTGTAATTTGCTTAAGAATGGCCATAAATCTATTGAATTGAAATTATTCTTCTCTGACAACGTTATGAACAGAGCCACTCAATTAATATATTTAGCTCGTTTCATAGCTTGTAAAGAAATATGATATTTATTTGGATATATTGCGTAGGCAATGTGTTTCTCGAAATGTGCATTCATCCGATCAATAGGATTGCATAACTTCAGGCGGTTCAATTTTCCACCACTTTACAGCTATCTTGCTACTTACATAACAGAACATCAACTTGAAGGACCTTATCATGAGTAAGTAGTTCCTGTAGTGATATTTATGAGCATATAGATACATAGCAAGACCCCGGTCTCTGAGAGAAATACCATTGGTCACCTGGTGAGAGAATTGGAGATAGAAAGAGAGAGAGAATCGTTTATTGGTAGAAGAAACATTTATAGCATAAAGCTGAATTAAGGTTTTTGAGAGTGATTGATGACAAAGTCACGTAAAAAGGTTTAACCCTAATTTTCGAAAAAGGTTGGGGTGATAGATAAAAATGTTTCGACATCAATACTAAATGATATATTGTGAATACCAATAACTTAACGGTGAACTACAGCAACACACACATAGGCAACCCGTAACAAAACATCCTTTTTTCCAAATAATTAACTGTTCTTCTAATCTGTCCTGCCATTTGGAAGCCTTTGGCATTCGTCTGGGGATACAAGAGTCACAGAGGTGATTGATAACGTCAAGAAAACCCTGCGGGTTAGTCGTAACCCCAGTGTCAGAGACACCGTTAATGTTAAATGGGGCTAAGAAATAACTAGTATTAGTTGTCTTTTCACGACTGTTGAGATTGCTTGCATTGCAAACTATGTTAACCCATCTCGTTTGGGGATAGTGAATCCCAAAGTAATAATGAAGTCCACTCTTTGGGCCCATTTGGCTGAGTGATAGGTTTTAACCAAAATCAGGTAATCGTCTTTAGCTCCCAATGCCAGGCAGAGGCAATGTACAGTAAGTACTAAGATTACCTTATTTATAAAGTAAAACTGGCCTTTCGGTGCCGTATGGACACGAAAAGTAAAGCGATGGAGAGTGCAGAGAGTGGTTTTATGACAAGCAAAGTCCATGTAAGCGAGGGAGAAGACCTATAGCTAGATCATATATGTATACTGACAACTATCGAAACCACGTCACTTGTATGGGCGGCCCAGAAGGAAACAGACAACAACTATAAAACTGCCATTTATTATCTTCGCCGAGTACTTGCACTCGGAGAAGATTATGTTTTCGGTTGAAAAATCTGTTGGGTGGGTCTGAATGTATGTCAGGAGCATAACTCAAGAAAACTTCAATGAATCTTTATGATTTTTGGTAGGTGTGTAGTGGTTGTGCAAAGGAAGGTCAAGTTCGAAAATAGTTCACCTTGCGTTTTTCAACAGTACTGCAGCGGACTTTGCATTTTTTGTGTTTGTATGTAGGCAAAAAAAGTGACGGAAACGTTGATGGATCTTCATGATTTTTTGCAGGTGTGTAGATGTTGTAGAAACGGGGGTCAAGTTCAAAAATGGTTCCCCTGGTATTTTCCGTCGGTACTGCAGCGGGCTTTGTGTGGATGTGTATTTGTATGTCGCCAGCATAACTCGAGAAGCTGTTGATGGATCCTTATGATATTTAGTGGATGGGTAGGATTTACAGAAAGGAAGGTCAAGTTCGATAATGGGCCTTCTAGCGGGTACCAAAGGTACTGCAGCAGAGCTTCAAAATTTAGGGGCATATTTTCTGAAAGTGCTATGGTCATGATTTTTGTGTGGTAGATAGTTCATGCCACAGAAAGTAAGTTCTGTAAATTTTGGCCCCCTAGCGGCTTGTTAAGAACTGCAGTGGGTGTTTTTGTTTTGACATTCGGACATGAATAACTTGAGAAGGGGTCGACAGATCGTCGTGATGTTTGGTATGTAGAGAGCTCGGATGGTGCTTTACATTACCAATGATTAGTTATGCAAATCAGGAGCTAATTTGCATAATTAGTAAGGAAAGTTTGTTATCCCACTGCATGTCAATGGGAAATGGGACAGTGTCAGGTCATGTAAACAAATAGCCTTGCATAAACGTACATGTAGGTCAAATAAATAAACTATTCTCCAAGCAGAGGTGTGGGTTCTGCTGGTTTTTAAAGCGTTCAGTTTAAGCATTTTTGTTCAACACGGTTGGCAACATAACGAAATAGGGACAAAATAGAAAGCCTGACTAAAAACACCTAAAAACGTGCCAGATTTATTCTATTCATATGTATTGACTGTACTATTTCATCATCACTTTCAACTTTCAACACTGCCATATCGAACCTTTGTGGCCCATATAATATCAACATACTAATTTTTTTCATGACCAGTTATAACATATATCAGCACACTCTACACATAAACTAGTCCTGTACCACCAAATGATTTTTAACCTTATCTAGACTGGACTCATTCGCCAAATCATAACGTCCAAATGGTATGGTGCATGATCAAATTTGCAGGGGGTGATAAGCACGTAAATATTAATCACTTTCAATAATAAGCCTTGATTATTTGGCGAAGATAATGTGTTCGTGGAACTCTAGTTTATTTTGATTTACCACATTTGTGAAAGGTTTGACATAACAGGTGAGTATCACCTTTTCAAGATGCAAACCCAGACCAGACTGTAAGGTGTAGACCATCGCACACCGGGGCATGCCCCTACTCTTTTTCGAAAGGTGTGGTGGGTTCTTTTACGTGCGCGGGGTGTGGCTCTCCCCAAACACGGGACCTCCATTTAACGTCCTATCCGAGGGACGTCCCTAAACTTAGATGAGCTAGGTACTCATTTACACCCGAGTGAAGTTAGGAAAGTCGTGTTAAGTCCCTTTCCCAAGGGCACAACGTTTGGGAGCAAGTTCGGACATGTCTCTGGGCACAACCCGAGATTAGATCCCGGGTCCCATTGTTTGACAGCCGCGCGCTCTACCACTTGCGCCACACGACGCCATTGCTATCAGATGAACGGACTAGGTAGGAGTCTCAGAGCAGCCCTTACTGCTGATATCACATAAACCTTATTTTCCCACTGTAAAAAGCTCTATCCCATGTTAACCTCTAGAAATCTTTGCCATGTGGCAAATTTTATATTTGACACTAAAATCTCAATCCTTAAATGTCACTAGATCCTGTCTTAAGACATAATCGTATGCCTCTTGAAAACATAACTGAACATCCAATCTTCTTAACGTCCAACAGTGTGTCTTGGGACTATTGGCCTATCGTGTTTTTATCCTTTAAAAGGCCATACTGATTTTTATTTCTTCGCAATGATACATGATGGCGACACTCTCAAGCCATTGACATATTTCCATGCCCCCACCAAAACAAAGCGTAAGTAGAAAATTTTTACATAAATGAAATAAGAGCTTTGAAATATAACTTTGGTTTTATAAGTCAATTTAAACCTAGAGGGAAATGTCGAGCAATCAAAAGTGTTTTAAAACATGTTGACATGATGTAAGATTTTTTTTTAATTTTGCAGTGGACAGAAAAGAATATCTTCTTAGGAGTAGAACGGTGGGAAGTTATACAATGAAAATCAAATCGTTCTATGCAACTCATTATAACTTTAGAATCCATCACCACCGTGTACTGTATTCAATAAAATAATGCAGTTTAAGGAATGTGTCATTTTAAGTCAGAAGTGGAATAAGATTTAACATTGTCAATACTGATAGCGGAATACATTGAACTTGTAATCTTCTGAAGAATGACAAGTACATCAATGGCCATAAATCTATTGAATTGAAATTATTCTTTTCTGACAACGTTATGAACCGAGCCACTTGGTTAATATGTCAAGCAAGTTTCATTGCGTTAAAGAAATATGATATCTATCTATACATATTGCCCATGCAATGTGTTTCTCTACATGTGCATTCATCCGATCAATTCGATTGCATAACTTCAGGCGGTCCAATTTTCCACCACCTAAAAGCAATCTTGTAGGTTACATAACAAAACATCAATTTCAAGTTCCTGAGTTCCTTTAGTGATATCTATGATCAAATAGATACATAGCAAGACCGCGGTCGCTGAGAGCGACCATTTGCCGCCTAGTAAGCGAATTAGAGAGAGGGAGAGGAAAACACTTGCGAGAGACCGGGAGAGAGGGAGGGAGAGAGAGAGAGTGAGAGAGAGAGAGAGATGGAGAGAGAGAGATGGAGAGAGAGAAAGAGAATGGTTAAACTATAGAAAAAAACTGTTGTAGCATAAAGCTGAATTAGTGTTTTTGACAGTGATTAATGACAAAGTCACGTAAAAAGGTTTAACCCTAATTTTCAAAAGATTGGAGTGATAGATAAAATGTTGCGGCATTAATTCTAAATGATGGTGAATAAACAGTGATAATACCTCCTTTTTTCATGCCACATTTTCAGAAGTCACCTGGCAAAGCCATATATTCACCGACAAGGGAGATTTCAAAGCTGATGTTTGAAATCCATTCAGGGAAATTCACCCGGCTACTCCCTTGAATATGGTTCATGCAATGCCACTCAGACACAGATATTTATTCTTTAAATTTTGATCACGCTTTAAGAGATAAATGCCAGCATGACGCCAGGGTAATTGGATCATCTGGATACAAGCAATGATTTTACATTACATAGCATCATAAAAATGCATCATATAGAAATATTTCAACGGTAGATGCCATTGGCATCGGTCTTTAAATGGGTAGTTCTGTTTTCTCTCAGATTGCCTGGCCTTAAGGGTCTAGTGCCAGATATGTTTTGTATTGTCATGATACAGCTTATTCTGACCACAAATCTGCATTAGAATCAGACAACCAAAAACTGCAACATAAATTAGTTTAAATGCTGCCGTCGTGATTTCTATCATTGTGAGGCATTAGACTTAACAGTTACAAGCTAAACTCCAAATAAAGGTTTGACCAACTGGAGCGTGGTGACGGACTGACTCGGTGTCACCTCTTTAGACTTGGTGTCACCACCTTTCTTCTTAGTGATAACCTTTTCACCGGCACGTCGCTATCTGAATTGCAGCATCCACCCACGCTCGTACCCAGCGCCGCGAAGAAGCCATAGGTTTAGATCGTGGGCTCAACCAATACACAAAATAAAACTATATGGAATCCACGGCTGTCATTTTGTTTTGTTTTGTGTTTGTCTCAATTCCCTTAGCAAATCGTAAGTTGTGTGACTCTTGTGTGCGTCTCTATACAACGTGTGACTGCACACTAGTTAGCTAGTATTTTCTACAGTTACCGAGGCGAAAACAAGACGAAAGTTTACTATTTCGGGGGTAAAATGTTGCCACAATGGTGATACGTTATATCAAAGGGAACTTTAAAATGTACCTAATTTGGTGGCGCTGCGAGGGTGTAAGATTACCCTTCTAGATTGCCGAGAGGGGAGTTATGTCACGGAAGGGAGTTTGCTACGGTAGCGAGTTTGGCCTTCTCCACACATACATTCACGTCCCCAGGATACTACCGTCCTCCCAGCATGCTTCGCGCACCAAAAATACGCTCTCTGTCCCAGGGCTGTCTTTGCGAACAAACCGCTATAGTAGCCCTCATGCGGCCAAAAAGTGAATTGCATAAAAGACTCGCACTCGCATATTCAGTGGAACAAGTCAATTTATTACGACGCTGTGAAGGAGCGTGGCATCCACCAGTACACCACGCCGTCCAATCTCATTGTCGCTTTACACCAAGTGCCCGTACCGTGCGAAAATCCCAGAAGAGCAGCCGTATTCGGCGACCTTTCAAACTTCATTGTGAAGTGAACGAGGTGCTAATTAGGCCCCCGTGGAGTTAATCCTCGACCACTTTTTAGCGTTCGACTGCTGCTTTCAGAAGTCGATAGCTGTTACAAAAATTCGATTGCTGTTTTGAGAACACGATTGCTACTTCAGAAGTCGATAGCTGTTACAAAAATTCGATGCTGTTTTGAAAACACGATTGCCACTTCAGAAGTCGATTGCTGTTTCAAAAACTCGATTGCTACTTCATACTCGACTGACGATTGTTTCAACAAATCGATTGCTGTTTTAAAATGCGACTCGATGTAGGCACTCGGTTTCGATGCAAAGTTGCTGCGATATGTAAAGGTAGCGATGTCGGTTGCGTCGTTTCGTTAGCGACCGTCGCGGACATCGCATGCCAAATCGCGGTCGATATCCAAACGAAACGATGGCCATGACATCGACTCGACTTTTGACCTATCGTTGTGCGCCCTTGTTATCGAACAAAAAAAAAGACTAGTAAGGCCGCCTACTTTACAATAGCCGTGATACCGTCTCTATCTGAGATTGTTGTCCGCAATACATATTAGAGTTCCACGACCTCATACCTTCGCCTAATGATTTTTACCTTTATGACTGACGTTTAAAGAGTGTTTCTCATCAATTATAAATCATACCAGTTGATCGTCTTCTCCACCCAAATACCAAAGATTGTCCAAAGTATGAGCTAAGCAAAGAAGGTTATGCTCATATTTATCATCAATTATGCAAATGAGGTCTTTATTAGCATAATTTGATTCAACGATGGTGACATTCACATAACTTCCAAATGCCACAAGTCTGAAATCGCCGTCATTTACTTGTATAATAGTATAAGTATATAACAGTATTGTATAATAGTTGTGTCTCATTAATTATCTAAATTAGGTCTTCATTTGCATATTTTTTATCTATCAACATTCCTCTCTTTCTCAGCTTCAAATGTCACATATTCTAATAGTCATATCATGTATTACAGCGAGTCTTTAGAATCTCCTCATCAATTATGCAAATCAGAATCTGATTTGCATAATTGTCGTCTTATCATACAAAGCATCCCGTAAGCTATATACAAACCAAAAATCATGACCATCCATCAAGCCCATCTTGAGTTACAGTATTTTCTCATTAATTATGTGAATGAGGTCTTCATTTGCATAGTTGATATCTAATAATATTTCTCTCTTCCCCAGTTGCATGTGTCACATGTTTGAGAGTCCTATCCTGGAATTTGGCGGATGTACAAACTTTCCTCATTAATTGTGCAAATTAGATACTGATTTGCATAATAAGTATCTAATCATGTACATCATCACTCAAGCTATCTACTTACCAAAAATCATGGCCATTCATCATGCCCTTCTTGAGTTATTCCCTTTCAAAGTCTGAAGCAAAACCTGCTCCTGCAGTTCCAAACAAGCCGCCAGCGGGCCCAAACGTATAGCACTTACTCTCTGTCCAAATAGCTATCTACCACTCAAAAATCAGTTACATAGCATGTCCAGAACACGAGATATCCAAACAGGAAGTTCTGCTGCAGTACCGTGACAAGCCGCTAGGTACTCAAAATCTAATCATTACCAGTTCTCATCAAGATCTACCCACTTACCAAATATCAAGACAATCCATCCAGGCCTTCTCCAGTTATTCTGCTTCTTTACATACATACATACACACACACACACACACACACACATACAAACGCTACCCTCTGCATAACCTTCTCGGCGAAGGTAAATATCAACATATAATAAAGAGAAATGGGGCAAGAGGGTCCCATTGTAAAACAGAAGTGTTAATACTGAATGGACCTGTTTCACCATCTGGGGTGATTACTACAGCAGAAGTGTCCAGATCTGTGTTTTCTTGCCAACTAGAGTCTTAACCCTTAAGCTGCCAGGTTTTTTAGCCAAGTAAAAATCAAAAATGTTTGACCCCTGACCTCCCTCACGAAACCCGCGAAACACCCGGCGGCGCTAACTCCCCTAACTTCCCGGCTTCGCGCGCTACACGCACGCAAAGCTGTTTTGTTCTGGGGAATACCCTATCCCGGTTATAACCGGGTCCAGCACACAAGGCATATTTCTGTATCCCTAATTAAGTCGGGACTGGCAGCTTCAAGATTCCAGGCATATCTTATGTCAGAGGCAGAGACTGAGCGTTCAAACAAGCACAAGGTCAAGATCGCCAAAAGACACCCTGCTGGCTATCTAATGAAAGAAAAATGTTAGAGGAGTCCGGTTTTGCCTACCTGAAAATGAACAGTCACTCAAACACACTTTCTCATTCAAATGAACTAAACTACAAAGATTAAAGGACATTTACATCCAAAGATTTAATGCAGAATTACATGTAAAAGGACGAAGAGAAAATCAAGGCAACAAATTAAGGACTTACAAAACATTCAAGGAGATTTATGAAAGAGAAACATATTTAAACATTGCAAACTACGAACATCGCAGAGCTATGTGTAAACTTCACATCAGTGACCACTCCCTACACATAGAATCTGGCAGGCAAAACCGTACCCCTCTGAATAATAGAACATGCGAATGCTGTGATCATTTGTATGTTGAAAATGAAACCCACTTTTTACTCGATTGTTCTTTATATGGAGATGAGCGCCAATCACTGTTTAAGACAATAGGATTAGACAAGAAATGTACAAAATGTCAAAGCAGGACACCTTTATATACCTGATGTCATGTAAGAACGAACATATAATAGACAAAATATGTAGTCATGTTTCCAAATGTTTCAAAAAGAGAGAAGAAACTGTACACGTATTTCAATTTCCTTGTAGAGGTGGTTCCGAGCGAGTTAAAAGAAAACAATCTATGGTGCTTATGAACATAAAAATCAAGAAACAGCTTCTATGGTTGAACTGAAATATACGTATTGAACCTTTTTGTTTTCGACAGCTTTTGATTCGGAGTGATTCATCATAGTGCTAGCTATGATGTGTTCCGTGATTTTGGAGCAGATACATGTCAAAGAGATTGTTCGGTTTGCAGGGTCCAGGCTTTTCTGAAAATTGCTTGGAGCAAGGGGCTCAATGTACATGAAGAACTGGGTTCTTATGATGAGCACACAAGCTTTTTCCATACCAAATCTGTGGGGAGTGATCACCGTATTGTCACGGCTACAGTAAAACTGAGCATAAGACTTTCCAAGCGAAAAGAAACTGTACTGGCAAGCACGCCGGTTGCATCCAAAATTGAGGACAACATCTGCTTTGTTTGAAAACCTTCCACCAGCGGAACAAAACTATACATTGTCCGCATTGCAAACGACACAGGGGAAAACTCCTACCACAAAACCCCCGCAAACAACAAGCTACTAAATACCCTGAACAGGTGGTTAAAACACGCAGAATCACTCAAACAATCAGAGCCTCAACCCGCAACACCCAACAATGGCAACATGCCCAGGATACTTTGAGAAAGACTTGTGACAACTGTGAAGATGGCCGTATTAATATAATATAATAGTCTTTAATGCATATTCCTGCCCAGATGGGCTAAATGCACATATGACCACAGGTGATCAACATTAGTTTAGCAATAGTTCTCAGTTTGTCTATCTTTTAGCTTTTCAATGTTAGAATGTAGCTGCTTATCAATTCATGTTTTGCATTATGCTTCCTATAGACCAAGTGTGGTCATATGTGCATTTAGCCCATCTCGGCAGGAATATGCATTAAAGACTATTATATTATAAAAGTAGAAAAAAAGGAATTGCGGTTTAATCAAAACCAGTTGAATGAATCAAAAGATTTAACCGGTTAATCAAACCGGCTTTCTTAGCCTAATATGAAGATAATTTCACTGGTTAAATAAGGGTTTTAGCAGGTTAACTTTAAACCCCAATTAAACTTTGGCTCACGGATTTTGCCCTCGATTGTGACCCAAACCGAGGAGAAATGCTGGTGGTGTCAGTCACCTGCAATTTTGCTTGTGCAGATAAGGACTGGTTTAGACAACCATGCCTTTCCAAGCACACTTGAAGTACACTAAGCCGAAGCCCGACCCAAGTGCGGCCGCGCAGTGACTTGGAACGCCAAGCTGCGCCGACGTCCCCTGCGCGTTGAATGATCTTGAATCATGACCAATTTGCATCACAGAGGGCACAAAATTGTAAGATGGATACCTAAAAATTATGGCATATTAAAAGAGTAAGAAACAATTTTCCAAACTTGCGCCAAGGAGGTTAATTATATATATATATATGTTGTATATATATATATATATATATATATATAATGAATGAATAAATGATTTTATTTGCACAACAATATTTTGCAACGGTGACAATGTACAGATAACATAATAAGCAAGAGTTCCACGACCTCATATCTCCATGAACAATTCTATTCATGCAAATAACTTACACATTTGCATCATACAGACGAAGCCACTTAATTGCATCTCGGATAAACGCACCTTCCATTTAATTGCACCGAATCTTACAATCCAAAACCGGTTCCCATTCACTGCATTGTTAGTGACTCCGCATATCTGCACCGCGCATGATCACCAATGCCGGATAACTGCACCAATTTTTTTTCACAAATCCTCGACAAGTTAACTGAAAAGGTGCGCTAAAATCGGCAAACGCGGTACAAATGAGCCGACACCTGCCGGTGTAAAGGTGCAATACCGCCAATATGTTTAAAACTGTTTTGAGTAACAAAAGAAGGCGGTCTCCATTGACAGTTTAGTTGATAGGAATCGTATGGGAGGTCCCGGGCGGGTCACCCGTAATCAGTAACCAAGTTTTAGTTTCAATTCCTAGTTTCATAGCGGTACATGATTTACGTAAATCGACAACTGCACTCTACGTAATGTAGCACAGAAACTGTTATCCCATGAGTGGCATCATGTTTCAGAATGCCTCCCCTGTAACATTACGTGTGTTTCAATGCGGTAGATCGCATGGAAAAATGAAAGAATGCAAAATCAAAACAGGTTCGTAGTCATTTCTTTATTTTCAGCAAAGGGTCAATAAATAAAGTTAATAACTGAATAATTTTGTCTGTTTTCTTTGTGCTAGTGTTTCTGACTAACAAGACACCCCCTCGCCCATGGTGGTGCGGTCTAGCTGGGCATTTCGCATAATTGCACCAGCTGGATAATTGCACCAAAAACGCTGACAAATGGGTGGTGCAGTTAAGCGGATTCTACTGTATTTGATTGGTCATAAACACCTTTATCTAACTTACAAATGTTGCAATATTGACAGTCCTATAATTTTCCAATTAGATGAATTATGGTGTCTTTGCATCAATTATGCAAATTAGGAATTTATTTGCATACTTGGTATCTGTTGATAAACTGCACATGTTACATGTATTTGAGTCTGATAATGGAACACACTGCAAATATAGATTTTCCTCGTTAGCTATGCAAATCAAGTCACAATTAGCATAATTTGCACTTTATTATGTATATCTCTAAGCTACCTGCATACTAAGTATAATATTGACATTCCTATAATTTTCCAATTAGATGAGATATGGTGTTTGCATTAATTATGCAAATTAGAAATTTATTTGCATAATTGGTACCTGTTGATGATCCACTTTCCATAAACTACATACGATACATGTATCTGAGTCTGATAATGGAAAACACTGCAAGTATAGTTCCTCATTAGTTATGCAAATTAAGTCCTGATTAGCATAATTTGCACTTCATTGTCTTATTCTCTGTCTAAGCTACCTGTATACTAAATGTCATGGAAATCCGTCGTTCCTTTGTTCAGTTATTCTTCTTAAAAAGGATTTTCTCAATCACGCCCCTGCAGTTCCAGAGAGTTCCAAACCCACACCACGTCTTCATTACACCACAAGCTATCTGCCACCAACAAATCAAGACCATAGCACGTCCAGGTCAAAAGATACAAAAATGGAATTTCTGCTGCAGTACCAAGGTCACATACCAGGGGGCCCAAATCGACCTTGAATTTCATACAAAAATCTGCCAAAATGGCCCCGAAACTTGATTGGGCTGTTGCCATGGCAACGACGGGTGTTGAGCGGAAAGAAAGCTATTTTCAGGGGTTTTGGGCCAAGTACTATCTCTGTGCAAAATATGAGCCAAATCGATTTTTTGACCGTGAGCACTATTGTTTGATCCTTACAGACATTGGCCCTTAATGCATTCACAGTAATAAGATAGTGTACAGGAAGAGACCAATCTTTATTGAGTACAGCATGCTGTCTGCCAAAACGCAATACCGCCTTTGGCAGGCGTGCGTGACGACACGCACCATGACCCAGGCCGGCCGGGATATCCCATAATCTCCAAGCAGATCTATAGGTTGCGAAGACCGTATGAAACTAGCAGAGGAAGTACGTTTTGCAACCCAACCTTGGATTGCTATACAAGCTCCTTCTTCCAGTTGGATACGGTCTTTGCAATCCATTGGGCCTGCTTGGAGATAATATCCCATTCGCTATCAACGTGATTGCCAAAGGACTGACCACCTTCTTTTGGTAGTGAAAATAATTTTAGACATATTGGACCTCATATTGGCGGTATTGTGCTTCTACATAGGCACTTATCGGCTCATTTGTACCGCGTTTGCCGATTTTTAGCGAGGATTTTTGAAAAAATTTAGTGCAGTTATCCGGCAGTGGTAATTGGTAATCCGGATAATGCGCCGTGCAGATATGCGGAGTCACTAACAAATTAACAATGCAGTAAATCAGTAAATAGGAACCGGTTTGGGATTCGGTGCAGTTAACGTTAAATGGAATGTGCGTTTATCCGATGTACAAATTACAATTAAGTGGCTTAATTTAGGGACAGGACTACATGGAGGATCCTCCTGGAAAGCAAGGGGCCAGTTTCTGGCCTGAGCACGTAGGCAGGTAGGCAGGCTTCTACTGTAGTGTATATGCCAAATGAGTTTATATAGCAGGCCGGGTACACTCCAAGCAGAGGTTGGTGGGGAAGATTGTTATCTTCTTTTATCATCATATCCCTAATTCTCTGCCGGCAGGCCGTGTACATTTGGATATGATAAGAAGATAACAATCTTCCCCCATTAAAATCCCGAACCAGGTTGTTTGCGGACTAAGTTTTGCTAGACCCCCCAAGAATACAATGGAATAATCCAATGTACTCGTTTCCAGAACTTCCCTCGTGAATTAACTACTGTCAACGCGTTGTCAAGATTCCCCATGCAGACTCAATATACTCGGACCCTCTGTCTTAAATAGTCAAGTCAAGTTAATATCTGAAGGTAAACCAATCGCTCAGACCAAGGCTCAGACTACTAGGCTCAGACCAAGGACTCAGACCAACTCCCTGGTTGCGCGGAGTCCTGGGAACGAGGGTAACCCCCGACCCCTGGCGGCGGGAGGTGTGAAACAACGGTTTGCCCCACAGACAAGCACGGACATGCACGGCAGGGGCAGATGCGGGGGAAGACGGTTCTGCACGTTGTCAATGCTACCATCTGACGGTAAGTTCTAGTAATTTGTTTTTCTCGTCACTTAAACCAAGGAGGTTTTATATAGACCTTGCTAAAACTCAGCTAAATGCTACAGTTCATTCAATAAACCAGTCATATAGGAGTCAGTACGTAACGGGACCTGGGGCCCTAATCCCAACATGGCGACACGACTGTTATGTCACCGGGCTGAAGTTTGCTTGTTTGAAGTTACCATCCACTGTGATCCACACATATCAAATAGATGACAAATCTGCTCTAAACCCTTCTCCAGTTTTGTATTTAGTTAGTCGAGTAGATTGCAACTGTTTAATCTTGGTGCAACATATACTTCTCGTGAACAGAAATGTGGTTTGTGAAATCTTCCTGGGTGGTCAAATTCTGGTCATGGGTACCGTCTCTCCAAGCAGATGTTGGACTCTCACAGTTTTTGATGCGTTTTAGAAAGCGTTTTGTTGGGTTTTCTATTTTCTCCCGTTTTCTGTTTGTCGCCAAGCCACATGAAATATCTGAAAACGGGACTAAATAGTATTTGTCCTATTTTTATTGAGTATAGCAGAGGTGAAGCATGATGCTTTTTTCAAGTATAGTAGGTGGTAGTGCAAATGTGGCTTTGCCATGGCTCGAAAGCCTGCCAAAAACACCTAAAAATACGTCCAAAACCAACAGGGCCCAGATATAATTTTGGTTATCCCCTCAAATTATTTAGTTCCCAGCAAGGACATCGGTTACAGGTAACAGCAGTAACAGGATCCCAAGTACGGGGCCTCACATCAGATACGGCCTCCCAGCCAAAGAACCCTTTTTTTAAACTTTGGATAAGTTGAAAAATCGCTGGTGGGAAGGCCTGCAACGGAGGCTAACATTATATAGTGCCCTACGTATGTTATGTCTTTGGTTCCCAGAAAATTGACAGTTATGATGGAATGATAAGTGGACCTAAAAGTAATGAAAAGGATTTTTGAATCTGTTTGATGATTATCAGCAAATTCTTTCACATGATTTGAATAGGTCGTAAACCAGCAAACAAAGGGAGACTTGGCAGCTGGTGACAAATCCTCACAGGGGATTATCAATGAGTCCTGATAAACACATGATAGTTTTTGTACAGATGCATTCATGAACTTTCTCCAGTTTCAGCATGCCAAGCGGGTCACTATACTACTAGTACTAAGTAGACTAGTAACTACATCAGATAATTGATATTATTCTACTGTAGTTTTGTGTGAATATTTTTGTAATCACTGTACTGGCAAGTAGACAGTAAAGTTTATGTGAGACCAAAAGTGAACCAAACCATAGGCTAGATGTCAGACCCCCAATCTCTAAGATATCAATCGTGTGTATGATAGATATTTATACTGTTACAGATTGGGGGTCTGGCATCCAGGCTAACAAAACCAAGGGAATCGATACAACTTCTTTCAATGTTTTTCTTTCAAATGATTTGCATAGGTCGTAAAACAGGCAAACAAAGAGATATTTGGCAGCTTGAGATGAATCCCAATCATACTATTCATAGCCTGGAATCCAAACCTTACTCTCCAAGCAGAGGCTTCGATCAAGAGGGGTAGATTTGTCCAGGAAAAATCCTGGACAAACAAAAAACTACCCCTCATGATCGAAGCCTCTGCTTGGAGAATATCCAAACCTATTATAGCTCCCACGGGAGCTATAATAGGTTTGGTTTGGGCTATCCCAATCAGTCTTGGGAAGGTGCTGGCCTGCTGGGACAAATTATTCTGAAACATGTCCTGAGAACACTTTAGAAAATGTCTCCTTGTTTCAATGTTTGATATGCATGGAGCTGGCTTTAAATATCTGTGAAAATAGATTGCTAAATGGTACAAAGCACCCATTTTAACTGTTTTAAAATTCAAGTTGCTTGAGTAACGTTTTTTGGGCATACAACGTTACAATAACATTGTTTTCCTGTAGTAATTCCATTGTGCATTCTGTCACAAAGTACTTTCTACTAGATCAGCCTCACTTTTCTCTGGATTAAATCTTTTGTGAAAGTGCCCTTTAGCACTTACAGCAGGCATGACCTCCTTGATAACATCTAATGGTATTTCTTTTGCTATTTTATTCTTCCAGATCCTCATCACTGGGAGGAGATGCTTTGCAGAAAGTTTCCACACCCCAGTGATAGCAGCTGGTACGTAGCTTCTCTTGTTTGTTTGTTTCACATAACTGGTTGCGGTACAGTACTTTTGGCCATTATACACCAATTTTGTACAGTAGGTACAGTAAGACCAGACTGTAAGGTCCACTCACTAGTGACCGGATATACTTATACTCTTCAAGCAGAGATGGCCGACGAAAAACGGGCAGGGCAGAGGATAAAAATAAAGATGTCACAATCTTCTCCACTAGCCTCTGCTTGGATAACAAGAGTTCCACAACCTCATATCTCCATGAACAATTCTATTCATGCAAATGACTTACAGTTACACATTTGCATAATATATGCTTGGTCATAAACACCTTTATCTAACTTACATGGGGCAATATTGACAGTCCTATAATTTTCCAATTAGATGAATTATGGTCTTTTGCATTAATTATGCAAATTAGGAATTTATTTGCATAAGTTCTACCTGCATACTAGATATCATGAAAATCTGTTGTTCCATTGTTCAGTTATTATCCATAGAAGATTTTCACAAAACGTCCCTGCAGTTCCAGAGGAAGCTGCTAGGAGGCCCAAACCTACACCACTTCTTTATTACATCTGCCACCCAAAAATCAAGACCACGGCACGTCCAGGTCAAAAGATACAAAAATTGAAGTTCTGCTGCAGTACCAATGTCACATACCAGGGGGCCCAAAATCGACCTTGAATTTCGGCTTCACAACACCGGCCCACATACCAAATATGATTGTATTTGGTACAGAGTACAGCACAAGGCGACGCGACTTGTTCTTGGTTTTGCCGACATCAGCTATGAGGACAGACTACGCCGCCTCAAATTTCTATCCTTGAACACCGCCGTAAGAGAGGCGACATGATACAGGTGTTCAAGTTCGTGAAAGGATTGACAGTGTCAACCCAAGCCGCCTATTCAACTTCAATGTTGACAGACGCACCAGAGGCCACCCATACAAGATGGTCAAACCTCAAGCTAAGAAGCCAGCCAGGTCGAACTGCTTCAGTGTCAGATCTGTCAACTCCTGGAGTAACCTCCCCACGGGTGTTGTAGCTGCCGAAACTGTGAACACTTTCAAATCAAAACTGGACAACCACTGGAGGGGACTGCTCACCCAGCCCATCATAAACTCTGACTGCATACTCCGTCGTTCCTTTGTTCAGTTATTCTCCTAAGAAGATTTTCACAATAACACCCCTGCAGTTCCAGAGCAAGCCGCAAGGGGGCCCAAACCTATACCAAATCTTCATTACATCACAAGCTATCCACCACTCAAAAATCAAGATCATAGCACGTCCAGGTCAATAGATACAAAAACGGAAGTTCTGCTGCAGTACCAAGGTCACATACCAGGGGGCCCAAAATCGACTCAGAATTTCGGTTTCCCAACACTTGCCCACATACCGAATATCATTGTAATCCATCTAGAGCTTCTTGAGTTATGCTGTCTAAAGTAGTCTGGAAACACAAACATACACAAACACACAGACACCCAAAACTATATCTCCATTTTTCATGGAGATAATTCATGGGGATAACTATATCTCCATTTTTCATGGAGATAATAAAAGGATAGTCCTTTTTGATAAGGAAGGTAGATTCTGAATTGTGCTCTAGGTTTGGATCTCTTTAAACATGAGACCTTCAGCTTTACTTGATAATACTTCGCATCTGAGAAGACATCATCAAAGCTAGGTACTTATTTTTCCAACCAAATGGGACTAGAAACTCAGTAAGAAGTTAACTACCAGTGCAATTTTTTTACCCAGGGAGTCAGGAGCTACATATCAGATATGAATGTAGATATTTTCTTATGTCTCATACATATGCAGAATGGAATGAAAGCTGAAGTTGCATGAAGTCGCTTTCTATTTGTCACTGAATGACACCTGGTAGATTTCTAGTGGGGACCTACTGATTAATAATTTATGGAAGTGTGTGTGGGGGAGGGGGGCTGAGTACAGACAACCTCCCTGTCCCTGGTGTCCCGTGTTGCGCGTACCTTCTACATGTACCTAAGGGATGCATACCTAAACCCGGGTTCAGGTCCAGACCTAATGAGTCTAGATTAGGTCTTAGCTAGATTAAGTTGTAGACTCTTTAACAAAGACCACTATCAAAGACACGGCATAACTGCAGATTGAAATAAACTCAAACTTGTCTTGTTTATTCACTGGTAAGTTCTGACACAACAGTCTATGTAAGTGATCCCTGTAAGTAATTGTAAGGTCGTGCAGTCTTTTATCGATTCACTTGACTTCGGTTCAGTGTTCAGGTATGCATCCCTACTTCTAAGTTCTAGTCTACCCTGGGAGGCCAGACCCCATGGTATATTAACATAAAGTAACAACTTAAAGGCTAAGCAGACATTGGGAGTGATCAAATGTAATTTGTGGGCATGCCCAGCAAAGGTAAAAGCACTTGCATACACGTCTCTAGTAAGACCAAACCTTGAATATGCTGCAACAGTATGGGACCCATACACAAAGAAAGACAAGGATAAACTGGAGAGGGTGCAGAACCAAGCTGCCAGGTTCTGCACAAACAACTATGACAGGGGTGCTAGTGTCACTAAAATGAAAACAGATCTTCAGTGGAAGTCACTTGAAGACAGAAGAAAAATATCCAGGCTTTGTATGATGTACAAAATGACTAATCAACTTGTAGATGTGCCGACTGATAATTATCTAATACCAGCCCAGAAAAGGACAAGAAATAGTCATCATGCCTTTAAGTACCAGAGTTATCAACCAACTTTTGATTGGTTCAAAAATTCGTATTTCCCAAGAACCATAGTAGAATGGAACTCGTTGTCATCAGATGCTGTAGGAACACCTTCACTAAATAGCTTCAAAGAACGATTGCAGTCAGATGTGCAAAAGTTAGGTGTGACAGGCTGTTCAGTGTGATAAACCAAGGAGGTTTAATTAAACCTCCTTGGATAAACCAGCTGCTGCCGCGCCGCGTGCCTGCGAAGCTACTGGGTTACGCTGAATGGCGGTTATACCGGCTATACAGACACTGCAGTCTCTGTCGTTTGGCTCCTTGTATCTGCACCCAATGACCATGACCAGATCAGCCTCGCTAACTTTTCCCTGGCTTAAATTGTTTTTGCATGTGCCTTCACAGGAGGATAACATACTTTAAGCAACTAATGTGTGAGATCCTTATGTATAAGGATGTTCAAAGCTTTGTATGTAAATTGTACTATATAACATCTATTTATTTTGCTATTTTTTACCAGATCCTCATCGCTGGGAGGAGATGCCATGCAGACCATCACCATGCCCCAGGGAGAGACTCTAACTACATGTAGTTCAAGACAATTTAGCTGGTATGTATACACAGCTTCACTTGTTTGTTAGCTTTTATCAATGACGCCAGTTACTCAGGCAATGGTAGAGCACAACATTGTGCAGGTAAGGTTGTAACTTGTATTTCTATTATATTAAACAATAACCCAGGAAAATCTGGTCGATTGTTTTCTTTCCAACATGAGTTAATCTTCCTTCCATCAAAAGGAATGTTGAGTCAGAAAAAGAATTCACTTTGGTGTTTTCATCAGCTCAAACTCAAAGACAGCTGAATTTGGGGACAAGAGTAAAGAATCATCTACTTTAACAGTTTAAGGGCTACACAGCAAGGAAAACATCTTAACCTCTGCATTGCAAGCATGCATTTGGTATGCAACGTAAATGTTACATACATTTGAATGATACAAATATAAAACATAAGATAGAACCATCTTAGTTTGTCAGATTTGTAAAGAAAATCACATTTTTCCGAAATCAAAAAAGAAGTGCCCTACCTCTGGCAATAAGAACCCAAACTTTGCAGAGTTCATCTGATAGCTATGTTATGCATCAATATGGTTTATAATGTTTCAAGCAAAAATATTTTACTGTTTGAGACTTCACTGATAGCTTTTCAAAGTTAGGCAAAAATCCATTATTTCTGTAGCCTTAAACATCATATTGTTTCAGATTGTCCAATTGCAAGGACTGAAATCTACATGTATCTGTACATCAACTCAATACAGTCAAACCTGCCTAGGCGACCACCTTTTCAACGCGACCACCTGGCCATGGCGACCGCTTTTTCTCGGTCCCGAAAATTTTCCCCATAGGCACAAGCATTAAGCTGCCTGCCCAAGGCGACCACCCGTCCAACGCGACCGCGACCGCCACGAATTGGGACCGCACAGAGCACAATCCCTGCCCATGGCGGCCGCCTAATTTTCAAGCGTGTGGTGACATCGGATCATTTTGCTTTCGGATTTCACGGAAATGTTTTCAAGACTTTGAAGGACAAAAATAAGGACAAAAATATATGGAATAGCAATGTTATAGCATCGATTCCTCCATGAAGTGTTTTGATAAAACGTTTCCCCCATAAACATTGTAAAGACAAATGTTTGTGATGTTGTTGTGCCTATCGTATTTTTATAGTTTACCGCAAACTCAGTTCGGTTTAAACTCAATTTTCAGAACGAATACGTAGTGCATGGCGTCAGATTTCACAGAAATTACTCTCTATTTCTTGTATTTTCAACAAAAATGTGTCTGTGTCTTCCTAAACTCCGCCGAAAAATGACTTCGCGGCGGGCAAAACATCGGGCGAGAAATGTTGTTCCTCGGTCCCGACGCCCGATCTTGGATTTGGGGCGGCCCGGCTTTGGCGTACCGCTGACCTTTCTAAAACACGATGCTTTTGTGTATGAACGTTTACGAATACTCTAGTTATTTATGAAAATTAATATTCTTATTTTCTTTTTATTTCCATGAATCTCACAAACCTTTATTGGACGCTGTGCGTTCTGCTGCACTGACTAATACCTTTCGATGCGGTCGCACAGAGCTTGGCGGCGCGACGAAATCTCACCGTTCCGTTTTCATCTTTAGTTGTCAGATCGAAAACTTTTTGCCCCTTTTTATCCAGCGGTCGGCGCCACAAAAAAGGCTGCGACCAGCAGGTGTTTTCTAGGGATTTGTCTTAGGCCTTAAAACTTCGATGATGTGCGTGTGTGTGTGTATTATTCAATGTAACGTGTGAATGTGGGAGGGCGCTGCGAGGCATCAATTTGTAGCCATTGTTTTGTAGTCAAAATTATGACGAAAATTTGTACACGATGTAGCGGTATACAATTATTACAACGATAACGGAAAATGTAATTTTTGTAGGATCTTTCTGTCAAAGAGAATGGAACCTGGCGGGGGTCGCGCTGTCTAAATTCACATAATTTTCCATCCATTTACGTACTGTATTTGAAAACCTCGACCTGGAAACATGTGAGTGAAATCCTCTTCATGGCGACCACCTGTCCATCGCGACCGTTTTTGCTCTGTCCGCCGGCTGGTCGCCTTGGGCAGGTTTGACTGTACCTTCTTTGTACAAGTTAAGGCATTGGTCTTATAATCTTCTTTTAAAGACTACTTCAGAACATCCTAAATTGGTATAAAACCTGCTTTTCCCAGTATTTGCATTTGTATTTATTGACAATGAAACAAATCATTACACTGGGTCAGCCCAGGCAGCTCTCGCTGGTAACCGGCTGACCCACAAATACAGACAAACATACAACAGTACATAACCTGCAATAAAGTCATTACACTATCATAATACATACATAGTTAATACAATACAATTTACAATACAATGCATTATAATACAGTATAAAATCATTGGACTCAATAACTACCATGCAAATATATAAGAACATACATATACTATGATGTAGCATTTGTGGTGAATAGATGGAAGGTTGACAGGAGGTAAATTTAAATCAGGACAACAGGTGGGATTTGCATCTGGCTTTGAATATGCTCAGTGTGGGTGAGTCAGTGACGATTCTGGGTAGACTATTCCAGAGCCGTGAGGTGTAGGGGATAAAACTGTTCTTGTAGATGTTGGTTCTGCATCGAGGGATGTGAAGATGTACGGAGTTACGGAGCCTGGTTTGGGCTTGTCTTGTTGACGGGATGAGTGGCTGGAGGTGGGGTGGTACAGAACCGGTGACGAGTTTGTACATGATGACAAGACGGTTGTTGTCTCGCCTAGTTGAGAGCCTATCCCACCCAAGCTCTTGTAGCACGTCTGAGTAGGGTGTCCTTGGCGCTGCGCCTGTAACAAGGCGGCCTGTGTGGTATTGTACACGTTCGAGTACCTTGGAGGCGGCAGCACTCATGTTGCTGAAGAGAATGGAGGCGTATTCCAGCTTAGGCCGAACCAGGGCAAGGTAAGCAAGTTCGAGGGCTTCCTGGGACAGTTTACCTCGTAACCTCCAGAGATGTCCAAGAACTTTCCTGGCTTTACTAGATGTAGTCTGCGCATGCTCAGTCCAGCCCAAGGCCTGATGTAGGGTGACACCAAGGTGAGAGTAGAATGGGACTTGTTCAATGAGCTGACTTGAGATGTAGATAGGAGGTAACTCTATTCTGCTCTGTGTGGACTTTATGCAGATGACTTTACCAGTCAGAAACAAGGTGCAGATCAGAGTTAGTAGTGCTGGCTACCTCCATGGCCGTTTGTCCAGAATTCGATAGAGAAGTGTCATCAGCGAAACAGTTGATGCTCGAAGTACACAGCAACTCTTTAATGTCATTTATGTATGTCAGGAATAACAGAGGACCAAGGATGCTCCCTTGTGGTACGCCCGCATACATGTACCCCCAGGACGATGAAACCCCATTTATGACCACTCGCTGCTGGCGGCCTGTGAGGTAGTAGTGATCGAACCAATGGATGAGCGGTCCATTAACGCCATATCGCGATAGCTTGTAGGTTAATCCATCGTGCCGCACAGTATCGAACGCGCTACGGACATCTAGAAAGACAGCGGCCGCACAGGAGAAGTTGGAGTCATCAATGGACTTGGCCGAGTCGTCAACCAATAGCAGAAGCTGTAAAACAGTTTCGTCCCCTTTCTTGAAGCCTGATTGGTTGACGTTTAACAGGTTGTTGACAGTGAGGTAACTGTAGAGGCGGTTATGGGCAAGTCTCTCCAGGGCCCTGGCTACGGTAGGGAGAAGGGAAATAGGTCTGTAGTTTGAGGGGTTGGTCTGATCTCCCTTTTTGTACACTGGCAAGACGTTGGACTGCTTCCATTCCAACCCAAGTCAGGTACCCATTCACACCTGGGTGGAGTGAGGAACGGCACAACATCAAGGCATACTAGTATCAAGGTTTCGAACCTGGGACCTCTTGGTTCTGGGCGAAACACCCTACCGATTGCACCACAAGATGCCACTGATAAATTTGCACAAGATTATGTACAAACCAAAAATCATTACAATCCTTCAACCTCTTTTTCAGTTATTCTTTTCAAAGTTTGAAACAAAATTCCCCCCCCTTAGTTTTAGAAGAAAAGCCTCTAGGGGGTCCAAACCCACAAGAACTTACTCTCCGGGTCTCCCTCCTAGTACATGTAACTACAGTAGCTATCTACCACTAACAGATTATGACCATAGCATGTTCAGAACACAAATATCAAAACTGGAAGTTTGCTGCAGTACAATATTAAGTGACTAGGGGACCCAAAATCAAATTTTTGCAAATTCTTACAAATACATGGATCCACTTGCCAAATATGAACTTCAAGACAAGCTGTCCAGGCATTCCCGAGTTATCATCTGTGGATTGAAAAGTACAAGCTGCCTCCATTTCACTTTACCGTCCGATTCCCTATCCCTTGGATCAGTCTATGTCACGCTGCCTCGGAGTGTGTCAGATTAATCCGCTGAAGTGACAGTGGGCATTTGGTCCCTCTTGTACTTAATGGTATGTTCAGGTGTACTCATTAGAATCAGTAACCTGTCCGCTGGTGACTGCACAAGCATTGGATCATCCATATGAGTTATGGGGTCTGTGCCTTTGCGGCCCAATCACCTACCATGTCCCCTTATACTTTGAATTTGACATTATTCTTGCCATGTTGGATCACCATGTACAATGTACGTCTCTCAGGCACATCCCCATACATGTAATAGTAAGAGTGAAGACTATAACACCCCCATCGTTAATGACAGATGGAGATATCAAACTTACATCTACATGAGTCATGACAGTGAAAAGTACTTTTAGGTTCTCGTGAAGCTCATCAAATGATCTAGATTATCATAATGATTTGCATAGTCAAGGAGGAAGTTTTATAATAGCTTTCTGTTTAACATGTACCATACCTTATAGTTGTCTTTGTGGAATATGATACAATATCAATTTGAAAGATGTATGTGTCCATAACCTTATCTTTGTGTTGCATTTACTATGATCTCTAGAGTACCAGCCACTCCAGGAAGAGTGATTTCAAGCTCACCTACAAACCGAAACCGCCATGGGTATACTCCAGTCAAGCGACCCAGCTCACCTGACACAAGGCCCATGGACTTGGCATTCTCTAAAGGAGTTTTCCCTCAGCCAATGTATGATTTTCTCATGATCCTAACGTTGTGTCAGACTAGGGAAAGTCAAATCCAAAGGAGAGTGTTCTGGTTCGGCTGATGATATTTTTCTGTATCCAAAGACATGATTGTATAGCAATTTGACATTTGAACCTGGACCAGACTGCTAATGCATTGTACAGCATTTAGTATTCTAATAACCCTCTGGATAAGATACAGCCATATTGTATCACCAACAACCATTGGACAAACTTCTACTTGAGCAATGTAAAAAAAAATCCCTTGCAATGTGTAGCTGAATGCTTGTTAGTCAACTTATATTTATACCCTGAACTTTACTTTCTACTTGTTTTGGGTCAAGAATTGACTTTGATCTTTGATACTTAAGATTAGAAAAAAGGGACTCTCAGAAAAATTGGGCACTCTCAGGAAATGTGATAAAATGCATTTTATGTGTTTGAATGTGTGTGTGCATGTGCTGGTGCATATGTGTGCGTGTCTTAGTGTGTCTGTGTGTGTGGGTGAGATGTACGTGTGTTGTTGTGTGTGTTTGTTAGCCTGTGCACCAGTCGAAAGTTGTGAATCAAATGCACCTTTTGTGCGTCCAGTCTTGAAGTGTATGTTCTTGTGTATATGTAAGTCTATGCACCAGTCGAAAGTTGTGACTTCAATGCACCTTTTGTGTGTCCAGTCTTGAAGTGTATGTTCTTGTGTATATGTAAAGTGTGTGTGTGACAGGTGTTTGTGCTCTGTACTGATTCTACTCTTTCCCCCTGAAGACAGAGAGGTGTTTGGCGTTCTATACTCTGTACTAATTCTACTCTTTCCCCCTTAAGACAGAGAGGTGTTTGGCGTTCTATACCCTATACTTATTCTGCTCTTTCCCCCTGAAGACAGAGAGGTGTTTGGCGTTCTATACTCTGTACTTATTCTACTCTTTCCCCCTTAAGACAGAGAGGTGTTTGGCGTTCTATACTCTGTACTTATTCTGCTCTTTCCCCCTGAAGACAGAGAGGTGTTTGGCGTTCTATACTCTGTACTAATTCTACTCTTAACCCCTGAAGACAGAGAGGTGTTTGGCGTTCTATACTCTGTACTAATTCTGCTCTTTCCCCCTGAAGACAGAGAGGTGTTTGGCGTTCTATACTCTGTACTTATTCTACTCTTTCCCCCTTAAGACAGAGAGGTGTTTGGCGTTCTATACTCTGTACTTATTCTACTCTTTCCCCCTTAAGACAGAGAGGTGTTTGGCGTTCTATACTCTGTACTTATTCTACTCTTTCCCCCTGAAGACAGAGAGGTGTTTGGCGTTCTATACTGTGTACTAATTCTACTCTTTCCCCCTGAAGACAGAGAGGTGTTTGGCGTTCTATACCCTATACTTATTCTGCTCTTTCCCCATTGAAGACAGAGAGGTGTTTGGCGTTCTATACCCTATACTTATTCTGCTCTTTCCCCCTGAAGACAGAGAGGTGTTTGGCGTTCTATACCCTATACTTATTCTGCTCTTTCCCCCTGAAGACAGAGAGGTGTTTGGCGTTCTATACTCTGTACTTATTCTACTCTTTCCCCCTTAAGACAGAGAGGTGTTTGGCGTTCTATACTCTGTACTTATTCTGCTCTTTCCCCCTGAAGACAGAGAGGTGTTTGGCGTTCTATACTCTGTACTAATTCTACTCTTAACCCCTGAAGACAGAGAGGTGTTTGGCGTTCTATACTCTGTACTAATTCTGCTCTTTCCCCCTGAAGACAGAGAGGTGTTTGGCGTTCTATACTCTGTACTAATTCTACTCTTTCCCCCTGAAGACAGAGAGGTGTTTGGCGTTCTATACTCTGTACTAATTCTACTCTTTCCCCCTGAAGACAGAGAGGTGTTTGGCGTTCTATACCCTATACTTATTCTGCTCTTTCCCCCTGAAGACAGAGAGGTGTTTGGCGTTCTATACCCTATACTTATTCTGCTCCTTCCCCCTGAAGACAGTGAGGTTTTTGGCTTTCTACACTCTGTACTGATTCTGCTCTTTCCCCCTGAAGACAGAGAGGTGTTTGGCGTTCTATACTCTGTACTAATTCTACTCTTTCCCCCTGAAGACAGAGAGGTGTTTGGCTTTCTATACCCTATACTTATTCTGCTCTTTCCCCCTGAAAACAGAGAGGTGTTTGGCGTTTTATACTCTGTACTGATTCTGCTCTTTCTCCCTGAAGACAGAGAGGTGTTTGGCGTTATATACTCTGTACTAGTTCTGCTCTTAACCCCTGAAGACAGAGAGGTGTTTGCCACAGTTTGGCGTTCTATACCCTGTACTTATTCTACTCTTTCCCCCTGAAGACAGAGAGGTGTTTGGCGTTCTATACTCTGTACTAATTCTGCTCTTAACCCCTGAAGACAGAGAGGTGTTTGCCACAGTTTGGCGTTCTATACCCTGTACTTATTCTACTCTTTCCCCCTGAAGACAGAGAGGTGTTTGGCGTTCTATACTCTGTACTGATTCAGTTCTTTCCTCCTGAAGACAGTGAGGTGTTTGGTGTTCTATACTCTGTACTGATTCTGCTTTTTCCCCCTGAAGACAGAGAGGTGTTTGGCGTTCTATACACTATACTTATTCTGCTCTTTCCCCCTGAAAAAAGAGAGGTGTTTGGCGTTCTATACCCTGTACTTATTCTGCTCTTTCCTCAGAAGACAGTGAGGTGTTTGGCGTTCTATACCCTATACTTACTCTGCTCTAAATCCCCCTGAAGACAGAGAGGTGCTTGGCGTTCTATACCCTATACTTACTCTGCTCTAAATCCCCCTGAAGACAGAGAGGTGTTTGGCGTTCTATACCCTACACTTACTCTGCTCTTTCCCCCAGAAGACAGAGAGGTGTTTGGCGTTCTATACCCTATACTTATTCTGCTCTTTCCTCAGAAGACAGAGAGGTGTTTGGCGTTCTATACCCTGTACTAATTCTGCTTTTTCCCCCTGAAGACAGAGGTGTTTGGCGTTCTATACTCTGTACTGATTCTGCTCTTAACCCCTGAAGACAGAGAGGTGTTTGAGAGTGCAGCCTAAGAGAGTGCAGCAGATGCATCTTTGTAAAGTTGAGGCAGCCTTGCACTTTAAGAGAATGGGTGTGTGTTTGTGAATGAACCATTGCACCTTAAGAGGATGAGGCAACCTTGCACCTTAAGAGAGTTGATGTGCCTTTGTGAATGCACCTTTGCACATTAAGAGAGTGCAGCAGATGCATCTTTGTAAAGTTAAGGCAACCTTGCACCTTAAGAGAGTGGATGTGTGTTTGTGAATGAACCTTTGCACCTTAAGAGAGTGCAGTTGATGCATCTTTGTAAAGTTGAGGCAGCCTTGCACCTTTAGAGAGTGGATGTGCCTTTGTGAGAGAAGCTTTGCACCTTAAGAGGATGAGGCAGTTTTGCACCTTAAGAGAGTGGATGTGTGCTTGTGAATGAACCTTTGCACCTTAAGAGAGTGCAACAAATGCATCTTTGTAAAGTTAAGGCAGCCTTGCACCTTAAGAGAGTGGATGTGTGTTTGTGAATGAACCTTTGCACCTTAAGAGAGTTCAGCAGATGCATCTTTATAAAGTTAAGGCAGCTTTGCACCTTAAGAGAGTGGATGAACCTTTGTGAATGAACCTTTGCACCTTAAGAGAGTGCAGCAGATGAATCTTTGTTAAGTTGAGGCAACCTTGCACCTTAAGAGAGTGGATGTGTGTTTGTGAATGAACCTTTGCACCTTAAGAGGGTGAGTCAGCCTTGCACCTTAAGAGAGTGGATGAACCTTTGTGAATGAACCTTTGCACCTTAAGAGAGTGCAACAGATGCATCTTTGTAAAGTTGAGGCAGCCTTGCACCTTAAGAGAGTGGATGAACCTTTGTGAATGAACCTTTGCACCTTAAGAGGATGAGTCAGCCTTGCACCTTAAAAGAGTGGATGTGTGTTTGTGAATGAACCTTTGCACCTTAAGAGAATGAGTCAGCCTTGCACCTTAAGAGAGTGGATGAACCTATGTGAATGAACCTTTGCACCTTAAGAGAATGCAACAAATGCATCTTTGTAAAGTTAAGGCAACCTTGCACCTTAACAGAGTGGATGTGCCTTTGTGAATGAACCTTTGCACCTTAAGAGAGTGTAGCAGATGCATCTTTGTAAAGTTAAGTCAATCTTGCACCTTAAGAGAGTGGATTTGTGTTTGTGAATGAACATTTGCACCTTAAGAGGATGAGTCAGCCTTGCACCTTAAGAGAGTGCAGCAGATGCCTTTTGTAAAGTTAAGGCAACCTTGCACCTTAAGAGAGTGGATGTGTGTTTGTGAATGAACCTTTGCACCTTAAGAGGGTGAGTCAGCCTTGCACCTTAAGAGAGTGGATGAACCTTTGTGAATGAACCCTTGCACCTTAAGAGAATGCAACAGATGCATCTTTGTAAAGTTAAGGCAACCTTGCACCTTAAGAGAGTGGATGTGTGTTTGTGAATGAACCTTTGCACCTTAAGAGAGTTCAGCAGATGCATCTTTGTAAAGTAAAGGCAGCCTTGCACCTTAAGAGAGTTGATGAACCTTTGTGAATGAACCTTTGCACCTTAAGAGAGTGCAACAAATGCATCTTTGTAAAGTAAAGGCAGCCTTGCACCTTAAGAGAGTGGATGTGTTTGTGAATGAACCTTTGCACCTTAAGTGGATGAGTCAGCCTTGCACCTTAAGAGAGTAGATGGGCCTTTGTGAATGTTTTTTTTTGCATTCTAAGAGAGTGCAGCAAATCCATCTTTGTAAAGTTGAGGCAGCTTTGCACCTTAAGAGAGTGGATGTGTGTTTGTGAATGAACCTTTGCACCTTAAGAGAGTAAAACAAATGCATCTTTGTAAAGTTAAGTCAACCTTGCACCTTAAGAGAGTGAATGTGTGTTTGCGAATGAACTTTTGCACCTTAAGAGGATGAGTCAGCCTTGCACCTTAAGAGAGTGGATGTGTGCTTGTGAATGAACCTTTGCACCTTAAGAGAGTGCAATCAATGCATCTTTTAAAGTTAAGGCAACCTTGCACCTTAAGAGAGCGGATGTGTGTTTGTGAATGAACCCTTGCACCTTAAGAGAGTGCAGCAGATGCATCTTTGTGAAGTTAAGGCAACCTTGCACCTTAAGAGAGTGGATGTGCCTTTGTGAATGAACCTTTGCGCATTAAGAGAGTGCAGCAGATGCATCTTTGTAAAGTTGAGGCAGCTTTGCACCTTTAGAGAGTGAATGTGTGTTTGTGAATGAACCTTTGCACCTTAAGAGAGTAAAACAAATGCATCTTTGTAAAGTTAAGGCAACCTTGCACCTTAAGAGAGTGGATGTGTGTTTGCCAATGAACTTTTGCACCTTAAGAGAATGAGTCAGCCTTGCACCTTAAGAGAGTGGATGTGTGTTTGTGAATGAACCTTTGCACCTTAAGACAGTGCAGCAGATGCATCTTTGTAAAGTTAAGGCAGCCTTGCACCTTAAGAGAGTGGATGTGTGTTTGTGAATGAACCTTTGCACCTTGAGAGAGTGCAACAAATGGATCTTTGTTAAGTTAAGGCAACCTTGCACCTTAAGAGAGTGGATGTGTGTTTGCAAATGAACCTTTGCACCTTAAGGGGATGAGTCAGCCTTGCACCTTAAGAGAGTGCAACAAATACATCTTTGTTAAGTTAAGGCAACCTTGCACCTTAAGAGAGTGGATGTGTGTTTGCAAATGAACCTTTGCACCTTAAGGGGATGAGTCAGCCTTGCACCTTAAGAGAGTGCAACAAATACATCTTTGTAAAGTTAAGGCAACCTTGCACCTTAAGAGAGTGGATGTGTGTTTGCCAATGAACCTTTGCACCTTAAAAGGATGAGTCAGCCTTGCACCTTAAGAGAGTGGATGTGTGTTTGTGAATGAACCTTTGCACCTAAAGACAGTGCACTAGATGCATCTTTGTAAAGTTAAGGCAACCTTGCACCTTAAGAGAGTGGATGTGTGTTTGTGAATGAACCCTTGCACCTTAAGAGAGTGCAGCAGATGCATCTTTGTAAAGTTAAGGCAACCTTGCACCTTAAGAGAGTGGATGTGTGTTTGTGAATGAACCCTTGCACCTTAAGAGAGTGCAGCAGATGCATCTTTGTAAAGTTAAGGTAACCTTGCACCTTAAGAGAGTGGATAAACCTTTGTGAATGAACCTTTGCACCTTAAGAGAGTGCAGCAGATGCATCTTTGTAAAGTTAAGGCAACCTTGCACCTTAAGAGAGTGGATGTGTGTTTGTGAATGAACCTTTGCACCTTAAGAGAGTGCAGCAGATGCATCTTTGTAAAGTTAAGGCAACCTTGCACCTTAAGAGAGTGGATGTGTGTTTGTGAATGAACCTTTGCACCTTAAGAGAGTGCAGCAGATGCATCTTTGTAAAGTTAAGGCAACCTTGCACCTTAAGAGAGTGGATGTGTGTTTGTGAATGAAACTTTGCACCTTAAGAGGATGAGTCAGCCTTGCACCTTAAGAGAGTGGATGTGCCTTTGTGAATGGTTCTTTTTGCATTCTAAGAGAGTGCAGCAGATGCATCTTTGTAAAGTTAAGGCAACCTTGCACCTTAAGAGAGTGGATGTGCCTTTGTGAATGAACCTTTGCACCTTTAGAGGATGAGTCAGCCTTGCACCTTAAGATTTGATTTTTTTGTGGCACATATGGCACCTTTTTTTTGTGTGAATAAGGACGTGCTATTGCCTGCTTTGTATTTACTCTTTCTTTTCTTTCTCTGAACAGATTGTTTTGTAATAATGCTTGCGTTTGTTTGTTTTTCTGAACAGGGACATGCTATTGGTCGCTTCGGATGCTTTGTATTTACTCTTGCTTTTCTTTTCCTGAACAGAAAATTGATATTGACTGTTGTATTAATGCTTTTGTTTTTCTGAACAGAGACATGCTTTTTGCTGCTTTGTATTAATGCTTGCTTTTCTTTTTCTGCAGAGATAAGTGCTATTGGCTGTATTGTATTTTTCGTTCTTAACAGGGAATTGCTATTTGCTGTTATATATTTATCCTTGCCTTTGTTTTGAAGAGACATGCTGTTGGTTGCTTTGTTTTTACTCTTGCTTTTCTTTTTCCTAACAGGGACATGATATTTGTTGGTTTTTATCTACTCTTGCTTTTTCTTTTTTCTGAACACACATGCTATTAATTGCTTTGTATTTATTCTTGCTTCTCTTTTTCTGCAGACACATACTATTTGCTCCTTTGTATGTATGTATAATGACCTCTAAAGAGAGATATAACATTGGCTACATTGTATTTTTATTTACTTTTCTCCCTCCAAAAAGAGACATGTGAAAGGTATCCATGCTGACTTTGCTTTCTTAGACCAGAAACCTTCTATTTGTTGCTTTGTACTTGAGTGACTTTTCTCCCTCTAAACAGAGACATGCTATTGGCTGCTTTGTACTTCATGATCAAGATAGAGACGGTGTGTAGCTTCAAATTTTCACTAACCTTTTACTATAAAACATTAGTGGTATTTAGCCCTATTTATATCAGATACAGAGATGTATGTTTGCTGTTAATTTGAGACTTTTTTCTTTCTTCTTCAGGTGATTGCAGGTAGGGGTTAGGGGGCTCTGGGTAGTAATTGCTTAGCAGCTGCACTCTTGAACCCTTAGGAGTGACTAAGCTCACTGTTCCTCCTGCTCCACTCTTCACAATAGGGTGTGTAGCATGCTGGTTTCTCCCATCCCCTAAAGCCTCTCACGTTCTGGCTCCTCGTGCCAACCCCTGGTCAACGGCTTCAGCTAGCCGGCCAAACGACGTGAGGGGGTGGTGTTGATACAACACTACCAGATAGAGAGCGAGAAGTCACTGGTTTTGGTGCAGGCTGTCCCAAAAGGTGCTAGCAAGGGCAGGATTCTCACCAGAATGAACCACCAAGAGCATGACACAGCTCAGAGAGGAGATGGAAACCATCAGGTCATACTGCCCATGACATACTTTACCTGCAATAGCACACAATCCATGACCGAACTAAACTTAGGTCACAGTGAAAATTGGCAATATAGCGTATCTATACTAGTATGCTAGAGGAGTTTCCCGGTAAGAGTAGTACAACTCTATAGGTCACAAACTGTACACCTCTGGTCGGCAAACTCTTCCTGCGTACTATTTAGTCTATCTGGCCAATTTTCTACTGTTTTTCAAGCGCCTGAGTAGCCTGGTAGAGGCTGCTTTAGTCAGTCCATGGGTTACAAAGTACCTTATCAAATACAGAAGTTGGAACGTACAGTACTGATGCTTGGCTAAGATAGTAGATAAAGAATTCTGATCTTAATTAAATTAAGAAGAGTGGTAGTCAAGCAGGTCAGATCAGAAGCAAATAACCTTTATCAGTTACCAGTCCAAGTCTTTTAGATGATTGCTGTTGTTTGTTACATGTGTAGTAACATATGTTACAATATCAGTGTAACACCAATGTACATGTGAAGATTCAAGTCTGTACATGAAAACAATGAGCTCTGTATTTGACATCTAAGACATTTGCATATTTGCATTGTATTTGACTCCTAACTGGTAATACTGTGTAATATCTCACTCACAATAAGATATTTCTGATGTCAATACATCTCATCTGGGCAAAAGGAAGTATTAAATAAAATTCCACACTCTCTGCCACAACTTTTTCCAACCGTCTTTTATTTGTGTATCATTTATGATGAGACCATTTCCTGTAAAGCCATGACAGTCAAGGAGGCGTCTGAAGATTACAATTGGTATGTAAGCATGGCAAGTGTTAGATATATGTATGATGCGCGATAACTGCAATTACCAACTGTATATGTAAAGAGAAACTCAAACCCAGGCAGCAATGTTGCATTTCTTCATGGACTATTTGATAAATCCCCCCAAAATGATTGTATTGGGAACCTCACATTAAGCAACAGTTACATAATAAAACAGCAATATTCTGAGAGAAATTCGACAACAGCACCCCAAAAAAGATGTTAAGACATCAAGATGTGAAGTTTTAACGTTGTTTGGCTACCTCTGAAGAATAATGATGACAAAATGTGAAGATCGCCGCAACCTGTCAAGGACGTGTAACCCTCGCGGGACGTGGAACAGTATAGCCTCTACCAGGGGGTACCAGGCTCTGCGGGTTTCTGGGAAAGTAGTAGAAATTGGCCAAATAGTGAGCCAATTGCGACCCACCTATTGACCTCTCTTTTGTTAAATTTCTGCTATTTTCCCAGCGGTAAGCGGATCCTGGCAGAGGCTAGGAACAATAGACGATAAGTAGTGTGTGTTTGTCACATTTGCCTAACTAGTCTAGTCGATATGTGGGGCAGTCCTGTACACATCCCATTTAATTAGGTGTGAAGTGAACGAGGTGCTAATTAGGCCCCCGTGGAGTTAATCCTCGACCGATTTTTAGCGTTCGATTGCTGCTTTCAGAAGTCGATAGCTGTTACAAAAATTCGATTGCTGTTTTGAAAACACGATTGCTACTTCAGAAGTCGATTGCTGTTACAAGAATTCGATGCTGTTTTGAAAACACGATTGCTCCTTCAGAAGTCGATTGCTGTTACAAAAAGTCGATTGCTACTTCATACTCGACTGACGATTGTTTCAACAAATCGATTGCTGTTTTAAAATGCGACTCGATGTAGGCACTCGGTTTCGATGCAAAGTTGCTGCGATATGTAAAGGTAGCGATGTCGGTTGCGTCGTTTCGTTAGCGACCGTCGCATACATCGCATGCCAAATCGCGGTCGATATCCAAACGAAACGATGGCAATGACATCGACTCGACTTTTGACTTATCGTTGTGCACCCTTGTTATCGAACAAAAAAAAAGGGCTAATGTAAAGTTGGCGGTCTAACAAGTCCTTTTTTCGGTTCGATAACAAGGCTGCACGGCGATGGGTCAAAACTAGAGTCGATGTTACTGCCATGACGGCGTTTGGATTTCGACCGCGATTTAGCTGTCGTTAACGACAACACTTACCTTACATCGCAACCGATCATTACACTGCAACCGACATCGCTATCTTTACATATCGCAGCAATCGAGTCTTTACATCGCAATCGAGTCCTTACATCACATTCAAGTCGCTACATCGCAACCGAGGCCTTGACACCGCAATCGAGTTCTTAAATCGCAATCAAGTTTTAAAACAGCAGTCGAGTATTTAAAACAACAGTCGAGTTTTTAAAACAGCAACCGAACCTTAAAAAAGCGGTCGAGGATTAACTCCACGGGAGCCTAATTACATGTAGCACCTCGTTCACTTCACACCTTCTTAACACCTAATGGTTATAGGCCACCGGAGGGCGCAAATAATCGACTATAGTTAGGCACATCTCCGTTAAGGTATTGTTGAAGGGTGGCTGAGGAATTTTGGGATGTTTTTGAAAAAACAATTTCTTAAGCTTTATAAACCTTCCTCAACCTTGATTTTTTTTCAGGTAGTACCTTATAGCAAGGTGATAATTTATGCAAATTAGTATGATGTCATGATTACATCATCAAGATTTATAAGGCCACGCCCCTTTTTTAGAAGAAACGCTCTCCTTGGCTTGTGCTTCGATGTTTATCAATATAACTTTGAAGGAATGTACATGATAGTAATACTTAAAGAATGATGCGTGTCTACGCGAATATTTTGAAATGTCGATTTTTGGCGAATTTTTTCTTGTTATCAAACCAAGGAAAGCGTTTCTTCTAAAAAAAGGGGCGTGGCCTTATAAATCTTGATGATGTAGTCATGACATCATACTAATTAGCAAAAATTATCTCCTTGCTATAAGGTACTACCTGAAAAAAAATTAAGGTTGAGGAAGGTTTATAAAGCTTAAGAAAGGGTTTTTTCAAAAACATCCCAAAATTCTTCAGCCACCCTTCAACAATACCTTAATTGGACACATTAGCCTTTTTTTAATGTTATAATTTATGAACGCAAAGTAGAGTCAAACCTGGATTCCGCAACCACTCAAAGGACTTAAGTTAGGAGGGGACAGGATGGGGTTAACTATATAAACATGGATGAACTTTTGAAATACGTACGTCGGAACTTAACCTGCGTCAGAACTGAAACTTCGTTGGGGCTTTACACTGCGTCGGGCTTTTAAGACTTTTAACCTGCGAGGATTAACTCCTTATCTTAAACTGCGTAGAGGATTAACTCAACGGGGACCTCTTTCACACCTACATACAGAGATGTGTATTGATACCAATGATACACTGGACGTGGCGTGTCTACTAGCCTTCACAGGGTGACCTGACTTAGGTCACCTTGAATATCAACCTATCGGGCCGAGAGGGGGAAGGGCATTCGTATTTATACACCTTAAAACGACTAACCGTTGTCTATCCCAAGCTTTGAAGTATGTTTGCCCGTATCTAGTTACTAAAGTGAGAATCAAGGAAATGCAGCAAGAGACTCATTCAATCAGAAATAGACCCTTCAATAAATACAAAGCACGTCAGATGACATACAAATCTTTGAAGCACATACATACACATACATAGTGTATATTTCATAACCTCTGTAGGGATAAACAACGCATCACTTGTTTCCACGCATCAACAATAACTATACAAAACTGATTACAGTCGTACTGATTTAATTTCTTTGTTCTTAGAATATTTAGGAAAACAAAGTTAAACGGACATACAACTGGGAGAAACTGGTAAGACAAAATAAGAAAACAGTTTATTTATTTATTTATTTCATCTTGAGACTCCTGGGTAGCCCAAACAGCTAGGATACCTGATCCATTGGGGCCCAGTATAATATATGCACAGGCAATAATCACAATACGTGTTACAGTTTGGCAGTAGAACGGAAGCGGACAACATGCAATGGGTACAAATAAAATCTGGTGCGTCAAAATCAAAAATCCATAAATCAAAGTTTGATAGACCCATTTACGACCACATCAAATATATCATTTCTATGGACCACACATTTTGTGAAACTGTAGCAACTAGGAAGACAAGGACATTATGCAATTGAAAAGCAATGGAGTGAGCAAATTTTTGAAGGAAAAAACAACAAATTGTTGTGTCCTAATATACAAACACTTTGGTGATAGAGTACATAAGAGTTGTGCCGGAGATTGCTTTATGAGGTACTTTTGGGCCTTTTCCATATTTCTGTAGTACATGTCTTTGTGTTTGTGCACCAACGTTCAGCAGTGATTGATTTATAATTTTTCGGAATGTTTGGCAAATCCTGTCATAAAGCTTCTGAACCCATTCATTGGAAAGCCTTGATGGGCACAGATTAGAGGAATTGGTGTGTCATATGAACATCAGACACTGGAAAATGATCTTGTCATTGGATTAATAAACAAAACTATTAGCTTGTAGTGAATTATGTGTTCCATTAGAGTCTTCCACATAAAATACAGATCTGTCGCTTAATCTTATCTCATTACATTTAGACTTCAAGCTTCACATTTGTGTCATGCTAAAAGTGTAACTACATTACTGGCAGCACTCTTCTCAACTCCTTCAAAGGTCTGGATTAGATTGGTAGTTGATAGACTTTCAATCTGCAGTTGGTCTCCTTTGGTTTTCAACTAAAGGCCTGATTATACCTTCTTGTGATTGGAACCTGTAAACAGGAGAATATAGCATTCCCCCCCCTCCAACCTCTACTTGGAAAGTAGTCTTGAGTTAGGTTCATGATCTCCCTTACAACCTCTGCTTGAAGAGTAGTCTTCTCAGGCTCACATCCCAACAGGAAATCCCTCAGCTTAGGTCCTTCATACCACTGACACTGCAAACACAAGCGTAAAATACATAAATGAATGTGCTTTAAAAAAGGATTAATTTCTTATGAATCTAGAATCAGAAATCTTAATTTGCATGTTGATCAAGATACTACTCAGTTCCGTATCTGTATCTGTACAGCCAGTATAACCACTCGTAAGCGTAACACACCAGCTTCGCAGGTACATGCTGGGCATCAGCTATAGATACAGTACAGACAGATACATGTATACATGCATATAGGCAACCCCAGAAAAAAACAGAAGCAGGTGTTATTTGTAATAGACCACATCTTTATAAATACAAAATCAACCAAGTTGGTAAAAATTATTTACAGATGAACATATAAATGAACCATTTATAATCCAGGAATTGAGTAGTGCCCCTTCATGCAGACCCATGGGGTGTGATGTATGATGGGAATCATCCCTTAAGTACTGGTTCTTATGGGATAATTGCTGAAAATTAAGTTCCAGGTCAATTTTTGGGCCAACGCAATAGAAGACTTAAGTTGTTAAAGGGTGGGAATTGATGAATACATATTCACACAAACACTATAAACATTATTTTCAACATCAGACTAGATATCCTAAGAGCGCATTTTTGGAAGGGCCCTTTTTTCAAGTCTTTAAAAGTATGGGTATCAATGGGATGTTTGACTAAGATGAAAGTCTAATTTTGACCCAAAGCAAGTGGAAAAAACATTTACTAAGGCTATAATTTGACAAACAAGTATCCAGAAATACATTGAAAATGTAATTTTTAATTCAAGTCAAGTCGCCAAGTTGAAGTTTGTCCAAGGTTGTTCACGATATAACATGTAACACCTGGTTAGAGCTGTGTACCTAAACAAATTCTAGGTACAGGTACACAGGTTTAGGTACAGGTCTGGCCCTGAACTACTAATGTTCAAGTAATGGTTGATTAAAGGACAAAAACAACCGATAACAACATAATGTTTAATTCTGCTAGACACGGGCCTATTATAATATACATGGCATCTATAATGACCATCACCCTCACCAATAGTCAGCTATGACTCCAGTATTGAAATAAAGATGAAAATTTGACTCAGGCATATTTAAAGCTCAATCTGTGCTACAGTACAGTACACTTCAGTACACTGCCACGGTAATTCATGGTGATTCTATCTGTCAAAGTTGCCTTCCACTGATCTGTAATCCTCAGGCTTGACCTGATTTAGTACCGGTACAGCACAGGTACACCAGGATGGCTACCAGGCAAAACTATAAATATACAATTCAAAGACGCCCCCTGAACTACAACACGGCCGCCACGTCAGACACAAGGAGGACACTTCAAGATAGCACCGAGTACGCTACAAGATACCCTCGTCACTGCCCACCACACTACCGAGAAAGAAGAGAGTCCCAGGGAAGTCATCTACGTGCTGTCCAAGCCCCACAAGATGCTGAGAAGCGAGAGCCATACAAGCCACCGCATGAAAACAGCCAAGGGAGAAGACAACACATCGAAAAGACGGACTTTTCTTTATTCTCGATATGTAAACACAACCTTTTGACATGTATGATTGTTCTAGAACAATAGGTGACGTCATGCCATAGGTTAACTAAGGTCAGAGCACAACGACCTCTCGGGTATCATGCACTAGGTCACCATGTACCAGCCTGAGTGCATTACGCACTGGAAAGCTATATAAGTGAGAACCTCATGTACTTGTGTCATTTAGTCTGTACACTTGAAAAAGCTGTAACGCGAAACCGGTCGTGGTACTAGACTGAAGAAAAGTCCTACACAGTAACTACGCGGCTTCAGATGTCTCACTGAGGAACGACTGCGGTGTGAAAGTATCGGTTAGCTTGAGGAATGAATCCACTCTACTATATATAAATATACAATTCATTTCATTTTTGAGGGGATTTGAGGGTAAAGAAGCTTTCTGTAGTGCTTATAGTTCGTGGCTCAAACAATTTTTCAGTTTATTTGTTAGTTTGAACCTTTATTTATTCATGAAAAGCTCAAATAGGTCTGCAGACTGCAATTACAAAACACAATTATTCGCAGGGTCATGATTTTGCCAACTGCAGGAATTTGAAGATTTACTGTTAGTACCTACACTGGACAGACTGCTGACATCTGAGCTGCTGCTGCTGTCTCTGCCATGGCTCCTCTTCTTCTTCACATGTCCTACACACAAGAAATTCAACAATAATACAGAATTATACACATGTACACATGTATTCTTCATTCAGTTGTCAATCTATCAAGTTCACATTCAATACTGTACTGTACTCCCAAACAATTGTGGAACATGCTTTACGAAACGTGCATCAACCCATTGATCTGAACAAACTGGTAAGTCTTGCGTGGATGGTGTGCTTCTAAATACAAACCATGCCTTCGGCAGTATTACCTGATGCTGTCAATATCCTCTCCAAGCCTGACAACGATGAACACTCTCCTTGTTGGTGGTTCACCCTGTTCAAAGACACATGGACACATTATCAAGGTCTCATTCATGAGTTTTTTCGCCCCATAGCTATAAAACATGTTTTACATATGGGCGCGTTCGTAATGAAGCTATAGGAAATGCACCAAGGTCATTCATTCTCTGTTAAGCACATGTACCCTACATCATGTAATAAAATTAGCAACAGTTTCACTACATACAATCTCTTTTTATAGCAATTACACACTGCACTTAGCTACTAGTACACCCCCCAAAAGGCACTTTCCAGCTGAAAGCGCACGACCGCATCCCCGACAATGCCCGGCTGTGGACGTCCGACATCGCGCATGGCTGCCGAACTTTACCTGCTAATTTCTTCAGTTACAAACAAGCTTTTATCAGTTTGATGCTTGAGATCAGTTGGGGTGGCTAAAAGGGAATTTTCCCACCAATCTAAACACACGTTCATGCAGTCGTTAATATTTTGGGGTACAGATTCTTTTAGGGTACCCACTCGGAGTAATACAGGAATGAGACCTTAATGTCTGATGAGAAAGGGTGTACACCAACCATCCATCCTTGTGTCACTGTCCCCTTATGTCGTTTGGCTGGCAAAAAAAAGTTCATTAGCAAAAGAACCAGAGAATCTGCACAGTTGACAGAAAGTTATTCATTAGAATGTGCAATTCGCTTGTACCTGCTGAGATTGGAAAAACCATTCATCAAAACAATAGAAGCCAAATACCCGTGTCTTCTTGGAGGGGGGGGGAAATCATTAATTAGGACAATATAAACCAAAATCCAGTTACTGCTCAGAGGAAAAAAAAAACATTCAAAAGAATAATAGAAGCCAAACACATGTGTCTGCTATAGGAAAAAAAATCCTTTATCAGCACATGCAGCCAAACACGTGTGTGAGGGTGTGTCTGCTCAGAGGAAAAAAATCATTCATCAGTAGAACAGAAATAAAATACCCATGTCTGCTAAGAGGGAAAGAATCATTCATCAGAATAATAGAAGCCAAACACCTGTATCTGCTAATAGGAAAAAAATCATTTTATCAGAATAATAGAAGCGAAAAACACATGTATCTGCTGAGAGGGAAAAACTCATTCATCAGAATAATAGAAGCCAAACACCTGTGTCTGCTGAGAGGGAAAAAGTTATTCATCAGAACAATAGAAGCCAAACACCTGTATCTGCTGAGAGGAAAAAAAATGATTCATCAGAATAGTAAAAGCCAAACACCTGTGTCTGCTAAGAGGAAAAAATCATTCATCAGAATAATAGAAGCCAAACACATGTATCTGCTGAGAGGAAAAAAATCATTCATCAGAATAATAGAAGGCAAACACCTGTGTCTGCTAAGAGGAAAAAAAAACATTCATCAGAATAATAGAAGCCAAACACCTGTGTCTGCTAATAGGAAAAAAATCATTTTATCAGAATAATAGAAGCCAAACACCTGTGTCTGCTGAGAGGGAAAAAGTCATTCATCAGAATAATAGAAGCCAAACACCTGTGTCTGCTGAGAGGGAAAAAGTCATTCATCAGAATAATAGAAGCCAAACACCTGTATCTGCTGAGAGGAAAAAAAATGATTCATCAGAATAATAGAAGCCAAACACCTGTGTCTGCTAAGAGGAAACAATCATTCATCAGAATAATAGAAGCCAAACACATGTATCTGCTGAGAGGAAAAAAACCATTCATCAGAATAATAGAAGGCAAACACCTGTGTCTGCTAAGAGGAAAAAAAAACATTCATCAGAATAATAGAAGCCAAACACCTGTGTCTGCTGAGAGGGAAAAAAATCATCATCAGAATAATAGAAGCCAAATACCTGTATCTGGTGAGAGGAAAAAAATGATTCATCAGAATAATAGAAGCCAAACACCTGTGTCTGATGAGAGGGAAAAAATGAGTCATCAGAATAATAGAAGCCAAACACCTGTGTCTGCTAAGAGGAAAAAAATGATTCATCAGAATAATAGAAGCCAAACACCTGTGTCTGCTAAGAGGAAAAAATGATTCATCAGAAAAATAGAAGCCAAACACCTGTGTCTGCTAAGAGGAAAAAATGATTCATCAGAAAAATAGAAGCCAAACACCTGTGTCTGATGAGAGGGAAAAAATCATCATCAGAATAATAGAAGCCAAATACTTGTGTCTGCTAAGAAAAAAAGAATAATTTATTGAGTCTAAGAACAATAGATTAGACAAATACCTGTATCTGCATGGAGGGAAAAAATCATTTATCATTATATGCAGCCAAACATCTGTGTCTGCTCAGAGGAAAAAATCATTCATCAGAATAATAGAAGCCTGTACTAGTATTTGCTTGGAGGAATGAAATCATTCATCAGTAGAACAGAAAGCAAATACCTGTGTCCGTTCAAATAAAAAAATCATTCTTCAGAATAATAGAAGCCAAATACCTGTATCTGCTTGGAGGAATAAAATAATGTATCATTACATGCAGCCAAACATGTGTCTGCTCAGAGAAAAAAATCATTCATCAGTAGAACAGAAAGCAAATACCTGTGTGTGCTCAAAGAAATAAAATCATTCATCAGATTAATAGAAGCCAAATACCTGTATCTGCTTGGAGGAATAAAATGATTTATCATTACATGCAGCCAAATACCCAGGTCTGCTCAGAGGAAAATAAAATAAAAATAGATTAGCCAAATACCAGTATCTGCTTGGAGGATAAAAAAAAATCGATATTATTATTACATGCAGCCAAACATACATGTATGTTTCCTTGGAGGAAAAAAATCATTCATCAGAACATAAAAAACTAAATACCTGTATGTGTCTGCTAAGACAGGAAAAAAACATTAATTACAACATTAGAAACAAAAAACATGTAACTGCTCAGAGTAAAAATCATTCATCAGAATAATAGAAGCCAAATACCTGTGTCTGCTCAGAGAAAAAAAAATCATTCATCAGAAGAATAGATATCAATACCTGTGTCTGCTCAGAGAAAATATTATTCGTCAGAAAATGCAGTCAAACACCTACGTCTGCTCAGGGGGTAACAAATCATTTATTCGATCATGCATCCAAACACCCAAGTAATCAGAACAGCCAGAGTGTAGTGAGTTTGAATAGCTAAAAGTGATTAGAATGGCCAGACTACATAGGATGATACAAGTGAGTAAGAGGTGCTTAAGATTGGCCTGGGTGCAGTCAGAGGTGCTTATTAGAATGGCTGAGCACATTGAGGTACAAGTGCTTGGAATGGCTAGAGTGACTTACAGGTGCTTAGAGTGGCTGGAATGACTTACAGGTGCTTAGAATGACTGGAATGACAGGTGCTTAGAGTGACTGGTGTGGCTTACAGGTGCTTAGAGTGGCTGGAGTGGAGTGACTTACAGGTGCTTAGAGTTGCTGGAGTGGCGTTGTAAAGAAAATGGACATTTTCACTGAACTTTAACTTCACAGAACGGATGTGTGAAGAAATTATCAATAATCACAACAGATTTTCCATGATGATGATAAGTTCACAATACAGAGGTGACAGTGATAACAGGGAACATAGAGTTACAGTGAAGGAAACAAGAATTACAGTAGTTTGAAGTAAATCACAAATGATAAACAGTTTTCAGTAAATCCTGAGAAAGGAGTTCATTGAGGGAAAAGTGGCTCCACTGCTTTTCCTCTAGAATGCAATGTAAATGCTAGATAAATGTAAGGAAAAGGACAAATCTAAACTTCTAGACCAGATTGTAAAAGACACAGGATTAAGCTTACCCGCTGCAGACGCTATGGCTTACTATTATGAACCATGTAACTTGTAGAAACCAGACAGAGAGAAGCAAGGGGTCAGCCTCTGGTCTAGTTACGTAGGAAGCATGGTAGGAAGGTAGACAATTTTGTTTATTTCTTTAGTTTCTATTCCTATCATGTTCCACTAAGGAATAATAGCATGTTATCATGCAGACAAGCTCTTCATTTCCAAAATGTATACATATGTTAGTAATCTCCTTTCATTACATTTGTTGTACTTTAAGTATGACAACGAAAATCCCATCTTCTCATGGCCAGTCTCAGTTCTGCCCAGGTCTGAAAAATATTCTGTCATTTTCCTCACATCTGGCACTGATATGATAGACTCCTTTCCAAACTATGGCACCATTTTGAATCTGCTCTTGCGAGAGCACAATTTGGCGTAAGTGCACATGATTTCACACGGGAGCAGAAAGCAAATACTTGTGTCTGCTCAAAGAAAAAAAATGATTCATTAGAATAATAGAAGCCAAATGCCTGTATCTGCTTGGAGGAATAAAATTATTTATCATTACATGCTGCCAAACACCTGTGTCTGCTAAGAGAAAAAAAACTCATTCATCAGAATAATAGAAGCCAAACACCTGTGTCTGCTGAGAGGGAAAATATCATTCATCAGAATGATAGATTAGCCAACGTATCTGCTTGGAGGATAAAAATCAATAGCATCATTACATGTAGCCAAACATATGTTTCTGCTTGGAGGAAAAAAATATTGTTCATCAGAAAAACAATAGAAACTAAATACCTGTGTCTGGTAAGATGGGAAAAATTATCTATTAGAACATTAGAAACCAAAAACCCGTAACTCCTCAGAGTAAAAACATCATTCATCAGAAGAATAGAAGCCAAACACCTGTGTCTGCTTGGAGGAAAGATCATTTGTCATAACATGCATACAAACACCTCAGGGGCTAACAAATCATTTATTCGATCATGCATCCAAACACCCAAGTAATCAGAACAGCCAGAGTGTAGTGAGTTTGAAAAGCTAAAGTGATTAGAATGGCCAGACTACATAGGATGATACAAGTGAGTAAGAGGTGCTAAGATTGGCCTGGGTGCAGTCAGAGGTGCTTATTAGAATGGCTGAGCACATTGAGGTACAAGTGCTTGGAATGGCTAGAGTGACTTACAGGTGCTTAGAGTGACTGGTGTGGCTTACAGGTGCTTAGAGTGATTGGAGCGACTTACAGGTGCTTAGAATGGCTGGAGTGACTTACAGGTGCTTAGAGTGGTTGGAGCTACTTACAGGTGCTTAGAATGGCTGGAGTGACTTACAGGTGCTTAGAGTGGCTGGAGTGCAGTGATTTACAGGTGTAAAAAGAGTAGGGGCATGCCCTGGTGTGCGATGGTCCAAATCCTTCTGTCTGGAGTTGGTGATTGACACTACAAATCACCCAGATGGAGGCCTGGCGAAACCCCGTCTCGTATCAGCCATACGTTTATTAACACCATTCACCCGGACGGGCTCCCTTGGACATCAGTTACATAGTAACTGAAGGGACCACCCTAAAGATTAATGATACTGGTGCTTAAAGTGACTGGATTGCAGTGACGTACAAGTGCTTAGAGTGGCTGAGGGACTTACATGTGCTTAGAGTGGCTGTATCGACTTACAGGTGCTTACAATGGTTGGAGTGACTTACAGGTGCTTACAATGGTTGGAGTGACTTACAGGTGCTTACAATGGCTGGAGTGACTTACAGGTGCTTACAATGGCTGGAGTGACTTACAGGTGCTTAGAGTGGCTGATGTGATTTACATGTGCTTAGACTGCTGGAGTGTAGGGACTTACAGGTGCTTAGAATGGCTTGAGTGCAGTGAATTGGAAGTGCTCAGTATGGTAAGAGTGCAGTTACTGTAATTCACTTTATCTTCATGGTAGCAAAATTTCAGGGTGTAAGGAAAATGGACATTTTCACTGAACTTTAACTTCACAGAACGGACGTGTGAAGGAATAATAAATAATCACAACAGGTTTTCCATTATGATTATAAGTTCACAATACAGAGGTGACAATAATAACAGTGAACATAAAGTAACAGTGAAAGAAACAAAAATTACAGTAGTTTTATGTTAATTACAAATGATAAAAAGTCCTGAGAAAGGGGTTCATTGAGGGAAAAGTGTCACTTAACTTAAGGAATGCCAAGTTCTTGGGCCCAGTCTTGTGTCAGGAAAATGCTGAGTTGCTGCATTTGAGAATTTCCCATGTTGGTATCCCTTCTGTTGATAGGGAAGCTAGCAGTCTCTTCTCTTGGAGTGGCTCCACTGCTTTTCCTCTAGAATGCAATGTAAATGCTAGATAAATGTAAGGAAAAGGACAATCTAAACTTCTAGACCAGATTGTAAAAGACACAGGATTAAGCTTACCCGCTGCAGACGCTATGGCTTACTATTATGAACCATGTAACTTGTAGAAACCAGACAGAGAGAAGCAAGGGGCCAGCCTCTGGTCTAGTAACGTTGGAAGGTAGACAATTTTGTTTATTTCTTTAGCTTCTATTCCTATCATGTTCCACTAAGGAATAATAGCATATTATCATGCAGAAAAGCTCCTCATTTCCAAAATGTATACATTTGTATATGTTAGTTATCTCCTTCACCCAAATTTCATTACATACTGTTGCAGCTGCTACTACAGGTGTGTCAAGTCGTCCATCCCCATCACCGGAGATGATGTCCGCCTGGTGGATTTGGACAATAACTGCAGGGCCGCGCTGCAGGCTGCCTCTCCTCTCTGTATCTATAGTAAAACAAGATGGGTTGGCAAATATTGAATCTTTGAGACATCTGGAAAATATGAGGAAAACATTCCATACATGTGATATCACTGTCATATGTGCCGTTAGTTTAAGCATCAGCACCAATGCTTGCCTGTGTTAGTACCAGTACCCCAAGCCCAGGGACAGAGGGACCCCTCCACCCACAAATGCTTGCCTGTGTTAGTACCTACCCCAAGGTGAAGCCCAGGGACTGAGGGACCCCTCCACCAATGCTTGCCTGTGTTAGTACCTACCCCAAGCCCAGGGACAGAGGGACCCCTCCACCCACAAATGCTTGCCTGTGTTAGTACCTTAACCCCAAGCCCAGGGACTGAGGGACCCCTCCACTAATGCTTGCCTGTGTTAGTACCTACCCCAAGGTGAAGCCCAGGGACTGAGGGACCCCTCCACCAATGCTTGCCTGTGTTAGTACCTACCCCAAGCCCAGGGACTGAGGGACCCCTCCACCAATGCTTGCCTGTGTTAGTACCTACCCCAAGCCCAGGGACTGAGGGACCCCTCCACTGATGCTTGTCTGTGTGAGTCGTGAGTGGCTGGAATTATTTCTTCTGCTAAGTAGAATATTCCTTTACTTATGCTACCGGCAAATATGCGGGAACACTAACCGTGTTTGAGACAGACTGACCAAACATTTAAACACCCCCGTCCCAGCTGGAGCCTCTCCTCTCCTTGGAGAGTACTGACTACAGTAGTTTGTAGTCGTTCCAATTGGTTTGATCGAAATTTACATTGTCCCAATGTCAACTGAGATAGACTCTTTGAGTAGGGGACAATTCAATTCTCAAATCTGTGACAATTTTGAGACAATTGGAAAATTTTGTCTGTCCCGTCATTGTAGAACTTCATCCAGCATGTTTTCTAAGACAAACTTCAGCCTACAAAGTGCCGTTGAGCCGTACAAAGAGGCATGAACAGTCCTTCTTCCCCAGAACTCTAAATTTGATGCAACAATAAGCCAAAAGGTTACATTGATTGCCATCATCGCTATATCTGTTAATGTTTTAGCTTAGTATTTGCACGATGATCGCCAACAAGATTTTATATATCTAATGTGACTATGGTAAGCGTGCTTCAAAGAGATTTTACTTATCTATTGTGACCGTGTCAAGTGTGATTTGCCTCTGTGTAGTTTTGATGGTTCATTTTCTTATCTAATGGTGACTTGTTGTTTGTGTAAATTTGTAACGCAATTCAGGTTTACAAAAAACCTGCAAAGTTGTAAATACTGAATAAAGTTTCAACTTTGGACTAGCTCAAGATAGCCATATATATTTGATACTCAAGTAGCCTTTTTTTCTCGGGAAACTTATGGGCCTGGTATGGGGGCTTCAAAGTCATAAAATCCAGTGGGGTTATGTTGGAATACTTACTAGTAGTACTAGTAGTCGGCTGTCCCTTTGTGGGTAGAAGTAACATTTCAGGATGTTTCATTTCTAGTAAACATTGATATAAAAGTAAAACAGTCCCTTTATAGCAACATAGGAAGGGTGATGGATTGAAGTATTATATTTGCTGTCAAATGTGGTTTTTCTAGTTTGTCTGCTGAACAGAAACACAACACAATGGGTGGTCATGTCAGTGGGTGTGAAAACTCCCGATGCCAGGTTTCCTTTTGTTTTGGTAAGGTTTATGACTCTGACACTTGACACAAGCGTTGACTTGTTTGGCTTTTTTCTGTATTTTCCCTACAAAATTTCTCATCAACAACAGGGCATTAACCTTACATTAACCAACGGTTCACATCAAAGATAACAAACAAAAAACAAGTGGCTGTGAACAAAATTACTCAGAATATACAACAACAACAGAATAGAGAGATGCTCATTTCTCTGTTGTCTTGTCAAGATCCCCCACAGCCTCTACTAGTTTAGAACAAGGAGGAAGATTACTTTACCCGCCTTTTTTTCAACATGGCCAGGAGGTTTCAGAGAATAGTATCTGAAGAGCCATGACATACATTTCTTTATTGATTCTCATTTCCTTCAGATATCTTTTCAAAGCAGGGTATTTACAAGCTGAGCCATCGACTTGTTAGATAAAAACTAATAGTATTAGTATATATGTAGCTGATATAGTAGATGGGACCATTATTTTGGCGCAACACAACAACCTCAAAATATGGGGTTTTATCATACAACTGAATGCGGTTTTGATGTATTTTGAAATATCAGTTTTGTACATACCTGTAAGGGACCATACGATATTTAGCGGGGGGGGGAGGGGTGGTGCGTTGGGGGGGGGAGGGTCATGGAAAAAAATTTCGAGGTGGGGGGGAGGGTCATGGAAAAAAATTCTGGGTTGGGGGGGAGGGTCATGGACTTTTTTTTTACGAATCCGTTGAATTGTTGTGCATAAACATTATGCTGTGGGCCGACAAACTGACGCTGTAAATAGCCCGCTATGCTGTCTTTTCACCCAGCGTAGCGGCGAAAAAATACAAAACTACCGTAGTAAACATGCCGAAGCACACGTCCAGCACGCGCCTCCACTGTTTCACAGGAAGCTATCCAGCCATCAGCTCTAAGGGAGGTTCCAAATTCTAAATTAGCACCCCGCCTTACCGCTCCGATCTTATCTCACAGCCCCTCCCACCCGGCTACTCTCCAAGCAGAGCATGGGTTTCGGCTGGTTTTTGACGTGTTTTTAGGCGTTTTTGTCGGACTTTCTACTTTGTCATCTTTTTTTTTTTTTGTCTAGACAGAGTAGAAAGCCCGGCAAAAACGCCTAAAAACACGTCAAAAACCAGCCGAAATCCATGCTCTGCTTGGAGAGTACACCCGGCAGCATCGCGCCAAAACGTAAACAGTAGCCGACATGGCCGAGTACGCCTCTCTGTGACGATCAGCGGGGTGGGTCCCGGACTATTAGAACAGCCGTAAATGTATCAGATTCCGGGTAATCTCCTTATTTGGAAGTTGATAGTCCGCAGTTGAGCAACACAGAAGCTGTTTTTTTTAACGTAAAAGATTCCTTTCTTTGTCAGTGCGGGAGAGAATTAATTTTCAACTGTATTTCTGACAAATTTCTGGAGCAAGGTTATGTCATTTTTTCCATCCAGAACAGTGAATTGATGCACAGAAAATTCATTTCTACCAAAGTAGGAAGATAATGTTTCAACTAAATTGATAAGCTTCGCCATGATTGGACGATTCAGCTGCTTCAAATTTGTGGCGCCGCCCACGACTTTCCTTGTTCCTAGGGCATCTAGTCTTTCTGGCGCCTTGGCGACTGTCATCAAAGGCTGCCGACTGTCAATCAGCGGCAATTTCCTGGGAAAATACGTGAGTTGGAACTACCAGCGAATTTCTGGCGACCGGTGATTTTTACGTTCCTTGAACTTTCAGTTCCACGTTTTCTGTAGTAGTTACAATTTGACGCAGAACAGCGGTTTCGGAGGCTTCCTGGAACGGCGACGTATATATTTGGGCAATCTTGGGTGGTGACGCGATTTCTATTAACACGGGCCAAGGTTCTCTAAATTATGCCGACAAAGGGACTTTCGCCGCAGAGAGAGTTACGTCGCCGAGGGACAACCGCCTCGGCGGCGATTTTTCTGGAAACATGTCAGCGTTTAAGCGTGGGAATACCAGGAATATCGCTTCTTATTTCGCACCGAAGAGAACTTCTGACAGCGACGATATTGTAGCGCTTCGACTTCGGAGAACGAGACGGACACAGCCAAAAAACGGAAAACTGGTATCGACTATTGATATTTTTGAGTAGCTAAATAAACCAGCGAGGTTAAAATCTCCTTGAATAAACTATTGATATTGTTGTTTCTGAGTTTTTAGTTGTCTTTCACGGTTTCACCTAAACTTAAGTATTGTATGTCAAGGTCCTGTGGAGAATAGAAGTTGATTGACTACCATGATTATCATAAATATGACCCTCAAAACTGAAAAAGAAGCCTTCTCAATAGCCTAAAAATGCAAGAGCTTCCGGGGGGCTTCGCCCCTGGGTCATTAAAGTTTAAACTTCCTTTGTTTACCAGCAAAATTTGTTCATCAAAATTCGGGAAATAGCATTTCAATGGTTAAAGATTTTTAGATTTTCCTGCGGGTGCATGTCGCGCCTCTCGCGGCGAAAAATATGTCGGAGGCATCGTCCCCCAAAAATCAAGCTGTTTTTCTTTTTACAATAGAGATGTCTATATATCTGCTTGATTAAACTTAGCTTACTCTTCCAGCAAAATTTGTCTCTCATATAGCAGTTCAAAGGGTCCCGATTTCAAAATTTTCTCAACTGTCTTGCCCCCTATACAATTTGATTTTTTTGCTGGTACCGACAACCGCTGGTTCCCGGTTCTTGTTTTATAGCATGCGTCAGCTATCCCAAGTGGACGCCCGATGTCCATATACTAGTACGTAGTAGTTGTTTTATAAATGGGGGTCGTTTTTCTACCATTTTTACACGATACTTGTAGGGGGAGGGTCATGGAAAAAATTTTCGAGGTGGGGGGGAGGGTCATGGAAAATTTTTTTGAAGTGGGGGGGAGGGTCATGGAAAATTTTTTTGACCGGACTTCCAGTGCACCACCCCTCCCCCCCCGCTAAATATCGTATGGTCCCTAAACAGCTGTCACAGAAGCCTGGCTGTGAGTCTAGAACATTCCAACCTTTCCGTTTCACCCCCACAAATTATCTGGAGATAAGGCACACATGGCGCTTGTGACCTGTACAAGACAGAAGATGTAAAGTTACACATTCAGGTTCTCACTAAACAAAAACTTCAAGGTTTGGAACAGGTTTTATATCCGCCTAAGATAATGCATGCTGTCTGTGTGATGTGAGGTCTAACGGACAAAATATATATATCTCTTTGTTTGTCTGTTTTATGACCTACTAGTATGCAAGGCAGTAGTTGTATCATCAGTACTATCTATTCAAAAATCCTTGCTCAAGTTGGTCTAATTTTCGTCTCATATATATGATGCGTCATGGCGCCGCGGCAACTTTACCAGGCTCCGCGGATCGCTGGGAAAATAGTAGAAATCGGTCAAATAGAGTGAAAAGTATGCCAAGGGTACTCGGTACGGGTGGTACTCCGCTATATTGGGAAGCTCCGTGGGTCGCCTATTGAGCTTCCCTTGGCATACTTTTCACTCTATTTGCCGATTTCTACTATTTTTCCTAGCGATCCGCGGAGCCTGGTAGAGGCTAGCGGCGACTGTTGGAGGGCTTTTTTAGTCTTGCAGTCTTATACATTAGCAGTAAAAAAAGCCCTCCAATAGTCGCCGCGGCTATCATGGCGCCATGTTTCTTTGACTTGAATAACAGTTCACAGTTACAGTTACAGTTAGTTCAGTTAGGGAGGCAGTTAGTTACCCCTCAGCAATACCCCTCCTGGGGTTGTTAGAGGGTATCACAAAGAAAGAAAGAAAGTTACGAGCAAAACATAAACATAAACTTACCGTCAGATAGGAGCTGTGGCGATACAACGTGCATTCCCTGTCGCGTCGGTTCCTAACATGCCCTGACATGTGCTTGTGTGCATGTTTGTGTGACGAACGGTTTTCACACCTCGCGCCAGTGGACATGAAAGGTTGGGGGTCACCCTCGTTCCCAGGACTCCACGTAACCAGGGAGCTGGAGTAACCTCAGTTTAGCTTCAGATATTAGACATATGGTCTGAATAGAGTATATTGAGTCTTCATGTGGGATCTTGACGACGCTTTAACAGTAAATTCACCATGATGGAAACATTTAACTATGGTAATAAAAATCTGTGAGAGTTTCGAGAACGAGTTCATCGGATTGTTCCATTGTATTCATGGAGAGTCTATCAAAACTAATCAGCAAAGAACCTGATCCGGACGCTAAAGTTGTTGTCTTGTAACATTTTGGCACTTTCCAAACAGAAGTTAATGGCGGAAGATTGTTACCTTCTTGTCATGTACCCCAAGGGGGGCTACGGACGCAAAATGGGGCATATGAAAAAAGGTATATAATCTTCCCCACCAACATCTGCTTGGAAAGTAAGTTTTTGGCTATTTGCCCTGCTTTCGAGACCTAACGTAGCGCAAGGTACCACCCCAGTTATAGTGCGCTACCAATTGTGGTCCACTTTGGGTCTTGCGATGTGTATTTTGCTAAAGGTAGTTTTCATGAGCAATAAAGAACGTCATAAATATGATCCTTAGTCATGCCTCTCCTTATACAAAGCAGCGACAAAACAGAATAAACTCCTGAACCTGTAACAGCAAGTTACCAAGAAGCGTCGCGGTGGCGCAGTCCTGGGTTCAAATCCGGGGTCCCCTGATTTGTCTCGTTGACGTTGTGCCCTTTGGCCTTGGGAAAGGCACTTTACACGACTTTCCCCACTTTACACGACTTTCCCCACTCAGGTGAAAATTAGTACCCTAAGTTAAGCCCCGGTTACACATAGCCGAACATGGCCTCCCGACTCTCTCTCGACCATGGTTAGAGTGATTCGGGGGCTAGGTGGGCTGGTGTTCGGCTGAGTCGGCTGGCATTCGGCTGAGTCGGCTGGTGTTCGGCTGCGCCAGCCGAATGTTTTGAAAATTTCAAAACATTCGGCTCTGTAGATGGACGGAGGGTCTGGAATGGGTTGGCTGGTGTTCTGCACGGTCGGCTAGTGTTCGGCTGGTCACGGTTCGGGAGTAATTCAGCAGTAAAATTGGAATCTTAACCACGCTATAACCACTGCTGAATAACTCTCAACAAGGTCGTAGATAAATTTCTGCTAACTCATTCCCAACCAAACTGACTACTACCAGAACATGGGTGAATCACCCCCTTCACACGACCATAAATAGAGAAGAAAGCTAAAAGCCTTTGAACGTGATCCGAATTTGATCTCTTTAATAGTCATGTTAACAACATAGAAGAATGGATTATTTTGATTTAAAAGGAAAATCACCCCTCTTTTGAAAGTCGCTGAATATGTCCATTTCAATTCGTGAGAGGGTTAGCAACCGGTCGGGAGGTAGTCAGGAAAGATTCGGCTAGAGGTCGGGTTGGTTGGTAGTAGGTTAGAAAGCCCTCGGGGTTCAGTCAGTTACTGGTTAGGAGATGGTTGGGACATGCTCGGCGCATGTTCGGCTCAAGTTCGGCGCCAAAAATAGGCGTGTCCTAAAAACTGGTCACACAACTTCCGACCTGGGTCGGCTAGCGTTCGGGAGCCATGTATGTTCGGCTATGTGTAACCGGGGCTTCCGAGCTTTTAAGGACGTCCCTCGGATAGGACGTTAAATGGAGGTCCCGTGTTTGAGGATTTCTTTGAGGAGAGCTGACAAAGTAGCTGACATTAAACCTTTCTTTCACATTCAAGCTAACTATTACTTAAGCTATGGCGATGCGACATTTGAAAGTCTTAAATCCCCCTCTCACTGAGCTGCGGCACTGTGGCGGTAGCGTGTGAATGGCTGCCGCCGCACTGCCGTGCACAAACCTAGCTTGGCGTACCGTCCTAGTGACATCCCAGTGTCGTTCCAGTGCCGGTCCACTACCGCCAGCGTGCCAGTTAAAATAGCGATTTTTTTTTTAAATTTAAAAAAAAAAACGCAAGTGGCAAAGTGCCGCGCGGCACGACGGGAGCTTGCCGGGAGTTTACCGGGAGCTCACCGCGGCCAAAAGACCAAGGGTGTAAAAATTTATATGTCAGTTTCAAGGTTATACGTATATTCTATAACATGTTACCTTTGTTGCACCAAGTGTCATTAGTGAAAGTCCAGTTATCCTTTGACATCCATTTGTAATGCACTTGTATGATTTTACATTGTAGTATTTTGATTCATTGACAGCACTGCGATTTCTGATTAATTGACTACCATCAAACTACAATCGGTCCATCTCCCTAGCTATTGATCTGTTTAAGAGTTTGGTTCAACCCATTTTACTGCATTGTAGTGAGGTTGAGGATTGTAGCTGTAAATGTTCTGATCTATTCATTGGAATATTGCTTAATCCCACTGAAAATTAGATCTATGCATTGTACATTTATTCCAGTACGGAAGTTGATAGAATGCGAGTTAGTCGCTTTGGAAAGAAATCAGACCCCTCGTCTACCTGTACTCGACATGATCTTGTGCCATTCAAGAAATACAGTGATAAACTGAACTTGATATACCAGTCAGACACTGTTTCGCAAATTGTACTCAATGTTTCGCCGTAAGGGATGAATTAAGAGAATTCCTATTGATCGTTGACAGTCAAACACAGTTGATTAGATACTCTCGCTAAGCTTAATATTGAATTAGTTACCTACTGACAAGATTATTTTTAAAAAAACACGACACTTCAGTCGAAGAAGAACATTACTGGGTTATTCACGTTCAGGATATACTATGTTGACATGTTTGACTTAACCCCGCAGTTAATGCCAACCGTTTTGGAAATACATTTAAAGAACGTCTGGAAGACACGATTCTCCCTGGCTGGAGGGAACCACTTAGAAATATCAGTGGGCTCTCACTGGGATGCGGCACCGCGGTGGCACTGCGGCGGCACTGCGGCGGCAGCTCATGACGGCACCGTCGCTAAAGTTTTTCACCAATTTTCATTTGCACTTTCACTGACGTGCGGCGCATGTGAAGCCCAGATGAGCAAGTTATTGAATTTATTGAATGAACTTTATTGCTAGACAAACGTACATGGTACAATGTAGGGCAGTAAACCATCATTACATCATCATCTCACAGCAATAATCACATCGACTTGAAGAAAGCCTTTGATACTGTACATAGAGGAAAGATGTTGAAGATTAAGGCATACGGTATTCCTGACCAACTGGTGGAAGCCATAGCCAGCATGTACCAGGACACAAAGGCAAAAGTCATCTCCCCTGATGGTGAAACTGAACTCTTTGAGTTGTATGCAGGGGTGCTACAGGGACACACTAGCTCCATATCAGGCTGTTTGTGATTGTTGTTGATCTGCAATGGATGTCACTTGAATACAGAAGAACAACGTCCAGACTTTGCATGATGTACAAAATGACTAATAAACCTGTAGACGTACAGACTGATAAGTATCTAATGCCAGCTCAGAAGAGGACTAGAAATCGCCATGCTTTTAAGTACAGACGAAGCCACTTAATTGCACCTCGGATAAACGCACCTTCCGTTTAATTGCACCGAATCCCAATATCCAAAACCGGTTCCTATTCACTGCATTGTTAGTGACTCCGCATATCTGCACCGCGCATGGGCACCAATGCCGGATAACTGCACCATTTTTTTCTTCAAAAATCCTCGACAAGTTAACTGAAAAGGTGCGCTAAAATCGGCAAACGCGGTACAAATGAGCCGATACCTGCCGGTGTAAAGGCGCAATACCGCCAATATGTTTAAAACTGTTTTGAGTAACAAAACAAGGCGGTCTCCATTGGCAGTTACGTTGATAGGAATCGTATGGGAGGTCCCGGGTGGGTCACCCGTAATCAGTAACCAAGTTTTAGTTTCAATTTCTAGTTTCATGGCGGTACATGATTTACGTAAATCGACAACTGCACTCTACGTAATGTAACACAGAAACTGTTATCCCATGGGTGGCATGACGATGTTTCAGAATGCCTCCCCTGTAACATTACGTGTGTTGTAATGCGGTAGATCGCATGGAAAAATGAAAGAATGCAAAATCAAAACAGGTTCGTAGTCATTTCTTTATTTTCAGCAAAGGGTCAATAAATAAAGTCAATAACTGAATATTTTCGTTTGTTTTCTTTGTGCTAATGTTTCTGACTAACAATACACCCCCTCGCCCATGGTTGTGCGGTCCAGCTGGGCATTTCGCATAATTGCACCAGCCGGATAATTGCACCGAAAACGCTGGCAATTGGGTGGTGCGGTTAAGCGGATTCTACTGTACCAGAGTTATCAGCCAAGGATTGATGTGTTCAAAAATTCGCATTTTCCGAGAACCATAGTAGAATGGAACTCGTTGTCATCAAGTACTGTAGGAGCATCTTCACTAAGTAGCTTTAAGGAACGGTTGCAGTCAGATATGCAAAGACTAGGTGTAACAGACCGTTCGGTGTAACATAACCAGCTGCTGTCGCGCCGCGTGCCTGCGAAGCTGGTGTGTTGCGCCTAATGGCGGTACCGGCTATATAGATACAGATTCAGATACAGACTATGCACTGAGGACGGATATTGACGGTAGAGAGGAGGTCTACAGATAGAGAGGAGGAGGAGCAGAAGAGTTGGCCCGAAGACAGTGACTGATTTGGATTTCGCTGATGACATTGCGTTAATATCAGAGGCAATTCAACAAGCTCAGGAACTGCTTGGGTGTGTGGAGAGCTCAGTGGGCAAGGTTGGTCTCTGCATGAACGCTGGCAAAACAAAGTTTATGCCCTTTAACATTCCAACCCCTTACTGCCTCAAGACAAGCGATGGTACTGCCTTGGATGAGGTAAAAGTCCAGAATGGAAAGTACAGCAAGGGACATAGCAGCAAGAAAAGCAGCAGCCTGGCAGGCTTGTAACAAGATGAAGAAGGTTTGGAGATCAACTCTCTCACACAAGTTGAAAGTGAGGCTCTTCCTGAGGGAGCTTCGGGAGTAAGCCTCAAGCGTCAAACCTCTGCACGTAAAAGAACCCAACACACTTATCGAGAAGAGTAGGGGTGACCCGGTGTGCTTGGCCAAAAAACGCGAGCCGCAGCGAAGCCGCATTGCACTACCACTAGCTGCTTGAAAAAGCATTGCACTTCACCTCAATTGAGGATGACTGATTTACTTTTACATGGACAGTTACCTCCAAGTTAGAAAAGCAGTTGGATGGGTGTTACACGAGGCTTCTGAGAACAACACTCAACATCCACTGGACACAACACATTACCAACAAAGACTTGTATGCTGGCCTACCAAAGCTGACCGATAAGATCAGGACAAGGAGGTTGAAGTTCGACGGACACTGCCTCAGGAGCAAGGAAGAAGTAGCTGACCTGGTACTCTGGATTCCCAAGCATGAGAAAAGGAGGCCAGGAAGACCCGCAGCAACCTTTATAGACACTCTCAAGAAAGACACCGGCCTTGAAGTGGATAGTTTGCTCCAGGCGATAAAGGACCAAAACACTTGGGCTGCCATCTCGACTCGTGACTGGAAGGTCTCGACATAAGTAAGTAAGCAAGTAAGCACATCATCATTATCATTACATCATCATCATTACATTATCATCATTACATCATTTAGAGCAAGGCTAATCAATTCTACAACTAGAGTTCAGCGATCCCATAGCTTCGCCGAATGGTGTTAACTTGTATGAAAGATGTGTGTTGGGGGGGGGGGTGCTCTCCAACCTGCATTGCTTTGGTTTTGTTGCCGCTAATTCTCAGACCTCCTTTGGCTGAATTTGTCTCTGTGTTGATGGTCATATCTTGGAGAATTTGATGGGACTCGGCTGTTAAGGTAATGTCGTCTGCAAAGTCAAGATCGGTCAGACGACTACTTCCTTTCCAGACTAGGCCAAAGTTTGGGTTGTCCATGGCTTTACACATAACATAATCTATGGTGATAATGAACAACAGAGGGGATAGAACACACCCGTCTTACCGTCAAACCACATAGAAGCTGTACAAAAGAGGGCGTGCCGAATGATTCTAGGTAAAAACTATGTTAGCTACGACAGAGCATTAGAACAGCTGTCACTCACTCCCCTGCACCTGAGACGACGTAATCTGTGTATGAAATTTGCACTGTCCATCTCTAAATCCCCCACCTTCTCTAGTTGGCTCCCTCCGAAACGGGGAAGCGTCCACGGTAGGGATCTAAGGTCAAAGAACAAATTCACACCGTTCAGCTGCAGAACTTCCAGATTTAAGAACACCACATTACCTTTTACCGTAGAGTTATTGAATGAATTGTAGTTTTTGACTCAAGTGTATAGTTTTTAAAAATGTTAAGTTATGGTAAAACTTGTATGAGCAATTGAATGTTTTATCCCATACCCCAATTCAGCCGGTAAGGCTGCAATGGTATGTGTATGTAATTGTTTGCAAATAAAACCAGTCATTATTATTACTGCAGTGACTATATCAAAGCTGTCAGTATAGCTGAGTCGACCTTCACACAACACTTGAACTTGATCCCTCGTAAGATGTCTGTGAACCTTTCATGTGTACCATATGTTCTGAGTACTGATTCTCAGTACTGATTCTCAGTATTGATTCTCTGTGTATACTATCGAATGCTTTTTTAAAGTCAATAAAGTTTAAGGATATTGGTTTTTGGAACTTAAGACTCTGTTCAATAATGTTTCGTAATGTGAATATTTGATCACTGCAGGACCTGTTGGGTCGGAATCCAGCCTGTTCCTCCCTGAGTTTTCTGTCTGTTGCACTTCTCAGCCTGTTTAGCGGGACAGTACAGAACACTTTGCCTAGTATCGATATCGAAATAACTTATACGCAAATACAACTGTAATGACAAAACCACATGACACAGAAAAACTGAACAACATGGAGACTTGTAAAAAGTACATGATTGAAGTACAAAACTTATTAAACAAATCATGTCCATATTTACATAATCGATATATCAATCGGTTTTCCTCTCTATGTCACAGTTCCCAGTTCATATGCCTTAAAGCGCCATTGACATTGTGAAAAGCACTGCCCACATGTTGAACCAAAGCCTGTCACTGTCCATATGTGTCCTCGTATATTGGTCGTCATCCCAAAAATAGCACATTGAAAGGGAATTTCAACTTTTCCTCATTAATCATGTAAAAAAAGGGCCTGATTTCGTATATAATGATTAAAAAGATAAATAACGTCTATAATGGTGTCTACATCGGGAGGTCAGGATCTCCTCAAAGATGGGACCTCCATTTAACGTCCTATCAGAGTGACGTCCCTAACCGAAGCTAGGTACTCGTTTTCACCTGATGAGTGAAGTGAGAAAAATGTCCAGTAATGTGCCTCTCCCAGGGGCACAACGTCAACGAGACAAATCCGGGAACCGCGAAGCCACAGCACAATGTGCGCTGATTCTCAATTTTGTTATTCTACATAGATATATTATTTTAAAAAATTAATGAAAAAAATAGATAGATAGATAGACAGATAGATAGATAGATAGATAGATAGATACATAGATAGATAGATATATAGATAGATAGATAGATAGATAGATAGATAGTGCCGTAACTATGGAGTTCATCAACATTTAGATATCAAGTTGGGGATTGTAGCTGTAGATCTAGATGTTCTGATGTATTCATTGGGACATTGCGTCATCCCACTGAAAGTTAGATCTCTGCATCTATTCCAGTAAGTTCACTACAATACACTAAGATAGGTTTAACCAAACTGGCAAACAGATCAATAGCTAGGGGGATGGACCGAATGTAGTTTGATGATGATAGTGATTTCAATTCATTGGAAATCGCAGTGTTGTCAATTTATCAAAATACAATGTACAATTAGTGAAATGCATCAAAAATTGATTTGAGGCGATAATTAAGGATGTTCACTTATGACACTAGGTGCAATAAAGGTAACATATTATAGAATATACGAATATATGTATAAATTTGAAACTAACATATCACTTTTTACACAACAAACAGCGTGGTGAGCTCCCGGCAAGCTCGCGGTGAGCTCGCGGCATTTTGCCACTTGCGTTTTTTTTTTTAAGTCTAAAACAAAAATCGCCATTTCAACCGGCACACTGACGCACAAGCCCGAATGATTCACAACTTCTGCAAGCAGATCTGAACGCCCTCGGGGAATGGCAAAGCAAATGGCTCATGTAGTTTGATCCCGAAAAAATGTTACATTATGCACATAGCAAACAAACGAACTCCAAATGTAACCACCTACAAGTTGAAATGCGTTTTTTTCAGCGAAGGTGACGTACTCGCAACGTACCCTCCCAATTGTCATAATATAGAAATCGCGCCGGAAATATGAGGCATGGCCGGCCAGTGCTCCGTGGTTCCAAAGTCGGACGCTATCAAATTGGTAAGAGCAATTCCCGCGGCCGTATATCTCATTACGATTCCTGCGACCGTGGGGTTCATAATTTTGAGTTCATCTCTAAATTGTCTCTGCATGGCCGTGGAGCTCATCACTAAATCGATGAATTATGAATCGCCTCGGCATAGTCGTTGAGTTCCTCACTAAATCGATGAATTCCACGTTTTTCTTATTCCAACATCAAAAAAGACAATACATAGTGATGCCACACTCAAGCGAATCGCCGCTATTAGTGACGGCATTGCCGTTGAGTTCATCACTAAATCGTCTCGGAGTGTCCGTGGAGTTAATCACTAAATAGATGAATTCCACGGCGAATCGCCGCTATTAGTGACGGCATTGCCGTTGAGTTCATCGCTAAATCGTCTCGGAATGTCCGTGGAGATAATCACTAAATAGATGAATTCCACGGCGAATCGCCGCTATTAGTGACGGCATTGCCGCTGAGTTCATCACTAAATCGTCTCGGAATGTCCGTGGAGATCATCACTAAATCGATGAATTCCACGTTGAATCACCGCTATTAGTGACGGCATTGCCGTTGAGTTCATCACTAAATCGTCTCGGAATGACCGTGAAGTTCATTACTTAATCGATGAATTCCACGGTGAATCGCCGCTATTAGTGACGGCATTGCCATTGAGTTCATCACTAAATCGTCTCGGAATGTTCGTGGAGTTCATCACTTAATAGATGAATTCCACGGCGAATCGCCGCTATTAGTGACGGTATTATTTATATTTGCCGTTGAGTGGGTCATCTCTAAATCGTCCCGGAATGGCCGTGGAGTTTATCGTTTTATTGATGAATTGCAATCCACGGTCTTCGGACATACCTGGGGTTGCCTTCTTTCCCCATACTTGTTTGTTTTAGGAGAAGAAATTTCAACTTTTGAAATAAGAAACATTTTAGAATAAAAGACCATTATTTTTGACAGCTTTTGATACGGGAGGAGTTTGATTTCTGAATGATATTTTGGATTCAGAAAATGGATTTCTTACTTATGCGAACTTCACCTCAAAATTTGTATATGTCCGTCCAGAACTTCAATATAGCCAGTTAATTTCTACGAATTCAGTCTATTGGAAATCGTTTTTAAGGCAGGCATCCCCAGATTTATGGGTTTGTACGCCGACTTAGGGACAGGACTTGGAATTCAGAAAAAAAAGTATAGAAATATTTGTAAATCTTTTCATGAAAAAAGCAAAGCTGTGTGAATCCTAACAAAATACAACATTCTTGGGAAGAACGCTTCAATACACCTATACCTTGGAAACAACATTACAGCTTACCTTATGAACTTTCCATACTAGAATTTTTCAATATGAGCTGCTTTTCACATTTGGAACAGTTACTACTAAAGCACTATCCACATGGGGCCTATAAAACTCTAGCGGAAGAAGAGACAGCCATCCACCTGTTTTGGAATTGTGGAATAGTTTCATGTGTCTGGGCTATGGAGGATGACTGGCTCTTTCAACTTACAAATACTCAGTTGCATATATTAATGAATAAAAAGACTATTCTTACACAACCAAGCGATTTATTCCACCGGTCTTTTTATTCTTTGATATGTGAAAATGAGTATTATTCTCGTGGAATTAGATATAAGTGGATAGAAGCCATATGAAAACATATCGTTAACATGGTCGGTGGTATGTTGGTTTGTGTTGCTGAGTGGATTAATATCAAAATCACCGGTAATATAACAAGGTGCTATTGATAGTGCTCATGGATTCCTTCATACATTTATTGAGTTCTCTGCTGATGTCAGTATTTGGTGGGCGGTAAATACCAATACAAATATACGATCTTGGATTCAGAAAAATGTCATCAGCCGAACCAGAACACTCTCCTCTGGTCTTATGTATGACTTTAATGCCCCCATTCTACTTGTCGGCGCTATCGTCGCGCTCATGCTGAGGCCTAAATCCCTGTCACACTTGTGCGTATAAGCAATTCCGCGTGAGCTCCGTATGAAATTTTGACAATACGCAGTTGTACGCTCAAAATATCAAATTTCTTGAGTTATGTGCGGCGCTCATATAGCGCATGAGTAACGAATTCAGCATATGAGACACGTATGATTTGCATATGAAGTGCGCGATACTGTTATCCTTGCAGCGAATAGCTGCGTATCAGGTGTGTATGTTGAGCGTATTCCGGACGTACACAACGTCTGCCGACCGCATGCCTGACGCACTTCCCACTGATGCTAATCGAATTATGAGCGTATTTGGTTGCATTGATATTAGTGTTTACTTAAACTGTTATGGAAAGACGCCTCCACAACTGATGACAAGTAGGACCGTTTGTATATGTGTAACAGGGACACCAATTTTACTTTTGGAACACTCCATGACATTTAGAGCCATTATTTACCCTGTGAATTTGGTTGCGTTGATATCAGTAGTTACGAAAACTGTTATTAGAAGACGCCTCCACAAGTAACGACAAGTAGAACCTTTATGTGTATGTAACAGGGATGCATGTGTGCGGGGCATTTCAATAATTATTTAAATCAAAAGTTATGTACACTTTGCTGGTTGTGTTTGTTTTCTCTCTGCCCTTAAACTAAATTGAATGCCCGACCAATAATTTACCCAATCTGGAATATGCCCCGGATGTTCGTCGAGTACTATATGTACGCTATCCGTTCGTTATCTGTGCGTTTGTCATACGTCACTGATACGTACAATGCGCTGCCCGATCGCAGGACGAACGGCACTAATTCGTGACGTATATTATTATTCGCTATACGTTCGATCATCATGCGTTGCATCTGCGCTGCAAGTACGCTATGTGTACGCTGCGCAGAGATCGTGCCGCAAGAGAGAACATCACTATGTATAGAGCGCGAACACAAAGCGCGCTCGTACCGCACTCGACCGATGTCGGACGTATGCACTGCGTATTTATAACGTCTGAGCTGCGTAACAGCGTTCGCACGAAAGTTTTCGGAAGTTTCAAAAATATCAGGCGTACTGGGCCGTACCTTGCGTGTGCCTGCGTACGTAAAACTTTCACAAAACGATTGAGATACGCATTAGGTGCGTATTGTGCGCACGCCTGCGTATGACAAAAATGTTGATACGCAACTGACACGGACATGATATACGCACAAATGTGACAGGGCCCTTAAAGCCCCTGTCACACTTCTGCGTACATACAAGTCCGCAGGAATTGCGTATTAACATATTTTTGGTTTAGGTTTTTTTAGTTTGCAGCCGATGACGTCATGTCTTTGGTTCGATAAGCAGGCTGCACAACGGTAGGTCAAAGTGAAAAACAACTTCTTTCCCTCAAACTTTACTTAAACCAAAGAAATGTTGATGCGCAACTCATACGCACTTGAATATACGCACAAGTGTGACAGGGCCCTAAAGGCCCTGTCACACTTATGCGTATAACATGAGCGTGTGAGTTGCGTGTTAACATTTTTGTCATACGCCGGCGTGCGCCCAACACGCACCTAATGCGTTTCTCAATCGTTTTGTGATAGTTTTAGGCACACAGGCACACGCAAGGCACGGCCCAGCACGCCTCATAGTTTTGAAACTACCGAAAACTTTCGTGCGAACGCTGGGACGCAGCTCAGACGTTGTAAGAACGCAGTTCACACGTCCGACATCGGTCGAGTAAGGTACGAGCGCGCTTTGTGTTTGCGTTCCAATCGCCGTAATACGCTTCTCTTGCGGCACGATCTCTGCGCAGCGACCACATCGCGCACTTGCAGCGCAGATACAACGCATGATGATCGACCGTACAGCGAATAAGAATATACGTCACGAATAAGTGTCGTTCGTCCTGCGATCGGGCAGCGCATTGCACGTACCAGTAGCGTCTGACAAACGCACAGATAGCTAACGGATATCGTTCACATAGCGTGCTCGACGAACATCCGGGGCATATTCCAGATTTGGTATAAATACGAGGGCACCTCTGACTCCAGGGTGGATAGACCTTCCGAACATGGCAGATCCAGGCCATAACTGGCGACACCCCATGCTTGCTGTCATCCAAGTCCAGCATGACATCGTCAACCTACAACTCCATCTCCTTCGTCAAAGAAAGAGAAGAAGGAGAAGAGCACGCCAAAGGACCGTCTGGGTCCGGCCGTGGATAGAGAGAAGACAACAGTTTGGGATCTATCACCAATTAATGGTGGAGCTACGAAACGAAGACACAAGGGCCTTCCATACTTTCACTTCTCATTGGTTGTGACACGTGCCGGGCTAGTGGCCGCAAGAAAGTACAAGTGGCAAAAATCCATTCTTCCCTCTCAGTGAGGTCCTTGGGCCCATCTCCGCTCTTCCTCTTGTGTAGCCTTGTGAATATGTCCTTAGTGGACCTCTACCAGCCTTTCAAGTAGGTGCATGGCTGTCTTCTCTAGCTCTTTCGCCTTTTCGTTCCATAGAGTTTCTTTTAAATCTGTACGTTTGTAGCGGATCAGCTTACTGTTCCAGAGGATATCGTTCTCCTTGATCCATTCCACCAAAGCCTTTTCTACCTTAGCATCTAGGGAGTAGCTGGTCTTCTTTGCTCGTGCCTTTTGGGGGGGGGGGGGGGGGGTAGCAGACGAGGCCTGAGGTGATGGTGATCCGGAGGTCTGCTCCTTCTCACCACCCTCGTTTGCAGGTTCGTGACCAGGGGAGTGCGACTGGACAGCTTCGCCTGATGGGGCCAGGGGACTGTCTTCAGTACCATGGCCAACACAACCATAACGGTCACCTACAGCATCAGGGGTGTTAGACGCCTCAACGGGTGGTCCAGAATTACACGAGCCACGGCCACGGCCATGGCTAGCGTGGGTGGAAGAGCCACGTTTCGGCCGGCGCCCCATGTTGTTCTTGTAGTCGAGTCTGAACTTGTAATAAAAGGAAAAGCAGGCAGCAGTTGCCGTTTCAACACATCTCATACCTGGGGTACGCTCGTAATTCGATTAACAGTCGTCGGAAGTGCGCCAGGCATGCGGCCGGCAGTCGTTGTGGGCATTCGGAATGCGCTTAGCACACGCACCTGATGCGCAGCTATTCGCTGCAAGGATAAGAGTATTGCGCACTTCATATGCAAATAACACGTGTCTCAAGCGCATTGGATGCGTTGAAGTCGTTATTCACACGCTATATGTGCGCCGCGCATAACTGGAAAAAAATTGCTATTTTCAGCGTACAACTGCGTGTTGTCAAAATTCAACACGGAACTCACGCGGAATGGCTTATACGCACAAGTGTGACAGGGGCTTTACGGTGCTCACTGCGCTCGCTGCGCGCTCTCACGTCGCTCTCTTTAATTTGTGCTGATTGCTATAGTATGTTTGGTGTAGTATGTTTGTGCTTCCTTCTTCCTTTCCTTCCGGATGTTTGTAGTCAGCATTAGTCAAGATGGATTGTAATGATATTTGATATGTGGGTCGGTGTTTGGAATAAGAAGGTCAATGTTGATTTTTGGTCCCCCTGGTATGTGAGCTTGGTACTGCATCACAACTTTCTTTTTTAAAATCATTTGACTTGAACGTGCTGTGGTCTTTATTTTTTGGTGGCAGATTGTGATGTAAGGAAGAAGTGCTGTACTTTTGGACCCCCTAGCGGCTTGCTCTGGAACTGCAGTCAGAATCTTCCAAGGAGGATAACTGAACAAAGGATTAACCGATTTCCATGATATTTAGTATGCAGGTAGCTTAGACAGAAATGTACATAATGAAGTAAATTATGCAAATATGACTTAATTTGCATAACTATTGCGGAAAATCTATATTTGCAGTGTTATCCATTATTGGATTTTATGTTTACTCCTTAAGAACATGCAGGTGAGATGTGGATGTGTGTTGTTTCTGATGACGCCCCACAAATTATTCCAATCATCCATGGGCGTGCCAGATGCAGATGATTATAACAATTTCAGTGTTAATCTGTGAAAGTTTAGGAAATTTAGTACAGTCAAACCTTGTCGGGCAACCACCTGGCACAGGGAACCACCTCCAGTCACAAGCCATAACAAACAGTTCATCCATTTTTACATAGCCCGTCCTCTGCAATCTCCTGTCCTCAGCAATCATTTCCCTCAGTCCTTTGAGTGGTTAAGAAGGTGTGAAGTGAACGAGGTGCTAATTAGGCTCCCGTGGAGTTAATCCTCGACCGCTTTTTTAAGGTTCGGTTGCTGTTTTAAAAACTCGACTGTTGTTTTAAATACTCGACTGCTGTTTTAAAACTCGATTGCGATTTAAGAACTCGATTGCGGTGTCAAGGCCTCGGTTGCGATGTAGCGACTTGAATGTGATGTAAGGACTCGATTGCGATGTAAAGACTCGATTGCTGCGATATGTAAAGATAGCGATGTCGGTTGCAGTGTAATGATCGGTTGCGATATAAGGTAAGTGTTGTCGTTAACGACAGCTAAATCGCGGTCGAAATCCAAACGCCGTCATGGCAATGACATCGACTCTAGTTTTGACCCATCGCCGTGCAGCCTTGTTATCGAACCGAAAAAAGGACTTGTTAGACCGCCAACTTTACATTAGCCAAAAAAAGACTAGTACGGCCGCCTACTTTACATTAGCCCAATAATGCAACTTTCGTGAAAGGCGTTTTCCACAGTCGTTTACCATTTGAACTTTCCTCACGTATTATTTGCAGCAGACCACTCAATATGCATTGACTGGCTTGCAAAAGTCAAGAACACTCATGAAGGAAAAGCCGCAGGTCTCTAGCAAACGATATCTTTGGTAACAAGCGTAGCCTTTTATGTGTAAAAATCTTACTTCTTTAAGTCTAAAATGGCTTCTGATATTTGCCGCTCAAAAAGTCAGTAATGTTAAATATCTCGTCTAGTTGTGCCGTAAGAAGTAGGAATAGACTGGGTAAACAATTCTGTGCTGGACTGTCACGGTTTGTCGTGATCTTTTAATTTATTTCAACCATTTCAACCACCCCCCCCTCCCCCAGAGGGGATACGTAAACAAGGAAAACATGTAAATAGACGGATTCACAATTTATTAGGCCCATGTATAGATATTATTCGGAAAACGTAGTCGGCTCCACTGAACTACAAAACTAGTGGGGAGCGACCAACTGGAATTGCCTGACTTGGTTTCGCTCATTCTCTTAAACAATTGTATTTCATTGTGTAGCACGTAATTTTATAAACCGCATACGCACATTGTTGTTTACCCCTTTGTACCAACCTTTGCACTGGCACTTTGCAACCTGAATTGCAGTATATACCACCAGTGCACCATTGTCACTTGACATCTGTGTATCTTTCATGCAAAATTCCTCGAAGACTAACCGTCTTCGGTTATCTTGCAAACTTACTTGATCCTCTGTGCAGTGTAATACTCAAACTTTCTCGAAATGCCATTTTCTCAGTCGTTCATCATTTGAACTTCCTCGCTGGTTACTTACTAAAGAAGCATGCCACTAGGTATGCAGCAACTGACTGTACAAATGTAAAAACACCCGTGAAGGAGAAGACTCGGGCATCTGTCAAATGGCAGCCAGTTCGGTAACAAGCTCAGCCTTTTGTTGGTAGAGGTCTTACTTGTTTAAGTGGAAAACAGCTTCTTGCGTTGGCTGCGAGAAAGTAATGTATCCGTTTCTAATGAGACATACCTTGTCCAGCTGTGTCGCAAAAAGTAATAATAAAACGGTTCAACAATCCTGACTGGACTGTTAAACTTAAGGTTGTGTCGTGGTTCTACATTGCAGCCTTTGTCTATTTGAAGAAATAAATCTCCCAGTGTAGTGCCGACTGAACCCTTCGCTCAACAAGTCAGAGGGGCTCGTCGTTATGAATTCTGACTGCGCACTTCTGACTCAAGCATACTCTGGTTTTATACTTTTATTGTATATCTTCAAAAACGTCACGTACTAGGTTTTTTTTTTACTCTTAGCTCGTCTAGCTAAGACTAAATCAACATGTCATAAAGGGTGAAACATTTTACCTCAGCAACTCAAACGAATGAGATCCCTCTAGGCTACGATACGACCCATGGCTGTGCAGTGAATCAAAGTACTCAATTAAAAATTAGAAGTTAGAATAGAATGCTTACAGCAATTTCAAACTACAAAATATACGTCACCCCCTTGATATTATTAAGTTCTCTTGTGACCGAATTGGCCACGTGAAAAGAAACTATCTACCTGTGTAAGCGACCTTGCAATTGTAGCTATTGTCAAGGGAAGGGAAACGAGCGAGAGTCCATATATTCTCATCACGAATCGTGGCCATGGCTAAGCTTTGCTTTCATAAAAGGTTCGAAACAGCCTCCTTAAGGGCAACCGCTTAGCAAGGATCATTTTCTAAGGTACTTTATGGTTCATGATTTGACCTCGAGTTCACTGCATGTGCTCCGCTAGTAGTTGAAGGCCATAAACGTCCAAAATGTAGATAGACTTCCTAAAGCCTAGGTTACACATAGCCGAACATGGCTCCCGAACGCTAGCCGACTCAGGTCGGCGGTAGTTCGGGAGCATTCTGACCAGTTTTTGGGCCACGCCTATCTTTGGCGCCGAACATGCGCCGAAGATGCGCCGATCATCTCCTAACCAGTACACGAATTACTCCCGAATGGGCCCCGAATGCTTTCTAGCTTACTCCCAACCATCCCGACCTCTAGCCGCAGACTGCCGAATCTCTCCTGACTAAACCCCGACCGATTGCAGACCCTCTCACGAATTTAAATGGACATATTCAGCGACTTTCAAAAGAGGGGTCATTTTCGGTTTTAATTAGAATAATCCATTCTATTATGTTGTTAACATCACCGAGAGATCGAATTCGGATCATGGCTAGCTTTAATACTGCTTTTAGTGTTCTTCTTTGTTTTTGGTCGTGTGAAGGTCGGGGGTGATTCGCCCACGTTCCGATAGTAGTCACTTGGTTGAGAATTAGTTAGCAGAGTTTTGTCTACGGCCTTGGGGTGAGTTATGGGAAGGTTGGAAAATAGTTTGGAGTAAGTCAGTAGTGTTTCTGGCGTGGTTAAGGTTCTAATTTTACTACTGACTCAATCCCGAATACCAGCCGAGCACTAGCCGACCGCGCCGAACACCAGCCGAACACCAGCCGACCCATTTCAGACCCTCCGTCCAGAGCCGAATGTTTTGAAATTTTCAAAACATTCGGCTGGCGCAGCCGAACACCAACCGACTCAGCCGAATGCCAGCCGACTCGGCCGAACGCCAACCGAGCTAGCTCCCGAATCACTCCCGAATCACTCCAACCATGGTCGGGGGAGAGTCGGAAGGCCATGTTCGGCTATGTGTAACCTAGGCTTTATCGATCGCACAACAACTGTACAAGGTACAGCGTATGGCGTCTTCTGCTGCGTAACAACAACCGTTCTATGAGTTTATTCTACCTTTGAAGTTAGGAAAGACTATATGAAATGGGATAAGAGTATGGTTTCACAAGTTCGCTACCCCCAGACCCCGGGGAAGACCACCGAAGTGATGGAAAGACCAAATTGTGAAGGACACGGGCTTAAACAGTCGGGAAGCAGAGGCTAGGGCAAGGGACAGGACTGCTTGGAGGATCCTCCTGGAAAGCAAGGGGCCAGTTTCTGGCCTGAGCACGTAGGCAGTAGGCAGGCAGTTCTAATCATTGGCAATTCTTTTGCATATTGTCCAATATGTACGATGCAAAACGAAACATACCATAAACCAAGGAAAGCAAAGATTTATATCTGTGCAAGATAAAATAACTTTAAAATTTGGGCTGCTCGGGACTATCGATCGTAGTCAGTTTAATTAACTGTAGTTTTAGTATGCACCATGTACAAGAACATCTGATTGGCTGACGTTTTCTTCGTTAAAGATTTTTGTAAATTTCTGAATTCACTTTCTAACCTGCTGAGATTATAACATTAAAGTTCACCCGTGTGGGTAGAATCATTACGAATAAATGTTGAATATTTTGATCTATTATCGTGCCGTTTTTTCACGTCCGCATACCTCTGGAACCATTCTGGGCCACCCCTACCCATTCTGTATATTTCGATTTTCCGATACTAGTGGCTGCTGAACTATGGAATAAAACGGAGCCCCGTGGCTAGCGCGTAAATGATTCATTACTGTAATTGCGCCATCTACTGTATCAATAAGGAATCTACGTTAGCAGATTCGTCTTTTAGCATAAAGGGAGAGACACCTAGAACATGTGTCAAAAGAATGTGGAAATGTGAGGTAGGCGTCAATCGGTAGATAGAGTCATATATGGATAGTTGCAAAGTTGTGATAGAAGCATGCGCAGCCATCGCCGCATATGTACCTGCGAAGTTAGTGAATTACGCATAACGGCGGTTATACTGGCGGTTAACTGGATGTCCAAATCAGTTTCAGACTTAAAATACCAGCAGACATAAGGAAAACATTTAGCTGTTTGTGCTCACAGTATTCAAAATGGTAACAGTTAACACCTAGTAGGTTATTGTAGCCACAGTATTGATGATTGTAACACCTCGGTGATTGCAGTCAGAGTATTCAGAATGGAAACACCTAGATGGAAATGTCCAGGTATGTGGAATAGTAACAGATATGGGTAAGCAAAACTTTACATCACCACCTCTCACCCATTTTCTTGAAATAGCGTCGTGACATGCTGAACCCTCTAACAATTCGTATATTGACATGGTAAGCTATATATTCTATACGCCGAGATTCTTCTATTTACCATTACGTACACATATGCACCGCTGTGGCAGATTTGTGTTTTTCTACCAGAACCTTTCAAGGCAGATTATTTTGGTGAATTCAGCCAAGCAATTTTCCAGTCTGTTCAGCGAAATGCCGCCTGCTGCTTTGATAAGACGCCCGGCAGTGATTCTGCGTGTCAAAAGCGGCACGTAACTTCATGTAAGTCCCAGTATGTGTAGGGCAGTATAAGTCTCCCAGACTGTCAGAGATTTAGGTGGAGCCAGACAGAATGCTTTGCGGTACAAAGAGAAGTGGTCTTATCATGATTAGATCCGATTGTGCAGATCTGTCTGGGAATACGATCGAGTGTGTAACAAAGTAGTGTACATATATTATAGAAACCTATTTGCAAATCTTTGGAGTTTCATGTTTTATTGCATGTGTAACTTTCCTTCTGCCAAAGATACGTGTAAGAGAAAGTCAATTTTCTTTTTCTGGGCTATTATAAAACGTTTGCATATATTTTGGCAAAGGTATACATGGTATATTTGAATGAAAAGTGCATTGCCAATTCTTGCCCGGGGGGCTAATTGCAAGTTCATGCAGCAATAAAAAGGACGGCCAGACTGGAGAACAATATGAATGTGACTTCTCTAGTCTGAATATTGACTCTGAATTCTAAGTTATTGACTTCGTCATCTTTTTCCTAGACAGTGGAAGACGAAAGACCCCACTCATATATATATATTTTTCGTCTCAATTGCTTGCTAAGGCATATTAAAAGGCATATCGTCGGCAACGGCCAGGATGTCAAACTTGCAATTATTTCTTACGTGAGAAACTGCTTATAATGCAAGTTTACGTTCTCTCATGATTGAAAACCAATGTCAATTATCCACTCTCCGCCATTAGGCATCAGGTCGGGATCATTTCTCACTCAGTGAACCTCTTCAAAGTGACATCGCATTGCCTGAGACTTGAAAAGGTTGAAACACCATTAGCTATGATGGAGCACAGCGTACCAACTGCCTTTGGCACAAGATTTCAATTACATTAGGTTTCATGTTTAAACGTTTCGCCGCCTTGCTTTGATCTGTACACATGTTTATAAAGAGAACTAACCGACCAGCTCTGCTGTAAAACAAAAAGGCTCTCTGTACACAACCAATCAAGCGTTTTATTCAATTGATTTTTCGGTGACCGTCTGTCACCTTCCTCGGGGCGATTCTGGCTGGTTCACTTGACGTTTGGGACCGCGTTGCAATGGCATTAACTATCTCTGTATGTATAAGGCAATGTTACACAATACATATCATAGCGTTATAAAAGAAAACAACGTGCATGGAATCTGATTGTCCTGCCACGCACCAGTCAGAGTAGAATACGTTTACCAGCCATGCAGTGAGATTTGGCGTTTAATGGTGTTGGTCAAAAGTCTAATCGATACGGGGGTAATTAAAACGCGATTACCTACAGGCTTTGATACAAATTCAGACACTTAAACCGCGGGATGAAAAGATCACAGGAAGTTTGGATACAGCATCATGGCTCATTAGTATTACATCACTCATCAGAAAATTGCATTTGTAGAAAGCAATCACATTTGTGGTGCTGCTGCTTCAGCTCCTTCTTGATAAACGGCGCCACGAACACTCAATCTGGAGACAGCAAAAGTCGTAAATGTCTATTTGTAAAAGGTTAAGGTCCAATAGACATTTTGAGCCCGTAGGGTCATTGCTAATCCACTGTCTAGGTCACAGTATTGGAAGACTAAGCCCACCCCTCTCCTTCCACTGCCTTTCACCTCCCCAACCGAAGTCAGATACCAATTTTTACACCTAGGAGGAGAGAAGAAAGTCGTAGAGTGAGAACGTATGTTAAATGCCTCTCCTAGAGGACAAAACGACTAGCTAGGATCTCAGGGATTGAATCTTTTACCGTTCAATCCCTTACCCGCTAGCCTAGCCTCTCTGCCATTCGTTACTATCAATATCATTCCCTTCTATTACTCGTTAAAAGGGCATAGACGTCATTCCTGTTTGTCTCGTCTCACCACGTACACGTTCTAGTTATCCTAATGAGCGTCCAAAGGGTGAATGACCTGACTGAAATGTGAAACCCCAGACAGCATGCAACACAAGAATCTCTTAGTCATTGACCTGTAACTTGGTGAAGGCAATGTCACTTGCAATGGCTGTTACCATGGGAAATCGTGCGTCAAAAAGCATTGAATGGTTTTATTTAGGGCGCTGTTTTCCGTCCTAATTGCCAAAGATCACCCAAAAGGTTGCTGGCCTCATTCCAATGTGTAGCTCTCGACGACATCCATAGCGAATAGCCTTTACTCTGCCTAACGATGTGAAGTTTGGTTCAGAGGACATTGTTGTGACAGCCCCTCTTAAGGTATTAGAGTTGTACATCAAAGGGCGTTTTACCGCATCCAGACTTCCGTCTTCTAAGGGACACCCCTTATCTTTTTTTAATCCTTCGTTTATTCATTTCTCTATTAAGCTTTCCAGATTAAAAACAAATCTAAAAGAAGCCGGCAAAATAAACAATGTAGTTCCTTTACAAGAACTGCCCTCAAATAATTGCATGATAAATGAAATGAATAAAGGAATAAATCAAATGCATAACTGATACTAACGCTGATAAGAATTGAAAAGTAAAAAGTAACGATTGTCTCCGGTTTGCGCTACTTTGCGAAACCCTTTCGCAGTTTACAGAAGTCAAGTTAGATACCCTCAGAAGTGCACGGTGACAATAGCCATTTACCTGTACAACCTACGCCACGTCAGGTGGCATTATCTCAACAGTCTGACTGGCGGTGAGGTGCAGGTACCGAGCTGTGCTTCAATAGCACCGTTAACATTTAGCCTTTATCGGCAAACTTCGAGCATCACAATTCTGAAGCACTCCGGCAGTGCTGTTTAAGGTTACATTTTGAACGTTTGCTGCCATTCCGTAGTCAAATAGGCCCATTTGGTTTCTGGCGATATAATGCGATAGCCTGCTTCGTTCTTGTAGCGTTTTATCGTCCTCGCCACCCGCGTTGAAGTGACTTCGGGTTAACATTGTAAAAATCGCCGACAAAATCATGTTGTGTGCATTTTGCTAAGGCTCCCTATCTCACTTGACCCGCAACACGTTGGCGACCTCGCTGCGACCCATCGATTTGATATTACCAATATCAAGTCAAGGGTAACAAAAATCCAATTTAGGACGCATTTGTGAGATAGGGCCTTCCATCCCACTAGACGGCGACCGCACTCCGACGTCGCTGCGGCCGAGATTGGATTCGCAATTGGAGAATCTTCCAAGATGTAAATGTATGACTGAAAAGACGACAAAACGCACAAAGCGTGAATTATACTTCCTTTTTTTCTCAAAAATTTGTTGAGCGATCTGTAAGAAATAAGGTCGCAGCTCCGTCATGAGGAGGTCGGCAGCCAGGTGAAACGGTTGTATCATATTTTGAATATTTGCTGCCATTCAGTGGTAAAATAGAACCATTTGGTTTCACCTAAGGGCGCTGGCGATAGCCTGCTTCATTCTTACAACGTTTTATCGACGTCCTCGCCACCCGCGTCGAAGTGACTTTAGGATAACATGATGACAGAAGGCTACGTAGTGTGCATTTTACTAGTAAAGCATGGGCTAATTCCTCCGCTCTTACCGCACTTACAGAAAATTACTCTCTACATCACAGAATCAACAGAATTACAGAAAAAGTCGAACCGTTAATCTTCAACTGCCTCAGGAAAAGAATTTGAACCCAAGAAGTTAGAGTCAGCATTTAAACTAGAGTAGACACATGCCATACTGTCCTACATTATTTGTTTATCCTTTTCCTGTTACTTGCAATTATCCCACTGGCAAGAATTTCCAATAAGCTTATCATCAATATTACAGATTTACAGATGAATATCAACATTTGGTTTTCATGATCTACATGTTCAAAAACCATTGCTTGACATTCATGACAGCGATAAAGGTCACATGCCAGATGGTTTACGCGCGATCCTGCGGTTGAGATGGCAGCGGCACGTTTCAAACTGGGAGGTTCGGCAGAGAACAGGACAACTTATGCTACGGACACAATTGCGCCGATGCCCGTGGGGGATGTAGCCCTGGCCGAGCCCCGAAGCCACAAATTTTACCCCGGTGGACTGACGGATGACAGGGGGTAACTCTCAGCGTTCTTACGATTAGCTTACGGTGTCTTTTTGTTACCGGGTCCCGAGTTGATTTCATCTCCGAAAAAGATTCCGGGCCCGGTAGCCACAGGGTGTCCCACGAGGCAACGTAGCGGTCACACCTGAAAATAAAAAAGCCCGTTAACTATCCGGCGGGGCCCCTTTTCCCAATTGTGACCGTAGCATAAGCATGTCCTCCTTAGTACGCACGGTACGGGTACAGGTGATTTAGGGCATGTTGTAAGGATGCCAAGGACATGTCTCCCTCGGGTTTCCCTAAACTAGGTCCCACTAGGGAAAAGAGAGAGAATGGGACAACAAATGACCTGGCGAAAGTCACTGCAAAGTTATAGACAGAAAAAAAAAATGCAAATTGTGCGGCCATGCCAGACGTAGATGAATCCTTCTACTGCTGGGAAGTAGCAATGGAGCAGGCAATGGGTGGAAGGGAGTGACAGGCTGTGGTGGCCCGCAATGGCGCCAGTTGAAGAGAGATAAAATGCTTAAATTTCACTGTCAATCCTAACGTTGTCCTTAAAATAGGTGCTAGGGCATTATAATGTCGTGGGTAAAGGCTCTGCTTCAAATGTGGCTATAGCCCTGCCTGAAGCCCGTCAAGCTGTTGATAGGTTTTATTTCTAGAAGAGCCGTGCTGTTTTAAAGATCACAGATCCTATCAGGTAAAGGCATACGTAACATGTTAACAGAAGTCGCAGATTTATGAATAGGACTTATTTCGTGTAGCGTGGTTAATTTCACAAATCTTCTTAATCCAGCCTTGCGGAATTAGAAACATGACAATCTGTATTTTAAACACGCTTTAACCCTCAAAAAGCCAAATGCGGCATGTATTTTGAAGTGTCAATTCAAAATTTTCACTCCTCAAAAAATGTCTCCCGTAACTTTGTCAGTAAAGCCTTGGTTACACATAGCCGAACATGGCTCCCGAATGCTAGCCGACTCAGGTCGGCGGTAGTTCGGGAGCATTCTGACCAGTTTTTGGGCCACGCCTATCTTTGGCGCCGAACATGCGCCGAAGATGCGCCGATCATCTCCTAACCAGTACATGAATTACTCCCGAATGGGCCCCGAATGCTTTCTAGCTTACTCCCAACCATCCCGACCTTTAGCCGCAGACTGCCGAATCTCTCCTGACTAAACCCCGACCGATTGCAGACCCTCTCACGAATTTAAATGGACATATTCAGCGACTTTCAAAAGAGGGGTCATTTTCGGTTTTAATTAAAACAATCCATTCTATTATGTTGTTAACATCACCGAGAGATCGAGTTCGGATAATGGCTAGCTTTAATACTGCTTTTAGTGTTCTTCTTTGTTTTTGGTCGTGTGAAGGTCGGGGGTGATTCGCCCACGTTCCGATTGTAGTCACTTGGTTGAGAATTAGTTAGCAGAGTTTTGTCTACGGCCTTGAGGTGAGTTATGGGTAGGTTGGAAACTAGTTGGGAGTAAGTCAGTAATGTTTCTGGCGTGGTTAAGGTTCTAATTTTACTACTGACTCAATCCCGAATACCAGCCGAGCACTAGCCGACCGCGCCGAACACCAGCCGAACACCAGCCGACCCATTTCAGACCCTCCTTCCAGAGCCGAATGTTTTGAAATTTTCAAAACATTCGGCTGGCGCAGCCGAACACCAGCCGACTCAGCCGAACGCCAGCCGACTCGGCCGAACGCCAACCAAGCTAGCACCCGAATCACTCCCGAATCACTCCAACCATGGTCGGGGGAGAGTCGGGAGGCCATGATCGGCTATGTGTAACCTAGGCTTAAGCATCTGCTATAACACCTCTCCTATTATTTTTGTGAATAATGGCATAATACCTAGGAAAGTATAGAGGAAAGTCTGAATTCATTCCAAGCGGGGTCTAACTGGAACCCAGCAAAATGTGCAGTCTTCAAAACATGAAATTTCTGCCTGACCTCAATATCTATGCATTATCACAATATTACGGAGTTTTATTATATAATTTTCGTAGAAATGTACGGGGCAAAATTGTCGGAATTTAAGTCAGTACCACGAATGCACAAAATTGGTATTTCTGATCTTTTTGCATAAATCATTTCAATAAGCTGGAATTGAACACCTAAACATGTCATATCATACATATTACATTGACGAGGCAATGTATGTACAATGATCACAAAAAAATTACAAAATAAAGATATTATTGAACAAAATTTAATTGGGTTTCCGTACTGCCACTTCTGCCTCAAAAATGTTAGGGTGTTTTAAGGCTAACCGTGATTGCAATAAAATCTTATCCAAGCAGAAATGTCTCTCTCTACTCTTGAAATAAAAGAAACACTTTTCCTTCGGGGGACCAATAACAGATTCGCTGTCTTGCCGTTTTGTAACAAGGTAAATCACACGGTTATGTAGTTATATCGCCCGATTGATCTGCTGATGCCAAAATAGCCTGTAGCTATATACATGTACGTGTTGTAACTTCTGGATGGCAATTCTATCATTTCAGCAATTCACAGTGTAATCTCGACATCACTTTCCTTTGAATACAGCTTTATTCTTAGTTTATCGAGGCTCCCATACTCATGCAATCCCTCACAAAATATATTTTGAGAGTGAACAGACATGACCACTGAAAATGAACCGTCATCCTTGTCGCATGACGTCAGAAAATATATTTCTGCGAGGTTGGGAGCCCCGGTAAACTGGCACACGGGCTATAACGTTACAGATAGTTACTCGGCGAATGTAAAAAGTAGACAACATGGAATAACCAAGAACTTTAAATAAATTTTCCACAACACCCGAAGGCAAACGACAGAAAAGGCAAGACAGAGACTTGTTGATACCGGACATGACGTAACAGTCTTGTCGTTGTTTTACGTCGTTTTTGGACAGACAAGGACGACGAGGCACTGCACTGAAGTTTTCATGATAACTTATTTCAACAGTGCCACGTAGAGAACAACACTCTGAAAGTAACACGATGAAAGTAACACTCTACCTTCAGGGGACCAATAACAAATCCCTTGCTGTTTTGTAACAAGGTAAATCACACGGCTATGTAGTCATATCGCCGATGGATCTGCTGATGCCAAAATAGCCTGCATGTGATTGTAACTTCACGATGGCGATTCTATCATTTCAGCAATTCTGTCACTTAAGAGAGGTATACGTATAAACACACCAGGTCCTGTGGTTTCCTTCTTTTCTCTATATCTATAATATAGCGCGAGGCAAAGTTTACGATTGAGTTCTAAATAATGATTCATTTAAAAATTTTAACAGGCTTGCTGTGAAAGAAATTAATGCTCTCGCAGGGTTCTGTATTTACACAAAATCAGGGCCACATCATTACCGCCGAGCATACTTGAAGCCCCTACCTCACTGCAGGAGGCACGCTGGCGGCCTCGCCGCGTCTTAGATTGGTTTCGTTTTACCCTTGACTTTATAATGGGAATGTCATGCCAAACTTACGAGTATAACCAAAAGTACAACAGAACACACAAAGCGAAAAAAAAGATTAGGTGAACTTCGTTGAACTCACTATCAAATCTCTCTGTCGTATCGAGGTCGCCAATGTGCCGCATATTCAGTGAGATAGTGGCTTTATACCTCCTTCCCTACGACGGCGCATTCTGCGACCTAAAATTTGACAGAGCGCTTTACGAATTTTAAATATGAACAATAATATTTTTACGCTTTGTGTGTTTTGCTGCCTTTTCAACCCTACTTTTACATTTTGCATGGTATTCAAATGATGACATGAAGGATTAGACAAATAATATTTAGGTCGCAGCGCGATTGCCGTCCAGTGGAATGGGGGCCTTTGCGTATCATCGTGTATTGTCATCTAACTCTAGTGACCGGTCATTCGCGTCAAGCTTCTTTCTGAAAGCAGCACACGTGTATGATCATGCATTTGCCTCAACCTCCCCTGTGTACCTGGTTGATTAGATTACACTGCTTTCAAACGATATGAAACATTTTATTGAGAGTTACAGACACAGTCACAGGCATTCTTAACAGCCCACATGAATGAACAGGATTCCCGGTGGTACCAATAACCCTTTTTCTTTGTTACTCGGTACCCCATTAGCGAACATAGTCAAATGGGTAGTTATAGAGTTTTTCATCCATAGCAGACGTTACCCAAGGCACTCCATTGTGGCCTCTTGAGACCGAGATGGCAACGATGTTAGATACTTTCTGTGTGTAGGCGAGCTTAGAATGTCTGATTGTGGCGATAGAATGCCCGTCACGAGGAGTCCATGGCTGCGGCATTTCTCCTGTGGGTGCTTCAAATCGACCCTCCTTGGGCCAACCATGAGACAAGTGTCGCTTTCTATGCATGAGATGTTACACAGTACGTAGATGCACCACTGTCTGGAAGTTTACAGTGTAACCTCGAAATCACTTTTCTTTGAAGACAGCCTGGGTGGCTTCATTTTCAGTTTATCGTGGCTCCCATTAGCCTCTACCAGGCTCCGCGGATCGCGAAAATAGTAGAAATTGGCCAAATAGACTGAATTGTATGTAGGGAGTCGGCTACGGAGAGAGGGTCCAACCCTCCATGGCCAAAGTCCCCCGGCAAATGTTCTCTCTATAGCCGGCGCGGTTAGTCTGGTAGAGACTAGCTCCCATACTCATGCAATCCCTCACAAAATGTATTTTGAGAGTGGACAGAAATGACCACTGAAATGAACCGTCATCCTTGTCGCATGACGTCAGAAAATATATTGCTGCGAGGTTGGGAGCCCCGGTAAACTGGCACACGGGCTATACAGATAGTTACTCGGTGAATATTAAATAGTAAACAAGTTGGAATAACCAAGACCTTTAAGTACATTTTCCACAACACCGTAAGGCAAACGACAGAAAAGGCAAGACAGACACTTGTTGATACTGGACATGACGTCACAGTCTTGTCGTTGTTTTACGTCGTTTTTGGACAGACAAGGACGACGAGGCACTGCACTCAAGCTTTCATAACTTATTTACACAGTGCCACGTACAGAGAACAATACACCTGGATGGAGTGAGGAAAGTCTTGTAAAGTACTAGTGCCGTTCCCAAGGGCACAACATCGGTGGCGTCAGGGGATTCGAACCCGGGACCCGGGATCTGTTCTGGGCTTAACACCCTGCCGTTACGCCACACAACCCCTCCGTCTTGTCGTTGCCTCTTTTATCGGCAAAAAGCTGCTGGTGCTGCTTAGTGTGCATCATCAGAGCTCAGGCGAAATGCGACGTGACAGTCACGCTGCGCAAAAGCAATTCCCGGCGTTATCGAAAACAGTACGCTTGTTAAATTGAGTAACAATCTTTTTGACTTGCATGGGGGACTTGCATATCCAAGTTGGTTATAGTGTTGCGTACGTGAAGGGTTCAGGGTTAATATTCTATCATAATGTTTGTTTGGGCTGTCTAAGAGAAATAAACAATAAACAATAAAGATCATACGCCTCGGCCATACTGCACAATGCGATATTGCTATGACGCGGGATGTGGGAATCGTTTTTTTCTAGATTATTGGAGATGTTTACCTTCTTTTGAAGACTACGTCAAGACATCCTGAATTGTCTTCTCAATAACATATCTATTCAGAGTTTTGGTATAAACCTGGTTTTCCAGTCCTATCCTAAGTTACTGACGAAAGACAGCGGATGCTGTCTGAAACGTCTGACTGTTTCAAAATTTTATCCGGTTGCTTGTCAATGAGTAACTATTTCTGGCGTGTTTGACTTTACGAACCTTTATATCATATTGACCACAAGGCACTTCGCTGCACATGCGTACTTAGACTCGTGAACCTCCTTATTGTGAACTCCCTGGCGTTCATGTACCGACTAATTCTAAAAGGGCATTCAAAAAAAAGCGATACTTACCTGGCTGTTAGCCCTCGGGGGCCGATTTGAACCGCACATGAGGAAATGTCATAGTCACAGATTCGCCATGACGAGAATTCATGCCTTTGTGGAGGCTTCTTTCGGCGACAATCAGACAGTCTAAGTTCGCTTGCACAATTAGAAAGTTTCTGTCGTCGTCATCGGGTCGGTCTCAAGAGCTTCTAATGTCGTCCCTGTAATGACGTCTGGAATATGTTGTGACTACCCATTTACTTCTGTTCGCTAATGGAGTGCCATTGCAAGGTAACATGGATAGGGGTATAGAAACAGCAGTGAATCACTTCCATTCATGTTGGATACTCCATTAAATGTGACTTTCAATCAAATGTGGCGTCGTGTGGCACAAGTGCAGAGCGCGCGGCTGTCAAACAATGGGACCCGGGATCTAATCCCGGGTTGTGCCCAGAGACATATCCGAACTTGCGCCCCGACGTTGTGCCCTTGGGAAAGGCACTTTACACGCATTATCCCCTCAGTCAGAGGGACAAGTCTCCAACGGCAGCTGTCTTCAACTGGCGGACGAAAGCAGCGCAAGGCGGACCTCTAGTGTAAGAATCATCCGGCAGCTCGCTGCAAGCATCCCAACCAGAACCAACACGTCTCCCTCGAATTGGTGCCGCTGGAGAAGACGGATGCCCAAAGTGTGTGGTTCTCATGATAAATTCGCAACCTGTTATCCACCTTAAACAAATCCACGCGAAGGCTACCGTGCCACCCCTTCTCACTCCGATGTAGGAATTGACACGGTCATCATACTCGATGGGAATATCTGTATTTGTATCTGTACTATGTATGTGTACTATGTATCTGTACTATGTATAGGATGAATACGAATAAAGATTATACGACTGGTTGCCATAGCAATCCAAGTACCTGCAGAACTTTACTTGGATTCAGTTGCGGGCAAGTCAATACACACGTGTACTGCTTTTAAAAAGGATGTCATTGACAAAAATAGCCGGCCACAAAGACTTGCCTCACCTTTTAAGTATTCACTGTCGCGATAACGTGGATTGCTTCTTCTATACAGAACCTCGCGAGTACATTTCAGGGCAAGCCCGTTAAAAGCTGCAATATTGGTTTTCAATTCAATTTATCTGAGGTGCTCGTTCAGGCTAGCTCGTTCGTACATTTTGCCCCGTGCTTTATTCTAGACATTACACAAAGTGAAGAAAACCATAGAGTTATCAAGTGTGTTAGTACCTTGCCTAAGTGACTCTGAACTGCTGAAATGATAGAATTGCTATCGAGAAGTTGCAGTGATTACATAACTACAGCCAAGTTCGGCATTAGCAGATCCATGCGGTGATATAATGGTGTAATTATCCATGTTACATAACAGTAAGACATGGGATCTGTTAATGGCCCCTGTTGGTAGAAAATTCATGGTAAGACTGGCGTCAGTTCACAAATTACCCTCGACGGGGAGTGAATAGCAAATTTCGCGTGTATATATGCAAGGACATGGTCGGTTTGTATTTTTTTCTGAACAAAAGTATTGTGCCCACGATTAACGCGTGTGTAACGTACATTTCAATGTGTTTCTAATTCATTGGGGCTGTATTAAGGATTTCGTGGCGCTGTAAAAGATTAAAAGTCAGGTCACTTACCAGTAAGAAAGATTGCGCCCTAAAGCCGGCGTCACGATTCATGCGTGCGTTGGCCGAATTTGTAGATCGCCCGAAGCTCGCCGAATTTCAAAATGGTCCGAGCGCCGACCGTATTTTCCAATGAACTAAAATTAAAAATCGCCTATGAGATTGTACCATCTCTTGGACATGGACGTAGTCAGAATCGACTAACCTGGTAAAAGGCCAATATTTGGATCAACTTTGATTTCTAAAAATCGCCCGAAGCCCGCGTAATCGACAGGACGTCGGCCATACTTCGGCCGATAATGCACATTTGAAGCTCGCCAACACGTCGGTCGAGCTGAATTTCTTATTTGTGACGGGGACTTAAGCAAGCTTACAGGATACTAAAAGTTTGACAAATCGAAAAAAGAACTTGTCACAACTGCAGTGACGTTTCCCCAACAGTTAATGCAGATACAGAATCCGGTAACGTAGTGGTGCCTGTTATCGCGTGGTACCCATCATCTTTCACTTTGGATCATGTCCATGTGTCGAATGTCGAGATGTATTACATAGAAGCCAGTTCTCATGAGAAATAAAGAGTGGCATAATTATGATCCTTAGTCATGACACTCATTTATTCAAAGCCACGAGATAGGTTCTCATCCAGCGACAAACTCCTGATACTGTATAAACAAGTTGCGTCATGTATGACGTATTTCAGATGTAGTTCGACACCATATATTTCGTCAGTTTCTTTCTAACTCGCACGATAGCTAGTAGTTTTAAAAGAAGCTGACGTCAAACCTTTCTTTGTTATTTAAAGTATATGTGGCGATAGAAGGTTTCAAACTCTTTCTAGTTTTAGAAAAGTTTGCTAAAACCCAGCGACCTCCCTCAACAACGAAATGTTTTCAAACATTAAAAAAACATTGCTGTCTTGCCTTCATTGCGTGAATTACGTGCATCTCGATGTTGGTGAAATCTGCTGCGTAACATAAATCATAAGCTGCGTCAGACAAAGAGGTGGACAAACATATTGGGGCAATCATTTTGACCCCTTTTTTGTTTGTAGTTTTTGTAGACTAATTTGGACAATCAAAGTGCAATTTCTTTCTGAAGTGACTGAAGTGGAAGATAATGGGCCCCCAAGCACAATTCTGCACCATAGACACCATTTTTCAGATAAAAAATATGCCCCTAAATTTTGAAGCTCTGCTGCAGTACCTTTGGTACCCGCTAGAAGGCCCATTATCGAACTTGACCTTCCTTTCGGTAAATCCTACCCATCCCCCTTAATATCATAAGGATCCATCAACAGCTTCTCGAGTTATGCTGGCGACATACAAATACACATCCACACAAAGCCCGCTGCACTACCGACGGAAAATACCAGGGGAACCATTTTTGAACTTGACCTCCATTTCTACAACATCTACACACCTGCAAAAAATCATGAAGATCCATCAACGTTTCCGTCACTTTTTTTGCCTACATACAAACACAAAAAAATGCTAAGTCCGCTGCAGTACTATTGAAAAACGCAAGGTAAACCATTTTCGAACTTGACCTTCCTTTACACAACCACTACACACCTACCAAAAATCATAAAGATTCATTGAAGTTTTCTTGAGTTATGCTCCTGACATACATTCAGACCCACCCAACAGATTTTTCAACCGAAAACATAATCTTCTCCGAGTACAAGTACTCGGCGAAGATAATGACGTTTTGAATAAGTCGCGCGATAACTAGTACATCTACGTTAGGTAATGATGGGGACGATAATGCTGATGACGATCGCGCGAAGGTCTAGCCTCCTTCGCGAACTTCCACGAGCGCTGGCGCGTTTATTGTTGGGTAGGGGGCGTTGATTCACGATTTTCAATATGTAGGCCAGGTTCCTTTGCCGGTAAGGCCGTGTCTGCGTACGCTACCACACCCATCCCCGTCCCCCAGCACTCGTGGAAAGCCGCAAAGGAGACTACGATGTACACCAAATATAAAAATTTCCATGCGTTAAAAGATGACAGGCACTGTGGCTAGGCATACACTATAATGGTGATGAGAGTCATGTCTGGCACTAATGTCTCCTGTCTGATCCTTAAGTAAGGAAGAGCTCTCACAAAGAAGCCGCACGACTTGTGCTGACCCATAGTACGGCCTGTTGTGCGTCAAAGGAGCACTAACCGCCTCTATACAGGGCCTTTCAGCTCTGATGAGTCATGTTTGCTGATAAGCGTCTGTAGATTTTATTCACATTAGTACCTAACGACCAAAACGTGAGTAGTCCAGTGGTTACTGACCCTGCCTTTGGAACAAGAGGTTGAGAGTTCAAATACCAGCTGGTGTCTCTCAATCGTCATGCACGCTACTGGAAAGGTTCGCAGTCCTTAGGTTGGTCCACTGTCCATTGTACTTGTCGAGAAGAGCTAAGGAAAATTTCCCGATACAGTGATTCTGTAAATATTCAGTACATAACGTCTATCTTCTCTGTCACAACCAGTGGAAGATTAGCTCTTCAGTGCAGTGAGATAAACTGGTTCGAGATCACTTTTCACAGGCCCCAGACATTATCTTTGCCTAATGACAGGAGTTTCGGCGCTAGCAGAGGCGTCATTCAACTTCCAGTGAGATAAAAACCTCCTTGGCAATCTGTATGAGATAGCATGAACGTTACTGTAATCTACAAATGTGTGCTACCATCCCATTATAATTGCTAACGGCTCTTTATCAGCCACAATGCGCTAGCTGCCGGCCGCGATAGTCGGAAGTTCCTGTTGCACTATCTGTACCTGTCTGCGTTTGTTTTATTCCAAGTGTCTATTAAGTAAGCTTTGGTCTTAATTCTTGAAAAGACACATACAGACACGAGCTTACCGATGTAAACACAAAACACATACCGAAACACACAAACACACAGAGAAACACACACTCATACATTTACACATATATATGCCACCCTCGTAAACCAGGACCGCCTATCGCTCGACGTAACATCGCGAGCGTAAGCGGCCCTGGTAAAATGGACCGCTACATATGGTTATAGCTACGTCACCTGCTTCCCCTCATCGGAAGCAGCGCGCAAAGAACGCTGGGAAGCTATCAACCAATCAGGTTACGTGTTACATCGTTGCTTTGGTTACCCAAAACAAATGTCAGCCCATAGTTGTTTTGGGTACCCAAAGCAACGATGTAGCACGTAACCTGATTGGTTGATAGCTTCCCAGCGAGGGTGATATATGCAAACAGACGCATTAATAATAATAATAATAATACCATTTAATCTTCCATCGTTATAGTAGTACAATGATATTCACTTGAAATTTACATCATGGATTAGGCATGTGCAAAGACCGTTTCACTACTCCTAGATTTACATGCATCTTAAGTAACCAGTGGTTGAATGGACTCGGACTCTTACATAACCCAAGAAAACATAACTTTTAGTAATGGCCATCACTAGATTTCTCCTCAAGTCTGAGGATTAGTTTAATGTCTATAAAAGACCGATATTTCAAGGTTTCTAAATCCTACCGTGGGTAGTTGTGAATTCACGCCGGGTAGATTCTAATCTACATAAGCTTTCTGCACGTTAGACCTGCTCGTAACGAGAACCATTACCTTTAACAAAACAGCTTTTTCTGAAAACTTAAAGTTCTAGACGCTATCTTGGTAACTCCTACACAGGTTCACAGCTTTATAGGTCTGAGCAACTTGGAAAAAACGATTTTGTTAACTACATCATGTATCTTCTTATCTTCTAGGTCCATCTTGCAAAAGTTCTAAGTTTCGAAAACTTTCCCCTAGAGCAACTGAATTATCAAATCGCGTTGTGACAATAAAGGCAAAGATTGTTTCATAGGATTCTTTCTGCGTTGCCATAGCGTATGGTCAGTCTTTAGGCGCAGGTATGGAAATACTGATCGTTAAATTTAGTTGAGTCTCACTATTGGAAACACACAACATGTCCTTACAAGCTATGGCGCAAAAAAGCACCATACTCTTCACACTATAGATGCTTGCATGTGTGATATAACATGCAGGGCGCATGGAAATTATGCGTCACTCTCACTAAGTATTAATGTATTTATTCATTTATTTGTAGACAGTTTTTATTTCGTTCTGGCCTAAGACCGTTTTCTCTTCACTTCTCCATATATCAGCGACATTTACAGTGGTTAACGCTGTGGATTGATCATCTGATGTAAACTGGCGATGAGCTAATGTCTAATACCCCAAAAAGCATCTAAGCAGGGGACTTCGCCTCCGGGATTGGCCATGTCAAAAGGTATCCATGTCTATTGACGGTTACTAAGACCACGGAACTTTATCTATCGAACGTGAAGCCCACTGCACCTTTGAATTCTTCTACCTCACTAACGGTTGCTGTATGATATATAAAAGAGAAAGTAAAAAGACTACAGATACGGTTTTACACCTGCAGTATATTAATCATGCTGCATTTGCGCAAACAATACCACTCGCATCTCTACAGGGACACAGAGTAAGACACAAAGTACACTATTTATATACACGAGGTTCTTTGGGATATGTGAATACATATGTGGGTTTAGACACAAAGAAGAAAATTATATATAGCACAATATCGAGTTTGTGCAGAAAATTCAAAACGACTGCGATACCCGTACCCGTTAGATTTAAAATGCAACACACGGAGTCCTAAATCTTCTCTTTGGAAACGGGCCAAATGTGGCATTTTCTTCTGGCTATGTTTATACCTTCATCTCTTGTAAAGGCTTGAGTCGGATTCACGACCGATTTTATTGATACCTGAAGTAATGATTCATGACCCCAAGGATGTTGTGGGGACTGATGTCTACACGTACACGGTCTGTGTAGATGTAGCGAGATGAATCCAGCCTAAGACGAAGCTTAGAAAAGTTTTGAACTTAAAGAAAGAGTACCGTTCATATTTACTCTGCAGTTCGTTGACCAGAACCTTATGTAACTCTAGCACCTCTAGTTAAGTTGCATAACTCGACATCTTGACATAACGAGGTGGGCAAGCATACTAAAAATCCAATAATATTCCCATTAGTGTATTGAAGAGAACTGGTCTGAAATGACTGAGGTCCATAAGCTTCCTTTGGGACCAACTACGGCAGAAATAATGGTCTTACCAGAATCTGCTCGGATAGCAACTTGGCAGCAACACATTTTACAATGACATATATGTCCGTGCCATGCATCGGTACTCTACATTTTATTTCTCTCTCTATAAAACGATTTTCACCACCAAGGTATAAAGCTACAGAGGCCTTAGCTTTTTGCAGCGGTGGCCATCTTCCACAACAAATCGGTATATTCACGATTTATCATAATATAACCAGTACAATCTAGATATTATTCAGATGGGTTTGATTTTAGTACTATCATCTCAAAGCTGGCCTACCAGCAAAATGCAATGTCACCTCATTTACTTGTTTACAGGAATCTACAGCATATTTCATTAGAGCTGTTTTTCAGGTAATCCTGATTTGACATTAAAAGCAATGATATTAACAATATGCACTACAACATCAATTTTACAGACTCCTGACATTTAAGTCTGTAACTTATCGGTTTCCCAAAAGTAGTCCGCTTCCACTTGATAGCAAGCTGTTTCACGAGGAATAAACTCCCCAGCAGGCATATCCCCATAGATCAAGTTGAAAATGAACGCCTGGTGAAAAGTACCTCCTGAGTAGATCCTTGAAAGGATCTCCTGGGGAGCTTTTAGACTCTTCAAATTTTCTTCAGAATTCATCTTCCGTCCTACAGTGTTGTAATTTTGAATAACGATTCCATTTGTATAAGCGGTATTTTGCGGGCTTTCTTAATGGCTAGTAGCAGCAGCGAAAAGGCATCCCGCTTGCACTATTCGCAATAAAGGAAAGTGAGACCTTATTAAACCACAAAAGGCACCAGGAGGTACGTACGATATACAAATAATTTTGTCAATTTCTTTTTTCATCAACATGTTAAATTTGAACAATGCAATTAAGCAAGTTGGTTGACCGTTTTTATCGGTATAGAGAGAAATAAGCAACAGGTGGCTTATAAACACAGCGGTCTTTCAAATATGATTTGATGCTGAAATTTGATGAAGGATGATTTGCAGTAAAAATCTAATTATATTCTTCTAACACGTCGGTCATATATCGTTTCGTACAGTATGCGGAACTACTGGGATCGGACGCCCATAGAGTGATGTATTGATGATAACATTACAACTTACAAAATGCTGTTACGTTCATGAATGTTGGACATCCAGGTAAAAAGATACGCCAAAGTGGTTATTCAAACAAATGGACAAACCATTCTTAAGTATCTTTTTCACAATAGGATACTTCTTTTCTAATTTTACCACCATTCAGGTCCATTCAGAAGGATGGACATTCCAGATGTCAAAGATGACAAACACAACAAACATACAGAAGGATACGAGAAACAATGTGCTATCTTTTCAAATATAAAGTTCCGTAGATTAGATCGGTTCTGCGTGTAAAATGAATATTAACTATAACGCAAAGTTGAAGACACTTGTTAAAAAGTATAAACCCCTGGAAAGAGAAGAGAAATCGTAAACACGCCAGTACCAATGGAGCCACCCCTACTGTAGTGTCAGCTTAGCTGTGTGGCTAAAGACAAAGTGCTGTTGAGGAGGATCTCCGGATAGGTTCGAGCGGGAGTTAGTAAGACTGTAAGTAGTGTGAAAAAGTTTTCAAAACAGTTCTATCCGCATGTACTGCCCTGAAATATGACTGTACATGCCAATTTGTAGGGCCTTGTAACACCTTAGCAACCTTTGACATACGAGTGCAGTATATAGCTTTTACTAAAATGTACCGTCTTCTCACGTCAATGCAATGCAACGTCAAGTTACGTCCAAGGATAGACTCATCTCCCAATATAACATTATGTACGACACTGTCTACAAAGCAACTCTTTCGGTGTCCTTATTTCACCTCGCCTACTCAGTAACCTAGGGCATTTTTCAAGTCCGCGCTGTCGATTTCCTGGCCAGAGCCACGTTGATATGCTTTTAAAGGAGCTTCTATTAGGTACGGTCACGGTAATGTATAAGGTCAGTGTACGGGTGACTGATCTTTATTACTACAACGCTGTGAGATGGTTTTACTTTGAGTTTTTTTTCTTCGTCTCGAAGCGCGTCGTGCAGTGGGGGATACATGTAGGCATTGATAAGCTATAATAAACGAAAATGGACAAGCTGCGTGACTGAGAGTTGAGAATTTGAATAGATTCACCGTAACTATCTCACTTGTGCTGAAAGGTTAATAGCATGGTCAGCAAGTTTGGGATATGCTTTGAAATTCTACATTCGTTAAGATTTCTCACAGCAACATTTATGACCTTTTGAAGGAAGATTTCTTCCTCTATGCTCGGACTTATTATTTCAAGTATGACTACGGTTGAAATCATTTTATATAATCAAGAAATGAAACCTAAGGAGTATTTCTAGGGATTAAGCTGCGTCGATACAATTTTTGAAGCATACTAACACTGACAGTTAGTACAATTATCGGTTAGCTAGCACCAGTACCAATTCAACATTGGTCAAGAACCGCTTGCCTAGACCGGTACAAAACACGTCAGGGTAACTAAAGCTCCCCTCTCATGATCACTGGACCCGCAGCACGCTGGCGGCGTCGCTGCGTCCTAAACTGGACTTGTATGAATAAGTCGTCCACCAGTTATTCCCAGTTTAGCACGCATTAGAGCATTTTCTCCATAAAACATCAAACAGGAACAGAGTGAACTTTATGGGCTTCAATAAGTATAGGCTTTCTTCTAAGTTCATTTTGGCTTACTCGCGACTCAGAATGGCCATTGACCTCGTCAAGTTAAACCCAAGCATGCCCAAATGTCAATAATCCTACTTGAGCTGTGATATATCATGACATACTTTGATGTAAAGGCTTTTTCAAGACACATTTGCACAAACGTTAAAGTTAAATGTGCACCTGTCATACTGCTTGCCTAACAAACGGAACTATCTTCGGGTAAACATTATTCATGCAACCATTACACGTCCGCATAACTGGTGTTAAAGCGCCTCTCGGTGATAAATGGCGTTCTTTGACTGTCAATAAACATTTTCTGTTATCTAGCTGGAGAAAAAGACAAATGGAATGTTATTGCATAATCAACGAGAAACTACCAATGCAGTCTTTATTGAATAGATGTTACTATAATTGGTCATTTCATGATCATGGACTCAGTATTTTCTGACAAGAAGAAATTTAAGACTGTTTTCTGTTTGGTTTTGTTTTGTTTTGTTTGGTATGATTTAGATTGTGTTCAAAACCCCTTGAAAATCCAGTAGATTGTTTGTAATCAGTGCAACCAAGCGTGCCTAGTTATGAGGTCTGCAAGTCTACGTGATGATTCGACATGGGTTACATATTAGGTTTTCTGTTGTTGATTTGATTTGATTGATTTCTTTGGCTGTACGAAAAGTACAGCCAGGGCTACCCAACTAGCCGAAGACTATCATAAAGGGTTAGCCCTGGTAACAGAACAATATTCAGAAATTGATATAAACCTTCACAAACACATTGACACGTTTACGACTAAAATACATATAAATGCGTACACAAGATACAAGACTAGAATACATAGATATTTTTTTACAAAACTATCACAAAAATAAAGCGCATATGAAAAAAGGGTTGCTCGAGACTAAGCTATCTATTAAATCGTTAACAAAGCATAGGTTACTAAGATATTTTGTTAACCCCGATATCCTTTTTTCAAGAACAAGTGCAATTAATCATACGTTCACAGGGTTCTCGGTTGGTCTTATTTACAATTGGACAAATCAAATTCAGGGGAGCTTTGAATAAATCATGATAATTTTGACAATGAACGAAATATGCATTTGATTCTTTGCATTCACCTCCATCTACACTTACAGAGCCTTCCGAGGAGCCCACTGATGTAACAACAAAGAGCCATATCAAACACATCTCTTTCGTTCAAAAATTGTACAGATAAATGATATACACAGTATTTTCTTGGGGTTTGAAAAAGACCGTTGCAGGACTCCGATGACTTATCAAGCTTCAAGCCTCAGGTGCCACTTAACGATTTTTAGGGATTTTAAAAACCCCTACGGTGGCACATTTGGTATAAGCCTGCTGTCACGCTCCGTACATGATGCGACCCGTGTGGGCTTTTATTTTTGCGCAGAGAGGCGGAGAGCTCACTCATGTCGGTGACAGCATAGAGGCACTAGGAGTGGAGCAGCGGCGCTTATAAACATCTGCGGGGGATACAACAGGAAACAGACAGGTAAATACTTCGTATTTTTTCTTCATTCCGTAGTTTCTTCATTTATTCCATATATAATATATACATTTCCCAAACTTTCATTTTTCAACATTTTATTCATTTATTTATCAATTTTTTATGTATTTATATATCGTAAGTCCCTTCTGTTGAATCGAGCTGATTGATAAGTAAGGCGGTCCGTAACAGGTAAACATAATTTTCTAAATGGTCTTGTACAGTGCTTCAATTGCGAATGTTGATTGTTCCGTAATTAGAGTTACGTTTCGTTGACATTATCTAGAGTTATTTACCAGTAAACATCCCTTGAGTGGGTTGATCTTAAGTTAAGATTTTAATTACTCTTATCATTAAAAATCTCCTTGTTTGTTTTTATTGTATACCCGGTAAACCGCCTCATGGTGTAACACACCAGGTTCGTCCTGAAGAGTACAAGCTGCATATCCGGACGAATTATATGATCCACTCAGACCGGGAAGAACCCCTACTCTTTTCGATAAGTGCGGTGGGTTCTTTAACGTGCAAGAGGTTTGGCTCTCCTGAAACATGGGACCTCCATTTAACGTCTTATCCGAGGGACGTCCCTAACCGAAGTTCGGTACTCATTTACAGTGAAGTGAGGGAAGTCCTGTAAAGTGCCTTTTCTAACGGCACTACATCGGGGCATACCGGTGGTTTCGAACGCGGGACCTCTCGGTTGTAGGTGAAACACCCTACCGATTGCACCACACGATGCCACACGATATCCTTTTCCTTGCACCTGTCGCGTTGCTGTCAATGGAATGATGAGTCCAGGAGCAACCGTCGATTGTCCATCCTTTTTTAATCATATTTATATTTTACTACTTGTTAAGGAAGACTGCCAACGTTGCAACGATTGACAATATTAATCAAACATAGAATTGTGCATGTGTACTTGCTTTAATCCATGGAGGATTCATGGTTTCCTGAGGGTATAACATCTGTTGCTGCTACTCTGAGAATCACGACTCGATATCATCTACATGTCAGGCACGGAGCAGCGGGGTGGTTTTGATTAAGATGAAGCACTAATTCTCCTTCAGTCAAACAGCCTGCCTAACAGCTCTTTATTATCTCGTTGTTCTCTGCACAGTTCGTTATGTCCAAAGAGTAGAGGGAACGGGGCTGTCTTCGGCTTTAAATTTTAATTTCGTCCCACTCATTGTTCGTTATGCTGTTAATTTCGGTGGCATATCTGTCATCTTAAGCTTACAAAATACAGTTGTATCACTTTCATCTCATAAAGTTTAGATTTTTTGACAGACGATGTGAAATCTATGTCCATAATAATAAGTAAATTTCCTTCCCGGGACGGACGGAAGGACGGGTCCTGAAAGTAGCCTTGAGTTGGTCCTGGAAACGTCTGAGGCATTTGTAGTTTAAGTGTGATAATTGCTGATATCGTGAATAAGATATGTGGAAGATTAATCACAGGGTCTTAACGCGGCTTAAAGCAGTGTACATAGCTACGCAATTTTAACCTTATCAGTTTCACATCAATTACGCATGTGCAGTAACAACATACCGAGCGTATGCAGCATGACTGTATTTTGTTTCTATCAATTAATCAACAAGAGAAGGTACAGGACGCAGAGTTGATGCCCTCTAGCAAGTAGTTAATATTAACATATTCATCACCACCTGAAAATTAAAATCAAAACTTACAAAGACGGATACAGCTACAAATACAAATACCACAGCCAGACACCGCTGGGCAGGACATGTAGCGAGCATTTACAGGACAACAGGTGGACACCTAGACAGTGGAGGTGACCCTGTATCACATGTAGGGGCAACTTAGCTAAACACCTGGGCGCTAGCTACATGGTCAAGAACTGCGAGACTAAAAAAAAGACTGGACTCAGTCAAAGGAGTGATAACACCATGGAATGATGAATGCAGCATTTGGGTTGGGTAGTCCAGGATGGAATATACATGTAAAGTTTAAGGCAGTATAAAATGTTGATACTCTCTCAATGCAGGGGCTTTCAGCTACGTGATACATTGTGAATGTTGAAACGTCTGCGACAGATTGACGAATGCTTTATCTCAACAACTAGTTTCCCTCTCATAAGCAATTAAGGCCAAGTGTTCGCTTTCTACGAATTCGGTTTCTATTTAGGCCGACTGCTATTATCGGGTGTGTCAGAAGAAGATTTATATAACGTGATTCAAGGAAAGATGCCTGCATTCAATGTGTCGTTATCCCAGCAACTAGTTTCCCTCCCAAAGAAATTAAGCCAACTGTTCACTTTCTACGAATTCAGTTTCCATCTATAGACCGACAATAATCATCCAGTGTGTCAGAAAAAGGTCTATATGATTTGATTCAAGGAAAGATGATTTCACTCTTTGTATGTAATTTCATCTCAACGACTAATTTCCTTCTAATCAGGCCGGGTGTCTATTTCATACGGATTCGGTTTCTATTCAGGCCGTGTGCAATTATCAAGTATCATGTTAGAAGGAAGTTTGGATGATTTGATTCAATGAAAGATGCCTGCATGTATTTTATGTTCATTCCTAGTATAGTCTCCAAGCAGACCCAACGGTTGCAAAGACCGTATCCAACTGGCAGAAAGAAATTTGGGGGCAATCCGGGACGGTGCCTGACAACTTCCCTGGGTGACTGGAGCTTCTCTGGCTAGCTTGTACGATTTTAGCACCGTGGAGATCTTCTTGCAGATTAGTTCATTCGAGCAACTAGTTTGTAGCCCCTTCTATATGCAAGTAGGGCAAGTGGCCACTTTATACACATTTGGTTACAATTCAAGCCCACTACAATTATCAATTATGCCAAATGAGCGTTTCAAGAAGTTGATTCCATTTAGAAACTACGTATTTGTGAATCTGTGTCAGGCATTCTACCACGCCACCTGCGTCGAGCCTTCTCTACCAGACTAAACACGCCGGCTCAAGGAAAATATTTGCCTGAGGGAAGTTTGTCCACCGGACGGTTTCATTCGCAGGGGAAGGGAATTCAACATTGCCGTGAACTGACTCTACAGGCAATTTATTCCCCTTTTTCCCAAATTCTACGATCCATACACCCGTAGGATGGCGGAGAGAAAGGCGAATCCGTTGTCTCGACGACTATGTTTCCTCTGTAAGTGGATCCGAACTGGGTGTCCGTTTCACACGGCTTTTAAACCCTTAAGTCCATCAATCTATGTTCAACCACTTTCCACTTTCCCCCGAAGAGGGTGTGTAAAATGTAAAAGATCGATGTAAATGTGAGGCTTAAGGGATGGATTCTACATCTGCATTGACAGTCATAAATTGCTGAAAACAGCAATATCCGGAGCATGTTCCCGTAGTTTTTCATCAGCGACAGTAGGTCTGCAGTAGAGGACATTCTATTTTAGCACGTATTACTAGCCTGGCAATACTTACAGCCGGAGCATATAAGAAAATTAAGCATATCAAGAGGAGCGATCTGTGTATGTGTGTGTTTTTGTGTGTGGTTGTGTTTGTGTGTATGTGTGTGTGTGCGTGTGTGTGTGTGTATATGTGTGTATTTGTGTGTGATTGTGTGTGTAAGTCTGTGTGTCTGTCTGCTTGTTTGTTTGTTTGTTTGTTTGTTTGTTTCTTTGTTTTTATAAGCGGATATTTTTGTTAAGAAATGAAATTCAGTTTTTTTTACCCGGCAGGAAGTCAGCAGTATATAGAAAAGAAGATAAATAGCGTAGCACAAGATCCATGATGGCAACATTTGTCCGTGGGGATCTGTATATTGGTATTCCTAAACACTAGCTGTCAATACGTTTCCTGATATTTACAATTGCAAAGCATATCGTATGACATAGATGAACTGTTTTATCTGACTTATAAACATTGCTCTGGCTTATTAATCAAAACATGTCCTAGCTGGATCCCAATCAATGGATCTTTGTATGTGATAGCAAAACACACATGACATTTATTGTTCAATCAATAAAACCAAGGTTGTTACTGACGCAATGTATATAAGGCGCAATTCATCAGTGACATTGAGCTAGACAATAGTCTGTTTCTCTTCTCTGTGGTGCCGCTGATATAAGCAAATTACTTTAGTACGACCAGCACTGCGCTGTATCATTTTCTTTGCATCTTGCAACTAGAGTTCCACGACCTCATACCTTCGCCAAATGATTTTAGCTGTTATGACTGACGTATCGTGAGTGTTTCTCATTAATTACAAATCATACCAGTTGAACATCTTCTCCACCCAAATAACAGAAGTTGTCCAAAGTATGAGCGTAACAAAGGGGGTTGTGCTAACATTAATAATCAATTAAGCAAAACCCTTCAAACTTATACCACTTACCCTGTCCAAAGAGCCATCTACCACTAAAAAAATCAGGACCATAGCATGATCAGAACACGAGATATCAAAACAGGAAGTTCCGCTGCAGTACCGTAACCAGTCGACCCAAAATCTAATCATTTTCAGATCTCATCAACACCAAATATCAAGACAATCCATCCAAGCCTTCTTAAGTTATGCTGGTCATTTGCATACACATACACACACGCGGAGGTAATAATTCCAAAGCAAGTAAATTCTATGGATGACAGTTGCTCCTGGCGATGTTCTTCCCCTGATGTGGAAAAAGGGCACAGAAATTTCGTTCTCTTCCGGTGATGGTCAACATGATAAGAAAATACAAAAAAATGGAAACACGTCCTATGGTAGCCTTCAGTTAACTTGTAGAAGTGAAACTAGCTCTGTAGTTGTAGACGTGTCACTGGTGTGGTAACCTTGAATGTAGTTGAAGGGACACTGCTAGTACCTATGCAATGTTATGGTTCATGAGTATTGTTTGTGTCCAGGAGCAAAAACAGGCCGCAGGTCTAAGTGTGATTTTCTCCTTGGTAGAGTAAATAAATGGAATGAAATGAACAAGTAGGCTAACACATTTGTGTCACTTTCTGCACTTCGTGGATATAGGGGGAAAGGGTTTGGTGACTGTGATGCGTTCACCGTTTTTTCCGCTTTGTTGCAGCTTTTAACTGACATTTAAAGTGCCTATTTTTAAATCTGCCCAGCTTTCTTTTGCACTTAATCATTATATCTAAAGTCTGCAAAGGATGTCATCCATGAATTGTTTTTACTGTGGCCTAAATACAGAAAGCTGTACATGAATTGATTTTTGTCGTCTGAACCAAAGAATGCATTTCCGAGAAAAAGTGCCAGTAAGGAACTGAGATGCATAGCTGCATGGGAAGCCATCGCCACTCGAGACTGGGAGGCTCGGTATAAGCAAGAAAGCGAGCAATATATTATCATGGACACGTAAAGTTGCCCTACGTTGGCTTGACTGGTTCTCAGAAGCCGGTCCCTACTGCATGGGTGCACAATAAATTTGATTGTCGGCAGGATAATGGCCTAAGCAGCTTTGAGTCTAACATAAATTTTGCTAAAGCACCATAGTATTACTACTTAGCGGATCTTTTTTATAACAACTGCAAAGCAACTCGCATTACTGTACACGTCGTTTCTAACCAGATATTTACCACAGGTGGGCTTGTAGGCCATCTAATGGTCTCATTTACGTCATTCATGTACGCACATTGCCAGTTGTTTATATCCCTGTATCCGACAACAGACGTATAGCGTAGTTTAAAGCGGCTACATAAATCATGTTGTAATGGGACCGTACTAATCAGCTGCAGCCTTCGTTATTGTCTTTGTGCCGTCCTGTCTCTGTGATCTACCTTGTCTTGCGTGTGGACGTTAATCAGGGAGGTTGTTATTCCCAAATGTGCGGCACTGATGCAGTTGTTCGATGATTACAGTCCTCGTTTGACAGATTGAGAGAAGAAACGACGGAAACGTGATTTACCAAGTCATAACGATGTGCGCTGTTACTGCGGCGCCCATTGTGAATGTCATCAATCACAATCAGACACCCCGTGTTTTACTTATTTAACATCACATTCGCCTAGGGCGACAACCTCCGCAAAACAATTTGAGTCCTTAATGAAGTTCATGGATAGAAAATGAACTTTTTATGTTTTGAATGCTTTGTTGTCTTTTAAGTCGTACTTATGCATGATTTTCCAATTATGAAGTCAAGTGTAGAACAAATCAAATTTAGGACGCATCGAGGTCGCTAACGTGTCGCGGGTCCGGTGTGATAGGGGCTTATCCGAGTACACGATTTGGAAGTTACCTTTTACATATGTTTAACAAGATAAACCCTATCGCTCTATGTTGATTCATTTCATGTTCGTTGTGGTCAGCTTTTAAAACCATTTGGCATTCCTTTAAGTGCCTTATAGATGATCAGTGTTTTTCGTACATATTATATGATTATTGTAAGGGTGAGAACTCGGTCACTCATGTTCTATGGTGACAGAGATTCTTCAGATCCTGTTGGACTAACTTACAGTGATAAAGAATTCTGCGCTCATATAAGAAAGAGTTCCCTTGTGTTGGAGCTGAATGGCCATGCAATCTCGAGCAGCTCTCGGGAAGGAGGCTCAAACAGTCCTTGACAATGAGAGATTATGCAACACAGGCTACGGTATGATATATGGTATTTCAGCAAGTTTTACTAGCTTGGCAATACGTACAACACAGGAGCCTACATGAAAAATAAGCATATCAAAAGGAGCGACGTGTGTAGGTGTGTGTGTGTGTGTGTGTGTGTGCGTGTGTGTGCGTGTATGTGTGTGTGTTGTGTGTGTCTGTGTCTGTGTGTGTGTGTGTGTGTCTGTCTGCGTGTGTCTGTGCGTTTGTGAGTCTTTGTGTGTGTTTCTGTTTGTGTAACCGGCTATTTCTGTAAAGCAATGAATTTCAGGCTATTTTGACTGCCAGGAAGGCAGCAGTATATAAAAAAGCAAATAGATGGCGTAGCCCCAGAACCGTGATGGCAACTTCATTTTTCCTTAGGGATCTGTTTATTGGTATTCCTAAATATCAGCTGTCTATACTCGGGGAGGAGGCTCAATCAGTCCTTGACAGCGAGAGATTGTGCAGTACAGGCTATGCTGTAATGGTCCAGTTCCAAGTTACGTGTCGTTCATCAAGGGACCCATATGCATGGTGTGATTGATGGCTGATTAATACATGTTTCCCTGTTACCAGGAATTCATTTCCCATGTTGACCTCCCGAAACTGCTTCAGGAATATGATTTTGTGCAAATGCCAAGGCCATCGCTCTAGCAAGCTCATTTCCCACGGAGTCCTGTCATCATCGCTGTTTGATGTAATTTGTAATAGCTGTGTTTTACTCAGGAGAGGGAAGAACACGCTGGCATCGGTGCGTAGTGGTGTCGGGGACGCAGGCACGATTATCGAACGACCGAAAAGCTTCTCGTGGATGACGTCACGAGTGCAACGTTAACAAGTGAGTGACGTACATGTTAAGAAAATTATTTGCTTCAAAGTTGATCTACTATTTCATTTGTATATGCGTCTTCATATGGATTGCTTGATGAATAGCACACTGACACCAACTACTTATTGATTTTGTTCTATTCAAATTACTCGATGAATATTGTCTTGACTGCAATGGTACCATGTACTCTTTTTTCATAACTGCGCCATGATTTCACATCCGAGTTGTTCTTCTAGTTTTTACTTCAGCCAGAATTACTCGATAAATGTCATCCTCTGATCTATAGGCGACTTGTTGGCTATGTTAAGGACTGTGTGACGTAAGTAGCAGCTAAAGTCTAACGATTATGGTTATTGCCAGGGATTGCCGCGTCTTCTTATCAAGCACGATTACAGGACTCTGTTGCAGTGAGTTCAAATATTCACACTTCTTCAAAGCCCGAAGAATGATATACAAAGATTCGATAGATTTCAACTTTTAGATCAAAATAGAGAGGTCTTGTCCACAGGATCTAGTTCTTTGTCCAGTGGTTTCCATCAAAGATTTAGCAGACAAACGTAATATTATCTTCTTAGGGCTTGTCGGCAGTGTTGTCGCGTATACGCAGGCTCTATCTATCCATGCATCTATCTCCTTTTACCCGGCCCCGTGCAGAGTGGTGTGTGATATAGTTACCAATAATATGTTGTCTGTGTTAAGAACGGTGTGACGTTAGTAGTAGCTTAAAGCGGTACGATTATGGTTATTGCCAGCGATTGCAGTGCCTTCTTATCTACAGTGAGATCACACAACTCTGCTGTAGTTAGCACAAATGTTCAGTTTCTCCAAGGCAGACATAAAACTAGCACCTGAATCATACAACAAATCAAATTATGTCAACTTTTAGGCCAATAGCGAGGTTTGGTGCACAACATCTAGTTCTCTGCCCAGCGGTTTCCATCTGAAAATTAGATGACAGTCACCATCTCCTCAGGGCTTGTGGACAGCTTTGTCGCATATAAGCAGGCTCTGTCGATCAATCTCCTTTTACCAGGCTCCGTGCATAGTGATGTGCGATGTAGGTACAGATAAAATGACTGTTTGCGGGGGACAAATCTACGGGACCAACGCTTATCCTACGGGAAGTCCCAGAAATATCGCCTGCCCTGTTTCCAGGTGCGCAATGACGCACGTGAACAGATGTGATAAGAGACTGGATAAGAAGTGCAGAGCTGAGGATTTCAGTGATGGATCGAAGATTCAGGTTCTTGTATATTACCACAGCCTTTAAATGTGTTTTCCGCCCTCCATACGTTCCCAAAATGGGTTCTTATCACTGGACTGCGGTAAAGTGTATCACATCGCACCAGGTATTCGTTAAGTGGCGCAGATTGCAAGCCATTTGCAATTTAAGGCTACGGACGTCTGGTAGATTTAGTTAGGGCAAACTTTCACACAGTTTACACAATATTTTGAGCATGAAGCTGTCTCTTCAATTTGTAAGTATTTTTTTGCGCTTATTAGGACATACCTTCGGGTACAATGGAGGGAAAACAAAATAGTTAGTAATCAACAATACAAGTTGACATTGATACCCCAGAAACCACAAAATATGAAATACATAAACATTGAAATATAGGTACTAGGTTTACATAACAACGATGAAAGATATACAAGCGTAAACATAAATATTAGACTTAGACTCAAAAGTCTAACCTCTTTGGGGAACCGGGGGAACCGGTGTGCTTGGCTAAAAATGCAAGTCGTATCGATGCTGCAATGCACTACCAGCTAACGAAAAATGGTAATGCTTCGTCCTCAGTCTTTACCTTTTAAATAACACAATTAGCGAATGGAAAATATATGGCTCAGCTTGGCTTTGTCTATCTGTCTTATTAGCTTATGCTCTCACTTTCACTCACTGAGCTCCGCAGGCTTCCAGGGGGCGTGGCGCCCCGGAATACAGTTTTCCATAAATGAGGATCTGTTTCTGAGGCCGGCGCAGTCTGAAGTTGCCGTTTAGTCGGTCGCCTCGGGTGTACCTGGGTCGCATGGGTGTGCCTGGGTCGCCTTTTGAGGCCGGACCAGCTGTCGGGGATGGTTGGTCAGCCTTTGCAGTGGCCCAAATTTGCCCTTCGTATTTAGGATGATGCAATTTATCACCAGAGACAAGGGACGGCAACGGTAACCGTTATGGATATCGTGTATCAAACAATGACGTGGTAATAACTTTGATGTTGAATGAAAGAGAATTGAGCCATTTCAGGAGACGAGAAGCGCTTTGTGGTTCAACCAGTCAAGTTTGGCAACTTCTGACTGAATAGAAGGTTCAAGAGCCCTCTCCAATGATGCCTTGGGTGGAAGCACGGTGGTTGATTAATAGGCAACTTCTATTGGAGGCGGAGAAAAGGCCTAATTCTTAAAAAAAAGTTTTGGCTGGATGTTTACGGTGCACGGGGAGCTTCTTGAGCATGGGCAGTAGAGCCCATCGTACATTGATATTGTTATTTGATCAGAAAGGTCCTGTTCTCTGCTAGGGAGGACAAAAGAATGAGTTTTTTTTTTTTTCAATCTGGCCAAAATTTGTACTTTGCCATGCTATTCTCTTGTAATTGACTCCTACTGAAATGAGAGGACCCTACCTTCTGGTTGGCTGGACTGACCCATTGGACAAGGGCTAATATCTTGGTGCCTTATAAATCTTTTGGCTGTAGCTTTTTAAAATGCCGAGGTTGACATCCCATGTTTTGCCCCCAAAAATGCAGCTTTGCAGTGGAGGTAAAGATTTGAGGTTTGACATCAATATTCGTTTTGAAGTGCTTGTTTTTCATGTTTTACCATGTGTAGCCATGTAAAGTTCCTCCCTAGGTACAGCCGAAAAGCCCCGTAAAATCTATTTTCATCAATATTTGGGTACAAAGCCATTAAAACCTGGCTGCACGATGTCTGATGGCCAAACAGTTTTTGAAGACCGAAGGAGGCATCGCTGCAAAGTCAGACGTCACTAATAGCTTTAGGAATTCCACAAGAGCCGTTTTCAAAGGCATGTATAGTCCGAGCGTTCTTCTGGTTGATGGACCATTATGTACCACGACTAATCTACAGTCTGATTATGGCTATATATATATATCTTCCAGGAATTGAGTTGTGCTTTATATCTAGTGTGCGTCAGGTAGATACCAAACGGCTAGAGCATCTAAGGACATTCGTTGAAGCATCTGCAATTTCAGAATAGACCGTTTTCCAATCTCCGGCTCCTTTGTAAAAAACTGCTCTCGCGAGAGCGTAATCAATCGGGCACGTGCGTGACAGCGTGAGTTGGGCGAAGACGAGGCTTGGGGGATAATTGCAATAGGTTTACCATTTCATTGTAATCAAAACAAAAGGAACAGCCACAACGGATGATACCTTTAAAATGAGTGCTGTTTTCTCCTCCTAATTTTCACTTATTCTATGTGGCGAACTCACGTTTCTACCCCATTGATAACTACATTTAAAAATCGTCTTTCCCTGAAACCACAACATATGAAATACATAAAAACATGCAATAATGAAACAAACATACACATAAAACAACGCGAAGGGCAATACCAGAATAGCTATATGCGATATGCATCATCATGTTGAACATAGATAACAGCACACGTCCATAATGGAAAATACCGTTTAGCGTAGCCTTGTCGCACAGTCTTAGTTTGTGCAGTGGCCCCAAGTTGGTCCCCCATTTAGGATGGTGTGATTTATTATTATCAAGCACAAAGGGCAACAACAGCTATTAATAATGGTACACTACACAACGACACCTGCACTGCACTAACAATGGTGTTGAACGAAAGGGGATTCTGCCAATTTAGAGGACGGGAAGCGCTTTGTGGTTCGACCATTCAAGTGTGAAAGTAGTTTGGCAGCTTCTCACTGAATAGAAGGTTCAAAAGATGATCACATGATTACAGTTATAACTAGAAGATCATCTGGAGGGGAAATGGAGAAAGTTTGCAGTCGCCTGTGCAAAAGCAGCCGACCGATGATGATAAGAATAAAAGAGCTCTCTCCGACGATGTAGTGGGTGGAAGTGCAGTGTTTGATTGATGGACAACTTCTGTTAGAGGTGCAGCTTCCGTACCAGAACCATCATCAGAAATGCATTATATAAGTCAGATGTACGATGATTCTTTAAGTGCTTCTAATGCCACTTATTGGAGACACAGCTGCGTTATCAACCGGCAACACTTGGCTTCAGTAAGAGCTGTTTTCAAAGACGTTTAACCCCGATCCACAATGTCTAGCAGCTTCTGAAGGAGACACAGCTGCAAGGTCACGCGGAAACTGCCAGCTGGAAGAGGAACCGTTAAGAGACACTTCGTCCGGAGTGCGCGTATTGTGTTGGTTAATGGTCATTATATACAAAGACTAGTCATTACTTTGATCAAAGCTGCAGATAATGCTCCAGTGTGGGTCTGAGTTGTGATTTGGTGCGCGCCAGGTAGATTCAAGTGATACCAAACGGCTAGATCATGTAGAAACATTCTTTGAAGCACACGGAGATTCAGAACAGACGCATTTGCAATCTTTGGCGCCATTGTAAAAACTGCTTTCGCGAGAGCACAATCTAGCTGGCAGGAACTGTCGAAAATGGACGAAAACAAGGTCCGGGTGAAATTTGTAATATGTCTATTTTTTTACATTCTAATTTGAAAAAAATGAGCTGTCACAACACAGCATATGTTTTAAGGGAGAATTTTGTTTTTTTCCTTCTAATTTTAACTTGTTTCATTTATGAAACTCATTTCATTCTACTTGATGACTCTGCTTCAAAGTCATTGTTCGATCGCTCTTCATAGCAAACAATTATTTGCACCAGAGGGAGATCCCTGTGCTAAAATGTCTCCTGTGATAATTGGCAAATGATAATGCAGCCATCAGCAAAAATTTACTTCACATAACCATGACAGTTTTCCATGTCTGATAAGCCCTACGTGGCCACATGCATGTGGAATTTAAGTGTGATTGGCATAAAGATATTCTGCCCTGACATTTGAAGTTAGTATAACCCAATCTGAATATATATTGTGCAGTTAGAGTTGCTTATCTGACACACGCTGGAGAACTTGTGATATGAATATATATGCGTCATCTTTGTCACTTTTTATTCAACTCATGCTATAAGAGTTTGTGACGAAAATATTTTTAGAATGCGAAACGTGTCCTACAGGGAAGTTGGTGATGAAACGAATGGCCCTAAAGCTGGTAGCAGTCTCACAGTTGAGCTCCTTGAGTTCCAATTTGCTGCTTATCGGGCGACCCTGTTTCAAAACCTGGGTCAGGATATCTCAGTTGGGGCTGCACCTGTCTTTCGGAAAGTACGTAAAACGGCGTTCCCGTCTTCGAGGAGTGAGGTGCTTCGAACACGTTAAAGGGAAGGGGTAGTAACCCCTTACTGTAGAAATACGACTTTCTATTGAAAGAGTGAGGATACTTGATGTCCTACCTGCCACATGGCACTTCCAGGGATCTGAACGAACGAACATAGTGTTTTAAAATGTAATGTTGAGATAGAAGGGTAGATATTGAAATGTTTTCGGTTTTGTCGCTTTTGTATTACGCTGTCCCAAAGCAGATCGTATGTTACTTGTGATATGGCAAACATGCTATCAGCATATACATATTAGTCATATATCACTTGTGACGTATTCATCTTTTTACCGTAACTTGCATAGCGGTAAATAGAGAGAACAGTAAGGACGGATGTTGCTGATATGTTTTAAAGTCTATGGGTGATTCATTACCTGGTAAGTTTCCACTCCAAACGTCGTTCACTGCCTTCTCATTTCCGCCAGGAGAATGTACGTGATCTTCTCATGACGTCAGCAGCCCAGCTTCCATGTAAAACCTTGCGAAAATGAAACGGTCTGGCTTATCGCCACCCCCGTACTGACGGTGGGGTGGCCGCAAGTGCATAAAACAGTATCCATTTTCCGAATTTTAGTTCCTTTTGTAATCTACGGCATTCTTCTTTGAAATATTGATTTGCGAATCGGTACTCACAAAAGCTTTTTCCAGAGACATTGACAAGTTTATGTACAGCAAACTAATGAATAAGGAATATTTGCTATAAAGCCACACATTGACCTTGTGACGCTGAAAAGAACCAGCATTGAATGGCCCAAATAAACTCACAAATAAGTTTTGAAACAACAATCGGTAGTGACAGGTGTTAAGAAGAATTGTTAGTCGATTAGCACGACTGTTTATCAGTAATCGTTTGTTTCGTTTTAATACCTTAAGGGCGAGACAGAAATATATCGACTTTCAGTAAATCTTTTAGACTATTCCCTGATAAGGGCCTAGCATAGAGTCGAAGGTCTTTGTAGTCGCGAACATTAGCGCACCGCCAGCAGCTAATCACTGATCTCGTGCCAACTTTGGACATTTATAGTCAAAGATGTCAGAGATGGATCTTATGCAATAGTCATAATCTAGGTACATTCACTTAGTGCAGAAGTTATCTTCATTGGTGGGGTCTAACGTTGAGCTACCAGTTTATACAAAACGCTTTTATTTCAAACGTGCGGACAGAGCAAGATGTGTAACCCGAGGGAAGAAATATCAGCTCTTCTAAAATGGACATTGTATGGCCTGTATTTGCTCCGCCTGTTTAACTCCGAGTAGACATATATTTATACTGAAGTCTGTAATACATGTATGTATGACCCATGTGCATGGATGATAATATGTAGAGCATGGTAATTAGTAGCGCTACGTTAGAGTGGACAAACATTCTATCAACGTCACATTGATGATGAATAATACGTCTGCACTGTACCATGTGAACTGATTTGTCTCAATAACAGTAACCGTCGCATGCCATGGTCGTGTTCGATGGTAAAAACATCACAGGATCAATAGGTGATATTGTGGCTTTGTGGTTAGAAACACAATACAATAACAATTCTTTAAGTTAAAGTGTTGGAAATTAGGAGAGGACTTTGATATGCTTATGCTCTCACTCTCTCTCTCTCTCTCTCTCTCTCTCTCTCTCTCTCTCTCTCTCTCTCTCTCTCCATATATATATATATATATATATGTTAAGATATTTATATACAATGAAGAAAAAAATGTAAACAGACAATTTGATCATATCCTATCATCACTTCTATGAAACGTAATAATTTTTTCAAAATTTAATGGCTATTCAAATCCATATATTCATTGATGACAGCAGCCGATCTGTAATAATTGCAAGAAGAGATTGGATTTGTGAACAACATCAGGAGACACCTTCCATGTGATCAGTTATCCAACATAGAGGCAGACAATCAGGCTTTCCAATCTTTCTGCGCCATCGCAGGTGTAACGGCACAGCAGACGCCACGAATCTGTCCTAGGCCTGGATGTAGATGTGCTAATTAGTAAAGGTATGTGTGGATTTTATGCTCTCGAAAAAAAAGTACTTTCTTGTGTGATGACAAGATGTTATTTCCTTTCTTCATATTGTGCAGTTGTGCAGTAAATAAATTATATGTATTATTTTTTATGATATTTGAATCTGCAGTCAACCTTATAGATCATTTAAGATTTTATGAAAACAAGTGTATTAGTTATCTGGGCTATCAAAAGAAACATCTAGTTCCAGCGGTTGAAATTGCAGCATTCACACAGATAGTATTACTGGTGTAGTAGAAAATGGCCCAAATGGGGCAACTATAGCATACTGAATCACAACAGGTCTAGAACCAATCGTGTTTAATAAGAATATGCCATATGTTTTAGATTGTTGCACCTTACGTTTCTCAAATCGCACGAATAGTAAATGTATTTTATCACGTCTGTGCCCAAGGCTGAGACCAGTTATGGAGAGGAAAAGATAATTTAGACACGTTCAGCCGTAATCTTTCCTCTAAAGGCCCCATTCCACTAGACGGCGATCACGCTGAAACCTAGCTGCAATCTAAAGCCCCCCACTCACTGGACCTGCGGCACGCTGGCGGCGTCGCTGCGACCGATCGAATTGACAAAGCACTCAACGATTTTCATCGACAAAAAACGAATCTTTTTAAGCTTTGTGTGGGTTTGTTGTCTTTTTGGTCATACTTGTATATACGTTTTGAATGATATTCTCATTATAAAGTCAAGGGTGACACAAATCCAGTTTAGGACGCAGCGACGCCGTCAGCGTGTCGTGGGTCCAGTGAGATGGGGACTTAAGATGTTACACTTGATTTCATAATAAAGGACAAACAAAACGCACAAAACGTAGAAAAAATCGCTTTTCATCTATGAAATTCGTTGAACTTTCAAATTTCAGGTCGAAGGGCGATCGCAGCAAGGTCGTCGCTCACATGGAATGACTATAGAGGCATGTTCCTGAAAAACAGCTTAAGCTCCCCTCTCACTGGACCCGCGGCACGCTGGCGGCGTCGCTGCGTCCTAAACTCGATTTATGTTACCCTTGACTTTATGATGAGAATATCATTCAAAACGTATATACAAGTATGACCAGAAAGACAACAAAACACGCAAAGCTTAAAGATATTCGATTTTGTCGATGAAATTCGTTGAGTGCTTTGTCAATTCGATCGGCGCAGCGACGCCGCCAGTGTGCCGCGGGTCCAGTGAGAGGGGGGCTTTACAGAGAGTTCTTCATTATGAAGGCTGTTTCTTAAAGTTCCGATAAGGACATATAACCAATACCCACAGAGCAATTCCACTGTACGCAATTGGAAAACTTCCATTAGGTGGTTCTCAACAATGTTCCCGCTTTTGACCTCTGGGTAGGACGTAAAGAACATACACGATTATCCAAGTCCCCAAGGCACCGACACGGGCGGAGTTTATTCTCTGGAGCGCCATCATGCGTGACACAAAATAGGATTTCAATGAGGTGTGTGTTATGCGGGGTTCTTTTGCATCTGCTCTACTGTCTCTGGGTGACCTTTGTCAATCAGCAAGAATTCTAAGAAATTGGACTGATAACCAAGACCACCTCGATATTTGTGGCAATAAGATGCAATGTTAATGGGCAACGGTACTATTGAAACGGATACCTTGGGACCAAATGATCCAGAAGTAAGATGGTCTTCTCTATAAGTGAAATGAACACAAATAAACACGAATATCGGACTCATTCTGACGAACAGCAACTGCATTCACAATGTAATGCTTTACCTCCGTGAAAACAGAGTTGTTTGTTCTGGTGTGTGTCTATAGTGACACAGTTGACATTTGAATGCTAGGCACGTCGGGGACACTAATGAGAAGTTGTTGGTCAAAGGTGCAAGAAAGGTCCAAGAAAGGTGGTAGGAAACGGTGTTGGCCGCAGGTAAAAATTTTCCCACCGCACGCGGCAGGAACCAGCATTGGCTCACGTTCAGGATAGGGGCGCCTCCGTGTTTTACCTCTAGTGTACTAAAGACAGCTTAGAGATTATTGAAGATAAACCTTTTCAAAGAAACGACTTCATGGATGTAATAAAAAAAAAGAAACTTGAGAAAACTATAACTCTGACTTGCGTCATGTTTCAGGTCTTATAACGTGGAGTGACGTAATCAACAAATAACAAAGTTCCTGTGCGTAACATGGAGCCTGCCATTTAGCAGGTTCCAATCATCCAATTCTAATCTCGCTGCAGTACGTAGGGAAGTTGTTTATTGCGCACCCTTCAGTACCGAAATAGACGTCAGACTTCACACATGGGTGAAATAGCACCCCACGCATAATGTAATGTTTCTGAGATGTGTTTTCCTCAGGCTGCCTGAGCAGATTCACAAGTGGCAGTGGAGGTCTTCTGGTAACATCGCCATAGTTCCCTCTTCAGCTTCAATTGGCCTTGAAAGGTAGAAATTTTGCGTGCTGAAATGACTATCAAGAATACATTCATTCCATAAGTATTGCATGTGTTATGATTGTGGTTTTCATAAATACTTAGAACAAGTTGACTGTTAGAAAAAGTGTCGCAAATTATAGAATAGCGAATAGAATTATGTAAGGAACATGTACTTGTAACTAAGCATAAATAGAAATAAGGTAATATTTATTGTAGCAGTACGCATTCTCGTCAATTACCTATTATCGTTGAACTGCGTCATGCAGGTGGTGGGACAAACATGATGACTTTAATATTATTTGCTTTTATTCTATTTTGGATTATCTCCGTGAATTTGTTTCTCTATATTTTTCGGTTAGAGCACTAGAAGGAGAAAGACTCATCTAGCACAATTCTGCATTATAGACCTCTCTGTGAATATTTGCTCACACAGCGTTGAAGAGGCGTAGAAAAAGTTACAGACCATGCATTGTTCTTAATAGACGAGCTGATGTTTCTTTTAATACGTTACCCATTTGGCTCTACCCGTACGTTATTAAGATAAACGGCGTTTTTGATGCATTGGAAGGTTGGTAGAGCTACGTTAGAGCTCATGGAACAGGTGGAATATGGATAGCCAATTCCTCAAGGCACCAGCATATACAGACGACTGCTCTCTAACTGGTACATGATGTGATTCTAATGGATGTCTTTTATGCAGGAAGCTGAAATAGATGTGCTTTTGCCGATGGGACGTCTCCTTTAATTAGACAGCACATCGCAAAACGGCAACAACTTGTAATCAAGACTATCCTGATAGGACCCTGTGCGACTATAACGTCAGCAGGTAAGCAGCTACTCCTACTGCTATAATGGAGTCTTGTCTTAAAACTAGAGCGAATTTTGGAGTCAATCAGAAGTAGCATATCTTCAAGTCACGAAGCGGTAGCAACTGAGCACCAAGAGCATCCTCATAGGCACCAGAGCGACTATAACAACAGCAGTTATACGCTAACTTTCACTCCTATTGCTGTAATGGAGCCTTGCCGTTAAACTAGAGCGACTGTTGGAGTCAATCAGAAGTAGCATATCTTAACGTCACGAAGCGGCAGCAACTGAAAATCAAGAGCACCCTCATAGGCACCAGAGCGACGATAACAACAGCAGGTATACGCTAACGATCACTCCTACTGCTGAAACGTATATTGGTTTTAAAGCCCATTGTAGAGAACCTAGTCAATCAAAAGTAACTTTTCGTCTCTCACGGATATCATAATTAGGTACATTATGCTATTGTAATGATTGTATTTACATGAGATGCCGGAACTTATGTAGTCATCGTATCTCAAAGTGGCAAAAACGCACAGTAAAGAGAGTCTTAACAGGTACCAGTTCAGCAATAACAACAGCAGGTAATCGCTAACAATCACTCGTACTGTTATAATGAACAGTCTCAAAAACATATCTTCTTTCAGAGAATCTAGTCGTTCAGAGATAACTTTTTCTTTCGTAGTTAGCATCATTAGCTCCATGATGTCATAATAATGACTGTATTCACAGGGTATCATTTAGAGATCCAAGTCAATCAGAAGGAACATTTCTTATCATGTCATGATAATGACTGTATTTACAGGAAATGTTGGAACAAATGTGTTTCTCTTAGTAAGAGGCCACATTTCTGTCGCCATCACATCGCTAAACTGCAAAAGCTGACAATAAAGATAATATTAGTAGACAAATAGGTACCTGAGTCACTTTTAAAACAGCAACTAAGAGCTAACTGTCACACGCGCTGTTGTAATAATGGAGTCTTGTTTTAAAGCCATCATTTAGAGAATCAAATCAATCAGATGTAACATCAAAGTTGTTTCTTACCTCACGTTTATCAATATTAGATGCATGATGTTACTGTAATGACTGTTTTATAGGAGATGCTGGAACGAATGTATCACTCTCTGTTGCAGGCCACATTGAGAAGCGGCAACAACCGACCATTAAGAGCATCTCAATAGGTACCTGTGCAACTACAACAGCAGCCGGTAAGAGCTAACCGATACTTGTACTATACGGATAGCATATATACTTAGATGGAACAGTCTGGTTTCCCTTGGCGAATGTATATACTAATTAAGTATTAAAGGAGGTTGATATTCCAAGGGCCACAGTCCGCAATTGGCGCAGCAGCATAAGATCCACTTTTAGCCAAAACAGAAAGGTTTGGTACCCTTTGTAAATGTAGGTATAAAGGGTCTTTTCTATTGGATCTGTTGATATTTTGGAGCTGGATGTTACAGGTAAGGGTTTGCACCTTCCTTGTGTTAAAATCAGACTTTCATCCATATTTGTAGTGTCTGTAGGCTGTAGAAGTTTGGTGTTTTGGTATAGTTATCAGGTAATGAAGAGGGGTCAAAGGTCACTTCTTGGAAACATGGCTAAATACGTACGGTTTATGGCCGATTAAAAAGTTGAAATTATGCTCTAAATTGACAATTTAGAGGTCAGGCTCACCTGCCTATATTATAACTATGTAAGTTTTTCATGGACTTAAACTAACAGGTAAGTGACTTTTGACAGCCTCTTTCTAACATGATTACAATTGTATTAGATATCAGGTCTTGATTACTGTCTTGTGTCCCAAACAACTTCGACTTGAAGAGACATTGCAGGGATCATACATCGAAGGGGGCGTGGTCAAAACGACCTCCAACTGTTCATCATCAAAGGGACCACGCTGAGGAGGACGGTTCGACGAATAAAAGGAATAATTCATATCACTGCTGGATAACACTAAGTGCATCTGTGAAATAAATCAGAGACTAGATGAAAGGACCGCTTGGCCCCCCCAGCGAGGACCAAAAGCCGCACAGCGACTGAGTATAAAAGTGAAGCGCAATATGTCCTCTTATAGTTTCGAATCTCAGTCAAACCTCAAGATCCCAGGACCCAATTAGGGGTTTTGCGGAGTAACACACAAACGCTTCTGCAACCTTATACTGCTAACATAGGGCTATACTCCTTTTTAGATTTAAAACCTTCTGCCTGTTGCATTAACGTCACAGGGGGGACTAACTTGCTTCAAGAGTAAGGCTGGTATCCAAGATATTGTAGCTAGGATAACTCTGACCTTGACCACGATGTACCATGACTGATCATTCGCACTCGCAACTGTGAGGGGACTTATCACATGCATCTATCAATAAATTACACTTTGGCATCAGTCGTTAGAGTGGGTGTGATAAGCCTTGCATATCAAGGAATGTTATGTCCTTGTATGATGATGTCCAGCACACATCATAATAATTCTATTCTTACAGTGATGATACCTCCTTGATACAATAAATGCGCGCCCTTCTGAGCAGTGAGTTGATGATGGGGATTTTCGCATGGGTAAGGGTAAGATTCCTGTGTGACAGAATGATTTTGATATTTTTCTGTCATATATTTGTGATATACAGTGTGAATATAGCCGAAGAGGCGAAGAGAGGGCCCGTTGGTAAATATGTTAGATATGCCAATGTTTGTTATGATGAATCGACAGAACAAAATCCATTTTTCGGTCGTTTTGATAACCGTCTCATCGCCCCTTCAATGAGCCTTGGTATGGCTTATTACACAATGAATCATCATAGATAAGACAAAGACCCGAAATTTAGGAATACCCTCTAGTCTCGTTGAAATGTATTTTTTCTTCTTTTTTAGAATTCAATTATTTTTTAAATTACAGAGACCTACAGAGGCGTTCTAGCCAAACTTTTGCAGCATCGACAGTTAGCTATCTTTACTATTATTATTCGGTGTGTGGCCGTGAATGCCATATAAATTCAACGAATGACAATTACATGAAAGGATTCCTTTTATTACTAGCTTTCACTCCGAACAGGCAGCTTCCTTTCCTACTCACTTGGCATTCATCCGTGCCTTAGCCACCCACTTTGAGAGCTGCTGTTTAACAGCAAAGAGATGGTTGCTCTTGTCAGAATCTACTCTGTATCCAAGGCCATGGATTCCCACTTCAAAGATTCTGCTGAGTGCCATTTGTACGCTGACGGCGGGAACTACACACCCTTATCGGAGAATTTGTCAAGAGACACACATGGAGCACGAACATGAGCCGGAGAACCAGTTTGAAAAGGCCAAAGGTGTGACCAGGAGCGAATGGACCAACGCCGTTCATCTCAATGTATATCCACAATGTAACTCTGAAGATTAAGTCTCATGGACAGAAATGGCTGCGAAGAGAAATTGCATCTTCATCATCATCGGGACAATGCTGAAAAAGCTTTGCTAAAGAAACAAGCCGGATATTTCTAGCATCTTCTCTGACAACTTTTGTTCTGTTCACCTTGTCAAGAATCAACTGTAAAATCATGTTAGACACACAAGACTACATCACAGTAACAAAACATCTTTCGGTATAAATTTCCTTTTTGCTTTTTTTCGTCGGGAGGGGAAGTCGGACATACGTTTCAACTAGGTATTTGTTCATTTACCATTCACACGATTTAGTGTCTTGTCAAATATTCTATTTTCTACAATGTACAAGTGTGCAGCGAGAATATAAGTTGTGTACAGCTTGAGTCCGCCGTCACTTTATCTCCATCCATTTCTTTGTCTTATTTGATGTTTCTCTGAATAAGACAAGAGATTTGTTGGCCAGATCAGGTGAACCAAAGACAGTCACCTCAGTCAATGTTTGCACATTACACCGTGTTTGAAAATGAGGTTTCATGGATCGAAAGTTAGTTTTTCAAAGCTTTAAAGATTAAGGAAGTAACGAAATGCATCAGGTGAAAAGTGCCAGGTAACATCGATTTGTGGGTTGATATCTATCTACAGGCACAGTAGATAAGGCTTGGCAAAGATGAGGATGCTTCCGGGGGAATATTGATGGCAGCGTAATCATGAAGAGTCGTATAAATGATTTGTCCAGCTGCTCGGAAGGCTGCGTTACTTTTTATTCATTCACGTTTGTTAAGCAATCGACGGAGAAATGCACAGGTATGGGTTAATCACCTCCTTTAAAATGGAGACATAGTTAAGGGATTGTGCACGTTTATCTGCAACAATAACATAATAACCTATGGACGGATTGAAATCATATTTAGCATGTGGGTAGGCGTCATAGACCCAGATGTCAATGTCGAGTTTGGGTCCTCTGACGTTTAAACTTAGTACTGCAGCAGAACGTCTGGTTTTTGTATCTTTTGCCCTTGAAATGCTGTGTTTCTGTTTCTGACTGTGATAGTCTTTTGGCCCTGTCTTGCAGTTATGTGTTCTTTAAAATGTGCTTCACCGTAAGATACGAGTCATTTGATTCATTCCCATTGGTTTACGATGTAATGGTGCTTTTTCAGACTGTCAATTTGCTCTTATCATTCCCTCCCTATTCTACACATGTAGACATTCAAGCTTATTTTCTTCACGGTGTGTACACCCACACATATGAAAACAGGGTATTTCAGATCGTTCCAGATGTGGCCTTCTTTGGGACTTTGTAATTTGCTGACATTGTTGAACTACTCTGTTAAATTCTAATGTTAAACCTAATTCTTCTCTTTATATCAATCAATCTAACGCCATCTTCATTTGATAGCTTGCCTGTACAGTGCTTTGTTTTCCGTATGTATTCATTATGTTTAAATAACAATTTACATTCTATTTGCAGGGATCAAGGAAACACGCCTGCCCATCACATCGTGTGCAAATCCTTTCCTCCGAATTCTGGCCTCTGTTCAATGACAAACTAATCACTCACAAAAATCAACGACATTGGATAGTAACAGAAAAGCAGTGCACATTGGACGCATCGAACGTATTTAGAGAAAACGAAAAGGTAGTCTATTTCAAAAAAATAAGAATCGATCCCTTGAGATCTGTCATGGATTCCAACAACACTACCGAGGCGGATGCCAGCTACAACACCATGTACAAACAGCCCACGCCGATCATGTACCTACTGGCGGTCGCCTACGGCCTGGTCTCCCTCATGTGCATTATGGGTAACGCCCTGGTGTGCGTGGTGGTGGCAAAGAATAAGAGCATGCGCACTGTGACTAATTATCTGATCGTGAACATGGCCGTGAGTGACCTTCTGGTGGGTGTGGTGTGCACGCCCGTCACCCTGGTGGACAACCTCACCATTGGTAAGATGGAAGACAATCATGTTTCCAAGCTTTGTATTATTCAGTCATTAAATTGTTATATTTTGAATCAAGAAGACACAACTCCACACATCTAGAGAAAATTTCAAATGTTGTACTTAAAATGCGGTAGAACATAAAGTGCACTTTATTGTAGATTGTACTATGTATGTTAATAATAGAAATATCATTTTTAGCTATATATAGAAAGTAAATTCTTTCACTTTAGATATATGAGTAGCTCTGAAAAAGCTATATTCCTCATGCGTTTAAACAAGCCGACTATTGCTAAACCCATACACTCCTACATGTTCACCTTTGCAAAGAAGCATGAAGAACCCGAACCGACATGCTAGAGCATGATTCCCTTACCAAGCAACACGTTTTATAAAGCTTGTTAAAATGTATTTATTGTGGTTTTTGCTTAGTGTCGTTTAGAATGATTTGATGTTTACACGAAGAGGGGAATGGTTGTAATGTGGTCATTTATCATGTTATTGTTACCAAAATTTGTTACTAATCTGTACAAACACGCGACACAAATGGATACAAAAATCATCCCACCATGGGCTTTCTGGGCTCCCATTTTCATGTATCTTCAAAAATAAATTGCAAAAGAGCATTCAATATCAAAAGCAATGTATAGTGCTACTAGCAAATTTCTCACTGCATATCAACTCAAAGCTGCCTTGATACCATTCTAACGGCCTTGGCAGACGCCGTTCTCACACAAGCTTTAGTGGCGCCATGTGCGTCTGAAGTACAAAAGGTTGACGAAATATCAAAGGTACTCAGGTGATTACCGAGCAGAACCGCAGCTCAGTCATACGTTCGCACCATAAGGTCGTTAAGCAGTGCCCTGCATTCAATATCCAAACTTTTGATGCAGATTGTCACCTGCTAAGGTGACATTTTAAGTCGTATCTTGGACTTTCTATTTCGGTGAACATAACCTTTTGTGTGGGCTCACCTTTGTCTCGTTCCTATCAAGGAGGATCTACTTCAAACGCTTTCTTCTCTTCTCAAGCTGATCAATGTTGTAAAGAGGGATTATTCCGTCGTTTTTGAGCTAGTCTTACCTGTTTGATAGCCATAATCCGGCCTTGTTGTATAACATTGATACCATGTCTATGGATGGCAGTGAAAGTGTTCGTGTTTTCAATCATGTGTGAGCTAGTTGCTAATACAGAAAATAAGCGTCTGGATAGCTGTTCGATAAACACGTTCGTCTGAAAGCCTTTAAGATATTGACTCTAATTGGAAGATTTTAATGCCACTTTTTTCAGCACTATAATTAGACAATGTTAATAAGATGTTACGTTCTACTTCATAGTGATATTTTGTCATAACACGACACGACACGAAACATAGTTATTAACACTTCCCTTGATCTCGATGACTCATTTGGCAACCAAAACATGTCAATCATCGACGTTTCTTTTTTTTTCAGGTTGGATGTTCGGAGCAGTAATGTGTAAGCTGATTCCTATCGTCCAGGGTATTTCATTTGCCGCATCTGTCTTAACTCTAGTGGCCATCGCTGTGGACAGGTACTAGCCCAACAGTCAATTTTACTTAACAAGCAAATGTAGATATCGGCACCACGTTGGTTATTCAAAAAATACAACCTCTTGATAGTCATGCCATGTGGGAGATGTGCACGCTTCATCAATTTAACTGTCACTTCATAACTACACGCAGGTCGGATTAACGTTATCTTACCCTATGCACGAGTGTTTTGATTATACCTGGCCGGAAGCGTTAAGGGAGATTATAAACTGGTACGAAATCAGAAACAACCCCTAGGTAATGATCTTGCTCATGTAAGAGAAATTTGCGTGACAGTGAATATTTGCTAATGACAAAAACAGGTGAACGGTAATGGTAGCCCTATACCTTTTTCGAGGCCATTGGAGTTATTATCCACTGTATCTAGGGAAGGATATTCAAAGGCGGAGGCCAAACCTCTCCTCCCACCGCCTTTAACCTCCCCAACCGAGTGAAAAAAGTGCCCTCCCACGGACACAACGTCTAGCCTGGAATGCCAGGAATCGAACCAGTGACCTCTCGACCTCAGGTCCACTAGCGTAGCCAATCGGCCATCAGAGCCACGCTAATGATGCCAACGGTGCTTCCCTCCACTAGGTACCTGGCTGTGATCACACCGACGGAGAGCAAGCTGACCAACATGCGCACCTTCGTCATCATCGTCGTCATTTGGCTGTCAGCAGTCGCCATGATGTCCCCTCTGGCCTTCGTCATTCAGTATGACGCCGAAAAGCACTTCTGTGACGAGAAGTGGGCAACTCTAGACGGACAGGTATGGCCCATGACTTCGAAAACGTACCTCCCAAGAGGTCTGTAACTAACATGGTGGTACCCATTGTCTTGCGGTACCTATTATCTATCACTTTGGGTTATGTGAGCATGTCGAGGTGTATTGTAAAAAAAAACAGATCTCGTGAGCAATGATTCAAAGAACGGCATAAGTATGATCCTTGGTCATGAATTTTCTTTTTACAAATCAATGAAATAGTTTTGCATCCAGCGACACAACAAGCTAAACTCATTAGGAACCAGGGAATTAAGCTTCCCAAAAGCCATGAAATGGCGCCTAAAAACAACTCTTTAATGCACCGTGCTGTTAAACTGGAGAACCATCTGTTCAGCAGCTAATTATAATCTGTTTCAATCGCCTCCAATGCTGCTGTATTACACACACACACTCCTACATTTGCTCTCTTACCCCCTGAAAGATGATTTTGTATCTTTTAAATAACCACTGAATCTTTTGCCAACAGAAAAACTACACCCTCTCGCTCTTCGTGCTCTGCTACGTGGCCCCTCTCACCGCCATCACCGTGATGTACATCCGCGTCGCCGTCCGCCTGTACCAGTCCTCCATGCGGTCCAGCGTGCAGGGGGCCACCAGGAGAGGGATCGGGAACAAACGCGCCAAGCTCGGCAACAAGGTCCGCGTCTTCAAGATGCTGGTGGTGGTCGTGGTCCTCTTCACTCTCCTGCACCTCCCCCTGCACACCGTCACCATGCTGGCGGACTACGGCAACCTGGAGATAGAGGACCTTAAGCGGCTGTACTTTTACGGCTACCCCGTTGCACACTGGCTGACCTTCTTCAACAGCTGCGTCAACCCGATAGTCTACGGTTGCATGAACAGGAACTTCCGATCGGGGTTTGCCGCAAGTTTCCCCAACGCCGCCAACAAGATTTTCAACCACGACTTCCTGCATTTGTCCAACATCTCGAATCCCTTCGGCAAACGGACGAACGACCTGAAAAACTCGAACGAGGAGAACCAGAAGAGCGACCAGGGGCCGGCGAACAGACGAGAGTCTGCTGAAATGGTGGTCATGGGGAACGAGGTCACCAAGACTCAGAACGGAACAGCGATGACGACTCTGGGCTATGCGACTTGGGTTAGCCAGCTGTAGAACAGAACTTAAACGAGATGGCATCACCACCGCATTAGACTATCTCAGTCTTGAAGCAGCTGTAAAACAGAACGTCAATGAAAGGCATCACCACAACATCAGACTATCTCAGCCTTGAGGCAGTTAAAAAAACGACTGCGAAAATCAATAAAAACATGTGCTTTATCGCTACAAAACAGGAGGAAAATTGAAAGTAATAGCCCCCATCCGGCTATGAAGTAGAATGAGCTGTGCGACACCCTGTGTGCCCTGATGATACAACACTTGTGAACACTGTATATGTTTTTCAATTCATATTCACGGAAGTTAGGATTAACTTAGTGGTTAGCATAAGGCTTTAGATTACAGTTGGATTTATGTATGTTATAGCTTAGGTTTTGGGTACATTGTGTGTAAGCTGTAGTGGTATGTGCGTGTACATGTTTTTGCACAGCATCAATTGCACAGTATCAAATATAATAGTATAATAGAATATAATATAATAGTATAATGTAGAGTACTTCATAGACATCGATGAAGAGAAGGCATCCAGTTCATGTGATACTCAATCAACTGAAAAAGTTAGTTTCAAAAGTACTAAAACTTATCATGTTTCTTGCGTAACTATTGCATTTTTCATTCATGGACATAGAAAATATACTGAAATTAACGGCTAAGTCATGTTATAAGTGCTAAATCCATGGCAAGGATAAAATTACAGCGAAGTGCCTGAGTTTACTAAATGCCTAAATATATTTAATTGATGTATATGATGATACTGCTGCATCTTCATGTTCAAGGCATTCTCATATCACTTACATGGACAGACCTTAACAGCATGTACGGATAAGAGCTTCACTCGTCCACACTCACATCTATTTCAACGTAAAAGCCGGTTTGAAATTTGCTAATCTTAATCAGATGTACAATGTATTAGGATTTAACATAACTAGCTTTCTGATTATATGAGTACACCAGGTTTACAAAGATGTAATTATTAGTTACCCGTTTGTATTGGTTAAAACACAATATTTTGGAACATTTCGTGCGTCTGTATGATGAAGCGTATATCAGATAAATGTGCAAAAGTGCTGTTAAGAACCAGATTTCTTGTATGAGGCAATAGTAATTTCACAATTGCCACATGTAGTATCACGATATCACACACGCTTACGTACACATGTTGTATGTAAACTACATATTTTAAAGGATAGCGTAAGAATATTTCTAGCTTTCGCAGAATGAATCAAAATTGTAACGTTTGCGGTTGCAGTTGTGAATAAAAAGTTGTGGCTCATGAATTCTTGTATCCTTGTTCTGTGGATCTATTGTTCATTTTAATTTGATTGCCCATATTGATAAGATCAGGACATATATCATCGAACACTTATCTTTTCAACTGAAGTTTGAATTGGCCGTAGAAATATATTAAACTACAAAGGATCATCAAAAAGCAGATTCTGTACTTAGACATGTAGCCCACATCAGTTACTAAAAAAACGCATTTACAATATACAACACAGCATACAGTATTGAAGTGAAAGTATCAATGCCAACGATTGGGATTCAACATGGTTATTGACGAATGCGTCAATATTGTAACTAAAATAAGATAGAAGACCATCGTCATTTTATCGTTGACTGTAAGCTATACAACAATGAGAAAAAAAAACATTTTTAATTGTATACAACATATTTTTCCTAGTTTTCGAGATATATATATATATTTATATATACATATATAAACAAGTTATTCTAAGCTCCACATGTACTTACATTTACAACCGTCTTAGTAATCGAGAAGGCGTTGAACCTGTACATACTAGTATACATTAGCTTTATCATCATGATAATGTACTTAGATTGTAAGAGCATAAAGGTACAATAAAGGTTTTTCTTTCATTTATTCATTGATAGAAACACCCTGCCAACAGTGCAAAATAATTCCTATCGAACCACAGCTACCGAAATGTCTTCAAGTCGGTGAACAACTAAGCCGAGCATCGATGCGATGAGATCGTCTCGAAAGGGGAAGGTCACCAGTTTGATCCCGGCCAGTTCAGTCCAGTTCATCTTCTTTGAGTTGACCCAAATGTCGCCACAGGTTCTTGTCGTGCATGACAGAGCGGAGTTCATCATCTTGAAGGCCCACATCCTCTTCGATCACCTTCTTAAGTGTCAATGAGGAAGACCACGCCTGTGATTTCATTCGGTTTCCAAAGGAGAACCATGCCAGCCATTTCATCGTGGTGCATAATTTCCTCCCGGCCAGGAAAATCTTTTTGATAACCATTCTTTATTATTCCATTTAATTATTTTTATCAGGATGTTTAAATAAATAAGATGAAGCCTTTAAGATATTTCTGTACCATTTTAAAGGATTGTCAGTAGGGTTAGTGTTCAGGGTCATTAGGTGTTATCTACAATATTATCAAAGGAATATCCTGTCGATACTGCCAAAAATCGTACTCACAGAAACACCATGTCAATAGTGAAAAGGAATTTCATTGGAATATCTTGCCAATAGTGCAAAACATATTGAATAGTATTAAAAAATCTTATTGCAAGGAACACCCTGTCAGTAGTGTCGAGAAATTCATTATCACAATTAAACATATCCATACACATAAAGGATACCCTAAACCAAGAAGAACGTACCAGAATAACCATCTACTTTAATCACAGGGCTGAAAATAATTGGGGAATCAAAAGGTTTGAAGAAGTCTGAATCTTTCATATTTCAGTAGGCGACAAATTAAAGGAGCAAGACAAATATGTTGTGTTTTACTGTTTTGTACGAAATCTCGCTTATCTCAAACACAAAAGTAAGCAGCAACCTTCAACGCTGCTTCCTCTCACAGTGTATGAACTGAAGATCGTACGTGTCTTCAACATAGTCCAAGTAATTCTCTTAAACCTAGACGCCTTAAACCCCAGACTCATCCATCGACCTTTCGTGGTCTCAGACAGAGATTTGCATTTATCCAAACTAAATCTTACACTTCAGAACACGCATCAATGTCAAAACCTGTCCTCCCTAAGGACGGCTCTCCGTGTTACATATTCATCCGTTTCCTGCCGTTGACCTTCTGAACGACTTCTAGAGATCTTGAACCCAAACGCGGTCGACTTTGAACTTACTCTATGATAGATGCGGTAGTCCTTAATGCTGAGACATTGCCTTGCGCGTAACCCTGCAGTATGACTATGATGGCGTTGCATGAAGCCACATAAGATACGGGCAATGAATGCATAAACCTTGTCTGTATGTCAATTGATACGATTGTTATCTTCCTGGTATCACAATTCACAAACATCGCCGTCTATCTACTTTGTCGCGACTTATTGTTAATCTTTAAGCATCGCTTGAGCTATTTGCAATTGTCACTAAAGCCACTAATCTTGTCCATGTATGTTGCACTAATATGTATCTCCGTTTGGAAAGCAAGAGAAAAGCTTTCGAAAATCCTTCGATACATCAAGATTTTATTTCCAAATCTTCACTACAAAATCATTCCTTTTCTTCTTTCTTCTCCGTTTCGGGCGTAACGGCACCTAAAACAATATGTGCACATATAACATCTGGAAGACCAACGATTCGAAACATGTAAAATTCTCAAAACAATGTTGATGATCAACTCTAGATATGTCAGAATATGTTTATTTGCAACACAGTAAAGCTGCATTTGGCCCTGTGGCCGATACGTTCATCCTGAGCATGCATAAACCTCGTCCCGTGTACATCGCATGAAAGTGAAACTTTCACTAAGTGATCTCAGAAAAGTTAGCTCATGGAACTAATCTCCCAACAGTCCTGACAACGAGAACAGACATTAGGTGCAGGTTCATTGTTCCGGGAAAATTCCCTTAGCTCTTTTCGACATGTAAAGTGAAAAGTGGGCAACGGATTTTGACCCTTTTCCATTATCGTGTATCTCGGGTGAGCGACGACAGCCGGGATTCGAACTTCAAACCTCTTGGTCCAGAGGCAGGGTCGCTTCCCATTAAACTATTACGTACGCTACGCATGAGACTATATAATCTAGTTATAGATAGCAATGTGACGTCAATGGGCATTACAATCTACTTTATCCACTGGGAACCAATTGAACTTCGAGTCAAAGAAGATCAAGGAGGATTCTGGCCTGGAAAAATAAGGGATTTTCAGTCCTGTGCATCCTGCCAACAAATATTGCTGCCTGAAATCCTTTTGACAAATCTGCACCAATGTCAGGCGTTCATATGGAATACATGTACTCCTAAATCAAGGATTGGTTCAGGTAACGTTATCTTCCATTTTCTGAAAGAAATATGACGTTCTATTTCAGATCAGACAATGAATAACGTATTTCGAAATTGTCCAGCCAGCTTTTCCGAAACAGATCAAAGACGATAGGTAAAGTACGTGAACTTCTTGTCCAACAGTCAGTGTTGTAATCATATCAAGTTGTTGGCAAGGAGTCGAGTTGCTAAGTGTTTGTCCTTCACCATGATGTCCGTCTGGACGATTTCCGAGAACTAGTAGATAAGGTGAATACGAAATTATAGATATCGTCACTTATTTTCAGAGTCATCATTTGCAAAGCGGTGATTACAGCTGCCTTGTTTTCGGTTAGTCACGACGCGTGGAATAACTTGCGATCCTTTTCCGGGAACTTCTCCGTCCTTTTTCCCGGTAACTTGTTAATCTCTTTTCCAAGAAGTTGAAGCTGTTAACACCATTATCAGATGGAGTAGCAGCCACTTATCCACACACCACTGCGTGCGCGCCTTCCCGCATCCATTACGCACATATTGTCTTGCAATCGGTGGTAAAGCAAGCATTTGAAATAAATCTTACCACTCAGAAGTTAGAGCCAGCAAAAATCTTGTTAATGCTGATTTGTGCATCTAATAGGGTTAAGGATAGCCTGAATTCAATCAAGCCTCCTGTGACCGCTCGCCGCCCTGTAACCGCCTCGCAACCTCCGCGGGGAGGGGAGAGAAACCCCCGGACAGCTGGAGTTTGCGTTATACAGACTAGGGTTAAGGACAAGGGGTAATCAAATTGTGTTTGATTGGTTGCAACGTGTATATACCTAGTAAGTCATTGAGGCGCCAGAAATCAATGTTGAAACAAACAGTAATTCTGCGGCGAGATCTTCGCACCAAATTCTGCTCATCTGTTGCTTAAAGATCTCATTAAAACTAGCAGACATACCTTATGAGATTAGAAATCGAAAATTGTAGAAAAGGTGACCAAAGTGCACGGCTAAAGTTGTTCTCGGCAGACAGCTGGGCGCGAGCAATGCTCCAATGAATCATGCAGGAATTGTATCTAATTAGTTATTAAGGATAACCAGTCTGAAAGCTAATGGGGTCCTGTCTTAATGTATCTTTCCTCAGAAACCCGTCGCCTACGTTGTTAATTCTTAGAAAAACTCTCTTTGATGTCATGTCAGTAAGAAAAACCAAGAGCTTTATATCATTTCTTTATGGTTCTTGATATGTGCTTTGAGACACAATTGTTAACATAACATAACATAACATAACATAGTGTTGTTGCAAGACAAAGTCTTTGTCCTGAAATGTATCTAATCCTTCAGGAGTCTCATAATCATTCTACTTTTTATTTTGATGTCAAGTCAGTAAAAAATATCAAGAGCTTTATATCATTTCTTACCGTGTCTTGATACACACAATAGTTGAAAGACAAAGTCTTTGCTCTGAAATGTATTGAATCCTTCAATGGTCTCATCATTATTTTAACCGACTTGATATGTGCTCTGAGACACAATTACTGAAAGATAAATTCTTTGCCCTGAATAAATGTGCTTTATTTAACTGTGAGAAATTCGGTCGGGATGAAAAAATTGATCAGGTATTTTGTGTTTTATCTGACGACAAAATGTCAATGCCGGTTGAGTAGCTTTATCGTCATCGGGTCGACCCAGTCGAACAAGCTGGTTAAAGCTTGACAGCTGACGCTACTATGGGTCAATGCTAATCAATTCGTCGTAAAGAGAGTGAATAAGAGGTAAAAATGTCTCCAGAGGACGAATGAAATTCCCTGAAAAAGGTATTTTTGATTCAAAAAGCAATCCCGAAACAATGGGACGAGGCTCTTCCGTCCCATAAACAGACACTGATCTTGTCCTTGAAGGTCTGAGCAAAGTTATGTGAGCAATTTGGATGCTTAACTGTGAGCAATACTGCAGAGCTGCGCATGAGAAAACATCAGGTATTTGGTATCATTATACGAGCACAAGTGACATAGTTGTTTTATCAAGTACCCACATTTCAGCTTGCAGTTTCATTGCTTCGCTGAAAGGTATATTTTGATTTTGGTAAGTTGAGTGCTTTTTTTGGCTGACGACCATTTTTCAAGTTTTGACCTGTCGGAAGGAAATTTTTTCTCAAAAAGATTTATTTCTATCTATGCTTCCACATTTCGAAAAAAAATGGCTAACGACCGCGTTTGAGTTTAAACCAATGGAAGTCTTTGCCTAGTAGATTAATTTCTGTTGCTTCTACATTTAAAAACATCAACTGCCATCTGGCTATCGACCACGTCTAAGCTTAAAACAAAGTTAGTTTTTCCATTGCTGTTAGTCGTCATCACGCCTTACAGAAGGAAAGGAGGTCTTAGTTACCCTCACTCATTGTTTTTCAAAAGTCTTTCAAGGAAAACGTGGCGCAATCAACACTTAACCGTACAACCTGCGCATGGTTCAAGACGCCGCAGCTGGGGCTAATGACCGTCTGCGATGTTGATAAGATATATCAAGGGCCTCATTATCTTTTCACGTGCCTATGTACGTGCTCTCAGACACGATTGCTGAAAGACAAAGTTCTCTGATAGCTTTTGCATCTTCAAGTTCCTGCATTACTTTCCTGTTTCTGATTTGTTCACGATAGATAGTCAGGTTAGTTAGGGTTTCCACAATGACGGCAATGCCATTCCAGTAGTTTATCTATTAATTACGCGTGGAGAATCTCTTGTTCAGATGCTGACACAGTCCAAACAAGTTGGGGAACTTTTTTTTCTATATTGATAACAGTTGATGTTACTATCGTTCAATGATTCATACTTTTCAAATGCTGTAAAAAGACTAGATAAGTGGTGAAAAGTACTCATGAAGAAGAGCGAAGGTCCTGAAAAAAACGAGTTCCTCTTTCTAAGGTCGAAAAACAGTTTCAAATTATTGGAGCAATTTTCTTCCGTCCTGTTGACAGACACCGATCGTGCACGTGGTTCCTTTGAAGACAGAATCCATCCGTATTGCCAGGAAATTGGAAGGTTTGTGAGCATCTTGACTGGACCACATGAGAGAAACATCAGTTATTTGTTATTATCAAATAAGCAGCACTTTACCGGCGCAAAGAGAGTATACTTTTTAACTGGTGAAAACATCTGCTGAAAAAGAGTGAACTTCCGGGAAATAGGGATTCCTTTTCCAAGGTCGAAAAACATTTCAAATCGATGTAGGAATTTTCTTCCTTCCTCTTGCCATGTCGTGTCATCGCAGTTCTGAGCAAATGTACGTGATCTCGTTTATGATAGAATCCGCCCGTGTTGTTGGTCAATTGAAAGGTTAACTGTGAGCATTTGTGCAGAGATATACATGAGAAAAAATCAGGTAAAAACAATCTCAAGTGTCTTTCTGTCTATTATTTAAGCTAAGACCCACGGAAATGTTTTCGAAATGAATTTGTTTGTACATTTTCATATTTAAAAAGATCAGCTATCGACTATGTTTAGGCATAAACCTATGTTGGTCTGCCCATTATATGTGTGGCTATTCTTACTGTGGCGTCGGCGTGGCGTAATGGTGAGAGCATAGGGCTGCCAAACAGCGTGGCCCGAGTTCGATTCCGGCTCTCCCCCAGACATGTCTGGACATGCACCCGACGTTGTGCCCTTGGGAAAGGCACTTAACACAAAATCCCTCACTTCACTCAGGTGTAAATGAGTACCTAGCTTTATCTAGGGACGTCCCTCGGATAGGACGTTAAATGGAGGTCCCGTGTTTGGGGAGAGCCACACCCCGTGCACGTAAAAGAACCCACCACACCTTTCGAAAAAGAGTAGGGGCATGCCCCGGTGTGCGATGGTCCAAAAACTTACAGTCGACCGCACATGGGTTCGCCCTTAGTAATAGCCTCTGGCTAGTTGGGTAACCCTGGCAACATGTCGAACCAATAAATAAATATTCTTACTGTCAAACATCGTAATCGTGACTTACAGAAAGAGGGACGAAAATACAAACATTACGTACCCTTTCACTCATACTGTTCCGTTTAAGGCCTTACCAGGAAAAGGTGCACTTAAGACGGTCAATTACCTTACACGTGGCGTACTCAACCCTTAAGACGGTCGATTATCTTACAAATTGCGGTCACCTATCTTTCAGTATCAATCCACGCAGGGATCAGGAGTCAGGACGCCATCTATTTGTGAGCGTCTGTCTGTGATAGATATATACATATCTAAGAGCAAGTGTAGGTTTCCTGACTTACGTATCACAATACGAATGACAAAGTTGCCAAAGGGTCGAAAGGAAAGTAGCATTCAAAAATGTGTTCCACAGTTTTGTTTCCTTTTCCTTTAAATTACATTGTACGTGTCTAAAACTATGCTTCAAGATGAAGTGATGGATCTAAAGCTTTCTACAACATGACATTTTGAATATATCACTAGGTTTCATTGAGCTGTTTAACTGAAAATATGTTATGGAAGTTTGGTCCAATATACAAAATGTACATGTATTTCTAGCCCCTTCTCTATTATGATACGATTTTGATCTCTTCAAGCCGGCGTCACAATTCATGCGAGCATCGGCCGATTTTGTAGATCGCCGGAAGCTCGCCGAATTTCACAATCGCCCGAGCTTCGACCGTATTTTTCGCTGAAAACCTGCCCCGTCACAAATTGAACGGAGCTCGGGCGACGTCCGTCAAAAACTAATAATCATAAATACCTCATGAGACGGTACCATCTCTTGGACATGGACGAAGTCAGAATCAACTGACCTGATAACAAGCGCATACTTGGACCAACTTTACTTTCTGAGTTGTGGCAAATCTGCAGGGCATGAGTGAAGTGGACGGCCACACTGAAAATAATACTATAGACAGGAATTTTGTTATAGACCAATCCAAATACAAGCTCAGGAGCCACAAAGTCAATAGATCAGTCGTTCAACCCCGATCCAAACATTTTCACCAAACGGAAATCGACCGAAGCTCGGGCGAACGCCGTCCGAGCTTCGGCCGACCGTTGGTAAGCCTATCGACGCCCTGCCGACGCCTGGGCGTGCCTCGGCCGACAAACATAGATCTACTACTCTAGTATAATGACTCAGTGGACTTTCAAATACTAGTAGTCGTTTTGTGGAGGAAAAACTCAGGAAGTCAAGTCAAGCCTCAGAAGTCAAGCCCCAGTTCATTGATATATAAATTGAAACATCCAAAACAATAACAAAAACAAAACAGGTATTGTTTTCAGTGTCCAAATCTCATTGATGATAATTTTTTTTCAATGAAAATTTAACTTTGCAATTGAATGTCTTTCATTAGAAAGGTTTGGCAGCATTCTTTGACAAGATGATATTAGTATTAGTTAATATTACAGTATCATCTATCATCTTATGTCATAAACTAAACTGTCGTTACCTTTTATATATAAACAAGAAGGAGTTCGGCCGGGGCCCGTCCAAGCGCCCATCGATACCAGTACAACGCTCGCCCGAAGCACGCCTTATTTTTCATGAGTCGGCCGGAACACTGACGACGGTCGTCCGATTATTGTACAAAGCCCGTGCGAGGCTCGCACGAGGCCGAAGAGCTCGGGCGACCTCCGGCCAACCAAAAATCGGGTCTAAAATCGTCGGATGCCCGCCCGAATATTGGCCGAGCGCTGGGCGTTGCTCGGGCGAGCTACGGGCAAACTGTTGACGAGCTGTGCGAGTTCAAAAATCGTCGCCGAGGCCTCGCTGAATTTAAGCGCAGCTTCCAGTGACCCGCGAACGTCGGCCGAGCTCCGAAAAATCGCCCGAAGCTCGCAGAATCGCCAGGACGTCGGTCGTACTTCGGCCGAAAATCGCCATTTGGAGCTCGCCGACAAATCGGCCGAGCGAAATTATTGATTTGTGACGGGGGCTTTACCGCGATTCAACCTCAGTCAGGATTGATAAGTTGTGGAGAAATTTTCTTTTCTGTTCTGTTCAATCAATGAACCGGGTACTCAAATCAATAAAACTTGATACCCTCGTGTTAAATACACTAAAGTATCGTTTCTGATGTTTCTGATGAGAGCCTTCGAGTTACTGAAGTGTGAAATGGCAATCATTGGAATGGCAATCCGTGGTGCTCCCGTGGTTATCATTACGTCTTGGCGTGTCAGTACTGCAACAAGTCCAATGCCTCTTGGCTAGGTCTTGATTGCCGACGTTAGCACAAAGTGCACAATCGCGGAGAATGTGTCGGCTGAGGTCACCCGTACCCATTTCAGGAGGTTATCTCTAGTACTACTATGTTCATCCAGAGGGACTAGGGTTATGGACAAGATATAATTACTTCAGGAGTATTGAACCGCCAGTTGAAGCCTAGTGGCTACTCCAAATGTAGACCAAAATTAGACTTAAGAAACCACCAGCCTGTGTGAAGTATTGAAAGTGCACTTGTGTAATAGGGCGGTTCTATACGTAAACCCGTTTAATCCATTGTCTAATACACTGCATAATCGTTTAATGTTCCGTAGGGACGGGGTGTTTTATTTCTTTACTTATTACATACATCTGATGTCTTTTTTATATTCCTATGGATGAAGCTTGACTTCCCGCCTTGGCATTATCTGTTTCATATCTATTCACTTTCTACCACTAGGTTGAGTTGTTACACATTCGTCCGTTTGAACAATTAACTCCATTGCATTCACCCCCATCATCATCCATGGCTCAAAGACCGAAAAAAGCCCTAAAAAAGTTCACTTGCTTAGCATACACACCATGCGTTTTGGCATCCATCTAAAAAGGTATTCGTTATTTGTTGTTCTTATTTATGGTTCTATTGTGACAGTACCTTGAAGACATATCAACACGAGTGTGGCATCCTTCAGAATATCGCCAGGTGTCATCACTGCACATTGGTATGAGCAGTTGTAGAGAACATTCACAGTGGCAAACGGGCACTTCACTTTAATCTTAGCCAACTCAGCGTACTGGTGTCGGCTCATCAAATTTGTAGTTGAGCGGAGAGTGTGCAAGTTTTACTGCTTGCAGTGTGTTCATGTGGAGGGTTATATTAGGATGTTTTGGGGAAAGGGGCTGTGAAGAAATACCAAAAAAACAACAACATAGACATGGGATGTGTTTTTCTTTTTTTTATTATCCATACTATCTTGGGAATTCCAAATATAGAATAAGTACACCAAATTTCAAATCACAACCTGGGTCGTTCTAGATATATCTTTAACATGTCTTTAGATCTCTCTATAGGGTGAAATATACAGCATAAATATGATGATGACATTGGTATAAGTTTATGCATTTCCCCATGTACAATATACACACCACATGCTGAACTACATCTATATATGTACGTAAAGATAAAGTTCAAAACGCGAAATTTGAAGCAACTGTAGCTTGTCCTAACACCAAATGACGTGAAACTATTGTGTGTTTTATACAAGATCAATAAATCAATGTTTTGTAGCATTAGATTTGTTACTAACAGTCTTCTTCCTTTTTTTCTACTTTAAAAAGTAAACGCATGACCAAATTTATAACAGACTGTCTATTGACACCTTAAGAATACACGTTTAAGTATCATGTCTAAACTTAATTAAAGTCGGTAATAGAAAAACAAACATGTAAAAGATTCAAAAGCATATTAGTTCAGCTCCTTAAGACTGTTGACGGACCCTCTACAACCGTCTCCATTTTGCCTTTTTAAATCAGTCCTTGTCAATTTCTCCCCCACGTTAGAAATATATAGAAAACGTCCTGTCTAATGATACATTAACGATATTGATATCAAACCATTCTGTCTTACTACAAGTCAATAATTGAAAGGCCAAACATGTCAAATATTCATAAGCATGTTAGATAAGCTACTTAAGACTGGTGACGAACTCTTTACAACCGTCTCAGTTTTGGTCTCGATGTTCATCTCTGTTGCTCTTTTGCAACCCTTGTATTAGGGATCTGTGGATAATAGATGAATAAATCTTTTCAGCAACACCCAAAATGCATCGCACTCCAGAGAAAAAGGTCAGTTTTTCTCCTTCCACTGCTGACATTCTGTTTAAGTACAAAACCAATAATAAAAGCTCTATATAGATCCAAGTCATCCAGAGAAAGCGGGTACGTGCCTCAAACTGCGCATGCTTTGCGAGATGCATTGTGGGTAATATGTCCCAGGTGAAGGCCCCTAACTTGACGACAGTTTTTGTCTATGGACCATGCTGGATACATGTACAATCGTGTTTTTGTTTATGTCTCAGGGGCCTTCAACTTTGACATATACATGCATTAACCAAAATGCATTTAACTAGCACCGCGCGTGCCGTGTTTGTTTGAACTTTGATTATTCATGAGAAGCTAACATCGGCAGGCAGGCCGCTTTTCATTGTGGTCATGAGGGAAGAGATAAGGGTCCAAGCCATGAATCTGCGTACACAGCGAACTTCTAATTGGGGGAAATGACCGTTTAGCATGTATGAAGCACATTTGAGAACTTCCCGAAAGTTTTGGTTGGGTTTTCACCATGCATACATCGCAGTGAATTGTAAATTGAAAGTTTCATTTAAAAGGATAGCAGTTTGATAATACCCCAATATACTAGAGTCTGTGGAGAATCAACTGCAAAGCGTTATGTGAAGATTAGGTTATTCTTCAAAATATATTCAAACTAGAGTTCCACGACCTCATATCTTCGCCAAATAATATGAATTGTATCGACAGATGCAAGTACCAAACTACCGCCATTTACCAATATGGAATTACATAGCCATTTTTCTAAACAACAATTAAATTCTAGTCTTTAGTTGCTTAGATAATATCTATCAATGTTCCCCTCTTTCTCAGTGGCTTGATATGCCACAGGTCTGAAAGTCCTCTCATGGAATGTCAATGACAGTTAGACATCCAGGTAATAAGATACGCAATAAAACTGGATGGATTTTCGAAACGTAGTGAAGTAGTATAACTCTATCAAATATTAGACCCTGTTTTGCATAATCAGCATCTTATTTTTTAACTTGGCTTGGCTATGTCAATTATCAGATTCAGCTATTTTAAAATGCCCAACATAAATATAAAAAGTCCTGTCATTTACGGACATAGTGTTATTATCTTAGTATAATCTCAGCAATAATTCAAATGAGGTCATTTGTATAATTGATATTTCGATTATAATCGATGATTACTAGCCTCTTTTTCTCAGTGAAGGATGACACAGTTTTCAAATGTGATTTGTTTTTATTTGGTTTTTTTCGGCTGTAGATAAGTACAGCCAGGGCTACCAAAGGCTAAAGCTATTACAAAGGGTTAGCCCTGGTAACTGAACAATATGCAGACCTTGATACAAGCTTTCACAAAGACTAGAATACGACTAAAATGCATATAAACGGGCACAAACATAGAACTCAGCGCATTTCAAAACATTTCATTAATCATGCAAATTCTGTTTGGCATAATTACCATGTTACATCAATCGTAAGATCTTCATACCAAACATAACAGATACATTTTAGCCCTGTTTTTTCAATTGCCCAGCTAGTAAGCTAGCTGTTGACCTAGATTCAGGACGCCAGCTGTGTTGACCTAGTTTCTGGACGGCAGGTGTGTACTAACACATGCCGCGTACTATGGTGCGGCAGTCCAATATATGCCAATTATTACCTAAAGTAGGTCATGATCTGCACAATGAGCGTATCATTATGCAGATCATCACTTAAGGAACATATATACCAAATACAAGATTAATCCATCAACCCCTGCTTGAGTTATCCTCCTCAAAAGTTACAAACAAATAGGCCCACTGCAGTTTAAGGCAAGCCGCAAGGGGGCCCAAACTTACATCACTTACTCTCTGACCCAAGATCTATTTCCCCTCAAAAATCATAACCTTAGTACCTGCAAAAAATTCAACCACAAACTTTAAGCGGATTAATAATCTTTCTTCATTTATTATGCAAATTAGTTCCTGGTTTTCATAATATGTATTTGATTATGTAAAACATTACCCAAGCTATTTACATACCAAAAATCATGACGATCTGTCAACCCCTTCTGTAGTTATTAGCCTCCAAAGGTTTCAACAAAAACGCCAACTGCAGGTCCAAACAAGCCGCTAGGGGGGCCAAACTTACACCACCTATTCCCTGTTCCAGACCCTATGTATTGGTGAAAAATCATGAAACTGGCACTTCCAGAAAATTCGACCACAAAATTTAGAACTCAGCTGCAGTACCTTAATTATCAGCTAGGAGGCCCATAATCGAACTTGACCTTCCTCTTTAACACTCCTACCTACCAACTGAATATCATGCACAGCCGTCAACAGCACCTCGAGTTATGCTGGCGACATACAAATTCACACACATATAAAGCCCGCTGCAGTACCGACGGAAAATGCCAGGGAAACCATTTTTGAACTTGACCTCCGTTTCCACAACATCTACACACCTGCAAAAAATCATGAAGATCCATCAACGTTTCCGTCACTTTTTTGCCTACATACAAACACCAAAAAATGCAAAGTCTGCTGCAGTACTGTTGGAAAACGCCAGGATAACCATTTTTGAACTTGACCTTCCTTTGCACAACAACTACACACCTACCAAAAATCATAAAGATTCATTGAAGCTTTCTTAAGATATGCTCCTGACATACATAAAGACCCACCCAACAGATTTTTCAACCGAAAACATAATCTTCTCCGAGTACAAGTACTCGGCGAAGATAATGACTATTTCTGTAACAGGAACTTATTACTTGTATTTGTTTAATGGTCCTTCACTAACTATACACACGCCAAGCATGTTAACAAGCTACTAAATTAAAGGCAGAGTATGGAAGAATGTCATGGAGAAAAAAACATGTAACAAATGTTTAACATCTGGTCTTGCAAAATGGACATCTAACAAAGCAGGAATTCTAAAGAATACATGCATGTAGTGTGTTTGCATGTGACGTCACAGCCGCCATGTTGGGTTTGACCTATGACCATGTTATGCACAACTTAAAGTTTCTATGCACAAACATGAAAATTTGTCTTAACACATTCAAATACAAAACACAGTTGAAGCCCTCTACCACAATTTGAGCAACAATTTGAAAAAAAGGAATGGCTTGATAACAAACACTAATTGTTAAGACAAGAATCCATAATTTTACTTTTTCAGAGCAAAATTGAAAAATGCTATTACAGATTACAAAACTTACGATTTAAGCTGTCTAATCTTTTTATAGCTTTTTTGTGGCGCTGAGAAATAAGTACTTGACTGTAGCGCGCCACTACGTCAATGGCCATATGTATCTTGTTTCTGAATAGAAAAGAAATCAAAAACGTTTTTACTTAGTAGACACCAAGCTCTAAGTGGGTGCAGTATTTCTGTAATCCGCAAGGTGTCAGTTCTGTGTGAATAAAATGTTTGTGTAACCGGTGGCCCGTGTGTTTGCCCACTGGGGGCTGGAACATAAAGGTAGCATAACACAATAGTAGTTCGGGTATAAAGTAGTGCGTCCCATAATTTGACCAAGCTACAGAGATTCTTCTGTGCACGTCAGCGAGGCGAAAACTGCGCTGAATTGTAGAGGAACACGTCAGTTTTTAGACTGTATGAGCGGGATTGCGACATTTGTGTCGGCCGGCGTAAATCACCCCGACCAATCGATCGCATTGAAACTCAGATTCGTATCAGCCATTACCCGACAAATCGCTTTCTAACTTGCGTTAACGACTAAATCTGGCAAAACAAACTCGTTTAACGTTTAGAAAAAAAAAAGTTTCTACTACTTTTCTCTAAACGTTAAATCGCGGACGCATTCAATCACATCCAAAGTGCCAAAATTGTCAATCTGAAAACATCGTTTGAGAGCTGACACCTTCCACCATCTCACTGGCGAGTTTGTTTTGTCAGATTTAGTGAGTCTGTCGTTAACGCAAGTTAGAAAGCGATATGTCGGGTCATGGCTGATACGAATCTGAGTTTCAATGCGATCGATTGGTCGGGCTGGTAAATTTACGCCTGGATACTCGTCTGGATATGGTTCCCGCCAACTGCCGTGCATCGGCTGTAGTATGATGACCTCTGCTGGGGTCAAATAAAAGTGGCTTTTGAAAGAGAATGAGCAGGCATTTTGTAGATTGTACCCTGACGTCAAACATTCTTGTAGTTTCCTTGTGCACCCTGATATAAATTTTGAGGCGTCGAACCTTCTCACTTTGGGGCCCTTAACCATTTAAATCCGCATAGGCGAAATAATGTAGTCTGCTACCTTATGTGAATCATATTCACTTGATACCAGAAATGGAATATTATGCCAATTTAGGACGCAGCGAGGTCGCCAACGTGCCGCTGGTCCAGTGAGATAGGGCCTAAGGGACTGTAGGGACTGTACGAAGGGGGGGGGGGGGGGTCGTCAGAGGGTCGGGTTAAAAAAGACTCCTAGACCCTCCCTCCAGGTCAAAATCTTTTCCCTAGGCCCTCCCCCCAAGCCAGTTTTTTTCCTACGCCCTCCCCCCTCCTATCAACTCTTGAAAAATATTCAAGATGGCATGAAAATCAATGCGCTCCCGTTTGAAAGTGTCCTTCGAATTCACGTTGTATTTTACAATGGCTCTCACCAGTGATCTCTCTCTCGTTTGCCATGCTACTCAATCTTAGGCACCCGGGCGCAAAAACTGCATGGCTTGAAGCCCTTGTCACAAGTTTGAAAATATGCTTAGAGGCTAATCCATCCTTTCTTCATAAATGATACCATTGTATGATCCTGTATTTAAGTGAAATCACAAAAGCATTTGTACCCGATTTGTGTCATTTGCACCGCGCTAGCGTCGCGCGCCGCCCGCCATAACGCGTTTAAAAACTTGTGGGATCTGAGCGACACAGCCAGGGTTTGGAAGATCTTTCACCAATGTGTATTTCATACCAAGTATATCCTAACTAGTAGTACACTCCCGGCTATACGACTGAATTCTAACCATTGTGTGCGAAAAACCAGTTTTGTAAAAAAAAACATATTGCAGAATTTGTTAACATTCTGAATAAATCGTCGAAACCTCTCAAGAAAAAATTCTTCTCAGCGATGACCGGCATGAAGACTAGGATCACGCCATACCGTATGCCAACGGCAGTACATTCCAGGTGTTGGAAGATTTGAACTTTTGATCATGCACATTTCACATCTAATTCATCCCACCACTATCGATATAAGCTACATCTAACGTACCAAGGCAAAGATACCAATAACGACATCAAATGGAGAATGTTGTTCAAACTCAGTATCCGTGGAACGGCCAGGATGAGGCATTGCAGGTCCACAACAGACGGATTGTATAACATGATCAGACAACTACCTTCATCAGTTGTATAACATGATCAGACAACTACCTTCATCAGTTGTATAACATGATCAGACAACTACCTTCATCAGTTGTATAACATGATCAGACAACTACCTTCATCAGTTGTATAACATGATCCGACACATTTATCAGTTGGAATGGCGTCACCAATTTTAATTACCTGCATAATTACCGCGTGAAAACATTTTACCTTCCACCGCCTTTCCCTCACTTCATTCTTTCGTCTCCAGACACGAGAAGACGGAGAAGAAAGAAGATCTCCAGACGAAAACCTCACCGTCATCCGCCTGACAAGATACTCGGGAAGAAACAACACTGTGGCAACTCCAAAGACTTGTGCTAACCCTTATTGTATTGTATTGGTAATCAGGCCGTAGGATGTTGAATCTATTCTATATCTCTATTTTGTATTATGTTTATTAGTTGTTGCCATACATTGTACCCTGTACAATTGTCGTGCAATAAAGTTCTTCTATCAAATCGTTTTTGGAGGTGTGTAAGCGGGAAGGAATGTTTGATATGACAGCGTAATTGTTATTAATCACAAACAGACAACTGCATAGTTGCAGTGGACAAAGGATCCTTATGCGTGTGCCTTCAGGAGGGGTAACGTGTCACTCCACATGGATAAAAGAGAACAACACCGAACCCCACAACAATTCTGACTCAGCAAGAAAAGGAATCTTAATTATAGGCTTCAAAAGCCTTTGCCGTCAATCTTACCTGTCAGTTAGGACAATGAACGTTCGTCAGATGTTACCTATGCATGAACATCTGTTCTTGGATGCTTTCTTTTTTAGACTTTAGACTGAGAGAAACTGAACATGGTACATATATCAGACTAAAACTTTTTTCTCTCAACCCATTGGATAATGTGTCATGTAAAACTGCCGATCTGAAATGTTACAAACTCGTGACTTTTAGTCTTGCATTGTCTTAAAAAAACCTCTTGGCCCTTGACCTGAAATATGCTGATAATGCTGTTGTCTTGTTAGGTGCGTTCATAACTTTTATTTTCATAATAGATGCCAATTTGGTGTACAACAGTCCACCGCACACAATAAACATATTTTATAAGAAAATTACACCTACCAAACAAGCCCACGGCAGCACTATCTTTACAATACGCGGAATGTTAATTGGATACTAGTTCTAAAAGGAATCATTCACGGCAATTTTGCCTGTCAGTTAGAAACATTAAAGTTTTGTCTCTGTATGAACATCCGTTCGTTTATTGAAGTTCATTTTCTAGATTCTAGACCGAGAAAAACTAAGGCGTGGCACATATTGGTTATTAAAAACTAAAAACTGTTTCTCTCTGTCCATTGGAAATGGTTCACGTGACATTGTAGATCTGAAAAGCTGACAGGGTCTATAAGTCGGCCGGCTGGTGCCTCAATCAAAGAACACTATACTTTGTAACTTGAGTAGGAGAGCTTCATCGAACGTACCAAGACCTGGATGCCAATTACGACATCAAATGGAGAATGTTGTTCAAACTCAGTATCCGTGGAACGGCCAGGATGAGGCATTGCAGGTCCACAACAGACGGATTGTATAACATGATCAGACAACTACATTTATCAGTTGTATAACATGATCAGACAACTACCTTCATCAGTTGTATAACATGATCAGACAACTACCTTCATCAGTTGTATAACATGATCCGACAACTACATTTATCAGTCGGAATGGCGTCACCAATTTTAATTACCTGCATAATTACCGCGTGAAAACAGTTAAATTGAGCCCCTTCCACCGCCTTTCCCTTACTTCATCCTTTCGTCTCTAGATCGAGAAGACGTGGACGGAAGATCTCCAGACGACAATCTCACCGTGACCCGCCTGACAAGAAACTCGGTACGTAGCAACACTGTTAGCCTGGAATCCATACCATTGGGGGCTCCTCGATATCTCTGCGGCACTGGGAGTAACCCCCGCCCGCTCAGACAGCTTAGTCCGCTCGGGGTGTGTTTACGGCCTTGGATTAGATTACGTCGCCACCGACGGCTGGGAAAGTAGGGTGGCAAGAGGAAGTAGGGTGTAGCGGAAGTATACATTGAGGTAGGAAGGCTATCAGAAACGGTTCAATCAAGGAGGTTATATAGAAAGAAAAAAAAACCCTCCTTGGTTCAATAAAGCAAACTGGGCCCGGTAAAAAACCCTAAGCCGACCCCTAGAGACTGGCTACAACACTGTGGCAACTCCACCTCTCCTGTGTCAGCCGGAATCTTTTTATTCGGCTGGCAGGGTTTTTTTTAAATTCACATGGGATTCTATCGGTCGGATCTCGAGTCCGTAGTGACAAAGATTGAGATCAGGGTGCCAGAAATGTGTCCTCTAATTTAAGGAACCCTCAGATTCACAGCGAATCCATTAATCTAAAACGACATGGATCGAGGATGATTATAAGGTTTTGTAAGGTTTTCAATAAGAACGGGAAACACACAGAAATCTTTGCCGCTCACGGGGAGCGTAGTGCCTCGGCATACGTTTCTCCGGGTGGATCTGTCCCTGGCCTCCCAGGCTGTGTTGAGGTCGAGGCCGACAGCCAGTAGGTCGTCCTTCAGTTGGTTACACCAGGTGCGTCGTGGTCGCCTTCTGGGACGGGACCCGTGTCAGGAGGGGATATGTTACCATCCCATGATTCCTCAATACACATCCAGCAATACACACCCACAGATGGCTGATTGTGGACAAGAATCATATAGACTGGTCATGTTGTCTTTGATATTGCAGCAACTGGTACACCATTGTCAAAAGACTGAAGTAGTCCATGACTGTCTGACCTTTGTAATTCGTGTACAACTTTCTAAATCGTGTCATAAACACTTGCGGATCATTGTACAAATATTCACCACTGTGTCAAAACTTGACCAAACTACAGTGTTTTTTTGAAAACACTGTTGATTGGTGATATCATACTCTTTGTGCATCAGTAAAAACCCAAATGCACCAAAAAGCACCCGTGGGAAAGTAAAGAAAATCATATTTGATATTGTTTTTGTAATAATTGTAAACAAACATAATTTTCTTTACTTTACTATGGGTAATTTTGGTTTTTCTGATGCACAAAAGGTATGATATCACCAATCAACAGTGAAAACGAAATGTCAAAGTAACCGCGGTGGTACATCTAAAATAAAATTGCCGTCGTTGGGGCCTGGATTCCGACTTACAGGGAATCCTAGTCAACTCGTCCCAAGTCCAACTTGTAAATATTACTTTACATGCTAACAAAACCTTCTGACTTTAATTTAACTTTTTTGACGTATCTAGCAACGAACTCGCGATCGGTGTTCGCTGGTGGACCCGGTCGGCATGTCGGCCCGCCATGACACCGTGCACGGCCGCTAGCTCTAGTCTCAAGCATGGCGATCCAAGCATGGCAGTTGGTTGCCCCCGGCCTGGATAGACAATTTTACAGTTACTGTAATGGATACTTGGACCGGACCTACATTGTGTGACTGATTACACTATCGATATCACACTATCTGTCTATGTTAGATCCAGAGCTCTTCTTGTGGAGGTTTGCGCTCTCGCAATGCTTTTTCAAATTTTCTACTTTGTTATCGGTCTGTGCTGTATTGATGGACAGGCTTTCTGCATGGAGACTTATCACTTTTGTCAAGAAGGTGATATTGTCGGGGCTGTGTGTTTGTGTGTGCTTCACGTGTGCTTCCTTGTATCTGTAAAATACTAGGCAGTAGTCCCCAAAGTGGTTAATTTGATACGGTCGGCGTCCCAGGAGGCGCACACCTTTCTCAGCCAGCCGTGTTCGTTGTGCCCCCGGGGAGCATATGCCAGTTGTTAAAAAGTCGTCATTGGATTTCTACGGTGAAACCAATGAAAATTCATAATACTTTACCAGCCTAATAACCCTATTCACGGGGTATTCAAAAGGCAAATGACATGAAAAAAACTCTAAGAAAAAGGTACCAAAAATGGCAGACATTTATCTTGTACAGTGCTCGACAATCACTTAACAGTAAGACAAAGCTGCAACACGCACATATCAATTACATGAACACATAAACAGGCCTGAATCATGTGTAACTTTGGAATTCGTTTTACAATCTTTCCTCAGAGTTCACCACACCATTGGAACATGAAGTTGTCCGTGTGCGTCCTTTTCCTGGGCTGCCTGGTGCTCGCCGCGGCCTTCCCTGCTCCGCGCGAGGAGGGTCTGCAAGCCCTGCGGGACCAGTTGGAGGGCTTGTTGGCCGGGATAGAAGGTACGTTTGAGCTCTAAGGTACCGCGTCAATTCATCCTATCCTAGCTGAGACATATATATGTCGTAGACCGGTTTTCAGTTGTCAATTTTACATGTTTCCCACCTTGCTTGATCTGAGTATTTCTATGATACTCTTCTCTTGTCCTAAAAGACCTACAGGAGGCGGCGATGGAGAAGCGGGAGCAGGCTGAGGAAGACCTGCTGGCCGAAGATGAGGACCTGGAGGCTGAGGCAGAAGGTAAGTTTGAGCTGATCTGCATTGTACCGTACTGAGTTGTACTTTTTTGGTTGGGAAGAACCAAAAATAACTTCATAACTTCATAACTGTGACGTGACCATTCCATTATTGTAGAACGTCGTAGATTGCTTTTCTCCTTCTCGTCAGTTGTTGCCGATTTTGTTGTCAATTTTGTTGCCGATTTTGTTGTCAATTCTGTTGCCAATTTTGTTGTCAATGTCCCACCTGGGCTTGATGTCAGTATTTCTAACGTGATATTTCTTCTCTTGTCCTAACAGAACCACAGGAGGTGGAGATGGGGAAGAGGGGTTTTAGAGAGAAAATGAGATGCATAGACAAATGCAGGTCCGTTGGTTATCAAGTGAGGCAATGCATAAAAAAATGCGAAGCTGATCATTAAGATAGAAGACCTAATACCTGAAGCAGAGAGTACCTAGACGCTGAGTCAGTAGACTTTCAATAGCCTTCAAAATCCATTGAAACGCCAATTGAAGGATACTTATCTCAGTACTAGTCATCCTTGTTTATCCAACTTCAAATCTCCAACTTTGATTTCTAATTTCTTTGGTGATACTTAACATGGCCGAATGCTGATTAGGATTGTATACTAGAACTGCTGTCCACTAAGATTTCATTGCACAACATTTCATTATTGAAAGAAAACACATATTTACAAGGGACAGAATTTTAGGCCATGAATAATTTCATTGCTAGATGTAATGGTAAAATGGTGATTATGCAAAAATCTCCCGACCACTGACGCATCGAATCTTATTACTAATACTGGCAGGGAATTTATGGTGAAAATATCCTTTAAGAAACTGTTCGATAAAGTTTGATAACAATTTCCGGACATGTGTGTACGTCCCAGAAATCAACGGGATGACAGTGAATGTTTGAATGTGAAAAGGATAATAAAACTGGTGACTGGTTTAAAAACATGCTTCTGTGTCTTTTTATGTATTGTCAGCTGAGCATAAGCATAAAGGCGATCGGAAGGTTTTTGATGAAAGTGAGTGAATCGTTTCCAGTGAGGAGTCACGCTGATAAGATCAGCCTTTGTGGACAAAGATTAATAGTGATCACCCCGGAGGCGAACCCCCCTTGTACTGACACCCCTATTAAAGTCTTAAAGGCGTTTTGACCTGGAGGGCAGCCAGGAGACAGTTTTGGTTGCTTGTAATGAATAACTTGTCCACTTATCTATTCATTAGATATATGGAATGAAAAGTTGAAGAGTCATATGGAATTATGCTATGTCTGTATCTGTATCTGTACAGCCGGTATAACCGCCATAATGGCGAATTTCGGCGTAACACACCAGCTTCTGGTTGTGTATAACCGCCATTCGGTGAAGCACGCTAGTAGCGAGGCCTACAATGATCAGCAGGTCCAGTAAGATAGGGGCACACACACACACACACACACACACACACAAACAGATACAAACATAGAAACTCACACACGCATGCGCAAACAGATACACAAACACAGACACACAAACAGTGATACACACACACACACACACACACACACACGTAGACAGGCACACCGGTTACAAACATGGTACACGAGTAGCTATTCACACACACGCACACACAAACACGCACATACACACACACGCACATACACACAGCTAAACACACCTTTTACAAACCCTGTACCCAGGTAATTAGCGACACAAAAAAGCAGACATGTCCTATGTAGTTACTGATATAATTCCTTACCGTACGCGTTTACAGAGTACCACAGAACCTGTTTAACAACGTAAGGCCACAGCAAGTAATTTTTATGGATGACATCAGCGCGCTCATTAATTTTCGCCTGATTTCGAAATAAAAAACAAGAAATTTCATTGCCCTCCGATGGTGGCCAACATGCCAAAAAATGGCAAATATGTCGTAAACATTGACAGTCTAAGGTGTTTCATTGCATTTGAATACCCAGTGTAGTTCCTGCCCATGATGGTATGATAACAAGCTGTTTTCTGCATTTGTTCTAGCAAGGACATTATATAAATAATGGGGGGGGGGGTCTAGTAAATTGAGCTGTATACACAAGGTGTTTCATCGCATATGAATACCCAGTGTAGTTGCTTCAGATGATGGTACAACAAGATCTTTTCTGCATTTGTTGTAGTGTAGTCTATTGAGATATATACACATCTACAAGGACATGTTTACTATTGAATGAAGGAGGTTTTATATCATATATTAATGAATGCAGGACTAAAACATAGGTTGAATACAGGACTAAAAGACCTGTTGGTCATGATATCATATTTCGTCGCCTCAATTCTTGTTTAACAAGAATTGTGATCTCAAAATTTGAAGATATAGGAATCTTGTTTTTTTTGGCCCGCCTTGTTTTTTTTTCGCCCTATCTCATTAATTTTGGAGTCTGCGGAGGATGTCATCCATAAAATTTACTTGCTGTGGCCTAAAGTTAGATGATGGGATACCTTCGCTATTATTGTAGTCGCCATCTTTTTTTTATAGTGTTCTTCATATCCTTGCTATGGTTTGTAGCAGAATAGACTGTTGGGAGTATAAAATGAGAGGAGAGTTCTGTAGTTAGATGAAAGGATCTGCCAGGGTTCTTTGTGTGCATCAGAATTAGTTGTGTAGTGTATTTACTTCCGCTTTGAGAGTACCCAAGCAGGGAAGAAGTATCTAGTTAGATAAAGGGTCCGCCATGAGAATACTAAAGCAGAGAAGAGGTCTGTAGTTAGATAAAGGGTCCGCCATGAGAATACTAAAGCAGAGAAGAGGCCTGTAGTTAGATAAAGGATCCGCCATGAGAATACTGAAGCAGAGAAGAGGTTTGTAGTTAGATAAAGGGTTCGCCATGAGAATACTAAAGCAGAGAAGAGGCCTGTAGTTAGATAAAGGATCCGCCATGAGAATACTAAAACAGGCGCGGAGGTAAGCGGCAGCAAACACGAGAGCTCCCGAGAAATTTCTCTTTTTCACGTATCTAAGTTCCAATTTCCTTGACTTTTTCATTTTGACTTAGGGCGTAAGTCATACGTAAACGTATTGTGAAGCTGTGATATTGGTAAATGCTGACTTCTTTAGATTTTGAACCAATTTCCTGACTGTTTTGTAACCGACACGTAAATGTGGGGAGGGCAACGATAACTTCTAAAGTGGGGAGGGCAACTTTAGGTACGAATTCCATTTGAAAGTCCTCTCATGGAATGTCAATGACAGTTAGACATCCAGGTAATAAGATACGCAATAAAACTGGATGGATTTTCGAAACGTAGTGAAGTAGTATAACTCTATCAAATATTAGACCCTGTTTTGCATAATCAGCATCTTATTTTTTAACTTGTCAATTATCAGATTCAGCTATTCTAAAATGCCCAACATGAATATAAAAAGTCCTGTCATTTACGGACATAGTGTTATTATCTTAGTATAATCTCAGCAATAATTCAAATGAGGTCATTTGAATAATTGATATTTCGATTATAATCGATGATTACTAGCCTCTTTTTCTCAGTGAAGGATGACACAGTTTTCAAATGTGATTTGTTCTTATTTGTTTTTTTTCGGCTGTAGATAAGTACAGCCAGGGCTACCAAAGGCTAAAGCTATTACAAAGGGTTAGCCCTGGTAACTGAACAATATGCAGACCTTGATACAAGCTTTCACAAAGACTAGAATACGACTAAAATGCATATAAACGGGCACAAACATAGAACTCAGCGCATTTCAAAACATTTCATTAATCATGCAAATTCTGTTTGGCATAATTACCATGTTACATCAATCGTAAGATCTTCATACCAAACATAACAGATACATTTTAGCCCTGTTTTTTCAATTGCCCAGCTAGTAAGCTAGCTGTTGACCTAGATTCAGGACGCCAGCTGTGTTGACCTAGATTCTGGACGGCAGGTGTGTACTAACACATGCCGCGTACTATGGTGCGGCAGTCCAATATATGCCAATTATTACCTAAAGTAGGTCATGATCTGCACAATGAGCGTATCATTATGCAGATCATCACTTAAGGAACATATATACCAAATACAAGATTAATCCATCAACCCCTGCTTGAGTTATCCTCCTCAAAAGTTACAAACAAATAGGCCCACTGCAGTTTAAGGCAAGCCGCAAGGGGGCCCAAACTTACATCACTTACTCTCTGACCCAAGATCTATTTCCCCTCAAAAATCATAACCTTAGTACCTGCAAAAAATTCAACCACAAACTTTAAGCGGATTAATAATCTTTCTTCATTTATTATGCAAATTAGTTCCTGGTTTTCATAATATGTATTTGATTATGTAAAACATTACCCAAGCTATTTACATACCAAAAATCATGACGATCTGTCAACCCCTTCTGTAGTTATTAGCCTCCAAAGGTTTCAACAAAAACGCCAACTGCAGGTCCAAACAAGCCGCTAGGGGGGCCAAACTTACAGCACCTATTCCCTGTTCCAGACCCTATGTATTGGTGAAAAATCATGAACCTGGCACTTCCAGAAAATTCGACCACAAAATTTAGAACTCAGCTGCAGTACCTTAATTATCAGCTAGGAGGCCCATAATCGAACTTGACCTTCCTCTTTAACACTCCTACCTACCAACTGAATATCATGCACAGCCGTCAACAGCACCTCGAGTTATGCTGGCGACATACAAATTCACACACATATAAAGCCCGCTGCAGTACCGACGGAAATGCCAGGGAAACCATTTTTGAACTTGACCTCCGTTTCCACAACATCTACACACCTGCAAAAAATCATGAAGATCCATCAACGTTTCCGTCACTTTTTTGCCTACATACAAACACCAAAAAAATGCAAAGTCTGCTGCAGTACTGTTGGAAAACGCCAGGATAACCATTTTTGAACTTGACCTTCCTTTGCACAACAACTACACACCTACCAAAAATCATAAAGATTCATTGAAGCTTTCTTAAGATATGCTCCTGACATACATAAAGACCCACCCAACAGATTTTTCAACCGAAAACATAATCTTCTCCGAGTACAAGTACTCGGCGAAGATAACAAATGCTTGACAGCTTTTAGTCTGATCACAAATTTGACGACCAACTGATGAGGGAGTGGATTACTTACTTTTTTGGCAGAAATAGTTGAGTTTTGCACCGCAGCCCCTGACCTTCCACACATAGGTCCTCCTCGACTTCATCATCGACACGCAGTCGGAACGGACATTGTTGCGCCCTCTCCAGGGGTGGAAGGATTGTGCGAGAGGAGCGCCATTGCTCCAGACGAACGCGCGCTCTTGCCGACGGTCACTCAGCCCGATCCAAATGAGCCTGCGAAGAAGAAAAGCTCTTGTTTAGAATGTCTGTCACCATGAATATCAGAGTTATGTGCTAATGCTGTCTCTTCAAAACAGATTTTCAAATTACCAGCGGTGCAGTTCTATTGAAGATGGTCAACAATACACAAACAAATTGGTACACGTCGTAAAGCATAAAACCAATGCAATAACCACAGTTCACATCATAACAAAATGTTATGCTTTATTACAGGATTAACTTGTCTCAACTAGAAAAGTGTAGTTTCTTTTCCGGCATACTCCACGTACAGTATCAAATGGTTATTACAGAAACGATAAACCATCAACATTGTAGGTAAAGGCATGTTTCAAAAAAGGATATTATATCACATTTGAAAAAAATAGAAATATAACAGATTTAATATGCACAATTGAATTGTATCAAATGAAATATTAATTTTGCAGCTTTAAAAAATGAAGGACTGACGAAGTCTTTCAATTCTATTACCTCTTTCCGTTCGCTTTCTGGATCAGATACTGGTGAGTTGCCGAGTCGGGTACGACCACTAGTTTCGCACCACGGCGGTCACAGTCACTTTCGGCTGACAGAAATCTCTTCCTGCCTGGTGAGAGGTAGTAGCAGGCATCGTTCCAAAACTCAAAGCCTGAAGAGCAGCCCCCTGTGTCAGAAACAGACGATAAGAACACTTGAATACCTTCATGTACAAAAGACTTGGTTAAATAGAAGATTATAACGATAGGATATATGGAGTTTCCATCAACCAGGTAATCGCACCTGCTGACGTCTGTCAGGCACCTTCTTCAGAGCGTCAGCAGGTGAGATTATCTGGCTGTGTAAAAAGAAACTCCGTATATCCTATGTTCTACCAACCTGATGAAATTATTTTCGGAAGAAGATAATAACGTTTTCCCACCTCAGGTCATTCCAACTACAAAAAGTCGAGGATGGTCGTTCTGCTTCAATCAACATGATCGTACTTTAGCCATAATGATATTAGTCACGCAATCAATGATTGAACAAGTTCGCGCTTCAATTACAAAATACTTCACTGGGCGGCCGTCATAACTTCTTGCTTGCTACCCTCTTACCTGTGCAAGTAAATCCATCGCCGTTGTATCCAGCCTTACAGGCACAGGTGTGGCCCCCAGGTGTGTTTGTACAGCTGGCATGCTCGTGACAGGTGTGTGTTCCTTCCTCACATTCGTTGACATCTACAGCAAGAGATGATACTTAATTATGGCAACTGGTTCATATTCACTTAATCCTGCCTTTCTTATAATTACATTCTGACATTCACCACAGATTGATCTGTCTACGCGTCATGTCTGACGTCGTCTATGGATGGACAGGGACTTTTACGTTTTTGAAATATAACAAGCACGACTCGACACATGTTTCAATTATATCGATTTTCTTTCTACCAGACAAACTTATTCGGTATTTTAGTCTATCACCAAAAGGTTCTACATGTCATACCGGTGCAGGTGAATCCATCGCCTGTGTAGCCGTCCACACAATCACAGGTGTAGCTCCCAGGTGTGTTCGTACAGGTGGCGTCATCGTCACAGGTGTCTGTTCCTTCTGCACATTCATCAATGTCTAAAAAGAGAGGCGATGTTGGTTCATAAAATGGTTTACTTTGTCTTTCTTACATTTGTAACGTTATGGTTGCTGTTTATGAATTTCAGAAAAAAATCACAGTTCTGTATTATTGCGTTTTGCATGCCTAAAATAACTTTCAAATCTTACCTGTACAGCTGTTTCCATCACCACGGTATCCTGAGTCACAACCACAGGTGTAGCTCCCAGGTGTGTTTGTACAGGTGGCATCATCGTCACAGGTGTCTGTTTCTTCTACACATTCGTCAATGTCTGGAGCAAAAGAAGGTTATTTTGTTAGCAACTTTGTATCATTTTCTTCTTTTTTTAACGTTTTACTGGTGTTACTCAGCAGCATTCTTCTTTCATTTGTATGTATGTTGCTGTCAGTTACAGAATGCTTTATCGTGTATCTATCAAAATGACAATGTTAGCAAACATATATCAAATCTTACCTGTACAGCTGCTTCCATCGCCACGATATCCCGGGTCACACGCGCACGTGTAGCTTCCAGGTGTGTTTGTACAGGTGGCTTCGTCGGCACAGGTGTCCTTTTCTTCTGCACATTCGTTGATATCTGGAACAAAAATGTGAATCTCTTGAATAGCTGTCTTCTTCCGTGCGTATGCATTCGGCCATTAGTTACAAAATGCTTTATCATTTGTAGATTAAAAACTTGAAAAACGATGTAAGCAAATGATAATAATCTGACCTGCACAGCTGTTTCCATCGCCACGGTATCCAGAGTCACAATCACAGGTGTAGCTCCCAGGTGTGTTTGTACAGGTGGCATCATCATCACAGGTGTCTGTTCCTTCCTCACATTCGTTGATGTCTGGAGCAAATGAAGGTTATTTGTTAGGAACTTTGTATCATTTTCTTCTTTTTTTATAACTTTTTGTTGTTGTTACTCAGCAGCGTTCTTCTTTTATTTGCATTATTTTGCTTTCAGTTACAGAAAGCTTTATCGTGTATCTATCAAAATGACAATGTTAGCAAACATATATCAAATCTTACCTGTACAGCTGATATATGTTATGACTGATCATCAAAAAATTTGAAAGTTATGATTAAATGGTACAGTCAATATATATATGAATAGAATAAATCTTTATTCCATATCATACACATTTTGCAAGACATAGTACATGTGACTTTTCCATACGGTGCTAGGTAATACCTAGCAGGGGTGCAGTTTTGGTGCAGTGTAATCTCTGAGCAGAGGAGTGGATCCAGCTGGTTTTTGACATGTTTTAGGTGTTTTTGTCAGGCTTTCTATTTTGTCCCCTTTTCGTTTTGTCTCCAACCGTGTGTTGGACAACAATGCCTAAACTGAACACGATAAAAAGCAATCGGACCCACACATCTGCTTGGAGTGTAGTGAGACTGCCCCATTTATGTTTATTTATGTGCCCCATCTGTTTATTTATATTTTTAGGCAAGGCCCTCTGTTGACCTGTTTCGGGAACACTGTCACATGCCCCATTATGAAATGTAGTGGATTTACAAACTATCCTTACTAATTATGCAGATTAGCTCCTGATTTGCATAATTCGTCATTGATTGTGCAAAGCACCATCTGAGCTCTCTACATACCAAACTTCACGACGATCTGTCGACCCCTTCTCAAGTTATTCATGTCCGAAGGTCAAAACAAAAACACCCACTGTAGTTCTAAACAAGACGCTAGGAGGCCCAAACTTACACAACTTAATCCTGTGGCATGAGCTATCTACCACACAAACATTATGACCATAGCACTTTCAGAAAATATGCTCCAAAATTTTGAAGCTCCGCTGCAATACCCTAGGCACCCATTCGAAGGCCCATTATCGAACTTGACCTTCCTTTCTGTAAACCCTACCCATCCACTAAATATCATACAGAACCATAAACAGCTTCTGGAGTTATGTTGTCCACATACAAATTCACACCCACACAAAGCCCGCTGCAGTACAGAAGGAAAATGTCAGGGGAACCATTTTTGAACTGGACCTCCGTTTTCACAACATCTACACACCTACAAAAAATCATGAAGATCCATCAACGTTTCCGTCACTTTTTTTGCCTACATACAAACACACAACATTAAAAGTCAGCTGCAGTACTGTTGAAAAACGCAAGGTGAACCATTTTCGAACTTGACCTTCCTTTGCACAACCACTACACACCTACCAAAAATCATAAAGATTTATCAAAGGTTTCTCGAGTTATGCTCGTGACATACATACAGACTCACCCAACAGCTGGCTCAACCAAAAACATAATCTTCCCCGAGTACTATAGTACTCGTCGAAGATAATAATCTGACCTGTGCAGCTGTTTCCATCGCCACTGTATCCAGAGTCACAATCACATGTGTAGCTCCCAGGTGTGTTTGTACAGGTGGCATCGTCATCACAGGTGTCTATTCCAAGTGCACATTCGTCGATATCTGCAGCAAGAAGCAATATTGCTTGATTGAAACATACCAACGTTATTACGTATCGACGCTATAGATACGATGCTATAGTTTGTTTCTCAGTAACAAAATACTACCCCGGACGACCGTCTATTGTTTCTGACTTCCACCTTAGATGTAGCTACATGTCATGCTTCACGTTGTTTTCTTAACGGAAATGTAACTTTTGTATACGTTTTGTAAATACACTAAGCACGAGCAAGCATTTACATTATATTATTCCCTACTTTGTAGCATCTTAATTGATTAAATTTCCACCATATGATGTATATAGTCCAAAGGCAATTCATCCAACCAGTCATACCAGTGCAGGTAAATCCATTTCCTGTGTATCCGTAATCACAATCACAGGTGTAGCTCCCAGGTGTGTTTGTACAGATAGCGTTTTCGTCACAGTTGTCTGTTCCTTCCTCACATGGGCTGATGTCTGTAGGAAGAGACAATGTGTTTTCATGCAAATTAGCACTATCACGAAACAATGGTCTTGTTGTATAATTTTAGTCAGCCAATTTCAAAATACTTCATTGTACGATATTTCTGGTGTCTTACAGGATTCAAGCATGGGTATCTTATCTTACCTGTACAGCTCCTCCCATCGCCACGGTATCCTGGGTAACAATCACAGGTGTAGCTCCCAGGTGTGTTTGTACAGGTGGCTACGTCAGCACAGGTGTCTGTTCCTTCTACACATTCGTTGATGTCTGAAGTAGGAAAATACGTGTCTTATTAGCAATTTTTGTCGTTGTTAGTAAACGATGCCGGTGATCTTCCTCCATGTGTATGCATTTGTCCGACAACAACCAAATACTTCATCGTGTGTCCATTGAAATGTTAATACGAGCAGCAAACAACTGTAATATCTAACCTGTGCAGCTGTTTCCATCGCCGTTGTATCCAGGGTTACAATCACAGCTGTAGCTCCCAGGTGTGTTGGTACAGGTGGCTTCCTCATCACAGGTGTCTGTTCCTTCTGCACATTCGTTGATATCTACAGCAAGAGGCGATGTTGTTTGATAGAAACATACCAACGTTATTACCTAATCAAGCTCTTGGTATGACTGCATATCGTGTCTGTCAATTATAAAAGACTTTACCTGACGGCCGTAACATTGTTTTGCTTGCTAGCAAAAATGAATCATACCTTACCTGTACAAGTAAATCCATCACCGTTGTATCCTGGATTACAGGCACAGGTATGGCCCCCAGGTATGTTTGTACAAGTGGCATGCTCGTGACAGGTGTGTGTTCCTTCGTCACATTCATGGATATCTGCAGGAAGAAAATATATTTCCGAAAATAATTTCATCAGATTGATAGAACATAGGATATTTGGAGTTTCTTTTAGCACAGCCACAAGCTCAGTCACGTTTGGGATTGCGTTCTCGCCGCAAAAGCGCCACCTACATCGGCTACTTATAGTGGCGAGAAGCAGTACTCCAGTCAGAAGCTTTGAAGAAGGTGTCTGACAGACACCGAAACGTCAGCAGGTGAGATTCCTGGTTGTGAAAAAAGAAACTCCAAATATCCTAGAAAATATATTGCTCGATGCAAACTTTGTTCGCTATTACTTAATCTCGTTCGTCTTACATACTACCATTTACCACAGAGATAAGTTTAGGTTAAGCGTTTTTTCGTAAATATACTAAAAACGGCTGGGCATGTATTCAAATTATGTCAATTTCCTTTGTAACAACTTTCTTGATTAGTCTTATCATCAAAAAGTCATACATTTGACCAGTCATACCGGTGCAGCTGAATCCATCGCCAGTGTATCCCTGGTTACAATCGCAGGTGTAGCTCCCAGGTGTGTTGGCACAGGTGGCGTTTTCGGCACAGGTGTCTCTTTCTTCATCACATTCGTTGATGTCTGAAGCAAGATAATGTGAATTTTGATAAGTACTTTTAGCGTTGCTATTGAATGACTGTCTTCTACCATGTGTATGTATCTGGCCATCAGTTTACCGAATAGATCATCGTTTTTCGATTGAAATCTGGAAAAATGGTGATAACAAATAGTAATAATCTGACCTGTACAAGTGGTTCCATCGCCGTTGTATCCAGAGTTACAATCGCAGGTGTAGCTTCCAGGTGTGTTGGTACAGGTGGCATCTTCGTCACAGGTGTCTGTCTCTAGGGCACATTCGTCGACGTCTGATAACGAAAAATAGGGCTTTATCATTGTTTCGTAGCACTTCTAGATGACATTTTGAAAGTGGTAAACATGTATCACATTGTTATATAATCATGAGCATCACTAGCAGTCTTCCAATATCCAAAATGTAGAACAATCCTTAGATAGTTGTTGACTAGACCCTGGTGGCATGATTTCAGTACAATCAAGCGTAGCCCAAGTGAAATGTACAAGCCAGTGTAGGTCCCCTGTGTGTCGGTACAAGTATCATCTTCATTACAAATGTGTATAACACACAAACATGTTCCATCTTTGAAATTAGATTCACTGAATTTGTATATCTATATATTCAAAAATATCTTAATATCCTCCTAGAAAAGCTACGTACTCCCTATCTAAGGAAACAAGTGGTCGGTCATACCAACGCAGTTGTATCCATCTCCTGTGTACCCATCATTACAGGTACAGTTGTAGCTCCCAGGTGTGTTCACACAGGTTGCTGTGTCATGACAGGTGTCTGTCCCTTGGTCACATTCGTCTGCGTCTAGAGAAAGAGACGGTATGTGTTATAGCCTATTCATCTCAGTTCTTGGCAAGGTAGCCAAGCCCTGATGATAACCATTCATTTGTGCACAATGTTGAGATGAAGATTTCTTTACCTTCATCGCAGTCGTCCCCTGTGAAAGCGTCTGGACATGTGCAGTTGTAGAAACCTACGAAGTCATGACACGTGCCTCCATTCTGGCATGGGTTGAAGTGGCAGTGATCAGGCTCTAAAATACACACATGTCGGTAAGAAAAGTGTCTTATATGGCGCCTCAGTCGGTCAATCTTTGAACATGGCAAAACTCTAATTCACAACGGTCCTTCAGAATCGGCTATGGCTATACAGTGTTGTATGAAAAAGTTGCCTAAACAAAATGTTATGAAAGATTGCCTTAAGTACATGTATCCCCAATTTTGACAACAAAGTGAAAAACAAATGATGGACACATTCGGTAAAGATTCTGTACAGACTAAAACAAACAAGACATCAGCTAAACACTTTCTCAATGTTGTAAGCTTCACTGAAGCTATAAAGCTACAGGTTATATTTGCTCCTGATGGAGACATGTATGACGAAAGTTCACAACAGGGAAACTGGACTAACCTTCATCACAACCCACAATAGCGCTCCCTTCCGGTGGGCAGGCCTTACATTCTGTCTGGGCCTCTTTGTCCTGGTACCAGCCTGGCGGGCACGGTAGGCAGGTGTTATCTTGCTCGTGGGTTCCGACCGGGCAGTTGACTGTAATGGAAGAAATCAACAGTTATTTCACGACGACCATGTATATTTTTATCACATTTCCTAACGAATTCAAACATACACCGAAACATATAACGAAGCATATGTGTTTAGAGAGCAAAGACACCATAAGTGTTTTCGATCAAAGCGCAAACCTTACGTACCAAATGGGTAGGGTGGGTTGAGAACCAGACAGTATCAAGATTTTACTCACTGCAAACCGCGCCAAAGGTTTCCACTTTCTCGATCTGTCCGTCCTCACACTGCAGGTCGAAGGTGGGCAGGAAGCCGACATAGTTCACTGCCTCGCACGTCACCCCTCCTATGTCGAGGTCAAAGGTCCTCGCCGCCACCCTGACGCGAATCTCGAAGTAAATGCTGTCCAGTGCGCCGATGACTTCTGACTGATCGTCGGCTGTTGGTTCCTCCGCAAGAGACTCTGCCTCTGTGACAAACTTTATCTTTACAGTGTGGCCCAAGGTAGATCGCTTGACCATCAGGTCGTCATTGTGTTCCCTCAGTTCTGTATCCTTTGGAGCATCGCGACGTTTCCTCGAGCTCAGTCCGCAGGTCACCTCAATGTCGGATATCCCGCATCTGATACCAGCGCTGCAGTCACCCAGCGTCGCGTAGAGCCGGAGGAGGTCTCTCTTGATGTCTTCTTCGTTAAAGGCGCAGGAACCAGTGTAGTAGTAAAGCTCGTTCTTTTGACGGGCCCGGCCGGGACGGTATGCACCTAGGAGTACGAGTAGAATATAATCAGAATACAACAAGGGTCTATGTATTATACTAATACGGTGGACTGAATACTAAGCTACGTGTAATATTTCACGAAAATGCTATTTACCATTGATAATCCCTATTTTCGTACATTATACTCGGTCGTTCGGACCTTTCTATCAGAACGCTGGTTTTGTAAGGAACTCACGAGAGCAGTCAGGCCACGGTAGGTCATCTGCTGGATGCCACACAGCGTACCAATCACACCGATAGGTGTCCGCCGGCTCTGTTGCAAAGTCGTACCTGAATAAATATAAATATAAATGATAAATTTATATTTATGTATGTATCATCATTACATTGAATAAAGGCACAATTATGCGTGTCACTAAAAAAAGGAGTAGGCAAAGATACTACAGGTTGTGTGATACCACGAAGGAGTAATATTCGTAGTGATAATTCAGAAGTTACCTGTTCTGACAACTCAGGCTACAGTATTTCTGAGCACCATCGGCCACGCCACACGTCACGGCCCCGTGCAGAGGAGGTGCGGGAACAACGCACTCAGGGGCTGGTGAAGTAGAATTACATGTATGTTAGCATGTACGGCATAAATACTGCACATAGATTGAATAAGGGATAAAGCTGTGTAACCTATGGCTATGCCATGGAATAATGTCACCTCCTCTAAATATATCATAAGAAATTGCACGATACCTTCGATAATGACATCGAAATCACAGGTAGTGCCATCAGCGAATCCCTCTGCCCAACACTGCACGCTTTGGGTTCCTATTGGAGCGGCGTCTCCCTTGTCAGCAGAACACTCGTGATTGGCCAGCTCGTTGGACGGTTGAAAACGGAACTCCGGATCGGTCCAGTCTAGGATACCTCCGCTTGGTGAGTTGACCGTTATCCGTGTGTCAGCAGGACAGGATACAAGGTTGGGCGCGTTCCGTTCTAGATAGTGAGTAAATGCACTTTCAACACTTTTGACACATGATGTATTTATCCTTTTACAAACGTAGCAAATACGGGAAGAGCAAGTGGTCTTAGACTAGTGAATAAGCCTTTATAGCACGTCACGAAATGACACTTTACATGTAGGCAGTCATCTTGACAGTGTCCATAAATAAAAATCTACTTACCACAGTGAAGACCACTTCCAGTATATCCATCGCTACATGTACACGTGAAACTACCATCAGTGTCTGTGCAACTCGCGTTTGCATGGCAGTTATCCGTGTCCATGGCACACTCATTAATGTCTGTAGATAGGATGGAAAATCAAGAGAATGAAGCTACAGCTGATTTCTATTTAGCACACAGAAGCCACAATATATGTGCTGGCATAATAGCACACTATAATTAAATCTATATGTTTGAGATGCAGACCACATGAAGACCAAAGTGATTTTTTTCACAACCAATGTTTTTTTTCACAAGCCAACGTCTCGATGACCAACTGTCATCTTCATTTTCATCACCAAAGAAAACATTGGTCACTTCATTTTAGATTGTAAATTTTACCATAAAGAAAGAAATGTTCTTTTCAAATATATTAATGAGAAATTCCAATACTTTGAATATTCAAGCACAACGGATAAATTCATATTTTTGTTGCGTCTAGATAACCCTTGTTAAGAAACATGATCTGTTCATACATCTACACAATGTACAAAGAAGCGAGAAGAAGTTGACTTAACTAGATTAGCTTAACTTAACTTATCACTTTCTTCTACCATGTATGTTTACACAATGTACTGTACATATTTCATTGTATATGTCACTTAGATGTTAGTTAGGTTTGTGTTAAACGACCTGTATCTAGCCCCTCGGGGCACGAACATACAATAAAGGTCTTCATTTATTCATTCAATAAAAGAGCTTTGCTCTCCAACCTGATGAAATTATCAACGGCTTAAGACCACATGTTACATATGAATGAGACCTACTTCCACAGTCCGGAGACTCGTAGCCACTGTCACAGCTGGTGCAATGGTTTGGGCTGCTGCAGATCCCTCCATGTGGACAGGTCGTGGAGCCCAAACAGAGAGCTGTGTGTGATTCAAAATATGTTGCTTGATGTTCTTCAAATGACTCAGTGTAGCTGATATAGTAAAACTGTGATATCGTCTATCAGCAATTTCAATGCTATATTAAATACACAATGAGAGTGATATTTATTTTGATGATTCTTCATACCCTTTGTCAGGTGTTGATAACATTGGTTGAGAAACGACATCAATATCTATGAATTTTAATAGTATGCTGTACTCTTACCTGTGCACGTTCGCCCATTGCCGGTGTATCCACTGTTACACTCACACCGGTAACTTCCCACCGTGTTGGTGCAGGTGGCATGTTGATGACAGTTGTGGACACCTGTAGAGCATTCATATATGTCTGAAAGAGAAAACATGGACAGCAACTCAGGTTCAGAATTTCGTACGTTTACAAATGTGTTGTAAAATGAAATTATCTTTGTACCATTTGGAGACATATTATTGCGCACATAGAAAACATGTGTGCCTCCTTCATTTTTTTCCTTACCATAATTGTAATTGTAAACCAAATTGTCATTGTGACATACATGTGTACACCTGGTTGTCATGTACGTAATGTATGGACACAGAAACCAATAACAAGTAATTCGCATACGGTTTGCGTTTCAGAAATATGTAATTCAACGAATTAAATTGAAGGAATTATAAATGAATTATATTACAACTTTGAGTGCCCATTGGCTTACCGTTGTCGCAGCAGGTTCCGTTGTATCCAGTACCTGCACAGTTGCAGCTGGGGCCGTTTGGAGACCCGTGCGGACAATACCTGTTGCAAGGATTTGTTTCACTGGCGTCCCCGGTACACGATGAACCGCCGCAGGATGCACTTACGGCTATAATCCTGTTTTGAATTCGTAAGATGAATATGATGAAATGTTCTGCAATATACATATAGTACTGAATACATCGATTTCGTCGTTCAAAAACAATCCAACACATTGCATAATGCCCAATAACATGGGCAACATGGCCCTACTAGTAGATACCATCAACTCAAAGATGTATTGATCTTGTCAGGGACTTGCCGTGTTCTTGTATGAGTTCCCGTATTGCCACAGGGAGTTGTACAGGTGCCCCAAGAACTCCAGTCACCCCAGCGGCAGTTTCGACGACAGCATCCCCCCATACAGGACCGCGTGTCTGTGTCGCTGCCACTGCATGGCCTCCCCCCGCAGTATTCTGTATACTCTGTCCTGGGTCACATTGGTAAGGCAATAAAGTCAACCCTGTGCAGACTAAGTTAATTCCAGTACATTGATAAAAATCTGCTTTGAAATTTTGATGCAGGGTGTATAGGATAAATTGTACAACAGACGAGATCGTATAAGAAATATAACGATGGGATAATATGATACACAAGAGGTTTACTGAATCAGATTCAAATTAATGTTACCTTGTCCGTGTCTGTGTTCCGCTGCTTTCACAGCTTGCCGAACAAGAGCCCCAGGATCCCCACGAACCCCAGTGGCAGTTTCGAGGACAGCACCTGCTGCCACAGTAGTCCCTATCGTAGCTGGACCCACTGCAAGGGGTGCCACCAGACGATTCTGGTGTCCTGTTCCTGTATTTTTTCAAGATACAAAGCCATAATTGATTCCGTATATCCAAAAAACACTGTACTTTGTCAAAGCGAAAACCTCATATCCATTCCTTCATCAGTTCTGTCACATTAAGGAAGAAAAATGGCACATTAAGCCCGAACCGTCCACCGTTAAACCCTTGAGCTGCGTGGCCCGGACATATCAGGGTCCAGGGATAAAGACACATGCCCTGTGTGCTGCGCCCAGTTGTAACCGGGATAGGGTCTTCCTCGATCCCTGGAAGAAAACAGTATTGCGTGCGTGTAGCGCGCAAAGCCCGAAAGTTATGATTAAGGGGGGGGCGTAGGGCCGCCGGTGTAGAGCCAATCCTTGAGCTGCCAAATACGTGGGAAGTCAGCTACTGCACCTGAGCACGACACGTTTGGGGGAAATTTCAGTATACGTAGTTTCGCGGGTTTTGAAGCAGGTCAGGGAAATCAGAAACATTAACTGGGCTGAAATTCTGGCAGCTTAAGGGTTGATTGTCTCATACAAGAAGCATAGTCAACAATTTTACCTTGTTCTGGTACGCCTTCTGTTGCTTCCACAGGATGGCGAGCAAGAGCTCCAGGATCCCCAGCTTTGCCACTGGCAGTTTCGAGGACAGCACCTCCTGTTACAGGGTAACACCTCGCGGGCCTCACCAGTGCATCCGATGCCACCGCAGTGTGGTGATGTTCTACCCCTGTATTTTGAAAGATACAATACTATCACAATATAACCATAGACTGCGTCACATTACATCGTTTTATCAACTTGCAAAAAATATTACTTGATGTGTACATGAGCCGTATTTGGCATTCAGTGTTCCTTTGAACAGAAAACAGTAGGTTTGGCCCACATCTTCCACTTTGAACTGTTGCCAACTTGTCATGTTACTAGGATACCCACGTTGATACCTTCAACGTTTACCTTGTTCTGTCCTTGATTCCGCTGCTTCCACAGGTTGCAGTACAGGCGCTCCAAGAACCCCAGTTATACCACACGCAGTTTTGGGGACAGCACTTCCTGTTACAGGCCTGCGTCTGACTGGTGGGCCCAGAGCACGGCGTTCCACCACACTGTGCAGTCACAGCATGCCCCCTATAAAAGAATAAGATTATGTTTTCCAAGTGCCTGCATCAAGCTCTAGATTCCGGCACAAGATGGAGAGACAATGGCATCGATGGGAATCAAAATGTATTCACGCCACCAGACAAAGTTAAAGAACAAACTTAGACAGGATTCAACAACGAATTTTTAAGGCAAAACTTGATACTAGTATGGATATAACGTTACGTCTAAGCAATATAGCATTTAATACCCGGTGGTACATAGTTCGCGTTGTCAAGCTCTAACCTTGCTCTCGTCTGTGTTCCAGAAGTACCACACGTGGCCGAGCAGGGTCCCCATGCACTCCAGTGCCCCCACTGACAGGCGCGCCAGCAGCGGCGGCGACGGCGACGCCGCCGTCTCCATGCGTCGGTGTCATCCGTAAGCAGAATCAGCAGCACCGCAGTCACGAGGACACATTTGGCCAGCCGAAGGTTCATCTTTGTTGCCTGAAATAGAAGGCAGTAATGGAAGTAGAATGGGGCATGTACAACGTTCGCGGCTGGGCTTCAGAACATCATCTTTGACGCAGAAGTGCATTTCTAATTTTCTTTTTTTTTTCTTCAGTGGTGTGATGGAGTTCAATATGATGTTCCATGCCTTAAGTCTAAGATATTCTACTTCTCTGTTATTTAAGGTGACCGTTGGCTTTCTGCAAAACATTCACGTTATATTTTGCTCTTTTAAAAACACCCATGTGGTCACATGTGCAACCTTGTGCAATATGACATATGAAAATAAAATTATGCCTTACAATACTGATATGGCGCATTTTCTTAAATGTATCAATGTTTATATGCCTGAGCTATTCCAGGGTCAATCTGCTGACAGTTTGCCAGATTGCCAGTAGATCACAGGACCAGCAGAAACTTCTCACTCGTCCGCTTTCTCCTGAACATCGCAACTGTATCGCTAGAGGGCCATTTTGTATAACCAACCCAACTGGTTGACATTGTAACTAGAGCGTGTCGTCATAAACATGTTAAAAGATAAATGAGAGACACTGTCTAACTTGCCTTCAGAAAAATGAGACGTTTAAAGCAATTATCTTGAATGCGACTGCATGATGTCATGTCTGGGAAAAAAGTCATTTTATATCATAGGGAGAATAGAACACGACAATAAATTGGGCACACGTTGCTACCTGGGGATCTTACTTTATAAACGCATTGCTTGATTTAGATTGCTTGGTTTCTATTGATATTCAGCTATACCGATGAATACCACACAATACATGCATCTTTCAAAAGGTACGGTTTATATGCCAGAGCTATTCCAAGGTCAATCTGCTGGCAGTCCGCCAGATTTCCAGTAGATCACAGGACCAGCCAAAATTTACCCGTGCACTTGTGGCTGAACATCGCAACTTTATCGCTAGAGGGCCATTTTTTTATAACCAACCCAACCGGTTAGCACTGTAATTGCGTGTCGCCAAAAATTGACTTGGAAAAATAAAAGACATCGTGCTAGGGGGATAATACGTAAAATCACCTTCTTCAGAAACTTCACGTTTAAATCCAAGTATTTTAAGTGAGACTGCTATAACAATGTACTTGATGCAAAGGCCACCGAATTGTTCTGATCACATTGTTGGAACCGTCACAAGGAAATGACCTCTAGCAAAAATGGCACGTTTGTCTGTAATTATTTGAGGTGCGCCATGATATGTCATTCTTAGACAGCTCACTGCAACACACATTTGACGTTATGCTTTAAATTTGTTACACGGTCTTGTACAGAAAAAAAAAACATTGACATAATGCGATATATGGGGGGAAGCGTAATGGAACTTGTCCTTCGTTTGGCCGGCACATGCTACCCACATACCGACGATCATAAAGATCCGTCCACATCTTCTCAAGTTATGTTGTTCATATTCACTCACAAACACACGAGCGCGCACACACACACCCGCAGACACACACACACACACACACACACACACACACACACACACACAAGGCAGTCAAACTTATCTCTCGTCCACATCCCAACTTTATCGCTAGAGGGCTTACTGTCCAACTGGTTAACATTGTAATTAGAGCGTGCCGTCCTGAACTGAGTAGAATATACCTGTCACTGTGTGACGTGACAGATGAAACGTCACAAGGAAATGGCCTTCAGCAGAATTGACACGGCTAACTGCAATCATCTTGGGTGCGACTGTCTGGGGCAAATACCATATTGTATTGGAGGAAATAATAAAGAGTAAGATCTATCTTAGGTCAGACTGCTTTAACGAACATTATGTACTTGATCTAGAGGTCACCTGTGTATTGTTCTGATTTCATTGTCATTGTATGAACCGTCACAAGGAAATGACCTCCAGCAAAAATGACACGTTTGCCTGCAATTATTTGAGGTGCGCCATGATATGTCATTATTAGACAGCTCACTGCAACACACATTTGACGTTATGCTTAAAATTTGAATTAGTTAGACGGTCTTGTATAGAAAGAAACATCGATATACTGCAATATATGGGGGGAGGCATAATCGAACTTGTCCTTCGTTTGGCCGACACACGCTACTCACAAACCGACGATCATAAAGATACGTCCACATCTGCTCAAGTTATGTTGTTCATACACTCACAAACACACACGGCCATTCTCGCATCTATAAAGGGCTGTTTAGCCTTAGTGGAAGCTGTAGGGCTGATGTGAATTAGAATACTAACCGACGGAGGCCATAGGTAGCATGATTGAGGGAGGTCAATGTGCTGTGACATGCCCTAAAGAATCTAACATCTTAACTTCATGTAATGTACTAGTATTTAGTCTTAGCATCTGAGAAAATATATTTCTTTGTTATTCTTGATGACGTTCTACAAGTCTTTGCTTATATTGTTTGTTGATTTGTAATCTTTCCTCGTTTTAAAAACGCCCATGTGAAGTCATATAGATTCTTGTGAAATTCTACAATAGATAATAGATAATGGCAATAGATACTATATATGCATGTTTCAAAATTTGTGGTTCATACGTCTGACCTATACCAAGGTTCTTCTGCTCGCAGATTGCCGGTAGATCACGTGACCAGCCAAAACTTCTCACCCGCCCACTTTTGCCTGAACATCCCAACTTTACCGCTAGAAGGCTAATTTTGTATGACAAGTCCAACTGGTTAGTGCTGTAATTAGAGCGTGTCGTCCTGAACTGAGTGGAATATACCAAAGACACTGTGTGACGTGACGGATGAAACGTCACGAGGAAATGGCCTTCAGCAGAAATGACACGTCTAACTGCAATCATCTTGGATGCGACTGTCTGGGGCAAATACCATATTGTATTGGAGAAGATAATAGAGAGAATAATGGCACCATTGCCTGTGTGGGGTCGTGTGGCGTAACGGCAGGATGTTTGAGCCAGAACCCGCTGGTCCCGGGTTAGAATCCTCTGACACAAACGATGCCCTTGGGAAAGACACTTTAAACGATTTTCCATACTTAATTCACTGGAAATGAGTACCTAGCTTCGACTAGGGAAGTCCCTCTGATAGGACGGTAAATTGAGGCCCCGTGTTTGAGGAGACAATACCCTTCCCAGCTTATGAGTCTCATAACCATAATGTTCAAAGGCCGCACCTGGGGCAATTGTCGTATTGAGGTCACCTTGTCGCCAGATATATGCATCTTTTCAAAAGATATTGTTTATAAGCCTGTGATATTCCAATGTCATTTTGCTGGAAGTCTGGCAGATTGCCAGTAGACCTCCAGACCCACCCACAAAAACTTCTAACCCGTCCGCCTTTGCCTGAACATCATCACTTTACCGCTAGAGGGCTAATTTTGAATGACAAGTCCAACTGGTTAGCACTGTCGTCCTGAACTGATTAGAATAAACCAAAGACACGGTGTGACGTGACGGATAAAACGTCACGAGGAAATGGCCTTCAGCAGAAATAACACGTTTATCTGCAATCATCTTGGATGCGACTATTTTAAAAAGCACGATGTCATGTCTGGGACAAATACCATATTGTGCAAAATGTATTAGAAAATGTTATATGGAGCCACATGGGGCTGTGAAAACATTACTACCTGGGGATCTTATTTCGTAAAAGCATAGCTGGGTGTATATCAATTATCAATGATAACATCCACGTAGATTGACAACAAGTGCACATTCAAGAACTCTTCCTGTAGAAACGATAACGTTTAAGAAGTATCATTGGTAACAATAAGATAGCTGAACAAAGAAATGTTGATTGAAACCTTACGGGTGTAAGGTTTGAACAGCCCTTTTTTCAAAATCATAATTTGAACTTTTTGTTTTATACCTAGAATGGCAACATCAAAATGTGATTTGATTTAGACATACGACGTGTGATTTATATACTACGTTTAGTACAAAAAATTAAAACAGCGTTGACTGGAGCCGGGGCGATACGTCACAAGGAAATGACCTTCGACCAAAATGGCACGTTTGCTTGTAATCATTTCAGGTGTGCCCGCGTGTGTCATTTACAGTCAGATGACTGCATCAAAATGCTACCTGATGTACACAGAACGCATTCGGCAAGACTTGACAAGAGCATTCAGAATTGTGTGGCTAACTCCTCACGCAGTGATCCTAGCTCGTCGAACAGTGCAACTAGACCAAGTGATTAGCCGAATGTGGTATATGGCTAATAGTGTCAACAAACTGCCTAGATTTTAATCTTGTGACATTTTAGATAGATGATTTAACATGGAATTTTTGTCAGTATACAATCCCCTTATTTTTCTTTATCATTTTTATTGATAACGCGTAATCTATATCTAATATACGTTCACTTGGTAAAGACGCCAACAACGTATTTTTTATACAACTGGGATGATTTGAGCCGTCACAAGGAAATGGCATCCAGCAAAAATGGCACGTTTACCTGCAATTATTTTAGGTGTGCCCGCGTATGTCATTAGAAGCCAGTTCACTGCATCCCGAATGTGAACTTACATCTATGCTTTGTTCAACACAGTTTAGTAGAAGAAAAATATATATAATATGATATGCACATACACACGCACAAACACACAGACACAATTGCACACTCACACACATGCATGGACACACACAAACACACACACACGAACACTGGCACAGGCACACAAGCCTATGCACACACACACAGACACACACACAGACAGACACACAAGCACACACATGCACACAAGCACAAACACAAACACAAACACGAAGACACACTCGCAAATACACACACGCATACATAAACGCGATATATCACTTTCTTTGAGAATTAACTAATAGTCAGTTGGCACCTACATGAACTTACACACAAGAAAGTGGATTGTACGTTGTGGGCACCAACAGATCACATACCTCCTGACAGACGTTCACAACAATATTCATCCCGACCAATCGATCGCATTGAAACTCAGATTCGAATCAGCCATTTCCCGACAAATTCCTTTCTAAGTTGCGTTAACGACTAAATCTGACAAAATAAACTAGCCAGTGAGATGCTGGAAGGTGTCAGCTTTCCAGAGATGTTTTCATATTGTCAATGTTGGCACTTTGGAAGTAATAGAAAGTGACCGCGATTTAACGTTTAAAGAAAAGTAGTAGAAACTTTTTTTGTAAACGTTAAATCGCGGTCACTTTCTATTACTTCCAAAGTGCCAACATTGACAATATGAAAACATATCTGGAAAGCTGACACCTTACAGCATCTCACTGGCTAGTTTATTTTGTCAGATTTAGTCGTTAACGCAACTTCGAAAGGAATTTGTCGGGAAATGGCTGATTCGAATCTGAGTTTCAAAGCGATCGATTGGTCGGGGTGAATATTGTACAACGTTAGGGACGCGGTGCTCACAGACTGATTGAGGCGGGAGGGTTTGTTCTAGTCTACCCAAGATTAGCAGAGCTGACAGGCGCGCTTAGTATCAATTAAATTCGACTGAAACTTTTATTTTCAAAGTCTTCAAACACCCCCTTAAAATTACATGACAATAAGGCTGTTGCCTTTTTATGGATGGAGGTAAGTGGTTAAGGCGTACCTGTGTCTGGTGATGCTGACAGGGTCCGCGCGGTGAACCAAGATGAAGCCACAAGTCGATCAGTCGGTGCAGTGTTGTTGTGTTCTACACAGAATCGCCGCGACTACCTGACTTTGTGCGCGCGTCGACCCCTTATATACTATTAGTTTAAATTGGGATATATTTATAGGAACAATAGACTGACGTCAATGAGCTTGTTGTTCAAGCGAATCAGATTATTTTAAGCTGAAAGGTAACACTGAGGGGAATTCCCTCTCTGCCTACGGCGGTGTCCTACGTACGATCAATCTGTGAGAAGGAAATGACCTTGAAGAAGTATCGTCGCTTTGATTTTGCTAAAAAAGGCTATCCTTATCTCATCATTTGTAAAAATAAACACGTCGAAAAATACACAGTCAGTCTTTAACAAGCTTTTGTTATTTGTTTGTTATACGATGGGGACGTAAACATTTTTCCATTCGAGCAACCAATTATGACATAAGTTGGCTTAGAGCAATCAATAGGCCTGTCAGAACTGATGATACCTCATATCTTATGTGTAATAACCCAAACTAGATGGCTGTAATTGTCATGAAGCTAGATTAACTCGCCAGATCAAAAAAAGCTAAATTTGTGTATTGAGGGTTTATTAGGATTGTAGATTAGAAGCCCTAACGTTACATATAATTGGCAACGAATTAAAGATGGTGACGACTTGTTTTAGATGCAGTGGGCTGCACTTATTGCTCATAGACTTTTTTTTTTTATTCAGAAAACAAGAAAACAAGATACACATGGACATGGACATAGTGGCGCTACACTCAAGTACATAGACTTATTTTACAGCGCCACAGAAAAACTAAATAAAAATAGACATAGACAATGACAAACTTAAGCCAGTTTCTGAACAAACGTAACAGAAATAAGATAAGATATGACTAAAGTAATGCGTATCAAATTAACGATAGTGAGTAACAACGTAACTGAATATTTAAATACACAAAGTAGACTTGCATGCCTACAGAATACACACAGATTCCAGTCAAACTTAGTCAACATGTAAACAGGATAGTTGATGTTTGACAAATCTAATTAGGTATTAACCATGTCTAAAATTTAAAAAAGAAGAAAGCTGCTTGCCCAAAATTATAACGATAATCGGCTCCATTGGTTGACTTATAAAGTTAGACTTGTTTATTTGATAATTATGTACTTGACAAGATAGATATTTCGCTCTGATGCAGATACGTATACATATTAGTTATTCTTATGAGCAATATGCTGCGTGTAAGAGATAATGTTGCTGATATTTTACATGAAGTACTGTAAATGAAGACACTTGGTTTGATTTCTGGGCAACATGACGCTCAGAAGGTCATTGACAGCCTACAAAGGGACATCTGAAATAGACCAGACGTTACGACAAAGTTGTCTTATATTTTAGATAATACATATCAAAGAATACATGACAGACATCATGCACGCGTGCACGGCATTCCCTCTAAGTACTTAACGTTTTTGCCTCTACGTATACATGTAGATAAGAAACGTAGCTTAGCGACAACCACTATGATAAAAAAACTGGATTCAAGCTGGCACTGCAGCATGTCATGTCCTTGAGAGATTTTGTTTCCGCGGGTGAAGATTTCCAGTTCAGTGTTAATTCGTGGAAAGACTGTTGTGCCAATGGATTTTGTGACCCTGATTAACCCAATGTCGATGTTTAAATGTCAGGGACAATCGTAATTACCATCAGTCACATATCGGGTAGATTCACGTCGCACTCAAACGTCTGGAATAAAGTGAGAAACCAGAACTTGTCAATGTAGGGAACGCTATGACTTGAAGTTGTTGCTGATTTGGTATTTGAAAGCCTTATCAACGAGACTTTAGTTATTTTACACATAATAGACATAATGTGTGAGTAGCTTTGGGATATACCATTTCAACACACAGGGTAAAACGGCTCAGCATAACACTGTCTACAAAACGTAGGACCCGGTATGTTTTCACAGAGTAATACGGCAATACGTCAGGCTTGTTGAGAAAGTACATAGAATAATGATTTTGTCCTCAATAAAACATAATTTAACATTTCCTAAAACCCCTTAGTTTAAAAGTGGCATAACCTTTCACTGGTTAGTCTGCTTCACTGGATTCATGGGTCATTTCATCCAGCACAGGATTAATGCCACCAAGACGGAAACATGGCTATCTTTCGCAAACACAAACATAAGTGTTACACATCGGTAAGACTAAGCCTAAAGGTATGGACATGAATAGTTTATCTGGATTGTAGATGGTTTTCTTGTGAAAGAACCCTACGTGTAATTGGCAACCAATTAAAAATGGCGTCCAGGAGTGCACTTGTGCACCAGCTTACAATACCTCATTGCCATCGACTAAGCTTAGGTCATATTATGACATAGATGTTAAAAAGTTTCTTGTTGTCTGAGACTTCCCAATCAACCGTAAACCTGCAAAATTGTGCATCAGAACTGTAGATGGTTTTCTTGAAGAGAAGCCTTACGTGTAATTGACAAACAGACCAATCAAAAATGGCGACGAGGAAGAACTTGTAAACTTGATTGAGTGCAATGGGGGGGGGGATTGTTCATTGCTTTGCATGCTTACACAGTCGGGAAGGTTCATGTAGATTCTTCACAGTTCAACAAGGATAATTGATATCTGATAATTGATAATTGACGTTAGAATATTGATCTTATGTGAATGTAAAATTGCTACCTTGGAAATTCCCATGACATCACAAACAGCTAAATTTCGATGCACGTCACATATCAAAGGTTGTGTTGGGAGTTTCCAATGTTGCTCTGTGCCCTGTTTTCATGAGCACTGACATGACATAATGTGAAAATCGGCATTGACTCCTTGCCAAAACCTTACCGGTTACTTTGGATGTCTGTGTCTATTGTTCATAAGCGTTGGCATTTGATAATGAGATAATAACAGGGCATCACTGCCAAAATTTTGTCTACGCCTTGTTTTTCTGTGGGCTGAAAAGTAGTACAGATCGGCCGAGCATGTATAGGGAGAATATTTTGCGGCAGGTGTTCAGGAATTATCGGTCCCCCAGGAAAATCGGTCCCCAATCCATGGTGGGCGTGGCCTAAAAAGTACGAAGGCCCACAGGGCCAAAACATAGATATCATCCACAAACACTGTCTTTGAATTGAATACTTACTGCCAAATGTATGAATTGTAAGAAGGTGGGACGGACATTGTCCACAAACACAAATATGAACGTTTCATCAACAAAAAGTATCAGTTTTTGGCCATTGCAGGGACACATTTTCCCGGGGTAGCCAGGATTTCCGGTCCCCTCATAGGAAAGTCAACAACTCTTCTCCTAGTAGTGATGCATTTGGAAAAATACTTTATTTTTAAATTACTTTAACTTGAGTTGATGCTCTTGACACAAAAATATAAACGTTTCAAGGGCAACAGTCTCTGCATTTGTCCATTGAGGGAATTCAGGGGAAGGGGACTCATTTTCCCGGGGTAGATCTAGGCGGGATTTTCGGTCCCCTCATAGAAAAGTCAACAACGCTTCTTCTGATGAACGTGGAAGCTTCTTTGTCAACTTGAAGGCGCTTATCTGAAGATTTAACACAACTATAAAGGTTTCAAAGCGAAAAGTTTCAGAACTTGGCCATTGAGGGGATTTCAGGGTAAGGGGACACATTTTCCCGGGGTAGATCTAGCCGGGATTTTCGGTCCCCTCATAGCAAAGTCAACAACGCTTCTTATGATGGACTTGGAAATTGTTTGTCAACTTAAGGGACGCTTCTCTGACGACTTAGCACAACTATAAACGTTTCAAAAGCAAAAAAATCTCAGGATTTGGCCATTGAGGGATTTCAGGGGAAGGGGACACATTTTCCCGGGGTAGATCTAGCCGGGATTCTCGGTCCCCTCATAGGAAAGTCAACAACGCTTCTTATGATGGACATGGAAATTGTTTTTCAACTTGAAGACGCTTCCCCGAAGACTTAACACAACTATAAACGTTTCAAAAGCAAAATGTCTTAGGATTTGGCCATTGAGGGGACTTCAAGGGAAGGGGACACATTTTCCCGGGGTACCCGGGATTTTCGGTCCCCTCATAGTCAAAGTCAACAACGCTTCTCCTGATCCATTTGGAATCCTGTTTTTATACTCAAAGACGCTTCTCTGAACAACTATAAAGGTTTCAAAGCAAAAAGTTTCAGAACTTGGCCATTGAGGGGTTTTCGGGGGAAATAAACTATAAACGTTTTAAAAGCAAAAGTCTCAATATTTGTCAATTAAGGGGGAGGGGGACACATTTTCCCGGGGTAGCCGGGATTCTCGGTCCCCTCATATGAAAGTCAGCAACGCCTCTTATGATACATTTGGAAACCTATTTTTATACTTAAAGACGCTTCTCTGAAGACTGAACACAACTATAAAGGTTTCAAAGCAAAAATTCCAAGATTTGTCATTTAATGGGGAGGGGGACACATTTTCCCGGGGTAGCCGGGATTCTCGGTCCCCTCATATGAAAGTCAGCAACGCCTCTTATGATACATTTGGAATCCTGTTTTTATACTTAAAACGCTTCTCTGAAGACTTAACACAACTATAAAGGTTTCATGGGCAAAAGTCTCAAAATTTGTCAATTGAGGAGATTTAAGGGGAAGGGGACACATTTTCCCGGGGTAGCCGGGATTTTCGGTCCCCTCATAGGAAGGTCAACAACGTTTCTTCTGATGGACTTGGAAACTTGTTTGTCAACTTGAAGACGCTTCTCTAAAGACCTAACACAACTATAAACGTTTCAAAAGCAAAAAGTCTCAGCATTTGGCCATTGAAGGGATTTTAGGTAAAGGGGACACATTTTCCCGGGGTAGCCGGGATTCTCGGTCCCCTCATATGAAAGTCAGCAACGCCTCTTATGATACATTTGGAAACCTGTTTTTATACTTAAAGACGCTTCCCTGAAGACTGAACACAACTATAAAGGTTTCAAAGCAAAAATTCCAAGATTTGTCATCTAATGGGGAGGGGGACACATTTTCCCGGGGTAGCCGGGATTCTCGGTCCCCTCATATGAAAGTCAGCAACGCCTCTTATGATACATTTGGAATCCTGTTTTTATACTTAAAACGCTTCTCTGAAGACTTAACACAACTATAAAGGTTTCATGGGCAAAAGTCTCAAAATTTGTCAATTGAGGAGATTTAAGGGGAAGGGGACACATTTTCCCGGGGTAGCCGGGATTTTCGGTCCCCTCATAGGAAGGTCAACAACGTTTCTTCTGATGGACTTGGAAACTTGTTTGTCAACTTGAAGACGCTTCTCTAAAGACCTAACACAACTATAAACGTTTCAAAAGCAAAAAGTCTCAGCATTTGGCCATTGAAGGGATTTTAGGTAAAGGGGACACATTTTCCCGGGCCAGGGTAGCCAAGATTTTCGGTCCCCTCATTGGAAAGTCAAGAACGTCTCTTATAATGGAGTTGGAAACCTGTTTTTCAACTTGAAGACGCTTCTCTGAAGACCTGACACAATCATAAACGTTTCAAAAGCAAAAAGTCTCAGCATTTGTCCATTGAGGGGATTTCAGGAAAAGGGGGCACATTTTCCCGGGCCGGGGTTAAGCCGGGATTTTCGGTCCCCTAATGAGAAAGTCAACAACGTCTCTTCTTATGGACTTGGAAGCCTGTTTTTCAACAGGAAGACGCTTCTATGAAGATATGACACAACTATAAACGTTTGAAAAGCAGAAAGTCTCAGCATTTGTCCATTGAGAGAATTTCGGGTAAAGGGGACACATTTTCCCGGGCCGGTGTTAAGCCGGGATTTTCGGTCCCCTTATGGAAAAGTCAACAACGTCTCTTATAATGGACTTGGAAACCTGTTTTCAACTTGTAGACGCTTCTCTGAAGACCTAACACAACTATAAACGTTTCAAAAACAAAAAGTCTTAGCATTTGGCTATAAATTTTTTGCTTTAGAAACGTTTATAGATGTATCAAGTCTTCAGAGAAGCGTCATCAAGTTGAAAACAGGTTTCCAAGTGAATGAGAAGAGACGTTGTTGACTTTCTTATGAGGGGACCGAAAATCCCGGCTTAACCCCAGCCCGGAAAAATGTGTCCCCTTTACCTAAAATCCCCTCAATGGCCAAATGCTGAGACTTTTTGCTTTCGAAACGTTTATAGTTGTGTTAGGTCTTCAGAGAAGCGCCTTCAAGTTGAAAACAGGTTTTCAAGTGCATCATAAGAGACGTTGTTGACTTTCCTATGAGGGGACCGAAAATCCCGGCTTAACCTCGGCCCGGGAAAATATGTCCCCTTTACCTGAAATCCCCTCAATGGCCAAATGCTGAGACTTTTTGCCTTTGAAACGTTTATAGTTGTGTCAGGTCTTCAGAGAAGCTTCTTCAAGTTGCAAAACAGGTTTCCAATTGCATCAGAAGAGACGTTGTTGACTTTCCTATGAGGGGACCGAAAATCCCAGCTATCCCGGCCCGGGAAAATGTGTCCCCTTTACCTAAAATCTCCTCAATGGCCAAATGCTGAGACTTTTTGTTTTCCAAACGTTGATAGTTGTGTCATATCTTCATAGAAGCGTCTTCGAGTTGAAAAACAAGCGCCCAGGTTCAAGAGAAGACAAAATGTTGACTTTCAAATGAGGGGACCGAAAATCCCGGCTACCCTGGCCCGGGAAAATGTGTCCCCTTTACCTGAAATCTCCTCAATGGCAAAATGCTGAGACTTTTTGCTTTTGAAATGTTTATAGTCGTGTTAGGTCTTCAGAGAAGCGCCTTCAAGTTGAAAAACAGGTTACCAAGTGCATCAGAAGAGACGTTGTTGACTTTACTATGAGGGGACCGAAAATGCCGGCTTAACCCTGGCCCGGGAAAATGTGTCCCCTTTACATAAAATCCCCTCAATGGCCAAATGCTGAGACTTTTTGTTTTTGAAACGTTTATAGTTGTGTCATATCTTCATAGAAGCGTCTCCAAGTTGAAAAACAATTAAGCGCCCGGGTTCAAGAGAAGACAAAATGTTGACTTTCCTATGAGGGGACCGAAAATCCCGGCTTAACCTCGGCCCGGGAAAATGTGTCCCCTTTACCTGAATTCTCCTCAAAGGCCAAATGCTGAGACTTTTTGCTTTTGAAATGTTTATAGTTGTGTCAGGTCTTCAGAGAAGCGCCTTCAAGTTGAAATACAGGTTTCCAAGTGCATCAGAAGAGACGTTGTTGACTTTCCTATGAGGAGACCGAAAATCACGGCTTAACCCCAGCCCGGGAAAATGTGTCCCCTTTACCTAAAACCTACATAAAACCCCCTCAATGGCCAAAGGCTGAGAGTTTTTGCCTTTAAAACGTTTATAGTTGTGTTAGGTCTTCAGAGAAGCGTCTTCAAGTTGACAAACAGGTTTCCAATTGCATCAGAAGAGACGTTGTTGACCTTCCTATGATCTAGGGGACTGAAAATCCCGGCTTAACCCCAACACGGGAAAATGTGTCCCCTTTACCTGAAATCTCCTCAATTGCCAAATGCTGAGACTTTTTGTCTTTAAAACGTTTCTAGTTGTGTTAGGTCTTCAGAGAAGCTCCTTCAAGTTAAAAAAAACAGGTTTCCAAGTGCATCAGAAGAGACGTTGTTGACTTTCCTACTTGGGGACCGAAAATCCCGGCTTAACCCCAGCCCGGGAAAATGTGTCCCCTTTACATAAAATCCCCTCAATGGCCAAATGCTGAGACTTTTTGTTTTTGAAACGTTTATAGTTGTGTCATATCTTCATAGAAGCGTCTCCAAGTTGAAATAGAGGTTTCCAAATACATCAGAAGAGACGTTGTTGACTTTCAAATGAGGGGACCGAAAATCCCGGCGTAACCCCGGCCCGGGAAAATGTGTCCCCTTTACCTGAAATCCCCTCAATGGCCAAATGCTGAGATTTTTTGTTTTTGAAACGTTTATAGTTGTGTCATATCTTCATAGAAGCGTCTCCAAGTTGAAAAACAAGCGCCCGGGTTCAAGAGAAGACAAAATGTTGACTTTCAAATGAGGGGACCGAAAATCCCGGCTACCCTGGCCCGGGAAAATGTGTCCCCTTTACCTGAAATCTCCTCAAAAGCCAAATGCTGAGACGTTTTGCTTTTGAAATGTTTATAGTTGTGTCAGGTCTTCAGAGAAGCTCCTTCAAGTTAAAAAAACAGGTTTCCAAGTGCATCAGAAGAGACGTTGTTGACTTTCCTACTTGGGGACCGAAAATCCCGGCTTAACCCCAGCCCGGGAAAATGTGTCCCCTTTACCTGAAATCCCCTCAATGGCCAAATACTGAGACTTTCTGCATCTGAAACGTTTATAGTTGTGTAAGGTCTTCAGAGAAGCGTCTTCAAGTTGAAATAGAGGTTTCCAAATACATCAGAAGAGACGTTGTTGACTTTCAAATGAGGGGACCGAAAATCCCGGCTATCCCGGGAAAATGTGTCCCCTTCAGATGAAATCCCACAGTGGCCAAAACCCTTTGAAACGTTTATATCAATTTTCATAGATTCGTCTTTAAGTTGAAAATTAGGGTCCGAAGTAGACCAGAGGAAGATTGTCTCAACTTTCCTATGAGGGGACATTATTTGTCGACAATGTCGACAGTGTAGAATTGTTATGTTACAGCCTATGTTGTTGTGGTCCTTCGTACTTTTAGGCCACGCCCACCAGTCTCAAACATGGACCAATGGCAGGAGGGGGACCGATTTTCCCGGGGGCTATTGTAGTGCACAGTAACCCGCGCAGTACGCATTCTTTTCAATGTCGACTATCGGGTACAGTCAAAGGTATAAGCATTATGCTTGTACGGGGAATGAAAAACTTGGAGCCACTCCATGGAGATAACATGTTTATTCACGATCACTTAGGTCACAGCAAGCAAATTCTATATATGAGATCAGCGCGGACTGATTTAGAACCCTTGACCGGGAACTGTTGGGCTGATGTCCTTTCCACCTTGCCAAAGGCACAATCTTTAAACTTCTAATATTTCGTACCCTAACACCCCTCTATTTTAAAGTGGATTAACTTTTCAGTAGTTAGCCTGCTTTACATGATTATTCTCGTTGCGAAAAGAACAAATAGGATGGACCCCGAACTCTGAATATACCATCAATGCACGGGCAGCCGCTCTACGGCGCCGGTGTTCAGGAATTATCGGTCCCCCCGGGAAAATCGGTCCCCCTCCTGCCATTGGTCCACATTTGAGACTGGTGGGCGTGGCCTAAAGGTACGAAGGCCCACAACAACATAGGCTGTAACACAACAATTCTACACTGCCGACATTGTCGACAAATAATGTCCCCTCATAGTAAAGTTGAAACAGTCGTCCTCTGGTCTACTCCGGACCCTAATTTCAACTTAAATACGATTCTATGAAAATTGATATAAACTTTTCAAAGGGTTTTGGCCATTTTGCTATTTCATCTCAAGGGGACACATTTTCCCGGGCCAGGGTAGCCAGGATTTTCGGTCCCCTAATTTGAAAGTCAACAACGTCTCTTCTGATGCACTTGGAGACCTGTTTTTCAACTTGAAGACGCTTCTCTCAAGACCTAATACAACTATAAACGTTTCAAAAGCAAAAAGTCTCAGCATTTGGTTATTTAGGGGATTTTAGGTAAAGGGGACATATTTTCCCGGGCCGAGGTTAAGCCGGGATTTTCGGTCCCCTCATAGGAAAGTCAACAACGTCTCTTATGATGCACTTGAAAACCTGTTTTCAACTTGAAGACGATTCTCTGAAGACATAACACAACTATAAACGTTTCAAAAGCAAGAAGTCTCAGCATTTGGCCATTGAGGGGATTTTAGGTAAAGGGAACACATTTTCCCGGGCCGGGGTAAAACCGGGATTTTCGGTCCCCTAAAAGGAAAGTCAACATTTTGTCTTATCTTGAACCTAGGCGCTTGTTTTTCAACTTGAAGACGCTTCTCTGAAGACATAACACAACTATAAACATTTCAAAAGCAAAAAGTCTCAGCATTTGGTTATTTAGGGGATTTTAGGTAAAGGGGACACATTTTCCCGGGCAAGGGTAGCCGGGATTTTCCGTCCCCTCATTTGAAAGTGAACATTTTGTCTTTTTGAAAACCTGGGCGCTTGTTTTTCAACTTGAAGACGCTTATATGAAGATAGGACACAACTATAAACGTTTCAAAAGCAGAAAGTCTCAGCATTTGGCCATTGAGGAGATTTCAGGTAAAGGGGACACATTTTTCCGGGCAAGGGTAGCCGGGATTTTCGGTCCCCCCATAGGAAAGTCAACAAAGTCTGTTTTGATGCACGTGGAAACCTGTTTTTCAACATGAAGACACTTCTATGAAGACTTGACACAGCCAAAAACTTTCCTATGATGGGAGCGAAAATCCCGGCCAGCCTGGCCCGGGAAAATGTGTCCCCTTTACCTGAAATCCCCTCAATGGCCAAATGCTGAGACTTTTTGCTTTTGAAACTGTTATAGTTGTGTTAAATCTTTGGATAAGCGCCTTCAAGTTGAAAAACAGGTTTCCAAGTTCATCATAATAAGCGTTGTTGACTTTCTATGAGGGGACCGAAAATTCCTGCTTAACCCCGGCCTGGGAAAATGTGTCCTCTTTGCCTGAAATACCCTCAATAGCCAAATGCTGAGACTTCTTGCTTTTTAAACGTTTATAGTTGTGTCAAGTCTTCAGGGAAGCATCTTCAAGTGGAAAAACAGGTTTCCAAGTACATCATACGAGACGTTGTTGACTTTCTCATTAGGGGACCGAAAATCCCGGCTTAACCCCTGGCCCGGGAAAATGTGTCCCCTTCCCCTGAAATCCCCTTAATGGCCAAATGCTGAGAAATCTTGCTTTTGGAACGTTTAAAGTTGTGTTAAGTTTCCAGAGAAGCGTCTTCAATTTGACAAAAAAAATTCCAAGTCCATCAGAAGAAGCGTTTTTTACTTTCCTTTGAGGGGACCGAAAATCACCGGGATCATGTGTCCCCTTACCCTGAAATCCCCTCAATGGCAAAATCCTTATATTTTTTGCTTTTGAAACTTTTATAGTTGTGTTATGTCTTAAGAGAACTGTCTTCAACTTGAAATACAAGTTTCCAAATGTATCATGAGAAGCGTTGTTGATTTTCCTTTGAGGGGACCGAAAATCCCGGCTAGATCTACCCTGGGAAAATGTGTCCCCTTCCCCTGAAATCCCTCAATGGCCAAATCCTGAGATTTTTTTGCTTTTGAAACGTTTATAGTTGTGCTAATTCTTCAGAGAAGCGTCCCTTAAGTTGACAAACAATTTCCAAGTCCATCATAAGAAGCGTTGTTGACTTTGCTATGAGGGGACCGAAAATCCCGGCTAGATCTACCCCGGGAAAATGTGTCCCCTTCCCCTGAAATCCCCTCAATGGCCAGGTTCTGAAACTTTTTGCTTTGAAACCTTTATAGTTGTGTTAAATCTACAGATAAGCGCCTTGAAGTTGACAAACAATTTCCAAGTACATCAGAAGAAAGGTTTTTTCACTTTCCTATGAGGGGACCGAAAATCCCGGCTACCCCGTGAAAATGTGTCCCCCTCCCCCTTAATTGACAAATCTTGAAACTTTTGCTTTTGAAACGTTTATAGTTATGTTAAGTCTTCAGAGAAGCGTCTTCAAGTTGAAAAACAGGATTCCAAATGGATCAGGAGAAGCGTTGTTGACTTTCCTATGAGGGGACCGAAAATCCCGGCTAGATCTACCCCGGGAAAATGAGTCCCCTTCCCCTGAATTCCCTCAATGGACAAATGCAGAGACTGTTGCCCTTGAAACGTTTATATTTTTGTGTTAAGAGCATCAACTCAAGTTAAAGTAATTTAAAAATAAAGTATTTTTTCCAAATGCATCACTACTAGGAGAAGAGTTGTTGACTTTCCTATGAGGGGACTGGAAATCCTGGCTACCCCGGGAAAATGTGTCCCTGCAATGGCCAAAAACTGATACTTTTTGTTGATGAAACGGTCATATTTAATATTTCTGTTTGTGGACAATGGCCGTCCCACCTTCTTACCATTCATACATTTGGCATTAAGTATTCAATTCAAAGACAGTGTTTGTGGATGATATCTATGTGTTTGGCTCTGTGGGCCTTCGTACTTTCTAGGCCACGCCCACCATGGATTGGGGACCGATTTTCCTGGGGGACCGATAATTCCTGAACACCGGCGCGAAGCACACCATGCAGTAATCCTCTGCTTCGTTGGTCCAGTAGTCATCCAGTGCAAAGCCACTCTTCTCCGCAAGGCGGCGTATCTGATGTAGGCTCCACTTGCAGCTCCAGTTCGGCCCATCCGTGAAGAAAAACTTCTCCCCATTCTGGAAGTCAAGGCTGAGGCCGAGTTTGCCTGAAAGTTGAGGGGAAGAATAAGCACGTTAACACCTCTTGCAAATAACCTGAAAATGTCGATGTCGTTTTCAATCGTTTTTTTCTCCCTCAGAGGTGTAGATCTTCATCCTATCTAATCGATTAATTAATTAATTGGTCCTTACTGCTTAGATTAGCCTTTGATGCGACATTGCACAGAATTAGACGTTTGTCCATTATCAATGTCGAAGAAATACCGTCGTAGTGACTCTTCAATGAGTTGACCTCGACAGGTGAGTCGAGATACTTAATTACCTCACCTTGATCCACTTTCTGGGACACTCCCACACCAGATTTCCAGAACACGACTATAAAACCACGTGGAAAGTAAGCATAGACAACATATATTAGTGGCAATCAGATATACCAATTCAAGTCAAACTCTCAATAATGCTGGACAACCCCTGGACAAGTCAATAAACGTATCAAAACAACAGTATACGTACTTAACTACAGGTGTAACATTGAAGGTCACAAGATACAATGCGTGTCTAGAAGATTGGATGCGTACAAGATCACAAATGACGTCGGAAGTACCAAGGTGCATTTCAAGATATATCCTTGAAAAAAGCAAGTCGAAAAGTTTATTTTTAAGGACATGGTTTACGAGTTACTATTTGAGGAGTCTCCATAAATGGTAAAGTTCCGTTGTTAATGAGGCGTGATTTACGTACTAGCGCCACGGGCTGTGCATCACAGATCTTGTTTTCTTTGTTCTATGACCTCCCTGTCGGCGAAAACTTAATGCTCTGACAATACCCAACCTTCAGTATATAAGGGTTATAATGACCGAGAGTTGCGTCAGCCGAAAAGACCTAGTATGACGGGTTTGGTTTGGGGGCTCTTTTTATAGAAGTGCATAGCGCCAAAACACACATTTCTGCTTGTGAATACATTCTTATAGCTTCCACAAGGCCTTCCTACGGGGCCAGAATTCGGCAACAAAAATAATAATTGGAAGTAGAGTCAGTCCACAGTAAGATCAATGAATGCTTGCGAATGAAAATTTCCTGGCAAATATTCCTCCTATAGTCTGGTAGAGACCACCTACACCGTTATGAATCGTAAGATCTAAGAGTTTTTCTCCCACACTTTGCTTCGTGCTGACTGTAAGCAATAATTGCAGAATGAGATGTTGGTCTATTGGCGCAACAGTAGACCCCGCTTCCTCAAAACGGCGAACGCTGAGTGACGAAATGTTGGATCTGTGCAACCCTTCATTTCATAACCAGAATATGTAAATAAAAGACAACAAAATGTTTACAAATACGGTCTTTATCTATGAAATTCGCAGAGCGATCTGTCAAATTTCTGGTCGCTCACTGGTCGCTCCCTGGTCGTTCAGCGGTTGCAGCCTGAAGCGGAAAGAAGGTGTTACATATACATGTAAGGTTAAACACCTGGTGCCACAAGTGACGCCATAAGTTGTTAGTAGGGTGGAGTATCTATCCACAATGTCATTTTAATTTCAGAACCTTGTGAAAATCGCGCGAGAAAGACTCAGTTACAGCTCGTGAGGAAACAATATACAGTAGCATCTATTGGCCAGTTCGCACATCATTTTGGCCATATTCTTGACCTGAAAGTGAACGGTGTTATTCGGTAAAGGTAGGTCCCCTCTAGTTGTATTTCAGCCAGTTTGTTAGCTTGTTTGTATTTCTGGTGCAGTATTTCATTGTCTGTGTCATCTATACCTGTGATTTTGTTCTAAAAGCTAGAATATTACTTAGAATAATTCTACATTTTGTAATATCAAAATAATAGTCTCAAATTACATGGGCTTCGATATTATGGAACTCTCCACCAAGTGCTCCCCAATACACCCACAAGCCTATGAAACCAACGTTTACCGCCATCTCCTAGCTTAGTCACCTAAATTTAAATCTCCCACCAACTTGGTTCAGTGTCCTTGATCAATGGTTTCTTGGCCTCCTGCAGCGCAAACTCGTTAAAACAAATTATACGTTTTCTGTTGATAGAACGTCATGACTCATGGAATAAGGTAGCCTGTAAGCTGAAAATTACCTGAAATGATTATAGGTTCTTTAATAACAACCTTGCTCCTTTTGACGGGCTACAAACTAATTTCGTCTAATCACCGGAAATAGACTTAATGTCTTTGACGTGGATTACGGCATACATATGATACAATTATGCAATATCCTGGTGCTGCTGAAATGAAGTTGGTCCTTCTTTTGACGTCCCTTGAATAATCAAGAATCAATTTTAGTAGCTAAAGAATATAACATTGAAACTCCTGTCAAATAAAAGGCGGTTGGTATGGTCGAAGTTTGTTTTCAAACTATAGCAGCAAGTTGCGTGGTGAAATCAAGAAAACAACAAATAAAAGAATGTGCCCGCCGTAAGCCTTAGGCTGTTTTCGACCTTAGTGACCATGTGTGGCTTAAGGTAAAGGCCCGTTTAAATCTACGGTTGGTTAGCGGCATCCTTTCATAATTAGCTGATATCCGTATTTTGTCAGGAATCAGCTAAAGCTAAAGTTATTTTTCTTTAAAAATTATAAATTTTTTTCTCTCAACTTTCTCTGACTTGACCAGCGAGCCTAAAGAGAAGTTTGGTGTCGAACATTAAACAGTGACATTTGTCAGATGAAGAAGCGAGATATGTCACGTTTTATTCTTGTTAAACTTTCAGATTGAAAATATAAAGTCGATTTTACAAACATTTCGTCTATTACATATCCTCCATCCGGAGCTTAAACTTACGGCTGATAAGAAGAAATATATAAAAATTCATTCACTCATTTCACTTTTTATGTATCAAGGACGACAATAGGGGGGACGTGAACCAAGAAATTTACTTAGTGTGGGTCAGGGCGTGATTCATTAGTTATTACCGGGCGGTAGGCTGTCATTCCGAGTCAGGCTTCGCGCAGAGAAGACTCCCCACCGTACGTTCCTTCCTGTCTTCCAGAATCTTATACAAAAGGTATTGAAATAGACTTTTTTTGCTGTTTTGTATGCCTACCATCAACTGGACAGGTTTTAAAAGTCCTTTGTTCGACGTTTGTTTGAACTAATCCGTCTAGGTGGTGGCAACATACACATAAGTTTTTAATGCTTCGTACGCTTTCAAACGTTTCGTTTCCTTCTTCGTTTATTTGTAAAAATTTTCCTTTCATTAATGCTTCACCTGTGTTTGACCAAAGCGAATTTTGACATGGGGTGAAGATTTCGAGGTTAAAGACCACTGCTGGTCTCGCCACGTGCTGTTTTCATGCCGCGCGTTCTACAGGATGTGTCCGACTTCCGCTGGGCAAGGCGTCAGTGGCTTAGCAGAACTTAAAATGTACTTTGGCAGAGTCAGAAACACATCGTGGGACAAATATACATATCTAGAGGGAAAGAGAGGGTGAAAGAGGGAAAGAGGGAGAAAGAGATAGGGAGGGAGGGAGAATGGACAGTGCTGATGTTTAAATGTGTTCTACGTGTACGTGCCCTTAGTCACGTAACGTTAGTACGTATGTTTTAGGTTTATAGTGTTGTGCCGGTCTCATGGTGGTACTATATCTGCTCCTAGTGCTATGACTTGTGCCATTCTCTGAACTGTTCCCCTGTCAAACAAATCCTCTGCACCCCGTTTGCGACTCGTGTCGGTCTCGGATGATTATTGCTGTTCCCAGGACCCTACGCCTGGAAACCATACCATCGGGAGCTCCCGGTATCTCTGCGGTGCTGGGATTGGTGCCCGCCGCCCAGACAGATTAGCCCGCTCGGGGGTGGGCTTACGGGCTTGGCTTGATTTGTTCGCTCCCGAGAGAGGCGATAACTTTGCTTCCATCGCAGAGTCCATTGAGCTTTTTTTCTTAACTACGCGTACTTTCTTACGCTTCATTATTTTGAATGCTTGCCATGTTCTTCGTTTATTTGACGGGTAGAATACAATCAAACCTCAGCAGAGTCTGTGTGAGTTGGCACGTACAATGAAGTTTTTGGTGAAACCCAGAGAGAAAGAATCATCGTTTGTGGGACGCCAACAACAAGCGGTTGTGAGTTCAAGGATTCTCCCTAGCCTCCTGTACAGAGACTGACCCCATTACCCGGACTAGCCTGGAGCAGTCATCATACCGTGTCCTATAATTGTCACGTTCTGTCTCTGTGCCTACTCGGCTGGCCTTTGAGTACAAGGGACAATTAAGGTCAACAAAAAAACTAACTTGAGAAATGATCCGGTCTACCCTGACGGCGCCTTAATAATAATAAATAAATAAGGTATGTTCGGAACTCCCCAATGATGACCAGTCACCTGGGAAGGCATTATCCAACGGCAGAATAATGAACAACATGAAACAATAACGATATCTATCAATATTTATTGCTTGCATGTGATATATCGATAAAAGTTAGACATCCAGGTAATCCACAAGACAAAAGTTCACCGTCAAGTCTAATCGCAAGCGCATGGTAAAAACACAGGAGACATGCATGTGACAATAGCTAATGAGTGACGTTGTCATAGTAACAAGAGACTTTCCAAAATGCTAGAATTAGCTATATCTAAATTACTTATTATCAATCATTGTTATCAATTATCAACATTTTACAGGGGTATCAGGATGCTGATATTGAAAATTGTTTTTCAGGAAATAAAAACAACAGCTACACGACTACAACAACAGGCCAGGAAAGGATCTTCAAAGATGACCGGTCCCCAGGCTAACTACTTCATCGTCACCGCGGCGTTGTTGATCCTCCTGGCGGGTGAATCCGCTGCATGGAGGCGCCGCCGTCGAACCTGCTCTGCGGTCAACTGCCAGTGGGGTCCGTGGACGTCTTGGTCTTCCTGCACAACTCAGTGTGGGTCTTTAGGAACACGGACAAGGACGAGGTATGAGCCTAGCGCCCTTCGCAGACATCTTGGAGCGGCTTACGCTAGCGATGTAACGTCGAGCGATAGGCGGTCCTGGTTTACGAGGGTGGGAGCGGCGACGTTTTGTGTGTGTGGGTGCTGATACGCGAATGTTTTACACGGGCCAAGGTTCTCTAATGCCAGCTTAGGAAGTTATGTCGCCGGGGGAGGATTGCGTATCAGCGCTCCCCCAAAAAATAAACGCCGATGCCGCAGAAGTCTGCTAGTATGAACCATGATTCTCAACAACCTGGTAGTCAGACTAAGATGTGGCGTGCAGTGTGGGGTTCGGTCGAGTTGCTTAGGGTGGGGGCATCAGCATTTTTAGTACAAATGTAGTTGATATGCATTTTTACATTAAAATATTTTTCTTTCAAGTTTGTGACCATATTGTGAATCGTACAAAGGTACAAAGTGAGAAAGCCATTAATTGCGAACAAATAGGGCCCTAAACTTTTATTTCTCGGCATGCTCGCAACAATTTTGCGGTGCCCATAGGATGTCATCCATATAATCAAATCAGAGTGGCCCTATTACGGATTAACAATGTATCCTGGCATTGTAACATGAGGATGCTGCATCCACCACCGCCATACTATCATCGAAAAAGATGCAGACATACATGTAGTGTGGAAGTATACATCGTCATCGATGTTTAAGTTCACTGTCTCCAGGCATAATCATTGCTTTATGCTTTATTCACAACCCCCACCAGACCTTACAGTCCTGCAGGATCCTGCGGCGGAGCCCCCTGTAGCGGCAGCAGCTCTGAGACGGAGGAGTGCAACAGGTTCTGTCCGAACGGGACTCCCTCGGGGGCCGGCTGTGACTGTACAGGCACTGGCTTCACCGGAACGTGCTGTGACATCGGTAGGTGAAGGGGTACTTAACCAATTGAATATAGTGTGAAATAAGCTCTTCCACACTTCCAAGTCAGGAATTGTGGGGCGTCAGGAATTATGGGTAATATGCCAAAGGCCCCTGGCGTTCAGGACGAATTTTGTTTATGTCTCCGGAGACATAAACAAAATACGTCAGAACAGTGTATGTAGATCAAAACATTGGTCAAGATGAGAACTGTTTACAAATCAGGGCTAGGGGCCTTCACCTTTGACATATTACCCACAACTCCTGTCGCCACGCATGCGTACTCGAAAGTGGGAACGAGCTTATTCCAGTGCTTGTGACGACCCACTGGACACGGATACACTTGATCTACGTACTGAGACCAATCCATATGTGCTTCGTCTTTGAACGCAACTTAAATATAGTCGTTCTATGCAATATCAATACCAAGACATTTTGCACTTTAACAGCAGCCGACGTGGATGAGTGCGCCCTTGGGACAGACACCTGTCATGACCAAGCCACCTGTGCCAACACACCTGGGAGCTACACCTGTGATTGTAACTCTGGATACACTGGCAATGGAAACAGTTGTACGGGTAAGATTAGTTTGCCTGCATAAATGAAATAAACAATTACGGCCTTTTATTGTTTGATTTCTTCAACGATGTCAAGAAAAACTGACAAGGCTGTACAATTAATTATCCATGAGCGGAAATATAGTCACATAGAAATGATGCAGGCGTTTTAAACGTGCTGTATAAAGTAAAATCACAACCAAACATCACCTTGTTTTACAGACGAAGACGAGTGTGCCCTTGGAACAGACACCTGCGATGAAAATGCCATCTGTAACAACACACCTGGGGGCTACACCTGTACATGTGGCGACGGCTTCAATGGCGACGGATACACCTGTACTGGTATGATTGACGTTTTGTTTATCTCATAAACTCCACACTCTAGATATTAGATAGCATTGAAATACCATGGGGTTAGTACGATTTAAAGCGTAGTGTAACTTTACATTATTATTTTTTTTGTTTTACTAAAAAACTCATGATGAAAGATGCGTCATGATATAATGGTACACTTTCCGTGAACAGATGATGACGAGTGCACCCTGGGGACCCACGACTGCCATGAAGCTGCCACCTGTTCCAATACACCTGGCAGCTTTACTTGTGCGTGTGACCCGGGATATAGCGGCAATGGAAACACTTGTGCAGGTACGATTAAGCAGTTTGTTATCATGTTTATCTTCTCCGAAGGTAAACATGTTTTTGCGCTGTTTCTTCTTCTTCTCCGTTCCAAACAAATAAGGTGAATGACCTGGACGAGACGGCTGTCACCATTGTTACCGGCAGCGTGGCAGTCACCCAGTGGTGTTTGATTGCATAATGTTGCAAAGTAGCATGACAGAGCTGGAGCGGCTGGCTACCATACATATGAGTGTGTTTGAGTAAGAATAAGCAGAGCAGTGGTTTGTTATGCTAGACCATGTGAACGTTAACATTTTGTATTTACTTACAAGTGTTATCTTTCTACAGTAGTTTCATCTGCATTTGCCCGACATCCTCTAAAACTCTAAAAATAAAAAGTCAAGCTGATTGTAGGACGAAGTATCCTATAGATAACGGCATTCTTCATCAAACTTTACCTTCTTAGACGACGACGAATGTGCACTTGGAACAGACACCTGCGATGACGATGCCACCTGTGTCAACGCAGCTGGGAGCTACACCTGTGATTGTAACCATGGATACCGTGGCGATGGAAATACCTGTACCGGTATGTTCAGATACTTCATTGTTTGATTTTACTTACCAAAAAAAGTTACACGGTGAATCGTTCTGTAATAGACGGACACGTAAACTATCAAAAGACTATATCGCCAAATCATGCAAATGTAAAACATCAGTGCATCAAGTGGCAACGTTTGGACATATGACGATGACACAAAGTCTTTTTTATCTCTTGCTCCAGACATCAACGAATGTGACGAAGGGACAGACACCTGCGACGATGATGCCACCTGTACCAACACACCTGGGAGCTACACATGTGATTGTAGTAACGGGTTCAGTGGCGATGGAAACACCTGTACTGGTACGATTGTGCTATCGGTTGTTTATTCCACATATTCAAAAATATTCAAGTCGACATACAAATAGTCATGATAGCAGCACGATTGATAAAGATATAGTTTGATTTGAATCTGAATGCTGGTGCACTTCTCAATACATTATGGTCACTAGGTTGATAACTACGGTTAAGAACATGCTACATGTGTTTGAAAAATGCATCTCTTCATTTAACAGACATCGACGAGTGTGCCGAAGGAACAGACACCTGTCACGAACACGCCACCTGCACCAACACACCTGGAGGCTACAGCTGCGCCTGTGATCATCCTTACACTGGAGACGGATACAGTTGTTCCGGTACGACATTTTAATAACACGTTTGAGTTGATTTTCAATCTAGTGACGGCGATGTTGTATACCTATAGAGTGGTGTTTATAGACTTTTGTCCAATATACCTCCAGCGAACAAGTTATTGAACGGCGACAAGTTGTGAGCAACCTATCACGAGAGAATGAATACAATGAAGTACAGTGAAGTGTTTAAAACTAACGCCTACCTAAGCGTTATGGCGGATCTTGTCGTCTCGAGGGAGAGAGTTGCCAACATGCCATTAATTGCAGAAAAATATAGGAAAACGTATTCTAACGTCTTTGAATGCTCTTTTCCTGTCGTATTTTGCCCTTAGTATCAGATAAGTGCAGCTATGCTGGAAAATGCATTTCGAGTCTTGAGTTTCTTCCGACGTCAATCTTCATGGCCATTTGGATTTTCTAATGAAGGCAAACATTTTGCCCAACTAGTTTTTCACGCACTAGCATCTGTTTTGGTGCGCCGAGAGCTTGTCATCCATATAGTCAAATCAGCATTGGCTAAGTATAGAAATGTATAAAGTATCATTTGAAATGACCACACATCACCTTTGTTTTCTCCTATCTTCAGCATCGTGCTCGGATCTGTACCCAGGCCTTCGTCCTGCCAGAAACTTCGGGAAGTTCCGGAACCAGTGCTTCTGGTCCCCCTCCCATAGAACCCGGAAACTCAACTACACCAAGGCCCGGCAGGAGTGTGGGTCACACGGAGGCGCAGGCGCGCTAGCGATGATCAAAGATGTAGAAACGCAAAACTTCCTTAGAAACCACTTGAAGAGAACCAGCGGTAAAACACAAAAGTAAAGATTTTTCCTTTTTTAGCACGTACAGATAAAAGTACATGATATCATTTATTTTGGTAATGTATGAAATTTGCGGACTGTAATTGCTTAGTCTCTCTCTCCCTCCTCCTCTCTCTCTTTCCCTCTCTCCCTCTCTCCCCCTCCCCCTCTCTCTCTCTCTCTCTCTCCCCCTCTCTCTCTCTCTCTTGTTTTAGAGAGTGTGAAGTCTGATCTCTCTAATTGCCTTGCTTCAGGAGCTTCTGGATCGGCCTAGACGACCTGAACGATGAGCATGATTTCAAGTGGAATGACGGGACACTGCTGGGAGGCTACGACAAGTTCCGGTCCAACGCCCCTCACAAGATCCGGGACTGTGTGGTGCTGTGGAGGACCCGGAAAGTCGCTTGCTGGGAGATTAAGAACTGCGGCTCTACCTTCCCGTACATCTGTCAGCTGGGTGAGCAAGACTTATGATCTTTCAAATCTTTCAAATCTTTATTTGTTTAAACCAACATCGCAGAAGTACATACAAACATACACTTCTGAATTACGTTGATCTTACACAACAAATCGTTACACACAATATTACACATCGTTATAAACACAACAACAACTATGACGCAGTCTGCAATTGTCTGTTGTACAGACGGATAGTATAGTGTAGAAATGAGTCATATGATACATATAGACAGCCGCTTCCACTGTAAGACGGAAGCAACAGGGCAACCAGGGGGAGCAGACTTCGCCCCCTCTAGCGGAACGTACAGAAATTACATTGTGGATACACACATGACTGTACACACACACATACACACACACATATGCATACATACATATAGACAGACGCACACACACATACATACATACATACATACATACAAACAAACATACGCACACACACACACACATACATACATACAAACACACACACACACTCACACACACACACATACATACATACATACAAACATACATGCACACACACACACACACATACATACATACAAACATACACACACACACACATACATACATACATACAAACATACACACTCACACACACGCGCGCGGAAGTTGCGTTTAGTTGTTTAGACGTTACACTCTAAAGAAGAATTAGACCATTATGCAGATATACCCATGCATGTTCATTATGTTTCTGTAACTTTTTCCCATTATCATTTGAAAATTCATTAAGAGCAAGCTGAGATTCAACGTTCCATTTTCTATTGAGCACCTTTGTCTTTAACAGACGGAGGGTCTTAGAAACGAGATGGCGAAGAACGGTGACGTCATCCTGACAACGATGCTGTGACGTCAGAAGACGATTGTCCACATGCATGTATTAAGACGAAAGCCATCATATGATCTTCTCTGTGATATTCTGCAGCGTAATTTACGATATAGACGACACAGCGATAAAGTAATCAAGACCAAGAGCGAGTACTTAGCTGAATATAATGCTGTCAAGTCAGATTTTGGATATGTTGAATCAAAGACGCGTCAATGAAGTTGCTTTTCCAACAAAAAACAAATTGCATTGCATCAATACAGCTTAGATCATTCAAAAGTGATTGGGTGATAGGAGAAACAAGCTACTGTAAGCAAGCCCATGCTTCTTTACTTCGCTAATATTTTTGAAGCCAATCATTGTAGATTGCTTGTTTTAATTGTTATTTATCAAATGTGAGTCCCATACTCCCCAAATCAGGGTTACGGTATATTTTGTGTGCCTATCGCATATGGTTAATGTTTATTGCAGACACATACTTACATTCTTAATAATAATAATACGTATGTATACATCAAGTGCACACGTCAGTTAAGATTTATCGACCTTTAATGATGTCTTTCATAATGTCATAAACAAATCTCGCAGTGTTATCTCTGATGCTAGCATATAAGGACAAACCAAATAAACCTTAGTCACTATCCGCAGTTCATAAGTGCATCACATATTAATGTTTATTCAGATTCTATTGAGACTACAAAGGGACGATAAAGCATGGTTCAAAACATACAAATAATACACAATGAAATATGATATTTGAGAAAAATACTTAACACCATGACATTTTTTCTGGTAGACTTGTAGAGATGGAGAGAGAGATGTCATATTTGCAAGGATCTAAAAGTACATGGAGAACCAATCCTCGTCGCCAGGAGGCGCGGATGACTTGTCTGATCAAGTCAGTTGCTTCTCCTGGCGAAGAAGATGAGAAACTCAGAAAGGCTAAAATTAAATCAAATGGGTATTCAGTCCACTCCAGAAACTTTTGTAACATTCTATCAGAATAGTTCTTTTCTTTGTCAATCTTTGGTATTCATTATAACAAGGTCTGGTACAAAGTGACACATCTTTCTAAGCCAATTATTTTCTTACTCGTTTCCGCAAATTCCACCATACAGTCTCCACTTACATGTAGATGTAGGTCCGTTTCATCTTTCCTCAACTGACGTTTTGATAACATCTGGAAACGTTTCAGTGTGTTAAAACTGGCACACTACTGCTCTTTTATTTGCTGTCTGTATCATCTATGTTGATTGTGCATGTTCTGTATATATGGGATAATGAGTGAAATAAAACTATAACGTTACTACTAAACTGTCAATAAACATACCAAAACCACAGTATTGCATACTAATTTACGGGTGTAAGTGAGCATAACATTGAAGGTCGCAAGATACAATGCGTGTCCAGGAGATTGGATGCACACAAGATGGCAAATCATGATGACGTCGGAGATATCAAGGTGTATTTCAAGATGTATCCTTAAAAGATGCAAATGGAAAAGTAAAAAAAAAGGACATGGTTTACGAGTTACTGTTTAAGGAGTCTCCAAATGGTAAATGTAAAGTTCTGTTGTCAATGAGGCTTGATTCACGTTGCACCGCTGGCTGTACGTCACAGAACTTGTTTTCTTTGTCCAGTGACCTCCCTGGCGGCTATGAGCAATGCCCTGACAATACCCAGACATCCAGTAAGCCTTAATTTACGAGAGTTGGATCATCCGAAAGACCTAGTATGACGTGTTTGGTTTGATTCAAACTGTAGCAGCAAGATGCCTGAAAACAACTCACAAAAGAACGTCCACGTCAACGATCCTTAGGCTGTTTTCGACCTTGGTGTGACCAAGGCATGTTTAAATCTACAGTTGGTTAGCGGCATTCTTTGATAATTAGCTGATATCATGTATTTTGTCAGGAATCAGCTCAAACGTAAGTTATTTTTGTTGAGGTATAATTTTTTCTCTCAACTTTCTGTGACATCACCAGCGAGCGTAAAGGAGATCGGTGTTAAACATTAAACAGTGACATGCGTTGAGGAAGAAGCGACATATGTCATATTTTATTCTTGTTAAACTTTCATATCCCCCATCCGGAGCTTGAAGTTACGGCTAATAAGAAGAAATATCAAAATGAATAAATTCATTACACTTTTTATGTATCAAAAATAACAACCGAGATGGACGTGAACCAAGAAATTTACTTATTATGGGATATGACGTGATTCACTACTTATTACCGCGCGGTAGGCTGTCATTCTGAGGCAGGCTTCGCTCGGAGAAGGTCGTCAATAGACACTCCACAGTAAGTTCCTTCCTGTCAAGATTCTTGTACAAAAATTGTGCATATGCAAGTAGGTTTTTTAATTTTTTGTATGCCTACAATCAGCTAGACAGGTTTAAAAAGACTGTTGTTCGACGTTTGCTTGAACTAATCCGTGCAGGGAGTGGGAGCATAGGTCGGTATGTCCTGTGAAGAATGCTTCGTCTGTGTTTGACCAGAGCGAATGTTGACATGGGATGAAAGTTTCCAAGTATAATACCACCGCTGGTCTCGTTACATATGCGCTGGAGAGTTAGTATCATTTTCTGTGTGACACCAACAACAAGTGGTTGTTTTATCTTAGTCTCTACCAGACTAACCGCGCCGGCTACAGGGAGAATATTTGCCGGGGGACTATTCGCAGGCGCTATTTGACCCTCTCTCCGTAGCCGACTCCCTTCGAATTCATACAATTGAGTCTATTTGGCCAATTTCTACTATTTTCCCAGCGACCCGAGGAGACTGGTAGAGGCTAGTGACATCTAGCTATCTCCCTAATAGTAGTCTCCTGTAAAGCGACCATTACTTAGACTAGCCTCGGGCGGGCAAGCGGTCTGCATACCATATCCGATAATTGTCACGTTCTGTTTCTGCTGCTGCTCAGCAGGCCTTGTGAGTACAAGGTCAAAGAAAAAGCTCTTGAGAGATGATCAAGTTAACCCTGACGGCAACTTGAGAGTTTATTGATATCTATTTATTTATTCATCGTCAAATGCGACAGTACATTACACCGACTCTCGAGGCAGCGTAGCTGATATTGGAGAGTCGACATTCATGTATAGACAGATACATAGGCACTGGTAATTACACAACACTTCCCGAAAGGTGGCCAGTCGCTTGGCAAGGACTTATCCAACCTCGGCATGATCAACAACATGTTTTTATCATATACTAGGAGGTGATAATCCCTACTGTGTACAGATAGGTATATACATCAAAGAATGTTTGGACATTAGAACAAGCATGTATAAGTTTATGACATGTGATATTTCGATATGTTGCTCTATCCCATATGATTGTGACTGTAATCAAACTCAGCTGTATGCACTTATTCGTTTGTATGTATGTATGTAGTGGACCTTACGAAAGTCGCTGTGCTTTTGTTGTGTCAATAAAGATCTTCTATCATACTTGAAACGTCTGATCGTTTTGAAAACTATCCTGTTGCTTGAGTAACTTTTGTCTTGTAGCTCTTATAACCTGGATGTTTAACCTTCACTGAATGTCATTACCTCTCTCTCTTTCTCTGTCTCTCTTTCTTTCTCTCTCAGAGAGTCAGCATTATCAACAACATTTTTTTTTGCATACTTGAAACGTCTGATCGTTTTCAAAACCATGCCGTTGCTTTAGTACCTTTTGCCTTGTGGATCTTATAACCTGGATGTCTAACCTTCTCTCTCTCTCTCTCTGTCTCTCTCTGTCTCTCTCACGCACTCACTCACTCTCTCACACACACACACACACACACACTCCCACTCAATCACTCACACACACACACTCGCTCTCACACACACACACTATCTCTCTCACGCACTCACTCACTCACTCTCTATCACACACACACACACTCTCTCACACACACACACACACACACACACTCTCTCTCTCTATCTATCTATCTCTCTCGACAATGGACAATGATTGACGTTGTTGCGACAAGACTTCTCAAAACACTAGACTAGTGTTGGCTTTGTTTATGACATTAGCTTAGACAGCTATACACGACTACAACTACAACTCAGGACCTTCAAAGATGAACCGTCCCATGGCTAGCTCCTTCCTCGTCACCGCGGCGGTGTTGATCCTTCTGGCGAGTGAGTCCGCTGCGTTTACTAGACGCCGCCGCGGAACCTGCTCTGCGGTCAACTGCCAGTGGGGCCCTTGGACGTCTTGGTCTTCCTGTACAGCTCAGTGTGGGAATTCAGGAACACGGACAAGGACAAGGTATGAACCATGCTTCTTGACAACCTGGGTGTCAGACATAGGGGCAAAGACGCCTTTCACGTGCATTGTTGTTAGCAATTTATATGCATTTACATTGAATATATATATATATATATATATTTCGGGCGACATTTCTGTGGAAGCTTCATACGGTAAAGAAATAATGTTTTTATCTTCTTCTTCAGACTATGCTGACTTAATTATATATATATGATAATCCGGGGGCGCATTATTTTTCGTCTCTTTAAAAAAAGTTTGCGACCATAATCTACATCCTAAAAAAACTACTAAATGAGAAAACCGACAAATTGGATACTGAAGCCATACAATAGCCCTTTTCCTATCGTTAAACGTACTGATTTTGTTGTAAACTTGCTCCTAGCACAAAATGTATTTCGAACCCTAAGTGAAGTCTTCAAAAAATGGAAGAACGAAAAAAAAAACTTATTAATTGGTATACCACGTTCCGTTTGTTCAGCCATTTGCGGAACCTTCCCGACCAGTTAGATTTCATATTGAAGCTAACTTTTTCTATGCCTTTACTCGTACTAGTATTTTGTTCGCATGCTCACATCAATTTTGCAGTTCCCAGATGATGCCATCCATATAATCAAATCATTAGGGCCTTCTTATAGATTAACAAGCTATTCTGGAAGGATTTTGCTGCTTCTACCTCCATACTGTCATAGAGCAAGATGCAGACATGTGGTAAATCGTCATCAGCGTTTCAGTTGACTGGCTCCAAGCATAGTCACTGATCTATGCTTCTTTCACAACCCCCACCAGAGCCCACAGTCCTGCGGCATCATGTGGCGGAGCCCCCTGTAGCGGCAGCAGCTCTGAGACGGAGGAGTGCAACAGGTTCTGTCCGAACGGGACTCCCTCGGGGACCGGCTGTGACTGCACAGGCACTGGCTTCACCGGGACGTGCTGCGACATCGGTACGTCAAAGAATACTAAACTAATAAGCCCATTCATGGTTCCGACTACGCATGTGCAGTGTCAAAGGTGAAGACCCCTGGCTTGTAAACAGTTCTCGTCTCGACATTGTCTAGATTTGCATAACAACGCCCCGACGGGGTTTGTTTACGTCTCAGGGGCCTTTACCTTTGACACTGCACATGCGTAGTCGGAACCGTAAATTTTGACTGTGTACACTTCTAACGTCATGTGAGAAGGCCTATATTCAGCGCATCCCAGCTCATGTTTTCACGGGAAATAGGCTACTACGCACTGTGAGCGCGGCCCGACGTACGTCTGGCATGCGACCCGACTTACAAAATCATTACTAAAAAATCCGTCACGTGTTAGGGCGCGTCATGAGTTAGGGCAGTCCCCGTTACATTCTAAAATAAGCTGCAAAATGAGCACATATACGGCGTAAATTACAGAAAATATATCGAAAAACGGATGCTAATTATCAATGTCGAAGAATGTTCTTTTCCTGTCGTGTTTTTATTGCCCTGTGTATCAGTACAACTAAGCTGAAAAATGTATTTCAAGCCCTGAACGAAGTTTTCCAAATTCATCCTTCCCGGCCATTTACATTTCATAATGAAGGCAACTTTTTTACGCCAACATTTTTCTCGCACGCTTGTATCGTTTTGGGCGTTCAGAGAATATCATCCATATAATCATATCAGCATCGGCTAAGTATAGAAATGTATAAAGTATCACTCAAAACGACCATACATCACCTTTGTATTGTCCTATCTGCAGCATCGTGCTCGGACCTGTACCCAAACCTTCGTCCTGCTAGAAACTTCAGGCAGTTCCGGAACCAGTGCTTCTGGTCATCCTCCCGTAGGAACCCGCGGCTGAACTACACCGAAGCCCGGCAAGAGTGTGGGTCGCACGGAGGCGCAGGCACGCTAGCGATGATCAAAGATGCTGAAACGCAAAGGTTTCTTAGAAACCATTTGAAGAGAACCAGCGGGAAAAAACAAGGGTGAATTTTTTTTTTCTTTTCAACAGATATGGTATTACTTATTTTGGGGGAGAGTACGAAAATTGCGGAACTGTTGTTCCTTAGTCAGTCTCTCTCTCTCTCTCTCTCTCTCTCTCTCTCTCTCTCTCTCTCTCTCTCTCTCTCTCTCTCTCTCTCTCTCTCACTCTCTCTCTCCCTCTCTCTCTCTCTCTCTCTCTCTCTCTCTCACTCTCTCTCTCACTCTCTCTGTCTCTCTCTCCCTCTCTCTTCTATCAGAGAGTGTGAAGTCTGATCTCTCTAATTGCCTTGTTTCAGGAGGTACTGGATCGGACTGGACGACCTGAACAATGAACTTGGTTTCATGTGGAATGACGAGACCCTGCTGGGAAACTACGACAAGTTCCGGTCCGACGCCCCTCACAAGATCCGGGACTGTGTGATCCTGTGGAGGACCCGGAGACGCTGGGAGAATACAAACTGCAGTAAAACCTTCCCGTACATCTGTCAGCTGGGTGAGCAGGACATATAATGAATATAGACAACCGCCTCCATTGTCGCGACAGAAGTAACAGGGCAACCAGGGGAGCAGACTTCACCCCCTCTAGCGGAACATACAAAAATTGCAGTATGGACACATAAACACAGACATATTTATAAATTGTAGTGTGGACACACAAACACATATGTTTATATATATATATATAGATAGAGAGAGAGAGAGAGAGAGAGAGAGAGAGAGAGAGAGAGAGATAATATATATTTATAGAGAGAGAGAGAGAGATAGGGAGAGAGAGAGAGAGAGAGAGAGAGATGAGATTCAACGTTCTATTTTCTAACGACCTTTTTCTACCTTTGACAGACGGAGGTTCTTAGAAATGAGATGTCGAAAAACGGTGACGTCATCCTGACGACAACGACGTGACGTACGTCATCAGTCACAACGGATTAGTGTCCACATACTTGTTGTAAGACGAAAGCCATCATATGATATTTTTCATGTGATATTCTGCGATGTAATTTACGACAAAGACGATACAGCTGGAAATGATCAATATCTGTAAGAAACTGAGTACTAATTTTGGTATACTGCTGTCGACATGTCATGCAGACGGTAGATTAGAAGCGTCAATCAATTTGCTCTTCCATGTGGTCTTTAATAGAATAAACTGTTTCATATCAATAAACCTTATATCATTCAAAAGTGATTGCGTGACAGGAGAAAGTAACTACTTTAACCATGTCAATATTTGCTTAATTCGCTAATGGTGTTTTCAACGCCAGTCATTGTAGAATGCTTGTGTGAATTGTTACGAATCAGATGTAAGTGCTATTCTTCGCAAACCAGGGTTACGATATGTTTGTGTGTTAACTTTGTACGTTGATGAAGGTTAGACATCCAGGTAGTAAGATATGCCGAAAATAGTTACTCAAGAAACTGGATAAAGATCTGACTGTTTCAAATTTTATCCAGTTGCTTGAGTAACTATTTTTGGCATGTTAACTTTGTACTTTATCGCATATGATTAATACTTGTAACAAACATATATATACACATTTTTACTAAATGATAATACGTCAGCACACGTCAGTTAAGATATATCAACATTTCATGATGTATTTCATAATCTAATGTCATAAACAAAGCTTGCAGTGTTATCACTGATGCTAGCATATAAGGACAAACCAAATAAACCTTAATCACAAGCCGCAGTTCATATGTGAAATGCATATTGATGTTTATTCAGATTTCATTTAGACTACAAAATAGCCGATTCATCATTGTTCATAACATACAAGCAACACGTAATAACATATGATACTTGTAACCAATAACCAAACACCGTGACATTTTTCATAGACTGGTAGATATTTGCAAGGATCTAAAAGTACATGGAGAATCAATCCTCATCGCCAGGAGGCGCGGATGACTTGTATGATCAAGTCAGTTGCTTCCCCCGGCGACGAAGATGAGGAACTCAAAACTGCTCTTTCATATCAAACGGGTAGTCAGTCCACTCCAGAAACTGTTGTTACATTCTGTCAGAATACCTTTTTGTTTGATGATCGATTTTTAACAAAAACTGTTTGACTTCTATTCAAAATAACGAGGTCTGGTAGAAAATGACACCCATTTCTTAATCGATTCTTTTCTTCCCGTTTCCGCAAATTCCACCATAAAGTCTCTACTTAGGTCCGTTTCATTTTACCACAACTTAAATGTCAATAACATCTGGAAACGTCTCTGTGTGCTCTTACCCTACTTTTATTTGCTCTATGTGTATATCCTCTATGTTGAGTCTACATGGTCTGTGCATATGGGCCAGCTAAAGCCTTCGTCAAGTAAATAAATGAAATAAGACTACTGTAATGTGGCTTCTAGTGATTTCCCTATAGCTCAACTGGTAGCAGTCTAACAGCTGAGCTCCTGGATCCGATTAGTTGCCAACTGAGAGAGCCTGGTGTTATCCATGACCAGGACAAGGTTGGGGCTGCACTCGTCGTTCGGAAGGGACGTAATATAGAGGTCCTGTGTTCGAGGAGATGCTTCGAGCACGTTAAAGGGGAAAGCCTATCAACCCCTTCCCTGTAAAGATATACCTTGCTACTGAAACAACAATGAAAGTTGCTGAGCTATGTGCCATTAAGCACTACAAGGGTCTAAATGAACGAAGGAAAAATGGTTTCTGCAGATCAATATAGCATCTACGTTCTCCACTGAACGTGATACGTGCTGAACGTGATATTGTTCCACAAACACGCGGCTGTTAGAATGATTAATGGTACAAAGACTGTGACTACTGACTGTCAATAACATGATCACAAACAGGTCGCGTGTACATGTCGTGTTAAATCTATGAAATTTTGTATTGTAACTTTTTTTTATCTCTTCCAAAGGTGACGTTACCTCTAGCACACACAAACGCCAACCGTATAGTCTCAATTAACCTTAGAATTACCGGGGAAGTGTTTTGAACAAGATCATCTTTACAGATCAGTTAGTTTATCCGTAACAACTGACAAGTGGATAATATGATAAATACAGTGGTTGTCTGTAAGTCTAATGTACCGCACCAACACCACGGGAAAACCCCTCCACTGGTGGCTGCGACCGCTGAGCGACCGATGAACGACCAATGAGCGACCACATATATTTCTTGGCTCGCTCAAAGAATTTAATTCTTTTACGTTCTTTTTCTGATTTGTTTTCTTTAAATCATACTTTTGAATCTTGCATCATATTCCAATCATGAAATCAAGGGTCACACAAATCACATTTCGGTCGCTGAACGGTTGCTCAGTGATCACCGTCTAATGAAAAGGAGGCCTTAAGAACCGAGGGATATCCCCGTCTTCGTACCTAAAGCCTAGGTTACACATAGCCGAACATGGCCTCCCGACTCTCCCCCGACCATGGTTGGAGTGATTCGGGAGTGATTCGGGAGCTAGCTCGGTTGGCGTTCGGCCGAGTCGGCTGGCGTTCGGCTGAGTCGGCTGGTGTTCGGCTGCGCCATCCGAATGTTTTGAAAATTTCAAAACATTCGGCTCTGGACGGAGGGTCTGAAATGGGTCGGCTGGTGTTCGGCTGGTGTTCGGCGCGGTCGGCTAGTGCTCGGCTGGTATTCGGGATTGAGTCAGTAGTAAAATTAGAACCTTAACCACGCCAGAAACACTACTGACTTACTCCCAACTAGTTTCCAACCTACCCATAACTCACCCCAAGGCCGTAGACAAAACTCTGCTAACTAATTCTCAACCAAGTGACTACTTTCGGAACGTGGGCGAATCACCCCCGACCTTCACACGACCAAAAACAAAGAAGAACACTAAAAGCAGTATTAAAGCTAGCCATGATCCGAATTCGATCTCTCGGTGATGTTAACAACATAATAGAATGGATTATTTTAATTAAAACCGAAAATGACCCCTCTTTTGAAAGTCGCTGAATATGTCCATTTAAATTCGTGAGAGGGTCTTTATTATAACTTTATTCAAAATATGCAGACTGGCAGGATATCCTACTGGATATCCTGAATTGTTCTGACAGTAACAATTGTAGGTTCCACTAGTTATACAAAATACAGGTCACAGTTCAATTTGATCTAAAATGTCCTTGAACTATAAAATAATTGCAAGCTTGTGTGCGTGGCATCAAGAATAAACCGTCGGACAGGAATGACGAGTTTAAATAGCCATAAATATACATGTTAGGACGATTTAAAGATCAATACAATTTAAAAACGATGGTTTTTACCACATTACACGTTTAAAAGTTCACGAAAGTGACTGGTTGTACAGTTTTGTGGCATGAAACAGAAACGAGTTCTTCAGCCGTTCGGTCCTACAAGTAGGTAGAGTTCTATGGTTATGGTTTCTGAGAGTTCTGCCGGTTTGTTGTTGCCGACTGCTTGTTGTCATGTAGTGCAAGGGATGGTCTTCAGATTGCATCTGTTGAAAGAGTTTTAAGGCTGCTTCGTCACGTCTAGACTTGAGCGTTGGCAGGTGGGCTGTCGTCTGGATACCTCCATTCCCGTTGATAATCCTCGATGCTCTCTTCTGGACAGATTCGACTGTTTTTGACTGGGTTTTGTTACATCCGGCGTACACCACGTTAGCATATTCCAGAACGGATCTGATTAGGGTTGTGTACACTGTCGTGAGGTCGTCTGGGGGCATACCACCTTTAGCAAGTAAGCGAAGATAGTGGAGACGTTGTGATCCCTTTTTTGTCGCATGTGAAATATGGCTATCCCACTTAAGGTTAGAGGTCATCTTGAATCCGAGGTAGGTGGCGCATGTGACAATAGGTACTTCTTTCCCACCCAGTATGAGCGGTGGAAGGACTGGAGGTATTCTGGAGAAGCATATTCTGAGTTCGTACGACTTGTCGCCGTTCATGACCATGTTGTTCTGCGTTGCCCATGAGTCAAGGTGATCGGCTTCCTCCTGCATAGTATCGTCCGTTTCCGCGGTGACACAGGGCATGCATCTGGACAGTCCAATGTCGTCTGCGTATCCAATATTTGTAGTTGTTGCGTGTTTAGTAGTTCGAGAGGACATGTATACTAGGAATAAGTAAGGTGACAGAACTCCCCCCTGTGGGACTCCGGAGGTGACATCTTTCCAGCTGCTAAACTGACCGTTGGCAGCGACACGTTGTTTCCTGCCAGACAGGTAACTCTGAATCCAAGTGAGCATTCTTGTAGCGATTTCACGGGTTGCCAGGTGCTTTAGAAGGATGCCGTGGTCAACCTTATCGAAAGCCTTAGACATGTCGGCAAGTAAAACTCGTACAACTGATGGTTGCTTGTTGTCAAGGTCAGTTAGCCAGGACTGATATGCCTTCAGCAGTGCGGCTGTGGTTGACGATTTTGGCATATACGCAAACTGGTCCTTGATCCAGGGTTTTATTAGAGGAAGGAGTCTGTTCAGCACGAGTCTCTCCTGCACCTTTCCCAGTGTGGAGATCAGGGATATCGGTCTCCAGTCTTTCTTACAGGTTGGGTGAGATGTTTTTGGTACGGGGCAGACGTTGGCAGTTTTCCATACTGATGGCATAATGCCCGTGTTGTAAGACACGTTCATTAGATGACAGATGACTGGGCCAAGGTCCTCACAGAACAGGCTAAGGACCCAGTTTGGTAAGTCGTCGGGGCCGCTGGCTTGTCTGGGGTTAAGGTTTCTTAGCATTGCTTTGACCTGGCCAATGTTGCAGAGCTCTAAGGAGTCATCGGTGGGTGGGAGTGGAAACATATCAAAAGTATTGCTATCCGACATTGCTTCTCCAAAAAAGTTGTTAAGTTCATCGGCCACCTGGTCTTCTGGGATGTTAGTGAAGGTGATCTTTCGTTTAGATTTCTGAGTACGGCCTAGTTCATTGTTCACGAAGTTCCACCAGTCCCGGGGTTTTTGCTTTTTTAGGTTCGCAATGCACATGTTGTAGTGATACTTTTTTTGCTTTCTGATGAGAGACTGCACCTGGTTTCGTAGCTTCTTCCATCTGGGTGTATTCCCTTCTTTCTGAAAGACTGACTGTCTTTTTTCGAGGGCCGCTTTGATATTGTCTGTCATCCAATGCTTATCCACGTTGCGGGTCTTTTTCTTCCTGTAAGGTATGCAGGTGTCGAGCATGGTTTGCATGATGTTGTTGAAAGATGTAACCTTGTCCTCTACTGAGCTGGCACAGTATACACTTGACCAGTCAGTGAGGGCCATGCAGAGTCCTAGGGCGTCTTTTCTATCCTGCGTTACCATACGGCGCCTCGCTCTGGAGGGCTGGCAGGGGTGTTGGTGGATTTGGGGTTTCCAAATCACACAGTTGTGATCACTTGCTCCGAGTGGAGCAGTGGACACCGGTGAGTGATAGTGGCTATGTACATTTGTAATTATCAAGTCCAGCACACTGTCGGCACGAGTGGGCTCTGTGACTATCTGTCTTAGCTCTGGGTGACTAGTCAGTAGTGGTTTTAGTGGAAGCTTGTTGAAATCACCGCACAGGATGATGCCCGCAAGTGGATGTTTCCGGCGAATTTCGTCTAAGGAGTTGATTAGGTATTGGCTTGTTGCAGTCTGCAGGTGTGGTTCGTTGGCCCAAGGAGGGTGGTACAGGGCTCCCAGGAAGACACTAGGGATACTTCGGGGGGTCCAATGTGGTTCGATCTGTATCCACATACATTCAATGTCATCAGGCGTTGAGATATTGACAGGTGTTGCCTTAATGTTCGTTTTGATGTAGACAGCGATACCTCCACCTCTTCTGCTCTCGCGATCCTTGCGAAAGAGACAGTACCCCTCTATGGACGTGGTATCTTCGGGAATGTTAGAAGAAAACCAAGTTTCAGTGACAGCCGCGATGTCCGTATTGTTCGCAGAGAGACCAAGCCTGAGCTCGTCTAGCTTATGGACCAGTGATTGTGCATTGGTCAGTAGAACACTGGGCATGGCCCTGGGCTTGATGGGTGGCTTTGTCGGATCTCGCTTCAGGGGACGAAGGTGTTGTTTGTTTACATGATGGGAATGCCGCCCTGGCGGTTTGTATTGTTTCTCCAGATGGGATTTGCATATCAATGTGACGGCCTCCGTTTGCGCTGCCGGCCTATTTCCTATAATGGCTTCAATCTTACGAATTAAGTATCTCCCACCTTTGCAACCTCGAGGTCTGCTTCGCGGTCGAAGGACACCAGCCTCAAGCAGTGAGGACTTTTCATGCTTCAGTAGTGGTTGGGTAGCTGCACGGAAGGTCCGCAGGAAACTGGTAGTGTATCTCAGGATGGTCGCCATGGCTGAACATACGCAGAAACCGAGTCGGCACAGGTAAGAGAAAGACTCGACTATCAAACCCAGCAGATCAACTACTGCTCACGAGGCGATCAAGAACAGGTTCCTGGTAGCTTCAGTGATACATATCACACATGTACTTGATCCAGCAAGCACAGAAATCTGCAATCGGTCGGGGTTTAGTCAGGAGAGATTCGGCAGTCTGCGGCTAGAGGTCGGGATGGTTGGGAGTAAGCTGGAAAGTATTCGGGGCCCATTTGGGAGTAATTCGTGTACTGGTTAGGAGATGATCGGCGCATCTTCGGCGCATGTTCGGCGCCAAAGATAGGCGTGGCCCAAAAACTGGTCAGAATGCTCCCGAACTACCGCCGACCTGAGTCGGCTAGCGTTCGGGAGCCATGTTCGGCTATGTGTAACCTAGGCTTTACGCTACATGAAACAGGGACCAAAGAGACATGGTAAACAGCGTTCCACATTCAGAGTTATAAGAAGAAATCTCTAGGTATGCAGTGGTTTTAGATTAACGCTTTATGTCACATTTCTTTGCTCATTGTAAACATTTCGTTTCTCGCTTGTCAAGACCATGGTCAAATATTATAAGAACTTCATCTAAGTCTTATCAATATCAATATATGATTGAGAGACTGAAAGTCTATGTGAGGAGGGAGGGGTAGAACTAATGGTTGAAATCCGTGAGGGGGAGGGGGCTAAGTGAATCGAGCGCACGGATGTCACCTAGAAAGTCACCCTTTTGTTGCGCAATGAAATGTCCAGCATTTATGATATCCGAATCTTAGTTTGGGTGTTTGAGTGGAGGTAAAAAACCCTCCATGTTTTTTCTTGGTAGTATCATTCTTGTTAAAACACAGGACAAGACAGATATAGCTGTTTCCTCGTACGTCATCAGATCAGAACAATGAGCTCCTCCCGCCCAGGGGTGTGAGCGCTCGCAGAAGGGGTGCGGGATAATTGACAAGTGACCCGATCAGCCCTCCTAGCCAATCAGGGTAGACTATGGTGAACTGGGTAGGTGAGAGAGAGTGAACTGACTACACAAGTAAGTCAGAGCTAAGAATAACACCGAACACAACGTTTAGTAGAGACACAACACTTCGTCTTGCCGTAAGAAGACGCCAGAAAAGGTAAATATTTCATCATTCTTGTGCCTGATCTTCCTTGTAAGATTCGCGGTGTTATTGTGCACATTTGTGTAGTATATGCACACACAGAAAGCCGTCGACGAGTGCATGATTTTACAAGTTCAGGCGCCTGGTAGTGCATGTCCAAAAGTAAGGTGTTGTTTAGGAGAGACGAGGTTTTCCGAAACTGTGTTGTCATGCAGTCGTGCACTTTTCTTTAAACCTTCAGAATTACGTATGAATAGTAGCAGGTTGAATGAGTAGAATGACATTGTTGATCTCCTTAGGTTTACCACACGTTTCCTGTTCGGCACTATTCATGTCAAAAATCGGAAAATCGCCATATTTACTATGATCCCAATATTTTCATAACAAAACTAGAGCTGGTACGGTAATTTGTTATGATTATGGTGGAAAAAACAATTTCTTAAACTGAGTTTACAATCCATATTTGTACTCAGAGCCCACATTTGGTTAAAAGAAGAAGTGGGCACAATGAAAAGTACTTCCGGATGCATGTCGATAAACCTTCCTCCTCACTACATGTATATGGGGCTCTCACATATCTAAAAGAAAGTATTAACAAAATAGATAAAACACAAAGCATTCGTTTCTATACACATATATTGGCGCGTACGTGTTTATGTTGTGCTTTTGTGTTATTGTTTTCATTTTTCTGCTAGAAAAAGCTAGAGCTAAAATTTGTTGATATATCTCACCTTGTCATTAGATCAAGACATTGCTAGAGTATGTGAAAAAAAGTATCGTGACTTTCAACTTATAATTCTATTCTTCCAAAGTCTTTAACAAACGCGAAGTCTGAGGAAGGTCACGGGCACGGCAAAATCAAAATGGCGTCGTTCTCTGATCATACCTTTCAAAACACCTCCCAAAGCCCCAGGCTAAATTGCGCAACATGTTTCCCTTGATATTCTGAGTACAAGTTACATGGAAGAAGGACGGATACACGATGTTCATGTGTAGTGTGTCGTTTACAAGTGTTTATGATTCCTATATGCTTAGAACATTTGCATGTTTATAAAGAAACTTTAAAAGAAACAACTCGGAATACATGAGAGTACTTTCCTTTGTCTCTGACCTACATATATGAGCTCTTAATCATGTTTTTAAATTATATTATTGTAAACTTGTGAAATGGCGGATACATCCCCTCTCCGCTAGACGCTGCGACCGCTGAGCAACTAGATATATCACAGATTGCTGTCCAAAGAATTTCAACGTATTAAGTGTTTTACTGTCTTTTAGATCATGTTACTTCTTGTATTATGTTCTAATCATAAAATCAGCGATCGCCGTCTAGTAGAAAGAGGATTATAGTTCTCTACTGGACGTATTGAGTACTAAGGCTAGACGGCACTAGACGGCAATCGCTGAGTGGCCGTACAGCGAACAAAGTTGCATTTGTGTGACTCTCGATTTCATTACCAGAATAAGGTGTAAGAGTATGATTTCAAACACAACAAAACACATAAAACGTTTTAAGAATCCGCTCTTTATACATGGATGAAGATCATGAAGGTTAGACATCCAGGTAGTAAGATACGCCAAAAAATAGTTACTCAAGCAACTGGATCAAATTTTATCCAGTTGCTTGAGTAACTATTTTTGGCTAATCCGCTCTTTATTTGTCAAATTAGTTCAGCGATCAGACAAATCTTTGATCGCTAAGTGATCGTAGCCTCCATTGGAAAGATACATAACGTTATCGTCTGTTTTTCCTGCATGTCATAAGGTCAAACAACATGCTACATTTACCCTGAGGCCTGTTTCTCCCACAGATGTTTGGGTTTGTTGTGGTTTGTCTGGTGGCCGCCGCCATAACTTCCACCGCCGGGATGCCGCTTCCACTGAAACAAGACCTGGACAATTCTAGCAAGTGCGTTGTATAATGGCTTCCATATACCAATCATGCTTAACCCCATTAACATTAATCCGCCGGTTTACAAAAATCCACCACTTTGAAAAAACAATGGGTTTGAGTGATCTCTAGTACAATAATTATATGACCCTGGTGGAATTATGTTAGTGCATGTTACATCTAAATCTATGTATAGTTTTAGTATACACACAAACGTACAATGCGTAGGCGTAAAAATAAATAACCCTTGCCGATATCACTCAAATTGACATTATGCATTATTTACAATATTCGTTACTTATACTTCCAGTACCGTATACGTTATTGCTGTCTCAAAATCATATATCAAAAGAAGAGTTACCGAACCTTCGCGTTTATGTTTAAAAATTAGGACTGGGTGTCGGTTTGTGAACAGTATATAACACTAGACGTCGTAAATGGATCTTTATGCTATTTGGTATTTTGGAAGATGTTTACAAAAATGATAATAAACGATTAGATTATAGGTAACCTGGTGGGATACCTGGTTTTGATATCTCGTGTTCTGGACATGCTATGTTCATTTCATGATAGATATAGCTTTTGGGTTCGTAAAAAGTGGCATAGGTTTGCGCCCCTTGCTTGAAGCTTGAAACTGCTGGGATCTATTTGAGGAGACTTCGAAGGAGAATAAGCTTTGTTTTCACTCCTTTTGTACAACAAGAAAAATCCTTGACGTGTTGAGCCAGGCGTCTAAGTACGACAAGCTGGCCAAGTTCAGTGTCAACTTCTACCAGACTAAAGACAAGAGCCTGCTGCAGAACGCCTTTGACCTTGTAGATGCTGACGGTGGGTACCCTCAGTTAGTAAGACATTGGTTTGTAACTTTGCAGACTTTCATCATTTCTATAACAGTTTGTTGCCTTTCTATCTATAGATGTTTTTGTTACCTTACTGTGTTGTGATATTTTCATCACTTTCTTCAACGAACCCTAGAGTGCATTTAGAAAATATGATAGACAAAATAGTAAATAGCCAAAACAGTGATGAAAATTTAGTGATAACGCAGTTTACAATATTGTCTGTATTTGAAGATGTCACTTCAATTAGATGGTCAAGTGTATCTCTGTCCTTATAGTTGGCTATTTAGACTGTGGTATCAAGAACAGTTAACGGACAGTTTACATTGGCTTTCAGTATGATACAGGCAACTGCATCGACTACGTACACGTTTGACAGCCACAAGAAAACGATTCTATTGTATATGTGCTTGCTATTGTTTGTTTCTTTGCCATTTAGGTGACGGGAAGCTGTCGTATGATGAACTGCTGTATTCTCCCTACGTTTTATCACTACGTGAGTGCATGTTTGCGTTCTAGATCTTAACTAAACAATAGTGCTAATGGTTAGCGCTATAAGAATGCATCTTGTACTTTTGATTTGAACACTCCGTGTTATCATTTTTACATCATATGGTTTTTAAGCTTTTGATCACAGTAATATAAGATCAGATCGGACCTCCTCGAACATTGGACAGCCCCAACCGAGATGTCATTTCTAGGATTAATGTACCAGGATCTCTTAGTTACCAAATAAAGGCAACTATGAGCTCAACTGTTAGACTGCTACCAGTTAAGCTACAGGAATATCTCTCTGAAGCCTTTTTAACCATGGATATATGGTCATTATCCAGGTGTGTGTGGTAACGGTGGTAATGATGACGACGATGAACAGAAAGAGGCGAACATCCTGAAGTGTGATCAACAGATCCTGGTGCATTGTGGGAACGTGCTGGTGAACAGCATAGTGGCGACGGACGAGACCTCCGTCTGTTCAGCCTTTGCGGTAAAGAATTTTCTTTATTCCAAGCACGGTACACAAAGTCATAGATACTGTGGCGCTGGACTCAAGTACAATTATATCGCAGCGCCACATAAAAGCTACATAAGATTAGACAAATATGAATAAAATCTTGGAGATTAAAGAGGTTACAAAATCTATCTTTAACCTCGTAGCCTGGACCTAAGCGAAGGCACTTTCAATTAAACAAGGGGAGGGTACGAGATACACATTGCAATGTTCAGCTAAAGTGTCATGTTAACTGTTATCTGTTGTGGAATCACTCGTTGACGGAACATTGATAATAAGGATCTGATTGTGTCTGAATCGGGATACGTTCCCCTTTTTTCAACCCTTTTTCTGTAAAATTGTAAATATCGTTATTTCACAGACCCATGGCAAATGCATCAAGGACGACATAAACAAGATCCTGAGTAACTCCAGCGCCTGTGACCTGAACAAGGTGATTGAGTACCAGGAGTCTCTGGCCGAGATCGTCCGTTTCTACGAGGAGCTCAACGTCTGCTCCTCAGGGTTCGTCAAAGGGCTGGGAGACGAAGGTACCTGCAAATCAATAATTGTTGTTTGTGTGTGTGTTTGTTTGTTTGTTTGTTTGTTTGTTTGTTTGTCTGTTTGTTTGTTGTCCGTATGTTTTGCATGGCTAGTAAACCCCCTTTAGGTGTAGTACACCAGTCTTGTAAAGTAGGTAATAACTGTGCAAGTCACGGACTGTAAGGTTTGCTCCACTCACACCGAGATGGACCCCAACTCTATTCGATATGTGTGATGGTTTCTTTAACGTGCTTATGGTGTGACATTTCTCAAACACGGGGCCTCCGGATTTACGTCCCATCCGAGAGGACATCTCTGAAAAAGGGAAAACGGAAACGAATGTCGAATGCCAAGGCCAATTCCAAAGTCAACGAAGAAAATGGGAGAGAAAATGGTATTCATTGTTTGGCCTACTATGTACTGTGTACAGTTATGTGTTCAACCTTCCTGATCACTTAGATTTAATAATGAAAGCAACTTTTGTTTGCCCAACTTAATTTTCTTCGCGCGCTCGCATCTGTTTCGGGGTGCCTGGAGCATGCCATCATTATTATCAAATCAGTATGGCCTTACATGGAAGAGAAACCTACATTCTATTTCATCTTGCTTTGTACTCCAGCAAAGGCCGTGGAACTCGAAGCAGAAGAACTGGAAGAGGACGTGAAGGAAGTGATACAAGGCGAGAGTTTCGGGGGAGATGCCTGGATGGAAGGAGAAGACTTGAGAGAAGAGGAGGAGATGAAGAAACAGGATGAACAGATGGTGGAGGACGAAATCAGCCAAATAGAACAAGATGAAGCGGAGGTAAAGAAAGAAGAGGAAGAATTGAAGCAGGAAGCGCAACAAAACCCGGACGACAGATATCTGCTTGAAGAGGAACACGAACTGGTGATGGAAGAGGAAGAAATGGAGGAACAGGAGAATGAGATGAAAAAGGAGGAAGAAGAGATGAAGAAAGACGAGGGGAGATACAAGGCAGAGGAAGATCAGATGAGGAAGGATACTATCAACGGTAATCATAATAGCATTTACTTCGACTCACTATAATCTTATTTCTGATGATGTATCTTCTAACCTACTTACTTGCCTCTGCATGCGCAGTTTCAGGTTGCTGATCAAAATTGTTAACGACCTGGAGTGTTGAACATTATGGTCAGATCACTTTTGATATTCTGTACTACACAAGACACGTGCTTTCATGAGAAACCTTTACGAGTTTTATGTGCTTCATACAACCAATACTAGTAACTGCATCTTCAATAATGCTATAATCTGCATTGAGTTCCCTTCAACATAGGCCTCAACTATTTAACATTGGTGACGTAGAGAACTTCACACGACAAAATTTGACACCCAAGATGGCGGCATCAACAAAATCACTTGACATGTGACATCATATGCAAATCAGTCATTGTTTTGATTGCCTATATTTCTCCCTCCAGTTCCAGAAGCGGAGTGTTCATTGGACGTTTTCCGCCCGTGTGTGGACACGTTCGTCACCTCCATCGGGTCACATGATCCCTGGTGTGACGTCATGGACGCCCATCTGGCCTGCCTACAGGACGCTAAGAAAAACTGCAGTTTCTCAGGTATTTACCAGTAGACATTCATAAGTAACAGCACTGAGGATGTATAGCGGTGTATACAATGCATTGTGAATACTTTGAATCGCACGCACACACACACACACACACACACACACACACACACACACACACACACACACGTACACACTCACACGTACGCACACACACACGCACGCACACACACATACACACATACGTACACACACACACACGCACACACACACACACAAACACACACACACACACACAAAGACAATACTTCACCGCAAGATTAAAGTAATACCAGTCTGGTAAAAGTCTTTATATTTTAACCTTTATTCACATTAATAGTCCTAGCAATCTGCATATTGTTATACGATAATTATTCCTCCCTCTCGAGTCGAGCTTGTCTCAATCACGATGTTGTCTAACTCTCCAAGCAGATCTATCGGTGGAAAAACAATATCCTGTCGGTATTGCCAACTGTAGACTTACTCGGCCGGACATAAGATGTTTTCGACTTAGAGAGAAGAGAAGCTGTCTCAGTCCTACTCATGTAACCATGAAGTGGCCTTCGGGTTCTGTTGGATGAGGAACTACGTAGTGACCAATGAGAATTATATAGAACTAGATTGTTACCTATGTTGTCTGTAATTTGCCATACATTGTCACTGATGCAATTGTTGTGCAATAAAATCATCCATTCATTTATTATTCTCAGTGCCTAGAAGTAGCCTCTTGGCTTTGCACTGAGCAAACTCGTAATTTTTCATTTTTCTTCCAGCCCATATCGAGGCCTATCGGTTCGGCTTCATGGACATGGCGTCCGCGTACGTCGAGGCCGGACTTTGCCCTTCCTCCACCTTCAACAACCTGGAGGAGGACAGAGTCTTCGAACAGTTGGAGGACTTAAGAGACGGGATCTACAACCCGGGGGAGGAGATGGAGGAGAGAGAGATGGAGAAAGAGATGATGGAGGAGGAGAGAGAGATGGAGAGAGAGAGAATGGAGGAGGAGAGAAATGAGATGATGGAGGAAGAGAGAGAGGAGCGAATGGAGGAGAGGATGATGGAAGAGCAAAGGATGAGCCAGGAAGCGATGATGAGGAGTGAGCAAATGGTCCAGGAAGGTGAGATGAAAGGGGTTCCTCACTCTCAGTGATTCGATCTTAAATCAATCATGATGTTTTCATAACTCTCCAAGGCGATCTATCGGTGATTATCCATGGGCCAAGACAATATCTGATGGCCGGCTGGATATTGTTTTGGCCAGTGGATGGTGTCTTGCCACCGATTACGTTGCCCCTCAAAGTTACGTTGACTATGTAATACTAAATGTTTGATATAACATTTGTGTTTCGTCTTTGTAGATACGGTTACGTTGTCACCAACTTTACGTTGATTATGACTAATAGTATGTAAAACTAAATCCATCATATAATATTTGCGTTTTGTTTTTGTAGATACATACTAGTGCAAACCGATATATACCACGATCATAGCCTAACATTTTATACATTTAACACGCAGAAGTCCGGCAAGAAAGTGCAAAACAGGGCGGCACTGGTCGGTCCTGCGGCTGTAGTCTGAGCGGCAGTGTGGTCCTCGCTCTGGCTGTTGTCGTTATCCTCGATTTGTTTTAGAAAATACTTTAGGATTCTATGATTACTAAAAAGGTCTATGAGTTTCAAAGTTGCTGTTAAGATCGCAGTACTACTTTTTAAACAGAATATTTTATGCAATTGCTACAATATGTAACAGCCTTTCTAGGACAAGTGCGTAGAATATGTTATCTGAATTACTCTACTTACGTTGATAATGCCGCGTTGGCTGCTATTGTAATAGTTAGAATGCTACGGTGGCCCACAGGAACACGGCGTTTTTTTTTTATATCTGGGTTTATTTTCAACTTTTTTTTCCTGCGTGAAAATTTTTCGCACTTTTTTTTGTTTTGCAAAATTTTTTTCTTCTTTTTTTTTGTGGGCATATAATGTACCCTCCCCGACAACGCACCGTCCCCAGGTCAAAGGTCGTGTGACGGGCGGACGTGTAATGGCGGCATATAGATACCGACTGATGAATCGTAAGTTATTCAATATATCTCATAGAATTGCATTATCACACTCCAAATTCAACTTGTTCCGTATAATTATGAGCTCCAGAACGTTGGAAAATTATCATAACGTGATGTTTTGCTGTAAAACTTATTGGTAAACGGTCATCATCTGTTCTCTCATTGGGGAGGGGGGCGTTGGGTTTTTGGAAAAACTTTGCTGCTTTCTTCGTGTGAATTTAGGACCGATTGGCATTAATGATTAGTATACTTTTTTATGTGAAATGTATACGTAGCGGTGCTGTAACCGTAAGTCAGTTGATTCCTATGGCCTCTGAGGAAACATGAATTCAAAGAAGTAACAGAAATCACACATACACAGCCTCAAAATGTCCTTTGACACGATGTCTTGGATATTCCTGTGTCTTGTATACATGCCATTTAACTTTAGGCTGTTTGTTATGGGAAAAAAGGGAAAGTAAAAGGTCTTTGAAGTTATACAGAAGAAGAATTTGTTTCCATGTTCAGTTCTTTATTCTCATGTTATTCTATGTATCACTGGTGTTACTTACTATAGGTATTAAGTAGTCAATATTTTCATGGTTCATATGGAAGAATGGCATAGTTTCTTACATAGATATGATATTATCATGGATTAACTTTACGGCTGATCATTTTCTCACACATTTCATGTATATTGTATGGCACGTTTCTTTGGATGTGGCCATGCATCACTTATGTTTTCTACTAATAATTTTTGTTATCAGGAAGAACTCCAGGGCCCAAACCAAAACGTTGGCTATAGAAAGATGTGGCGCTGTCTTTTGCGGGAATATCGGCTTAATGTCAGAAGGTATTTGTATTTTTGATGTGTTTGAATTAAAACGATCTAGAAGTAGTGATACATGTATTTGTTTTGTTTTTTTTCAATGTGAGAAGTATCATATTAAACCCTGTACCCTAAGTAGAAGTTTTCAGAACAAAGCTGTACTTAATTAACTTAGCCTTGGGCAGACAGCAACCATTTTGCACATATCCTTAATTTTCCCCTAATGTCCCTAACACATCAGGAGTACTGTGTAAAGGATTTTACAAGAAGAAGACCCAGAAGGCTCAGCTCAGAGACGACAACGACGTCTTATTCGGCGTGACTACTTTAGTCTGGTAGTACACACAATCTTTATTTTTGTTGCAGAGTAATTTTCTGACATTTTCAAGATATACTTTTGAACGCTGTTATTGCACTGTGTGGCTCCAAAATTACTTTGTTTGACATGTGTTTTTTTTCTTTTATTACATCTATTGGTTCTGTCCTAATAGCTAAGAATCAGGACTTGTCAGCTGTCATTATATGGGTCATTATGCTTGACATTTTCGTCACAGAAATTCTTTTTTTACCTGAATGTCTTGAGACTTACATTTCTCTTTTTTCATTAATGTTTCTTTAGTCTAGTAGGTTGTTTAACATTCTATGTTATGATATGTATAACCGTTACTTGTGTGTGTGTCTTTTTGCACATTTTACATACATCATGTAGCCTCTACTCCACAGAGTTGGTAGCCTATTGACCCTCTCTCCATAGCCGATTCCCTTAGAACACTTCACTCTATTTGGCCGACGTATACTATTTTCCCAGCGATCCATGCAGCTTGGCAGAGGCTACATTTTACCTACATCTCAGTGTTCTATTCATGTCAAAAGCTGAGATATATTACACTTATCGTGTGTTTGCACTACATGTATTGCTTCTCCTTCAATATACCCCTATGCTGTAGGTTGGTGAATATTAACTTCCTTGAAATGTTATCAGAAGTGACTGTCATATTGCATTTTCTTTGTCTAATCCTAGCCTTTTGTCTTGTCCTTCAGGGGCCGAGTCAAGTCTGGCATATTGATGGGTGTGTATATGTGTACATTGTAAAATTGCATTCTGTGTATTACCAATAACTAACCACTTTGAAACGATGATGTGGTAAAATAATTTTCTCTGTTACTGTATTTGCAGGAATGACAAGTTGAAACCGTATGGATTTTGTCTCCATGGCTGCATCAATGGGTAATGTACACACTATAGGTTATCTACTGCTTTATATAATTTTTGTCAGGTATTTGACACCTGGTTTCCATTCTTATCACAGGCGACCATTCTCTAAACATGGTAATGTCAGAGACTTTAGAGACCAACCATATATCATTCTGTCTTGCATTTGAACATAATCTGTATATCATTGAGCTGTACAACCAATCTAGATCTGTGGTGTAGAACTTGCATGCATAACGTTGACCTTGCTTGTTTCTTGACCTCCAGCACATTAAATTCGCTGTTTGACTAACCTATGTGTATTGGTTTCACCGTTAGACTGAGTGGTAATTTGCAGCACTTAACGTTAACAATTGTCTTAGACATGATAGTCAAATGAAACTTTTATCATAATGACACTTGTCTTTTACATTGTAGTTATAGTAGACGTTGCATGTGGCTACATGTTGGCACAACAAATAAGGATGCTGCAGTAGTGGCCACACTCTACCTGAACACAGTCAACCAGCTAGAAGGTACATTGACATAGTGTCAGTAGTTAAGACTTGAGTAGTCATATGTTCTACTGTCCATTATTGGCTGTCCGTCCACTCCGTGTCACATGTAAATGCGATTAGCCTACGGGCAGGAATTTGCCATAACTTTTCATTGATTGTCAGAATGATATTCTAAAATAGCTTATATAAGTTATACAGACATACAGCCTATTCAGTGGTCACTATATTGGATATGTGGCACATTAAACACTATTTCAGTATCATACATTACCAAGAGCTTGAAATAAATTTTGGGGATAAGGTGCACTGGTGCACCTGACTTGAAGATTTTGTTTCACAAAAAAATATTTTAGATGTACAGCATATAGTTGTCAGCAAAACCATATTAGTATAACAAAATGCCTCTCTTATCATGATCAGCTAGAGCATAGCTGTTATCAACTTAGATATTGTAAACAAATGTTTTATATTTTTCGGTCTGTATGCTAGTGTATAAAAGTGACTTAACAGTTTACATAGTATAGGTAAATATTTAGGTGCACTGGTGCACCCACATTAAAAACAATTACTAGTAGGTGCATAGTAGCCATGGCTCCAATTTTGGGTTCACTTGCACCTTGTATTTAGAACCATTATCTGAAGATAAAGGACACTTATTTCCACATTCTTGCAGGTTGTCCACAACTTGTCCGCAGCGATCCAGGCACAGAGAATGTGGTGGTGGCTGCAATGCAGTGTTCTTTTCATTGCAACCATTAGTATGGCAAGTCTGTGCATAATCAGGTGCATTTCTTTGATTACATTTCATTGTGCAGTGTAAGACCCTATTATGAAGGTTCCTATCAGTAAGTGTGCCTCTGAGGCCTGTCTATATTTCCATTTCCTTGATGTTCCTTGCAAGCAAGGTACAGATGCATCTTACAGCTTTATCATTATTGTGGTATAGCATCATACCATACCGGTAGCTAACAGTGCCAAAAAAGAGGCTTGGATTCATTCTGAAGATACAAAATGTATCAAACATTAACAAAATCAAACCATTTTATGCTTTATTACATTACTGCACTAATAAACAGATACTGTACTTGGGTAAAATACATGTTAATGGTGTGTTTTGTTTATCATTATAGCGTATTGAAGCCTTCTGGTCTCACCTGAGGCCCACAGTGGTGTGGTGGATTGGGGTTTTCCAGGTAAAGATGCTCATGGAACTGAACAAAATTGAACATTTTAGTTTTCTTATTAAGAGAAAGTATAGATTCTTCTCAATTTGTAGGTGTGATACAATAAGAGTAACAAAAAAGTTGGTAGACCTCAAATCTCCATGAAATATATATTATGCAAATTAGGCCCACAGTTATATAATCTATATTCAACTATGGTCATTGTCACATAACTTCCAAATGCCATAAGTATGAAATTCCAGTTACTGCATCTACCAATGTGGAATTACAGTATTTTCTCATTAATTATGCAAATAGGGTCTTCATTTGCATAACTTTTATCTGCCAATGTCCCTTTATTTCTCAGTTACATACTGTATGTTGAATTTTTGAACTGTCCTACCATTGAACAGAGTGGATTTATAAAATGCCTTCATTAATTATGCAATATGCAAATTAGATTCTGATTTGCATTATCGTCATTTCATTATATCAAGTAACACTTAAGCTATCCACATATCAAAAAGCAGTATAAAGGTTTGGTTGTATATCCCTCTGTGGTTTCACAACCAGCTGTCGAGCCCCTCGGGAAGTGACCCAGTTTCGCTATAACAGGTGTCCCACAACTTGCAATGGACAACACTGCAAATATAGATTTTCCTCATTACTTATGCGAATCAAGTCCAATTTGCATATTTTGCAATTCATTGTGTACATCTGTGTAAGCTACCTGCATAGTAAATGATATGAAAATCTGTTTCTTCAGTTATTCTCCTTAAAGGGTTTTGACAAATACGCCATTGTTGTTCCAGTGACACATATCAGGAGGCCCAAAATCGACCTTGACCTTTCTCCTCCCAACACCTACCCACATACCAAATATCATTACAATCCATGTAGACGTTCTTCAGTTATGCTGACTTTAAGCATCCGAAGGCACAAACATACACACACGCAAACACACGCAAAACAATATCACCATGAAGAAGTCTTTTTTCATGGAGATAATGATATTAATACAATCTGTACAGTTACTAACTTCATTTCTCTTTCTTTTATTAATGATATTGTGGTCCATTATCTGTATGTGTTTGGTGAATCATCAAAATTTTTCACGATGATGAGAGTATAACCTACATGTATATGTGGGATTTAGTCTCTTTTTAAACCAAGACTATTGTAACAGTGGTTTACTTTTTAGGAAATGGCAGCTCATGGAGACCTTGAAGTAGGGAACTTTCTACACAAGTAAGTGCTTTATGGTATAGTGTGATACATATTCCACCCACCTTGTGTTTTTGATCCAAATTTACTGTGGCATACTAAATGCTACTTTGAGGAACCCCTGCCTCTTAAACTTAAAGTGTCCATGGCTTTACATGTTACTTTGTTTTGCTATGATATGGCAGGAGCCTTGACATGTTATTTTGTTCATAATTGTTAGTACTATATTAAGATATTTAGTACTAACATACTATGATCAGATATTGCTCAAGTACAATACAATATAATTTGTTTTCTTATTTTACAAAAATTGAAAAGCAGAAGTTGTACTGGTTGCAAGAATAGTAGTTATGACTGTTTTTCATATACTATTGTATCATAACGATGACTTTTGCTTTACTTGACTCTTTGAATGTACAGAGGAATCCTACGTTTCTGCTTTATGCCGATCATCAGACAACAACTCCTGGAGTTCACGGAGGACTGGAATGACAGGAGAATCCGTCCGCATCGAGGGGCAACAGTTCCAGGTGGACGACCAAACGTGTTGTTCTTCCTGCCAGAGCGAACAGGTATACACAAGCAAAAATATGAACTCTGGAAATGTCATCTGTACCAAAGGCCCGGCTTACACGTGCATTTTCCAAGTACACTTAGAGCACACTCAGCCCAAGTCCTGTGACTGTGTAAACAGAAATCTGTCATTTTTGACTGTGTAAACAGAAATCTGGGTATTCAAGTCCCCTTTTCCCAGACAAGACTTGAGCACGGTCGAGACCATGCTCAAGTCGCCCAGCAGGGGGGCAAGACAGACACCTCTATTTAAAAGCATGATTACACAACTACAATTATTGTTCCTCAAGCTACTGATGAGCTGCAGTACTATTTGTTTGCCCCCAGTTCCTCTGAAGGTAATTGGCCTCGCATGATTGGTAAAGTGATGTCTTAGATGAAGATGTGTTTGTTTTTTCTATGTCTTCTAAATGTCCATGTACCAATCATAGCTGTTTGGCGACACAATGTGTATTTGTTGCAGACTGTGTACCATGTATTCATTTTCTGTTCTCTTTGAACGTGACAGGTGGAGATAACTTCCTGAACCACCTGTCCCAGCATGACAGACAGCAGGCACAACATTATTGCAAACCTCTAGGCAATGATGTGGGGAACGAGCCCCTCAACAGGTATCTGGAAGAGATGATGGGGAACATGCAGCGGCGGGTACCAGACACTTGGCAGGAGGCTGCACAGTTGTATATAGACCTTGTACATATTGCAAGTGACCCTTAGATAAAATTGGCTAATAGTCAATTTTATCTAAGGGTCAGTACAAGAGGGGTTATCAGAAATACATGTATATAGTATATACATGTATCTCTGATAACCCCCCTTGTACTAACGACTGAGAATTATGATTGAATAACAGTAGCTGCAATTCTTCTTGCATTGAAACTTTGCTGGCACTTAGGCCACACCAATTTAACACATTGTTTCTTGGGTCACCTGCTTCCTTTGTTGTTTATTAACTATTTGATAAAAAAAATATTTTTCAACCCCAAAATGCTCCTATTTTGGCACCGTCCATTGAAGAAAGTCTTGTCTTCCTAGTTGTTACTGTTCTTTCACTTTTGAATGCAATGATTTGATTGAAAGTTCAAATTTCATTGTCTTCATCCTAACACAAAGAGGTTGGAGCCTATGTTGTTGGGACTACCAAACTTTCAGCACATTGCCCTTTTTCTTGTCAATGACCTCATAATTGCTGCTGCAGACACCTGAGCCTTTGGTCTCAAGACTCTAACAGTCAGTCAACATTGTAAGGAGGGAAGACTTTGTAAAATTGAAACATGTACAGTCAGTAATATTGTAATCATGTCTACGTGATGAAGGCTTTGTTGGTGTATTACTTCATAACATTTCTTGCCAGTCGCTCATGGTACAACTCAATTCATTGCATGTTTTGAATTCACTGCATGTGGTTTTTCTTTGCAACAAGCCTAAGTGTGGAATGATAGAAGAAAACCAGGACATGGTGTATCAGCTGATTGTACGAATGTAGGTTATTTCATGTACACTGTTCCCTTAGAACCTACTTATACCATTAATAAACTAATAACTAACACCAGCTATTATGGTATGCTACCCCAAGCAAAACACCACTCCTAAGTAGCCAGCCAGGAGAAAGGACAGAAAGGAAAGGATTGTTGTGTATTAGTATGTCAATAATAGGGAAACCCTAGCAGTGTATTATAGTACAAAGAATTAATACTTTCATTGGCTCTTCAAAATTTAATTACGTGTACTACATAAAGTATGTCGTAAGAAAACTACCACGTACTATGTTGCCTGATGGAACCAGTGTATTAATGCAGCCTGCCCGAATTATAACTGGTTAATTCAGAATAGCCAAAGCATCCTGTCTACATTGTCAAATTTGAATTATATTTTATTATTGATTTGTGTCTAGCAGAACGGCTGCACCATACATGTAAATTAGGTGTTAGTTGACCTTTTTATTTTGACAGCTGCACTAAATATGTTGGATCATACTAATGGCACTACAGAAACAATAAATGATTGCCGAAGACATGTACTGTTTGGAGTCTTGATATTTTTATGTTCATTGCTTTTAGGAAACATGATATTTTGTTGAGGCTATGCAACATCCTAATTCCACGGTGCTAATTCAAAGGAGGGGGGCAGGTTGTGTTGAAGGGGAGAATCTTAAATCATAAATCTTTTTTTCCTTCTAAGTTATACAGTAGTTTACACCAAAATAAGGCTCGAAAAGAGGCGAAACAAAATGTTTCCCCTCAAGTGCTAGAAATATTGTCTGGGAGTATGAATCTAGACGCACTGCTGTGGTTTTTCACGCCTTGGGTACTCCAAGTGCAGTTTATTTACACGATGCCAAGTTGGCCTTCTGTACCTGACCTCTAGACACAGTTCAGAACCCTGGCTAGCTCGCTTTAACAGTCTAATAAGAAAACATGACCACATAAACGTGCTGCATAACACATATACAATGACCAATATTGAACCTTTAATATTCATGATAAGCTCAAATCAGCCTGTATGCCACTTTTCCTTGAGCAAACACGCCAGGCTCAAAGTGTCAAGGATATCAATTAACTATGGCTGACTGGTACCGGTGTGACGAGCCTGGGTGCATGTGTGGAGATTATTTTGGGGTGGCTGGAATCTCTTCAGGGATGAAGGAGCTCTCCACCCCTCAATTATAGCTCCCCATAGGAGTTTTGCCAGGACTTTTCTATCGCCAACCTAAGATAAAAGCATAAAAAGTATACTAATCATTAATGCCAATCGGTCCTAAATTCACACGAAGAAAGCAGCAAAGTTTTTCCAAAAACCCAACGCCCCCCTCCCCAAATTATGAGAGAACAGATGATGACCGTTTACCAATAAGTTTTACAGCAAAACATCACGTTATGATAATTTTCCAACGATCTGGAGCTCATAATTATACGGAACAAGTTGAATTTGGAGTGTGATAATGCAATTCTATGAAATATATATTGAATAACTTACGATTCATCAGTCGGTATCTCTATGCCGCCATTACACGTCCGCCCGTCACACGACCTTTGACCTGGGGACGGTGCGTTGTCGGGGAGGGTACATTAATGCCCACAAAAAAAAAAGAAGAAAAAAATTTTGCAAAACAAAAAAAAGTGCGAAAAATTTTCACGCAGGAAAAAAAAGTTGAAAAGAAACCCAGATATAAAAAAAAACGCCGTGTTCCTGTGGGCCACCGTAGTACGCAGCTGAAAGAGTGGACTTATATACCTGGATCGGCCGGCATGTATTATTAAACTTATAAATGGGTGTTTGTAGCATAAATTTGTAAATAAAACGTGATAGAACAATACTGTTTGAATAGTTTGTACAATGCTTCATCCTTGGTTAAAAGATGATGATGTATATATTTTGCCTTCCTTTGTCCTCTCTTACAATTGTATCTCTGCTGTAAGCGAACATACATGACACCTTACCAACATCCTATTCTCCAAGAAGAAGTAAGGATCCGGATCGGTCTCTGTGTTTTGAGCCCATACAATAGGCATACAAGGTGCTTTATGACTGTAAATATCATTGCAAACTCCGACGTTTACAATGCTATACATCCCCAGAAACTAGCTAGTACCCTGATGCACTAGTATTCTTTGTGGCTCAGATCTTTCTAGCACAAAAATAGAACATAATCCTTTCATTCTGTCAAAGGGTATTCCTGAAAGATTGTCAATAAATGATGCTTGGCGATTTGTTCTGTATATTTCAATTTGTCTTTCTATGAAATTCGCAGAACGGGATGGTAAAGGTAAAATGAAATATAATGGTCTGCTTTGTGTAATTTTTTTCTCATCTGTTATTCAAATAAGGACCTCATTTGTATTTGCTTATTGAGCTAAGTGTTTCAAAGGCAAAGAATAGGATATGAGAGAAAGCAAGATATATATATTGTTTGGTGTACCATGTTCTGTGTGTTCGGCCATTTCTTCAACCTTCCACTTTGATTTCATGATCATATTGAATGGGACTTTTTTGCCCAACTTTGTTTTTCGCACGCTCGCATTACTTTTGCGATGCCCAGTGGATTTCCGCCATATAATCAAATCTGTGTGGCCTAACTTGGTCGCGATCGCCTAAAGGTGCGACCTTTTCTGAAAAGCTCTGAGATATCACCTAAATGATCTGACCATGTAACAAAAGTAGGGCAGCTCCTCCCATTCAAGGTAGATATTGACAGCATAGCTCCTCCCATCTTGGCCTAATCTCCCTGTGGAATTTCTGGTTATGCTTCAAACTGCTTTGTCTGACAGCGTGCCGACAGTACTACAATATAAAATTAAATCCGCCCGCGATTTAACGTTTAGAGAAAAGTAGTAGAAACTAGAAGTTAAATCGCGGGCGGATTCAATCACTTCCAAAGTGCCAAAATTGTCAATCTGAAAACGTCTTTTGGAAGCTGACACCTTCCACCATCTCACTGTTGAGTTTGTTTTGTCAGATGTAGTCGTTAACGCAAGTTAGAAAGCGATTTGTCGGGAAATGGCTGATACGACTCTGAGTTTCAATGCGATTCACGTGATTCGATTGGTCGGGGTGATAGCCCCGGCCACCTACGTCAAAACGTAGAAACGCAAGATGAAGACATAGATATGCAAATATTTGACCTCTCATTGGTCGAACCAATAATTGCTCTCCTCTCATTGGTTGAACTGCTAATTGAGAAGGACAGTCAGGATCGGTCTAATGGCCTGAGTCATTCTAAGGCGTGAACCTTTCTCACAAGTTTACTCACTTGCCGGCTGCAAAAGTTACTTCTTGAGTGGCGTGACGGACCGATAACAGGTACAGTTTACACCTTTATATGTTTTAAATTGTCATATTCTTCATTTAACCAAATCTACTCGCTAAGATCCGAAATCCATGATTTTCTAGGATGAGATATCCCGTACTGTGTACAAAGAGGTCAAGACATCAAAGAATGTTTGGACCTTAGAGCAAGTAGTGTAAATGATACGTCGCTAAACTCAACATGTTGATTTATTCATATACATGTATCTGTAAGTAGGTTACTTAATTTGTATCCTCTTGTCGTATCCACTTGTTTATACATGTACGTTTAGTTGTAGAAGATCTTACGAGACTCGCTGTACCTTTGTTGTGTCAATAAAGATTGTTGTCTTTTCAGCCCCCGAGGCCCTTGAGACAGGTCAGTCTAAAGAAAAGACGCATTAGCTCACACCTGGGTGACGGCTTTCTCAGAAAGGGTACGTAATACTTTTAGTCTGCACAGAAGTCTCTGGACAGCGTTTTGGAAAATCACCTTTATTTTGTGAATGGCTTTTCGTTTTCTGGTAACATTATTAATTGGCGAAGAACTCTCCCAAGTTTACTTAAACTTCGCGGATACAAAAATTACCTGTTTCTTTTTCAGCAGCCTAACGGACAGACAACAGATAAAATTATGATGCAGGTATGTACAGTTTAGATATACAGGAGTGTATTATACTGGGGCACCTTAGATTGGAGATCTGTTTGGACGTATCTTTTCAGGGTGGCGGAATTATGTACCCTGGTGGAATTATGTTACTAGCTGTTACGTACGGTGGTGTTAGACTGCGTATGCGTTCATTGATGACCTACGAAAGTCGCTGTACGTTTTGTCGTGTCAATAAAACTTGCCTTTCGAGGGGACACAAGACACTGGGACACTGAGAGCGCAAAATGGATAAAGAAAATGATCGAAAACCACAGGTTCTCATTGCCAAATTGCTGAACAATGTTGAAACAACCAGTATTTAGTGCAAAATCTATATCGGACGGTCCATATTAACATAACCTAAGAATGATTTAATATCAATGTAGTTATGTCAGACACTGTAATATTTTGATAGCGTCTGTATTACCAATATACGTAATTTCAATAAAGAGAATGAATCAAATGATTTTCTTGATAGAACAACAGAATGTACAATGTATGCTGCCGATTTGATCGATATATGTGATGAATTTTTTATGAAACCTACAACGCAATTCAGACAGCCTATGGTTGCCTGCGAGGCTGTTTTTTTGTTATACATATATTAGACAAACTATTTATTTATTCATTCTTTCATTTTTACTCCTAAATCTCGTCACCGAGCAGTGCACAAAGCCAGGCGGGCCGTGTGGTCTGCGCCTCCCGCCCGTTGTTGTCGTGTTGGCCGTGCTGCTGACTGCACGGGTCACCAGCGGACAGACTATTGTACGTACCACGCTAAACCGGTTTGTCGAGGTTCCAATCGCTGTCATTTTCTGCTTGTTTTGTAATCAGGCCACGCCATCTTAATTATATGGATGACATCCGCGCGCGCGTTAATTTTCGTCCGTTTCCAAAACAAATTTTGACCATACAAAGAAGATGCAAAATGAGCTAATATGCAAATATATACCGTAGACCAAAATAAATGTATTCGAAAATTGACACTGGTGAGCGACGTCTTCCAAAATAAATTGGTTCGCATCAGTTAGGGATTGACCAGGCCAGAGGATAACATCTATATGATAAAATCAGTGTGTTCTCCTAAGTCACATTTTGTCTCAATTGGTCACATTGGTATTTGGGATTTCAGATATGATTCTTACGAATGTTCTTTTATGACGTGCTTTGTTATAGGGTCAATATCAGACGGACAACGCGAAGGTAAGATATATTTAAAACTGTACGTAGTATATCTCTCTGCAAGTCAGTATAGGTATCTCTAAATAATCAAATACATTAGATAATGTTTAGATCTTAGGAACTGTAATATAAACGATTATCACGGAAGCTCATAGATTGATATACTCAATTTATCTTGACTGATAACTGAATTTTAATCTCAGACGTGTCAAACGCCCATCCGACGTTTTTTGTCAATGAGCAGAAAATGTCTGTATTTTCTCCTCATCGACAAAAACGTCGGATGGGCGTTTGACACGTCTGAGATTAAAATTCAGTTATCCAGTAGTAAAGACTTTGTAATGTCATTTTTCTTCACAGTTCTCTAAAAAGTATTTTATGGCATATTCATAGTCCTTGTATTGTTAACATACCTGTATTTTTTTTATCATTGCAAAGGCACACTACCTGTGTTTGTTACGTGTTTATGTCATGTCACTATCCAGACTATGGCAGCAGCCAAGGCTCCCGGCAGGACCACTTGCTACATAATCAAGGTAAGTTACGTAACTAACGAGCAGAGCATTCGACTCAGAACCAAGAGGTCCCGATTTCGAATCCTATCATGTCTCCGATCTTGTGCCCTTGGGAAAGGCACTTTACACGACTTTCCTCACTCCACCCAGGTGTAAATGGGTACCTGACTTCGGTTGGGGAAAGTCGTATTGAGGTCAACTGGTGGCGCCGAATGGCAGCTGCCTACACGACCCTTGCGACAGTTCCACAAAATGCAAGTGTGGATAAGATATTATATGTTGTGTTTTGTGTGAAACCTGTAAAACCCAGCATCAATTCAGCGCTAGAAAGAATGCCATTGCGGGTAATTTCTGTAAAAAAACATTTATTTTAAATTCTTGTCGTCTTTCTGCAAACTTACTTTGAGAATAATGATAGTTTTGATATTAAACACCGACGACTATGCAATGGTGAATTAGTCAAGTGCAGATTCCGAAGTAAGGTGTTTGGTAATTGAACTAACAACAATGTTTGATCTAACATAGAAATTTAGATTAATTACACACGACAAAATGTTCAAGCTTGCTTTTAACATCCTTGGTGAGAAGCTTTCAAACAACATCCGCCATCATTTTTGTTAGCTCTGAATGGGTAGACACGTGACCTAGGAGTTGAATGGCACACAGGTCACGCGACATGAGGGTGTTGTAGATGATATCTAATAATGTTTATGTATACATAACGTCATATGTACTAATCATGATTGTAACTCTGGCTATATATTCAGATCAGCTGATTAGCAATGATTCATAGTACTGAGCTGTGATCTCATCCAATGCCGGCTCCCTTCCATTTTACAGAATGAACCAGGAAAGGGAGAAAGGTTCGTGATCTCCCTGGACAAGAGCCGTGCCGACCAGCCCAAACTGAGCGGGATGTTGGACCTGTTCTGTGAGGGCCTGGACCCGCGCTGGGCCGTCGCCACTCCTGTTGGGGAGGGGGGCGGATCGGATGGTGACGTCATGGTCGTCCTGCCGCCCCGTACGTTACTGTATACAAGCCTCTAGCAGACTCCGCGGATCGCTGGGAAAATAGTAGAAATTGGCCAAATAGAGTAAATAGTATGCTAAGAGTAGTCGGCTACGGATAGAGGTTCCAATAGGCAATCCGTGGAGGCTATCCGTAGCCGACTGCCTTAGCATACTATTTACTCTATTTGGCCAATTTTTACCTTTTTTTCCAGCGAACCGTGGAGCCTGGCAGAGGCCAACAGTATACTGGATCCGTCGTTATGCATTTGCAAGTAGATGTTAGGAGGGTAGATCGCAATGTTTTCTGGCTTCCATTTTTTTCTGACACTGTATAAAATCCACTCGCACACATTGAAGCATGCGAAAAATCAGGTTCTTCACTTCACTTTCACGAATGTTTTCAGGTGCAGTGTGACGCGCTACCCTTCTCATATTGGTTGCTTATCAGAAAAATGAGGCAACAAGGATCTTTGCAATCTTCCCTCCCAACACTTCTAGTACTTTCTCGAGTTTATATAGCCGTCGTTCATTATGGTCTTCTGAGCGCTTACTTCGGAATAAAGAACTTGTAGATGCGATATCGACAGGAAGTTTGAAGACAACGTCTTATTCAAGAAGGTTCCACATCTTGAATCACTATCGTATAGGTACATTTAATTGGAAACCATATCAACTTTTACAATTTATCATTAGATCCAATATATGGATATAGATTTTGCTTCGTTTAACTGTAAAACACGCACAATCCCTCATTTCTCGTTGCTATACGTATCAAGCTACCATACACAACATACGCTTGTTTTGCCAGGATACAAGTTTGGTACATCATCCCCAATGCTTAAATTTCTGACATCTTTTTGTCTTCTTCTAACGTTATTTTCTACGTGTGTCATCCAGGTACTGAGCATCACGGAGACAATGGAGAAGAGTAGCTCATGGCGGCGGCGTCACTAGTTTCCGTCTAGTGATCTATTACAATTCATTTACTGTACGCCAGTTAATTTCATCATTATTAAAGTTATCACCGTCTGTGCTTGAGCAATTTACTGGTTGTGAACTAAGGTCCGTTTTACACATATGTTGCACACATATGAAGCCATCCGACTCACCGAACGCAATATGCTAAAACATTCTTCACAGCGGCCACGGCTAACCCTGAAACGAGCAATACGTTTTAAGACGATCTGCATGTTCTAAATGAGACATTTATTAAAGTAACATCATTGGGACAAAAACTGCACATTATGTCACGTCTGAGTGAAGTCTTTCTCAGAAAGGGTATAAGTCTTTCTCAGAAAGGGTACGCACAGGGGAGCCTCCAGTGCTCCACGGCAGTCACTGGACGCGTTTTGTAAAATCCCAATTATGGTAAAAATAACGCGTCGTTTCTGCCACTAAATAGTCATCAACAGCAGTTGGCAAAATGACCTACATCTAGGACTACACGAAGAAAACTAACTACGTCGTAAACTATTACATTGAAATGACCCAAATTACGACAAGGAAATGACCTACATTGTGACATCCAACCCGCGAGGAAACCACTTACGCCCCTGTCACACATAGCATACCATGGACTCCCGATCTCTTCCTGACCATGATCGGGAGTTAGTCGTAAGCAAGATACTATGTAATTGTGAGTTTGTTGGCGAGGTTGCCTATAGTACTACCAGTCTTTAAAAGTCATACATGAGCCGACAACCAAAATTACGAGTTTGGGCAAAGGTAAGCAATACACGCTAAAGGCAGGCTAAATCATACATCTCATTTACACTACCGGGAGAATAGAGTGCTGTGAAAAACTGTTTGGTCTGTAGAGTTTAATCTATTCCCTCCAGATTCCAAGAGCTTGTATATGTGTGAGGACCACATGTGTTTACATGCAGTTTGAGCAAAAGTCGCTAGGTTCGCATTGATACCTGTCCACCATTTAGTCTAAACCTTGCACTTCACAGTTTACAACTGTGATAGACCAAGGACGTAAACGTTCCATCAACCTAGAGAACTAAATTTATATTAGAACCTCCTTGGATGGACTACAAACAAAAACAGATAATCCATTGTATGTCGACAGATAGTTAGGCACATAGACGTGATGACATGTTGATAGAGGAATGAATGTTTGACAGAGTATTGTAAATTGTCCATCGTGCCTCAGGAATGCCCTCATAGAATAAAGTGGCGACTAAAATTAACTATTCGCTATGATGTCATCGTCGCCACAAACTTGTATTCGTTCTACATCGTTTCCTTGTCGCGGTACAAAACAGAAGTCACGCCCGATTTGAGAGTTTGTCTATATCATGCATAGCCTTGGCTAGGGCCGACGTTTCAAAGTGCCATTGACACACTTTGACGGCTTCAGTTCTCAATGAACGTCTGAATACAAAATATCATTTCAGGATCTCAAGGCTCAGACACATATCTTTCTACGTTCAATACGTTCTTGTATTGATATTGAACGGTTCATATACATGTGGTTTTGATGAAGTATTTCACAGGCATGACAGTGTTGCTTTTGTTAATGATAGATGACAGGTTAAACCCTTCACTTGAATGAGTCCCCGACAATGAGCTTATTTTCGCTGCAGGTCGTTTCCTCTAGCCTATATGAAAGGCTTCGGCTGGCGTTTTAGAATTAAAGTTACTTTCCAGGTTTCGCGCTATTTTCTTTCCTTTTTTCTAACACTTGTAACAGCTTATCGCAACACCTCTAAGTAATGAAAATGGCAGCAATTTTTCAGCAAAAACGGCAAAGTCGTTTCGTCGACTAAAGTCTGTGTTGGAGGCTAGGTCTCCTTGTCACGAAGGGCGTTACTCAGATTTATGCTAATCTGTCGTTTCGCCTGTGACATCTGACTCAAAATGAGCTGGCTATCCCCATAATGGCGCTCAATGTAGCTCCGTTTGCGGTTGGCAAGTTGTGATCATTTGCAATGGCCAACGTTGGTCGAGGATGTTTAGAACAAGCTTCCAACATATGAATTCGTGGAAGGAAATGACAGGTTTGAAGATTTCTGTCTGTCTGTCTGTGAATTATGTTAATGTCCCGCAGTTTGAATAAGAGATGTTCTTACATATTCTCAAAGAAGATTATGGTAGGCAAGATCATGATATAGTCTAAGACAGTGTCTCAGATTGGAACAGTCGAAAAACGTTAAACTCTACCCTCCCTATACTCATGATAGTTGCTTGAGTGTTATAGTCAGCTCGTCCTATCTTGGGGAGGGGGTGGTGCTCTATGGAAAGTTTGGACATGTGCTAGGTATAGATTTGCCCCAGACTGCTGTGTTTACAGTATCAGCACGTCTAGCCTGGATGCCAGACCCCTCAAGCTCGCAAGGCGATACCGATACCTTCGGCTAATAAATGTTTCCCTTCGGAAGAAGCAAATGTACCGCTCACAGTTGGCACCCTATAGTAGATACCCTGAGTTGGCCAGCCCGAGGGTCTAACTCAGGGGTGTCTGTGGTAAATTTCCTCGGGGGCATGTTGGTCATGGAGCCGACGAGCTGGCCTATATAGGCCCTGGAAACAGTCTGGCATCCAGGCTAGAGCACAACAGTCCCAGATTTCCTTCATTCGAGATTCGTAATCTTTACTAACAGTCTCGTCTAGGCTCTATCACTTTTGTCATTATTGCATTTGGGGTCCTTTTTCTGTGTCCTTCTTTCGTCATTAGAGTGTATCGTTTATCGTGTGTCCTTTCCCCTGCCTATAATTACACTGTATAAAAGCAATAACTGTATATATGTCACAGTAGAGATTGGAATCCAGTAGAGTCCGGAACTCTACTAGTAGAGATTGGAATTCCAATCTCTACTAGTAGAGACTGGAATTCCAATCTCTACTAGTAGAGTTCCGGATTCTACTAGTTGAGATTGGAATTCCAATCTCTACTAGTAGAGATTGGAATCGGGATCTGAATATTGGGATTCCAATCTCTACTAGGAGAATTCCAGATTCTACTGGTAGAGATTGGAATTCTACCAGGACAATCTCCAATTCTGATAGAAGAAATTCGGATTGCATCAAAATGTTCTGAAAAATGGACTGAGTCATTTCACACCTGAAATTTAGCCTTAGAAATTCACCATTACTATTTTAGGTTAAATACTGTATGTTTTAGATATCTAATAAACCTTCTGTCAAGACACATTGTAACCATGCGGATTGCCGTCCGGTCCAACCTTAGTCAATGGCTATTTGTAAATGCCACTGATATGTCAATCATTTGCATACGGCCATTATGGATTAGTGACTCAATATGCTCAACTAGTTTTTCCAGTTCGTTAGTGACTCGGTATATAAGAGCTAATTTACCCCTGCCAAGCCAGTTCCAAAATTGATGTCAAAGTTATCAGATATCTAAAATATGAAATAATTCACCTAAAATAGTAATGGTGAATGTAGGCTTAGCTATGCTGCAATTTTAGGTGTGAAATGATTCAGTCTATTCTCCAAAACATTTTGATGGAATCCCAATATCCAGATCCCGATTCCAATCTCTACTAGTAGAGATTGGAATTCCAATCTCTACTAGTAGAGTCCGGAACTCTACTAGTAGAGATTGGAATTCCAGTCTCTACTAGTAGAGATTGGAATTCCAATCTCTACTAGTAGAGTTCCGGACTCTACTGGATTCCAATCTCTACTGTGACATATATATTAACAGTACGGCAGTAATTTCACGACCAGTGAATTACAGATGCATACAGAGTGACTTTAATAGGAATAGGTTTAAAAACTTGCATACAGTCAGTGAACAGTCAAATAACCATTCATATGTATTTGTATTGTGTCTTAACTTCCAACGTCGGAAGTACCTTCGATCCCAAAAGGTCTATATAACGCGCTACAAATTGAACCAATATAGACTTAGCTACATACACATTGTACATAGTAAAACTTCTAATCTTCCCCGATCCTATTCATGGTGATGCGAGGGCCCCCGGTGGTAAATCCAATGGTGATCCAAGATTTAAAGCTAGGTATGCGTAACTCACCAAACATGTCACTGCATAATGCATGTTTAAGGCAAATGTAATTCTTTTACATCAATTATGCCACCTGCCGATTCAAATTGACCTGAAAAATAGCATTTTCTTTTAAACTTGTAAACAGGCATGGCATAGCAAGACCGTAAGGAATAATACGATCATAACGATACAAATTATACATATTAATATTAGAAAGCGCTAACTAAGTCTCCCTTACTTCCCCTATGTGTTCACCTGTTTGCCCGTGAAGGCACAACTGTCTTTCCTTTTTGTTTGGTTCATTTCCGTTAGGCCCATGAATATTCTAAAGTCTAAAGCGCAAATACTCCCCTAACTTTCACGCCATGCTCGTGATTGAGCCTTCGTCGACGACCTACGACGACCGGACTGTTGCAAGGCCTACTATTTTCCGATCCAGCTGCGACGACGGAAGACAGTACGGCGGCGATCGAACCACGTGCGGCGGCGAACGATACTACGTCGGCGATCAAACCAGGAGCGGCGGCGAGAGCTGCTCCGACGACGCCACAGCTTTGTTTGGCCGGCGGGCCTCGGCCTTTCCTTTTCTTCGTCGGAGGTACCTAGAAAGAAAAGACGTCAGCCATGTACTTGTATCAAGATTGTTGTAGCTAGCTGACTTCTGCTCTGACGAAAACGAGTCCATGATGAAAAAAAATCTCAAACAATATCGGCCTGTACATTTTCAAAAGAGGCATTAGGTGGCCTACAGCACTTACTCTCCGTCCCTCTATTGACAGCTCAAGTTCAGTGACATAACAGATGCGTTTTAATTGGGGAAGGCCGTTAACGAGACAGACACGCTCTTCGACAACTCAAGAAAAAAGGCCACGTACCTGTCTCCACGATGACGTCGGCATCAGAGTTTTTGTCCGCCGGTTCAGCGGTGGCCCAGCGCGGGTCCAGGCCCTCACAGAAGTCCGCTAACTCCCCGCTCAGCTTGGGCTGGTCCTTACGGGTCTCGTCCAGGGAGATCGCGAACTTTCCCCCGTCGTCTTCCTCCTGTAAAATGATCATTTGCATTTCTTTTATTACTTTTGAACTCGTCCTCTTAATTGTCTTGAACTACGTATACTGGAAGGCATAGTTTTGGATGTTGTAAGATTGTTAAGATAAAAATCACGATAAAAGTGGGTAAGATTTATAATGTGTTGTTTACCTCGTTGTCACGGTCTGTGTATGATTCATCGACGATGTAGCAAGTTTTACCACCGGGGGCCTTCACTGCTACCAGACCCTGCGTAGTGACATGATACAGGCACAGATGAATTAATCCCAGCGGTGCACATGCTTATCTCACAACAATATAAACCATATAGGAGAGTTTATTGTTTAAACATGCTTCACATTGAAGAGTACTCAAACTTAAAATCATTAGGAAACACTAAACATGCTTTTATGCGGGGATTTGATTTCGCGGTAGGGACAAAATGGAGTGTTCGCGGCGGTTGCGGTTGAAATTATATGTAGAGTATGCGGACAGAAAACAGAACAAGCATTTTGCGATGGCTGTAAGTTCACGGTGAAGGGGTCATCGCGAAAATCACCGACACTAAACCACTGCGAAAATGTCAACATTTACTGTACTCTATGTCACAGCCATGTAAAAAAGTTACATCTTACCGTCTTGGTGTCCTCCTTGAACTCGCCCTATCACAAAACGTATAGAAAAAAGATTATGATGATTGTATCTAAAATTCCCTTTATCAAAGTAGTTCAAATGAATAAAATGTGAACCAAACAAAAAAACAAACAAAAATCTGACAGCGTATGAAACAAGTTGACAAACCGGTGTCACGCGGCACGTACCATGGACAGGAGCTGGCCCCGGGCCATCCCTGCCGCCAACAGCACGACCAGCACGCCGACGAGGAGCGGGAGTCGCACACGACACAGCCGGCCTGGCCTGGCGCCCTGCTCGGTCTGTTTATCGATGAAAACAAAAACAGTAAGAATCAGGTTATGATCCTGCTTGCCATTCTTTTTTTCGTCCGTCTGCTATGATTTTAAGCTTCATATTTCCGATGAAATCGTCCCTTGAAATTTATAATGCATGCGCGCGTGTGGTGATCAATGATTGTTAGTTCGACCACTTCGCACACTTGTCATACATAACACGGACAGATTGACTTTTATTTTGCGCTTTAACATACATTAAACAGCAAGGCTTATCTAGTCTTACTTTAGAATGATCTAGATCAAGCTTAAGACTTTTACATATCTAAATGGGACACAAAGATACTCTTTAGGTCTTCATCTGTTCGACATCACAGAAAGTTTCGCCTTTTTAAACCGTAGATTTTCAATTGCTCACCCTGTAGGGGGCGGATCCGTGCGGGGTCTCCGTGCCGCCTTCTTGGTCCACCTTGTCGTCCTGGCGGGATGTCATCGTGAATTAAGAAAGCCTGGAAATGAAATATCGACGGATTTTAGCGGGTAAATTTCGTTAGATAAGCCAGCAAAATCGTCTAAAACGCCAATAGGTGTGATTTTTTTACCTGTCGTCTGCCCGTCTTGCCGCTCAGGAAGGAACAGGTAACTTCTGCAGCCGCGAAGTGAGTAAACTTGGGAGAGTTCACGGTCAGAATGGGACAGCGCGGCTTGAGGGGCGGTATATATACACCTGTTGGGTACGGTTCTGGGTACTCATTAATATTAAACATCATCTTCAGCCAATCGAATCAAGCGATTTGAAGCTTAACCAGAAATTCTACACGACGTTTTGGCCCAAATGGGCGGAGCTATATCTATTTTGAAATATGGGCAGAGCTATCTAAGTTTGTGGCCCACCCTTTTCATATGATACGATGATCTCATCACGAAGCCATGAGGAAATGTCACACTTTTAGGCGACCAAATTCTGGTGAGAAAAGCGTGGAAGTGATTGCCTTCTTTCAAATCATTGCTTTCTCATTTCATCTTTCACACCAAATTTTGGTGAGAAAAGCGGACCTCTGATTGCACTTTTTCCAAACATTTGTATTTCTCATATCATTCCGTGACACAACCAACACCAGATTTGACGGCGTGAATGACAATAACGTTAAGTTTTAGTACGATTATCGTCTTGTGAATGAAGAATGTGAAAGTGACGTCATAGGGATGAATGCTGGATCTGAGCTAGAACACCTTAAGCCAGGTGTCTGGCACAGGTGCACAAGGAAACATAGCCTCCATAGCAGCCCCTGTTAGGCTGTTTGAAATAGTCGCTTTTGTCTGACAGGGAAGCTGATTTGTCGGGGTTTTTTTCTGATAAGGTACTAAGTTCTGATTGTTCCATCGTATGGTCGTTAGTGGTACCGTTTTAGGCTTGGGACAACGAAAGATATAAAGAACACTACATAACCTGGGCAAAAAACGGACAATTTCAAAACGCCCACCGAGGCCTGCATTACAGGCTAAAGGAAACGATTAGCAGCGGAAACAAGATAATTGTGGCAGGATTATGGACTTGGATAGTTTGCATTGCCATCTCTCCCCACTATGAGGTCTTTAAAAAGCTACCACAACAAGTGAATAGTACTAGAATACACTGAATAAGATATATGAATTTGGCTTGGTCATGTAGTCTGGAAATGCTGTAAGATATCTATTGATGGCTCCAACCCAGAAAACTATGTCAATGACCTGATCACATAATTAAGCATTAAGCCCCGGGCTACAGACAAGCTACGACCGAGTTGTGTGTTACTTTTGTCTTGTTTCACAAGGAAACGATCTACAGCAAAAATAAGTTAATTATCGCAATGATATCGTCTATGAGAACAGTTGAACATTTCCGATTTCTAGATATTCTTCTTCCTCATCACTGTGAGGTCTTTGATTTAAAAAAAAAACACATAACAAATGTATAATACAGGAAGTTCGGAGATGTCGACAAAAACGGGGCATATGATAAGTTCACAATTTTCCCCACCAACCTCTGCTTGGAGTTTATCGATTGAGTGGCGTCAAGCCAGCACACGTGTGTCAGTGACCTCATCATTTTGAGCCGTCATGCTTAAGCTATACAGACAAGGGACCGTCCGGTGAAGCGTCGCCTTTGTCTTGTTCCGCGAAAAGGAAACGACTCACAGCAAAAATAAGTTTAATTGTCGCAATGATATCATCGATTGGAATACTTGGATATTTTCACACGCGAAGGAGGAACATGTCACATGTGATAGTTGGGCTTGATTATCCAAAATTAACAAAATCGTGTTTTTTTAGAAAAGGACATCGATTTACTAGAAAAAATAGCTTCCCCTAAAACGACGTGAACAAAGCTTAAAATAAACCCAGCCTAAGTGGAAGACGATGTTTAAAACTGTATCTGGGAAGTTACGTACACTAGCTATACATGTGCATGGCATCAACTAGACTTTACATACCATCCTGGCAACTCTCGTCCATGTGCATATGTTTCTCTCCAACAAGTTCGGGCTTGTTTTTCGTGCAGACAAGAACTAAGATTACAATCCATAAGGTCGTATGGTCTTGCTTATGTATCCTATTCATATAACGTTAGATCTACCAGAAAGGACTTGGGCACAGGAAAGAGTTCATTTGTTGTTTGTACCTGAAAACTATTCACAATAAAAAAAGGCTCAAAACACAGTGACCAAGTCTATTTTGATGACATTTTATTGCAGTTAAATAGTGTTGACATCATAACAATTAACATCAAGATGATGTTATACTTATGTTATACTATGTTAATATACTTTTTTGGCCATCTTGCATGGCAGAAACTTATCATACAAAATAAACATACTTACATGTTATCTTTGAACATGTACAAAACGACAAAAAATAGAAGTTTCTTCATGTCTTATTCTTGGAAACAGTTTTATAAGGAAACTATAATTCAATATCATGGCTTCATGAGCATTTTCTTTGATGGACATTATTTGCAGGGAAACATAATTTTACGTTTAACTAAAAGATAAAAAAGAGAAATCAGACTTGTACAAAATCATCTGCATCCACCTTATAACTTTCACTTGGTCAACAACTCGAAGGAAATAACATGTCATTTAAGTTTAAATTTATGTTTAAATTTTAGTTCAATGTAGCAATACAGAAACCTTATGACATATTTAAGTCTGTGCTTTGCATGGAATTAGAAGGAAGCTGTATGGAAAAAAAACATGTATTGCTTAAAATCAAAAAAGGAGGAACTAAAAAAATACAAAATAACTTCATTATACTCAATGTTATCTACTGTTTCCATGCATCTCCATTGTTACCAGCTGAGGTCAGTCATACACAATCTTTATAGAGGAGAGTTGCAAACATCGAATTAGAAAGAGAATTTTTTGGATAATGTAGTCCTTTCAACTCAAGATGCTCTCCATAGTTTTTTGTTGAGCTTTAACTAAACAATAAACAGATAAAAATATATTTCCGCCCCTCCTTTGACAAAAGAAATTTAACAACTACCTTGTAGTTGATGAGGATCCTGGCACAACATAAGTATACCACATTTTACACATTTCATCTTCCCAACTAAAAAGGCTCTTCATACTAGCTGGGAATCATAGCTTTTTGTTGATTAAACAGTAACCATTTCAAACAAGCCTAAGGATAGGTACTATAAAAAAAGATGTTCTAAAACAACTGTGCTAAAATTCACCAATGTACGTGTTTGTGAAAAAAAAAGGAATTTTGATCAGAAGCGAAGAGTAAAAAAAATTCCTTGTCCTCCTTAGACAAAGGAAATATAATGTTAACAACTACCTAGTAGTTGATGAAACACAGTACGCCCATATATATGGATCATACCACATTTCAGTACAAAGTATGGATACTTCTTACACCTCACACTTTGGTGAACTGGCTCTTTATGTAACACACCAGCTGGTTCATACCATCCTTATCCTTCCCCTCCAGCCATGCCATCTCCATGACGATGCCCTTGTCAATCATACTGATTGACAGGCAGGCTTTGAAAAGCAACTCTTCAGACGCAGACACTTCCGAAGCTCCCCGTTTACCAGGGCTGGTCGCGCTGTTTGCAGCCCCTTCTGTTGTCTCTATTTTCTTTCTGTCCGCATCATTGCCCTTCACAGGTGTGCCCCCCTCCCCAACATGGCTGCCATCATGCTCCATCTTCTCTTCTTCCGTATTTGGAGTGGACTGTTCCGCCATGGGTTCTTTCTGTTCCTCTGTATCAAACTGTAACAACAGTGGCTGTTCCACCTGTTTCTGTCCCTCCCTCGCCTCCCTGGACTTCTGCCTGCGTCTCTTCCTGTTGTGAATCCAGGTGTTCTCAGTGGGAGTTAGAGTCAGGGAGACACGGTGGTCTGGACTGGGGGGAGCACTCTCCTGGAACGGCACCTGGCAAGGAAAGGAAACATTATAGAAAAATGCTGACTCAATAAAACCTAATAAGAAAACAACAAACAAGATGGGTAATAAAAATTAGAAAAAATTCAATGTAACAAGAATCAAAATGAACGCCGCCAACAAGTCTTTCATTTCTGTATTCAAGATGAGCAGAAAGGGACACTACTGTGGTCGACTTGACTCACTTAATAAGTTGGCAACTATACTGGTGTAACTTCTACTAGTACTACTGCCTAACTAGTTTCACTTCTAAAACTACACTCATACCTCACTAGTTTTACTTCTACATGTACACTAGAGGCTACACTAGAGACAAATTTTCCCATCTTTGTTATTTTCTTGTCATGTTGACAATCTCTGATGGGGAACCAATATTTTTTTTTTTTCAAATCAGGCAAAAATCAATGCATGTGCTCATAAAATTTACTTGCTGTGGCCATGCACTTGCACTGAATACAGCTGTAGCTGAATACCTGCAGTTCTCCCAATAGCTGCTTGATGGAGTTGCTGACCAGCTGCACCCTTGTGTTCTGCATGCCTCCAGTTTGAGCAGCATGCTTCATGAGGTGCTGAAGGTACTTCTCTGGCACAACTGTGGTAATAGGGGGCTTGCTCTTCTTCTTCTGTAGTGGAGATGTCTATAGATATTAAACATACAACAACATACAACAAGGTTCAGAGTTTTGGCATAAAACCTGGTTTTCCAGTTCTTCCCTTTAGTCACTGACAATGCTGTCTGGAACATCTGACTGTTTCAAAGTTTCATCCAGATACATGAGTAACTGTCATTTGGCCTATCTTATTACCTGGATGTCTGACCTTCGTCAACGTAACAAGGTTATATCTTTGTGATCTCTCAATGATTTCAAAAATCCAATCATGTTTTGGTTTGTTTGCTTATTGGTTAAACAATGGTAGCACCATCCTGTGGAGATGATACATTAACCTTCTCCCTGCTGCCTAACCCCGCACCCAAAAGAAATTTGGTAGCCATAGTGTGCTAAAGGTTAAAATGACAGAATTTCAACACTATTGATATTTTCATTCATCATTTCGTAGGGCTCAACATTTATTTTTGGGAATACGTGTAGGTGCACTGATATACCTAACCTAACACGTTAGTATTAGCAGCACTGAACGGTGAACAGAAAAAAAATTTGGGTGAACAACATAAGGTATGTAGAATGTTAGGTTAACAATGGTTAACTGGTCAGAAAGATGCACTGGATGAAAGAAACTACATCATAACTGTACATCTTTTGACTATTTTCCCTGAGTGAAATTCCAACCTGTCCTATAGGAGAATATAGAATTGTCCAAGGACAGATTGGAATTCCAATATTCAGATCCCAATTCAGTAACAAAATTCCAATCTGTCCTAGGAGAATCTTAGGAAGGATCAGAATTCCAATCTCTCTTAGAAGAATTCCAGATTCTCCTGAATTCCAATGTCTACTATGACATGTACACTGTACTTGGCCTCCCTAATGTAACAACATACAACAGAGACACCCACTGGCAGAGTGAAGTTCTCGTGGAAGGTCCAGACTATCCCCCATCTCATGGTGCGGCCCTGGCAGAACTCTGTGCACGCAAAGTTCTCTATCTGGAAACACAAAATGTTCACATACAATCAGTGAAGAATACCTTCATTTTTCTTACCATTTGCTTCAGTCAAGTTCAAATTTTGCTAAAAGGTCAAACAAGACAGCATGCATTTTGGTGTTTGTTTAAGGTTTGTTTGTTTGCTAAGGCAGCCTTTACTCTGAGTAAGGTGACTCAGTTTGAAAGAACTTTGTTATCCAGTAACTTATACCAACCTGATGAAACTACACGTATTCATGGCCATAACAATTATTAATGCAACCCGCCCGACATAATGATGATGATGAATGTACCTAAATCTTACCCCTTTTTCCTTCAGCATCTCCTTCAAAGGTTTCAAGCTGGATTTCTTGCCCAACATGGAAGTGTAAAACCTGTTGGAAAAAAATAACAAGGTACAATGTTTAACTATAACTGGTTGATCAAGTCCTATGTGGATACATGTAATTTGCTTGCAATAGGCTGACACAACTTCAAGGAATGGCTGAAGATGTAGAATTAGGAGCAAGAATGCCGGCAAAAGTCTTTGTATGGGTATCAAGGCCACACCAGTTTATATTCCATAGGTTTTGGGACATTTCATTTATCATGTAATGAAAGGGCTCCCTTGGAAATCAATTACAATGTTAACTGAAGGGACCACCCTAAAGATTGATAAATAAATAAATAAATGAGAGCTTTCTAAAGTCAGAAGCCTGGATGTGAGAAAAAACTTTTATCCGACTACATTATCTGACTTTGTGTGTTGTAAGGTAAAGATCTGGTTGTGGATCTTGATCTAAATTGTACCTTGTGAATCAAAGTGGTGTGAATCACATGTACTTTCTGCATCCTAAATGATGATGATGGCTGATCACTTCGCATCCTAAATACATGACTTTTAAATGCTAAGGCAAGTATGTGACTGGCCATATGGACTACGCCAAATTGTGCGAGGAAATTGCAGGGGAAATATGTGACCTCTACAAACAGAATGGCCACCGATGGCCATGGAGGCATGGAATGACTCTCTGGTTTGGCTCAAAATCAGATACAAAATGACTTAATTGGAAATCACAGCATTTCCACTGACTTAAAAACCATGGAATGATTGCGCCGTTTGCCGATTGGAATCACTTTGTGAATGGCTTTCACAAGTTGGTGCAATTTTGCCCAGTCCAGTGAGAGACCCGATTAAAACAAGTCCGTACTCACCCTATCCTCTGCTGCAGCTGCAGACTCTCCCGTATGATCCTGCCTACATGCCCCACCTCACCTCCGCAGGCCACACGCTCCGCTTCGCTCGCAGTACTGATGGAGGATGGCAGGGGGCGCTCGCTGCCCCGGTCAGGCATCAGTCCCTGGGCTTCCAGGTCATTGGCATAGAAAGGTGGGTTGCACATGCAGAAGTCGTAGCGAGTCTCGTCTTCCTCTAAGACTTTCAGAAGGCCTTCCTCCCTTTGGACGTGTTTTACTGGAAGTGAAAAATGATGACAATATTAAGGTGACAGGTATGTGCATGTATGAGCATCATATAATGATAAAGGCTAGGTTAGTCACTTAGAGGTAATAACCAGGGCTTGAAATACTGGATGCAAAGGCACTTCTGTGCACCCCAAATTGAAGCTGGGGACCTGATAATTTTTGACTGTGGATGCACCTAGATATTAAATATCTAGGTGCATCCACAGGCAAATATGTTCAAGTACATAGGTAAAGGTACTATTTTACACTTGTGTACAGCATATTCTTGACATTTGTTTCTGAAAAAACTAATAAAACCTTTGTTACACTTGCATTGTACACCTACATTTTTTCTACAGTGACCTCTATCTTTAGGTGAGGTGCACCAGTGCACGGTATTCCCCAAAATTATTTTTACTTCTACATAATTATAAAGCCTACCCGGCCAATGTGACTACTTTTTGGTGTTCCCTAACTAAGCAAGCAAGAATCCTGTCTAGACTCTATAGTGACCACCTGTTCACAAAGACCAAATTCTATCGGTCCACTGCATATGAGTGATCTTCTTGGGCAGTTTTACCGTACAAATGTATGTGTTGCATGCCCCAGTTGTGATTGGCATCATAAGTCATGATCACCACAACAATACCCACCTGTGATATTGTCCTGTTTGTTGTTTCTGCTGACGTTGTTGACAGCGTAGGTGAATGAGGTGGGGTCCACCTCTGTGGCCAGGAAGTTCCAACTGTTCAGGGTGCAGCCCAACAGGGGGTAGATACAGCAGGCACCAGCACCTATGTAATAATAAAAAAAACGTTATATTCAGTTATCATAGAAATATGATTAACACAAACATATGCATGATAAAAGAAAAAATTTGAAGAGGATCCGATGGAAGGTATGAGCCAATGAATTTGGCCAAGCATGTTGACTCCTAGTCCTACAGTACTCTTCTAAGTGTGTTGGGTTCATTTAAATGTGCATCTAGGTTGAATGAGTTAAAGTTTGATATCTATTTAGCTTGGGCCCCATAAACCGGATCATATTATACTTACTTAATACTATTCCTCTATCGAACAAACACATTCAATTCAAATCAGATACACTTCTCAACTTGGATAGAAATCAAGCTCGAGGTTCTGTTCATGTGTGCTTGGTTCCACCATCATGTTTATAATGCATATAAAAAAACTGGCTGAACTTCAAAATCAAGGTGAATATTCAAGGTGAATAAAGCACCAGGTCTGCTTGTACTTTTTTTGTCTCCTGCATTTTGTGTACATAGAAATTGCAGCATTTACAGCTGTGACAAATATTAATATAGAACCAACATTGATCATGAACTACTTTTAGTAACAAGCTATCTTTAACCCGCCCTGCTACAAACATACCTATGTCAATACCCGTAACCTTCCCAGAATCCCCTGCTGCCTTCGTCACATCGCCCATCCCCTCTAGCAGGTCTTCGATCCAGTGGATGTAGTTCAGGCGCAGCGGTAGCGTCGGGATCAACCGATCGTTCGGAATCTCAACTTCCAGCCCAAAGTCCTCCTTCAGCAGGGTGCATGTCAGACATCTCATGGCCTCCGGTTCCTTAAAGTTTATGAAGCCCCGCGTCTCGGACTTGTTGTACGTCACGTATTGGGCGAAATCGGGGTACTTCTTAGCCAGGGTTGCAAAATCTGGAGGGTTGTTTTTGTACTTATTCCTAGGATGCATATATTTGTTGAGAGCCATCTTGTAAACAAGCCTGTCCTAGAATGTCAATATGAGATTGTTGATGAGGTAAACAAGTGAGATGCTGAGTTGAGCTCTGTGCATAAAGAGGATGATGAAGACTAAAAAGAGTAGAAAAGGGTCGTTTGGATTGCAAATAAATACAGTACCTGGATCAGAATAGTCTCCCTTGGGTATGGGTGTTTCCAAAACTAACAAAAACTTTCAAAAAACGACCAAAAATTGCAAATTTATCATTTTTTGGCAAAATGTGAGGAAGTTGAAAACATCATGGCGCGCTGCATCCTGGGAATGATGTCACCCTACTGAGTGTGCGCAGTAACAAACCTGCGCAAAACTGTATGCGCAGTAGTTCGGCCAGAGCTGTTGGACGGATTTTTAACGTGTGGAAAATTCAGATATTTCAAGGAAACTCGCCACGGATTCACCGTCTTGAGACGCTGGTTCGGTTTCTTAAAGGATTCGTAATCTTCCTTAGGTAAGGATCGACGTTTGTGCGTTTCTGTCGCCCCAAAAATCCGTTCCGAACGGAGGGAATTTGACCCGACAAGCTGTCAAAGATGGCTGCCCGGGTTGCAACAGATTCTGCAGAATTTCTGTTGGCATCGTTCAAAATTTCATCGCATATTTTGTGACATTTCATGTTAATTCCTGTATATTTCTTGACGTTACGTTTTCTTAACGTCATTATGTCGTTATGAACGGGAAGTTGAGTGGCTAGCCGGCGGTTTGAAGGCCAAGCCGGTACGTTTAAATCTTGGCCGACTGTTGGAATTTTAGGGCGGCTGAGTGTAATTTTTGTCAGATCGGATCATGTTGAACTTTGGCACGGGCCGCGGCTTCTGTTTGATTTTACTGCGAGAAATGTTCCAAAACTGTGCACATTTTCACGGAAACAATTCTTGTTTTGTGTTTACCGAAGCTGTCATAGTTAGGAGACAACCTGAAATGTGATATTTGCCTATTTTCCAGGATGACCTAAAAGCGTTGGGTCAGACGTTCGACCACCGCCCAGCTGTATATATCAAGAAGTTTGTCACAAGATCGTCTTAAAGTAAAACTGAATCTTGGAAGGAAAATCCGGCCAAGTAGAATCTTTTTCCCGACTATTTCGGATTCGCATCCGTGACGAAAATAAAGATGGTGCTGTCACAGAGACAACGAGAAGAACTGTAAGTACCTTTCAGGTTCTTGGTTTTCAGTAAACGTATTTTCATCTGGTCCAGATTTTATTCAAGACTTCCTAGGATGTCAGACAGTGGGTGGGAACGTTTCCTTTCTTATTTAGTATGTTCATCACGTTAGAAGGATGGGATATTTGTTCAGTGAGTGCTAGAAATCAGGAATTAACTGCAACTGACTGTCCGGAAGTGGCCAAGTGATGCGATCTTAACAAACTTTCTACCTTGAATGGCCCCTTGCAAATTCCAGTATGACTAATCCGCCTCCATGGTCAACAAAGTACCCTTTCAAGCCTGCCTGTTAGCATATTAAACAGGTACATGTGCTGAGATTTTAGAATGGACAAGAAGTTGCTTTTCTCTCCATGGCATCTGAGTTAGCATACCTTTAGCTGATAGGATTAGGGTTTGAAATACCAGGGCTAGAATGTCTAAGGATCATAGTATTCGTAAGGTCATGGCAAAACAGATAACTGCCATTTTTTGGAAGATAAAAATTGGAAGACTGGAGCCATTGTTGGAGTGAAGATATCATGAATAATAGATTTCACTTTCACTGGGTTTACTAAAGTCTCAAGCCACTAAGAAAGTGAGAGTCCTTTTCATGTTATATTTTATTTTATTTTACCGGTGATCTTTATACCTACATGAACGAAGTGACAGTGTCTACTATACTTAGGAAAAAGTCATACCACAAACTTTAGAAGGTGAACATGACAACACATAATGCAAACAGGTATGTTAATTATACAAGGAATTAAACTTTATTGCACAATACTCTTCCATGATATTATTTTATATTTGCAATAAAGCAGAGTATTTGTGTTTCTACCATTAACAAATTCGATTTCCTCATGATGAAGTATCTATATTGCTATTTGGCTTACAAGTCATTACCCATATGTTTTCATTAAAAAGCTTATTAACGAAACAGGCTTTATTTTCTACATGTAGATGTCATGGTAGTGCAGGGCTCTTCTGGAAAATAAGAGGAAGCAATATGGTAACTGTGTGTGTGTCATAAAAAAGGATACGAATACGGACAACTTTAGACAACTTGGGTCTATAAAAAGTACAGATAGGGAGGGGGGCATTGGGTTATTGTTATGCTAAAAAAAACTGTCACCAACATCCCCTAGTTTTATTTCATGCCTTCATGTTTTACTTAGTGTCAGGAATGGTTCTCGTCAAACTAATTGGTTCCCTGTGCAGAACTGATCAGCTAATTGGAAGTGACCCAGTTGTTGACATGTTGACATGTCCAGAATAGTGCAGTGGTCAGGATAATGTCCAGTTTGGAATGTCTTCCATGTTATTTTAGGGTCCGTGTTTTGCTAGGGTGTTATTTTTTGTCATTTGTGGAAAGGAAAATTAAATGTAGGACTGACCCCATCAGAGCAAGGACCCTCTCAGTTCTAGTTTACAGAGGTATACTTGGTACAGTGCCAATATTTTGTAGTCTGTCACATGCTGGTATGACTATGAGCCTGGTATAACAACTATTAATGTATGTGTATTCTGTAAACATTTCTTTCCAATATAGGTTTCTGATTTTGAAAATTATGTCTCATTCGGTACTCTAAATCGGTGACAAAAGTTCATGTCATTCCATGAAAATTCCCTTCAGTTTGAACTAGTAGCAGCACATCCATTTCAGATCAATGTTGTACATGTTGTAATGCGGAATTGATTAACATTCATTGTAATTTGTAACCAGTACGAGGAGGAATTCTACTTAAGTAGCGTAACATTTTTATCATTATGACAGGAATCTTGCCATAAAGCTGTTTGAAGAAATTGCCAATATGTTGCCAAAAGCAAAATATAATTAGCAAAAGAGTCAAAACAATTTATTAGCAATTGTAACTGGTTAAAGATGACATAATGTTTTTCCTGACTGAAAATCCTGACATTCATGGAGAGTGAACTTTATTGCTCAACAATTGTAAATTATACCATGAATGGCATCATATCAACAATACTAGTAGCGCAACTACAAGGTAACTTCTAACTATAAAATTACAATATGAATATAGTCATGTATGGGTAATTCAGTCATAGTGTCGGTGGAAAATATTCAATAACAATCGTTCCTCCCGGGTGAATGTTTAGTGTGAATGGGAAACGGCAGTACGTATTGATTTTGGATTTTGTCCCTGACATGAAATGGAGATGCATATCAGAGCATTGACGTATTCAGCAGTTCTACTTCAAGTACTTGTTACTGACAACTTGCACATTTTACTGATAATGACAAACAAGACAACTCAAGGGACTGATTAAATCTGGTCTATGTGGACAGGTGGTCACTATGGACACACAAAAATATGCTCACATTGGCTAGGTGGTCCTAATGTAGACTTCGTCATTTGTGCAGGTTTGACTCTATGTAGAACTAGTTGTGTATGCTCTCTTTCTTGTAGAGCCTAGAGGTAGTAGAGGATTGTAGTTTATTTTGTGTAAATCCTCACCTCATCTCACATTTCCCTTGACTAAATCGTTTTCTTGGAATTCTCCAACACATTTTGTAAATTGCCTCTTTATATGGTATATTGAACGTCACAGGAAATAATCTTCCTGCTCCATTTTGTTTGGCTATTACACAAAGCCGTACAGCTAGGCCATGTGACCAATGGTAGTAGTTCACACTTAATTAATATATCAAGCCACTTATGGGGATTAAAGAGAATTACTGGCGCCTCTGAATGGTTGTGACGTAGATATAGACTGTACAAAACAGAATAATAGTGTACAAGTTTATGGACCACTTTAAGCATGCATTTATTTCCCATGGAGAGAATGAATTCCAGTTTTCGTCCATCTATTATATTCGTTTTATCAGAGTAACTTGATACAGGTTTTTACAAGGAAAAATTATGTGAACGTTGATGGAAATATGGAAGTTAAATCGGATAAACATGTCCATTGTAGTCCTTGAAATAAGATTGTCTGGAAGATGGCTCAAAAATCACCAGGAACTCCAGCCTACTGTCACTAAAAGTTAAAACCCCTTTCCACTAGTCGCTACGACCACCGAGCGACCAAGGATTTGAACAGATCTGTCAACAAAAATTTTTTAGATTTTCTGTTTTGTGTGTTTTGCCATCTTTTAAAACTTGTATCATGCTTTTACACCATGTATCATGCTCCACTTATAAAATCAAATGGTGTACAAATCCTATTGTGGTCGCTGTACAGTCAGATCCGTCTGATGGAAAGAGGTTATCTTTTCAGACACACTTCAGACAACAATTGATTGTGCCAGAGGTGGTCGGCTGTGATTTTCCTGATATTGGGATTAATGGTGTGTTTCATGTGATGTGATTTTCTAATCCATCAGTCTTAATGAAAAAAGACAATGGAAAGATAGCTACCACCAGTACCAGGATCAAAAGATATGGGCTTTTCCTTGATTTGTGTCGGGCACACTGAACAATACATGATCGATATGAAAGAAATGCAACATGTATTATTTATCACCACCAGATCTATTTTGATGACGTAAGGAGACACATGTTTTTGCCAACGACGGTGATTTGGGCAAATTGGTTAGATGTTTTGACAGTTGTTTTTTGTAAACAAAATAAATCAAAACATTATTGCTGAAGTCCTTTTTTTATGGCTAGACTCTGATCAAACTACTGATCTGTTTTGGGAATCTGGATCCAAAATCTTGATCACAAAATGTTGTTTGTTATTTAACCGTGCCATCGTGGTTGTAATTTACGAGCAAAATTATATGATAGCAATCTGTTACAAATGCTCAAGTAAGTAATAGAGAGGCCAACAATTTAAGCTAAGTCTTTAACGCCAAAGGCATCAACAGCTAAAGATTCTTTGCAAGATAGACAGTCGCAAATTCCTGTTGTTCTGAAGCAGGAAGCTGCCCGGGAGTCAAAATGTTTCTTCTCACCAAAAAGGCAATGATTTGAGTTCATGCATAGCTTCTTCAGGGATCTCAAACACAGATAAACAAGCAAAGAAAACAAAACAAACTGGCCTACAAACATAACCTCCCCAGTACAGGTGACAACAGTACACCTGGTTGTTGCCCGGAGGCCTGTTCTAAATGAAGGAGAGACAATAGTCGTCACATGGTGTCCCCGAAACTCTTACCTGGACAAATAGCCCCCTATTCAGGTGGACAAGTGGTAAATGGGCATGACCTTTGGCCTTATTACAAGGGCTCTCTTGTTTTGGTACATACCCGGACTTGGACATTCGGTAGAAAAAGGAAAAATGCTTCACCTAATTTTTGTACTTTATGCCCCTAAACTGTCTGTTTTGAATATTTGTATAAGAAGGACAAATGTTTTAAATAGTCAAATAACTACCTTAGAACATCAGGAATTATAGGTATGTTAACGCCTGTGTGTTAACCTCATTTTGTATTCTAAAAATATCACTTCAAATTTACACTGAAGATCAACCACCGGACTAAAACCTTTCAAAGTGGTCAAAACAGTATGGATCATTATTTTGGGCACAATTGAATTTTAGCAATTCAAGATTTGTTTCAGTTGTTCCTACATGTGTAGTTTCCAAGACAGACAGGTACACAAATGCATTTTTATGTAGTGGACTTTATGAGCCTTTTGAAGAATTCATTGAAATAGCCTATTAAAGTTTGAAGGAGCAAGGTGGCATGGTATTTGACCATGAATGACACTTTGTATCAAAAGGACTAGTCAACTGCTGCCTTTACAAACAACTCCATGAGGACATGCCATATGTTTTCATTCTGGCCCAGCTGAATTCCTATGTGGTGGGGTCCTGCCCTCTTCTGGAGTCTTGTCATTCCAGTTCCATTTTGTCATAAGACAGCCACATTGCAGAAACTTCATACTTTCTTAGGACTTAAAGGTGTTTAGGGTGGGGCAGTAGGAATTTAGAATTATGTATTCTTAACAGTTGTTATTTAGCAGTGGTTCATAAAGCGGCATAAGACTGTGGGTGTTAAATGTTGTGAACTACATAATAGTATGTTGTCCTGGGGGGGTTGCATGTTCCAATCCATGGTTATCAGTGTTTAGCCTCTATCAGTCTCTGCGGGTCGCTGGGAAAATAGTAGAAATTGGCCAAATAGAGTCAATTGTATGAAGGGAGTCGGCTATGGAGAGAGGGTTATCCTCCATGGCCAAAGTCCCCCGGAAAATGTTCTCTCTATTTCTGACGCGGTTAGTCTGGTAGAGACTAATCAGTGTTGTGGTATTTTGCTGTAACATGGCACCGCCTCAGGATTAGTTGTTTCCCACTGGAGGAAACTATTTTAGTTGTGTTTGGGTTTCTAACTTCTTGTTACCAAACAATAATATTGGTATCAGATCGAGTTTGGAAAATTAGCATGAAGTGAAGGATTTCAAATTCAACAAGTTGTGGTCTTTTGTTTTAACTTATCATTACTTTCTCTAAGTAATCCAAAGTATCCAATGCAAAGACTCTCCAAAAAGTTAAATGTTCTGATCATGCTACCTATACATCTAACCTTATATCATACTCAAAAAACCTGTGCTATAAAGCAATTCAGTCTTTGTCATCATTTACAGCTCTACAGTTAATTATGTTGTACAAGTGACAGAGCTGTATGTACATGTAGATGTCAGAGGTTGAACTTTAGACCCATTACTGTTGAACTTCAAACAGTGTTTGTATGCAAATGACCACGTAGCAGCATACCACATACATGATGTCATTGTTTTGTGCAGTGTAGTCCAAATAGTTCAGATATACATGTAGTAATCAGTTTAAGACTTGGAGAAAGTCTTCTAAAAGTAGTCTTTTGATACTTTTATCCCAAGACCAGAGTAGAATTGTAGAAAAATGTTTAGATATATTTTTAAGTCTATATATGTACTGTATATCTTGAAATGTTTGCAGTAGTCTTATTTTTGCGGAAACCTCTCTGCCGCAAATGAATAACACTGCAAATGCATCTCAAATTTATTACTACTTACTAATTATTTCAACCATTGTGAAAACCCTCTTTCCATTCTACTTTGAATTAAGTATCTGTGAAAATAAATGAATTTGCATTACTATATGCAATGTATTACTGTGGAGCTTATGTTGAATATGATGCAACATCAATCAAAATCAAAATAGCATAAAGCTAAGTTCTTCCTCAGAATTTAGGTTTATGATGACGAATGGTGATTGGTAGATGGGATGAGAGTTATCAGTGTTTTGCACACTTATACGTTATTGATTGTGTCAATTCCATTATGTGTGGTTCTGTGCTAAATCTGAATCCAAGCATTATAGATTGCTTGGTGATTTCTAATCTAAGCCTTGTGCAAAATCTCAGTTGATAATTACTCTGCTGTTTTTCAGCTCATGTTAGGCCTTGCCAATGTGGTAACATTAGATAAGGCAATCACTTATTCTGCTTATGTTTTTTAAAATTGAGGAATTATAGAGACAGTATTGTAAAGATAGAATTGAAAGTTACATTGTAATCGACAGTCACCAAATTGGGCCACCAAATTGTCACCAAATTGGGCCCAACCTTTGCAAAATGAGAAAGAAACCAAATTTAATATTCGGACCTTTGAAGCCCAAATCTGGTCAATATCTGAGAAATCGCCATAAAGTAAATAAGGTTTTAAGTTCAAAGGTTCAAAAATAGAATTCTCTTTTGAACACAATTTCCTTGATGTGGTTACCAGTGATTTGCCTGTAACTCAGTGAAATACATTTAAGAGGCTTTATATTTTGTGAGAATTCCACAGACTGAGAGCCAGAGATTTAAGCTGAAATTGTAGAAAGAAGTTTGGAAGGGTTGTGACTTCCATTAGATCTCAACGACAAATTGAAACAGGGTGATATTTTTGGAATTGAGATTTTTTTCATGTTTTGTATAACAGAATTATGATATTGTGTGTAGTAGTTTCATTTTTATTTTCTTATCAAGATATTTAACAAAAACATTGTCTTCTTTTCTTCATGTACAGGAATAAAGCCATAGCAGACTACCTGCGGTCGAATGGCTACGAGAGCGCGTTAGAAGCCTTCCAGAAAGAAGCTGAAATGGTGAGTTTATGTTCAAGGTGTCGGGTTCAAGGCGGAAAGTTGAAGTCCATCATATAGATGCCATTATTGTATGGCCAATGGGATTTCTTTCCATGAATTCTAGGAATTCATCAGATATTTCTGTAATCTCTGTACTCCGTGTTTCTGACATAACTCGAAAGGCTGTTGATGGATCCTTATGACTTGGTATGTTGGTGGTGGTCGGGAAAATGAATGTCAAATTTGATAGTGGCAGCTTTCTACGGTATTGCAGCGAAACTCCCCCTTTTATATCTTGGGTTCTGGACATGGTCACAATTTTTATTGGTAAGTAGCCTTTGGAACAGAGAGTAGGTGATGTAGGTTTTGGCCCTCTAGCAGCTTTTTTTGTAACTGCAGGGGCCAATTGTGTTGTGCAGTTTAAACTGTGATTGCAACAGAGGATCAAGCACAGATTTGCAAAGATTTATTATCACCCCCCTGACCCAGATTACCTGGTGATTGGGTATTAGATGGCTCATTAACAGAACTAATCAATACATCAGGCTTCTCTTGTTTCCCTTTGTGAAGCTACTGATTTTTTCCAGCCAAAAAATCAATGATTGCTCCACCATAGTATTTGGCGAAATCAAAGCTGGGAAGCATTCTATCGTCCACGTTACACACTTAAGTCTCTTTTTTTTAAATCTATATTTTACATGTAACTGTTTATCGGGAAATTTTGAATACACAGCAGGTGCTTCTGCTGTACTTTCTATCTTCAAACAAACATTTACTGGTAAAAAGTAGATATTAATTGCTTAGTCAAAATTTGATAAATGAATGAAAAAGATATTGACATTGGTTCGAGGTGCATCTCAAATTTGATCTCATGTCCTCTTGAAATAGAAAACTAATTATAAAAGGAAAACATAAACAATGCAGAGAATACAATTTCAAAATATTTTTCTGTCCCCCAAAAGAGAGGAAAATTAGTATTTTATTGAATTTTTGGTCGGTGTCTTGGTGTGTGCATGCCGCTAATGTCTGTGTCTTGAATCTCCCGTGGTTTATTAGTTAGTTACTGTCATGCATATTTCTGAGGTCTAGAGGGGATTCACCTCAAATAAAAGTGTGCCTGCATACTGCATGAACGAGCCTTGCAGCATTTTTAGGGGCAAAGATCATTACTTATTCATGACCCTGCTCTCTAGTGCCTTAAAAACCTGGCAGTGCACACGTCATTCTGTCCCAGGAGCGACATGATGTGTTTCCAAATGGCCAATGTCACGACTCGGGAGTGCTGGGAGGATAAACACTAATGTATCAGAACCCTAGAATATAACACCAGCTCAGAAAAGAACAGGAAATAGTCATCATGCCTTCAACTTCAAGTTATCAACCCAGAATTCAGGTGTTCAAAAATTTGATTTTGCACAAGCTGGTGTGATATGTACGTTGAGGGGCGATTATACCGGCTGTACAGATACAGCCACAAATATGCTACAACAGGCTGTGCTCTCTAATATTTTTTGCTTACAAGTAACCAGCATAAATTGGTTCCCAGAAATCAAATTATGCAATTTCTTAAAGCAAGTTGCACTTTCAAAGGGCATTACAGTTATTCAGAGGCAAAAATCATCTACGTTTTCATTAATTTTGTAGTTTTAAGTTAACTGGTATATTTCCAATTTACTCTGAGTCTAAGTACAATATTGCATAGATTATTACTGTTTATTTTGTTTATCGCTCTTCCTCATTATTTTGTATACTGTTGTATATACAAAATTGTAATTACGCAGGAACGTATCATACATTGCCATCATTAGTTTTTATACAAGTACAGTATAGTGGAATATTGTTATACAAATTGTTATGAAATGATTGTAGTGCGAGAATCAGATTGTATCTGTGTGATATATTTAAACAATGATTAGGTTAACATTGGGTAGAACATGACTAGCTTTTATTTGACAATCTTTTACATGTAAATATTGTACTAAGAAATAATTTCATAATAGGAATCATAGTTTACATCACTGATATGTAACTCAATAAGTTTCTCTAAACCTCTGCCTTTTTTCTTCAGCCTGGTGAGATTGAGAAGAAATATACCGGTCTACTGGAAAAGAAATGGACCTCAGTCATCAGGCTACAGAAGAAGGTATGTTGTCCTAGGCTAGGTGTTATCCTCTGAATTAGTTGGATTTTTTGTTGGAAAAAGATTTAGAATAGTAACAATGGCAGTTATGGAGTAATTAGGCAGGAAGGAAGATGTGCAAAATGCATATCATCAAAATCATCTATCGTCTAAATTTGTCTGCTGAATGATTGTACTTCTTTTTTGCGAACATTACATGCATAATAATAATATCCTCCTCTCCATGTATTTTAGGTTATGAATCTTGAAGCAAACAGTGTTTTTTTATTCAAACAAGGCTGAATAAAAGTTCTAAATGGAAACTATGCAGCTCCAGATGTGTTACTGAGGGACGACTGGTGTGAAAGATGTCAGTTAGCTTTAGGAATGAATCCTCTCTACTTTATCCTCTCCATGTATTTTAGGTAATGGATCTTGAAGCGAAGCTGGCAGAAGCAGAGAAAGAATTTCAGTCGGGCGGTCCGAACAAGAAGGAGCGATCTCCGTCAGAGTGGATCCCCAGACCGCCGGCGCGGTACAGTCTCAGCGGACACCGCAGCCCCATCACCAGAGTCCTCTTCCATCCAGTCTACAGTGTTATGGTCTCAGCCTCAGAAGATGCCACCATTAAGGTAGGAATATCTACGTGTCCACCCTTGAGGTTTGTACACACTGCTGCAAGCCACATCTAGATGTTCAAATTCTGGCAGCCTGGGTTTGCGCCCCGGGGTTGGACATAACTGGAAAAGAGTTGCCTTATTCTTTCGGATGGCGACGTAATGCTGATGGCCCTGTGTATGGGGAGCTTTTGGCATCAAACCTCTGAATGTAAAAGAACCCTACACACTTATTGAGAAGAGTATAAGTGACCCGGGGTGCTCAAAATACATGACCCGTAGCAGAGCCATGTTACGGCTAACGAAAAAGCCTCATGCTTTGTCCTCAGTTTGAGTATACCTAAGCCTAGATAGCAAGTATCTTTCAAAGACGTAGCTCATGTTTTAGTTCATAGTAACATCTCATGTAAAGGAGCTTTATAAACTGATTACAAGTTGAAGCAACTGATGCAAGACTAAGAAATGAAGAAATGTTGTCTCATTTTAATTATTTTCATGAGTACATTGTATTCCTTGTTAAGTGGAAATTGTATTTAATGCTAACAGTTAGTAACACTGAAATTGTTTTCAGATTTGGGATTATGAAACAGGCGACTTTGAGCGCACGTTGAAGGGCCACACGGACGCCGTACAAGACGTGTCGTTCGACCACACGGGAAAGCTGCTAGCATCTTGTTCAGCAGACATGACCATCAAGTTATGGGACTTCCAGACCTTCGAAAACATTAAAACCATGCATGGTGCGTACAGTATACATTTGTATGTTACTGCTTGTGTTCTTGCAAATTCTGTTAGGTTATAACTTATGGCTTGTAGAAAATGAGCAAAGCTGCTTGATGTTTCTTGTCAAAGTTTTTAACAAGAGTCCAGGAATTCTTTGTTAGATGTGCAGTCTGATTTGAAGTAATTTGAGATATGGATGTTGAATTAAAAGTATTCGTAGTATAGCAGTAATATATTATCTAAAAGCTTAAGATTATTGTAATCATAGCAATAGGAATATTTTGCATTTGGGATTTTTTTGTCATTTTTTTGTCTTGTTTATTTATTATATTACGTTGTGTTCTTGTGGTGACTTTGTATTCTGTATGATAAAAATGCCTAAGGTTTACAGAGTCCTCCCAAAATGAATGGAATGAAATGTATTTTCTGTATCAGAGTTATTATAATAAATTGCAAATTTCCAACACAAGTATTTGGACTTGCCCATATTTTCGACTGATCAACTCCAGTCCTTTATTGATTCCTTTTTTATCGATTATAACTTTGATCCAGAATGACTTCTACCAACACAGATGAACATTCAAATGAAGTGTATGTTTGTTGTTCCACTATCCAGGACATGACCACAATGTATCGTCAGTCCACTTCATGCCCAACGGAGACTTCCTGATCTCAGCCTCCAGAGATAAGACCATCAAAATGTGGGAACTTGCCACAGGGTCAGTCTTCTCATTTTAGTTTGATACTTTGATAGTTGATTCAGATGTCCATCAAGCCCCTATCACACATACATGTACATGTAGCCAACCATAGGGCTGTCTCCAGCTTTGAATTTTTTTCTGTCCCACACATCATTTGGGAGCCCATGTTGATGATTTTCGTTGTTAAATCTGTCATTTTAAGCCAATGAAAACACATTTTTATCAAGTTCATGTCATGAAGCTCAGATTTTTTGATGGATGGGCTGAAATTTGTTTCCGTCCCAATAAGCCTTCTGTCCCGGGACGGAGTAACATGTCCTGGAGACAGCCTCCTACCTTGCACTCCCAATCCAACCCAGCGATTCAAGCTAACACAAAATTTACATGAACTAGACACTTGCACATAAAAAACTCTTTAAGCCCTCCACTGACAATTGGACTGCTTAAGTCGATGTGCAGACAGTAAGTAGAGCTTGTCGCCTTCCCAGACTGGTCCTGTGTCTGTGGAAGTGAATCGAAGCTTTGACATTATACCTTGTTTTCTTCCTGTCAAGTCTTGTGGAATGACTGGCTACTGCAGGGCTTTTAATTCACCGTTAATGCCTATTATAGGGATTACATCCAATCTGTGATTTGTATTATACTCTGTAAAAGATTATAATCTTTTAAGCATGTTGTGAAGCATGATTGGAGGCTCTGAGTGAAAACATTGCATCTAAGAGACAATATATTTGCGGATTTCAGTTAGTTTCAGTAGATTTTCAAAACCTACAGCCTCCGTCAGTATGAATAACCCAACACATCAGATGGGTGACTTTACAATGTGTTTGGTCACATGACTTTGAGTATGGGTCAATGGTCATTTGATGTAGTGGGTCATGTACCCTGATAAAGGTTGAAGTGCATAACTTTTTCACATTTTTTAACTTTTTTTGCTCAATCAAAAGTTAAAAGTCTAATGCTTAAGTCATGAAATAAAGCCATACAAACTACAGAGGTGTATATTTAGTATTGTCCAGCTAATGCAAGTGTATCTCTCCCCCACAGCTACTGTGTGAAGACGTTCACCGGCCACCGTGAGTGGGTCAGAACAGTCAGAGTAAACCAGGATGGATCTCTACTCGCAAGCTGCTCTAATGATCAGGTAGGCAACAAAACAATGACTGTCTTCTCTTGTACAAGTTTGACTGTATATCAATGTCCAGGTGGTCTTTATGCACAGGTGGTCACTTACAGGTTTGGCTGTATATCAATGGCCCTTATGTAAAGGTGGACTACTACTATGTAGAGGTGGCAACTACATGTAGTACAGGTTTGAGTGTACATTTTACTTAGTAAATGTTCTTACAAGCTACATACAATTATCTTGCCTCCTTCAGACTGTCCATGTGTGGGTCGTGGCGAACAAGGAGTGCAAAGTGTATCCCAAATGGCCAGGTGGTCACTAGTACATATGTTTGACTGTATGGTCACTAGTACATGTTTGACTGTATGGTCACTAGTACATGTTTGACTGTATGGTCACTAGTACATGTTTGACTGTATGGTCACTAGTACATGTTTGACTGTATGTCAATGGCTAGGTGGTCCTTATGTAGAGGTGATCACTAGTACAGGTTTGGCTGTGCCTTATTCTAACATACAATATCTTGTCTTCTTCAGACCGTCCGTGTGTGGGTCGTGGCGAACAAGGAGTGCAAAGCGGAGCTTCGCGAACACGAGCACGTGGTGGAGTGTATAGCCTGGGCCCCGGAGTCCTGCAACGGGCACGTCAACGAAGCCATGGGTGCTGAGAAGAAGGGGCGATCCGGCCCCTTCCTGCTCTCAGGATCCCGCGACAAGACCATCAAGATGTGGGACATCAGCACAGGAGTGTGCATCATGACACTGGTCGGTTATGGACTATTTTACTTGTCAACTATGTCTATGTTTTAGGTGCGTTGATGAAAGTTAGACATCCAGGTAGTGAGATACGCCCAAAATAATTACTCAAGCAACTGGATAAAATTTTGAAACAGTCAGACGTTGCAGACAGCATCCACTGTCTTTCGTCAGTGACTGACGATAGGACTGAGAACACCAGGTTTTATACCAAAACTCTGAATAGATATGTAAATGAGGTTAAGACCATTTAGAATGTCTTGAAGTAGTCTTTAAAAGAGGATTAATTCAAGACAAAGTTTTGTGCCAATAATTCAATTAGCTATTGTTGATTTTAGTACAGTAACTAAATGTTGTTCGTCCAGGGATGGGGGTGGTGGGCAGTACATTATCCCAAGTGCTTGAAAGTTCAACGCCTAGACCCCCTGTTAGTGTTGGTGTGTGTCCAAATTTATTTGAATACGCTGTCAATAGTGTGCCAGGAAGTCAATTAGTGGGGAAGGTGACGCAAAGGTCAGGCTTGCCACAGTGTGGCAGGAAGAAGAGTTTAGAGGTCGTTGATCTAACATGACAGTCCAGGTCATAGGCTCCGTGGAAGAGGCTGCTAATTCATGGGGAGGTGTTGTTTTCGGTCTACCCATGTTTTTTTTAGTTATATGCTTTCTATATGCTAGTCACGTTCACATTAGAGTGGCAGTAAGCAGTCAATGGACACCTTTACTGTTAATTAAAACCTCATTTACATAATCTATTTCTCTCCTTCAGGTTGGACACGACAACTGGATTCGAGGCGTGGTGTGGCACCCAGGTGGAAAGTACATCATCAGTGCCTCTGACGACAAGACCCTCCGTGTCTGGGACTACAAGAACAAGCGCTGTCAGAAAACACTGGAGGCACACCAGCACTTCTGCACCTCCATTGGTAAGTTTGTATGTGTGTGTGTTGGTATGTATGTGTGTGTGTGTGTGTGCATGTGTTTGTATGTGCGCATGTACGTCTGTGTGTGTTTGTCTCAATGAATCAATGTATAATGGTATACTGTCCTAGTTTTGACATTCGTCTTTTTTTAAGATGCAAAGTTGTAGAGACATAAAAGGACATGTTAGCTGACTAAATATATTGCTTTTATGTACAACAAGTACAACAAATAATGTTCTGGTAGCCGAATTTTGGAGATGCCTTCTATCCTGTCCCTTCTATCCTGTCCCCTATGCCTTCTATCTTGTCAAGCAGCATGGAACTCACTTCATGTTTCTTTTCACAGACTTCCATAAGTCTGCCCCGTACGTGATCACCGGCAGTGTGGATCAGACGGTGAAAGTGTGGGAGTGCCGCTAGCGCCGCGTCGACACCCGCCGCGCCGTCTCAGGTCCCGTCTCTGTGCTGTGCACCTTTCAGGATATCCTAACAGGCTGGGGGGGGAGTGATTCTTCTACAGAAAGATAGAAAAAAGTCAGTAGGAAAGTATTCTTTCCTGTCAGACTTTTACTGTACCAAATATTCCTGTCCAAGACATCTTAAGTTTTACTTCAAAAGTACAGGTACCTTGTGTAAAATTCAATAGTAAGTCAACTCGAATTATCGATGAATATGGTCGCTGTATTGCAGAAGGGAGTTATGATTCAAATATAAAGATTGGGCGCTGGGGAAAATTCAAATCAAAGCAATGAGGGGTTTGGGGAAAGCAAAGTTTAAAGGACAAAGACTTTTGAATTGGACAAGAAGTTGAACATGAAACAACTGGAAGTTGAACGAATTCCTGGTAGTCACTCACACAAATTCCTGGAAGTCACACAAGGATTCCTGGAAGACATCAAGCCACATCAGTAAACCAAAGTGCAAACTTTCCTCAAACCTGTTGGAGGTGTCTGTGGTAGGTGCACAGTGCAGGATAGGACCTCTCCAAGGCACCCTACTGTACATGTACATGTATGCCACCAGAGCTAAACAGCTAAGTATGTGTGACGTGTCCGGGACTGTAGCTTCTTTCCGGCGTGCAAATAGACCTGGAAACCTCCCCTTATTCTTCGTGCAGTGGGCCGGGTGATGACGAGATCACCATTATGGGCAATATGGCTATGGACTGGTGGACTTTATCTGTAGGGGTGTACAGGTGGCACCTGAAGGAAAGAAAATGCAGGCCCCATATATAAGCCAGATCATGCAGCTGACTTTGCCCAGGCTACTTTTACTCTAAGTACCTTAAATGTTAGGGGGTTGTGAAAAAGTGGAGCAGTACCACAAAACATAGGTGATATGAAAAGTATAACAAGGACAGTATTGTCAGAAAAATGCATTTCAGCAAAGGACCTTGAAAAAAATTACAATGCCAGAATGATATTGTCCAAACTTTAGACCAGTTGTTATTTTATGGGAGCAACTCATAAGATATACATGATTGTAACTAAGTCAGTAATACCAGGTACCCAGAAATGTGCTTACCTGGTGAGAACAGTGGAGGAGTGGCCTGGGCCTTGCCAGTTGCGTGGTGCAATGTACAGCGTTCGTTACAATGTGGTGTTGAAATGCAGTCATCTTCAACATTTTGATTTGCGATGCTCTGTGGTCGACAGCTGTCAATCAGACAAAATCAAGGCAACACAGACACCATACAGCAAATCACATACCTAACCTTACAATGGTAAAGAAGTCTTATAAAAATTCCTACACCTCTTTGGATTCAAATCTTTCCAAAATTTAATCTATTGATTCTTATCTTAGGCCATTTTTAAGGTGTACCGCTTTTCTCATTTTTATCGAAAATTAAAGTGTGAAATTCTTCCTTCAGGGTGGAAGCATTGCCGTTATGTCAAGTCAAACAAAAATTGCTATACCATCTCTCTCTTTACTATGGAAAAGCTTGATTTCTAGAAAACCATTTTGAGAAGTTCAAAATGTACCTTGCTCTGTTGAGCATGTCTGAGGTTCTGAGTCTTCTAACCTTGATGGCCAAAATTGACAGCTGTCTGCCAAAGCATTCAACCCAAAAATTATTGCATACAAAGTTTCCAGGTAGTCCTCAGATAGCGGCAGAAATGTAAGCGTGTAAATTATTGTTGTTCTATGATGATAAATGGTAGGAGATAAATATTCTAGGCCAGCGATGATAAGTTAGCACTGTTATCATGTCGCCCCACTATCCTGGTAGCCTCGCCTGGCATCCATTCTGTTCAAGCTCCAGTTGTATCCTCTGATTGCTAATCTCCACAGAAAAGTTGGGCACCTGTGGAGAGACGAGCATTTGGCATTTGAAGATTTGCAAGAGCTCTCATTTGGCTTAGAGTTTCAAGGTCATGGTAACTGGGTTCGAATGGTCATTACGATGTTCGATCCCCGTTACACTGCTTCTAAATAACATTCAAATGCCAAACGTTCCTCATGTTTGGCATTTGAAGATTGGCGAGAGCTCGGATGTGCTTTGGTTTGCTCGGTCATTTGTGACGTTATGGTAATGGGGTCAAACAGGCATTTGGATGTTCAATCCTTTTTACTGCTTTCCAAAAAAATATTTGATACAGGACATAATTGATTGCCATAAGGGCCAAATGTTTAAAGGAGGATGGGTGCCGGACGATTCTGGGTGGAGGCAAACAGGGCTGGAGCTAGAATAGGATGGATACCAGGCCACTGGTAGCTCACGCTGTGGGGAAATTGTTCAAGCACATAGAAGCTTCCGCCCCAAACTTCTCGTCGGTTGGGATATCGATGTCTGATGCGTACACAGAGCTTTTAAACCTTGTTTTACCCCAAAAATGATGTAATTTTTGGTAGTCGAAAATTTCACCATTCGCAAAATGAATTGGAGGGATGGTAGGAGTGAGTTTTTCGTGTAAATATGTGTAAATGTAGACGCTCAGCTTCCAAGCCTTGCAGAGTCTTGAAACTAGAGACTTCTTAAGATGTATTGGATGTATGCCAAGGCCTGCTGACCGTAGAGTTTTGCTTCTCCAGTTCTGGGATATATATGTATGCTCCAGCTACAAAGAGTATAAATGTATAAGATATAACAAGCATAGGGTGCCCCAGTATCATTGGCTTTCAGTATCACAAGAAAGTCCCAATACAACCTATATTACATAGCCTGAAAATGCAAGCTGAAGTATGAATGACTGTTGCTCATGTTGAGTTTCCATTCAGAATTCATTGATGGAATTACTAACCATCACCCAAAACATGTAACAGTCTGTAATCCTGTATGCTGTGCACACTACGATGGGTGTGTGAAACACATGTAATAAACATTATCATGGGTAAAAAAATCCTTCTGGGTGAGAAACCGAGAACTTCCAAATCTGCATTACAACCACTGTTGAAGTTGTTTATCAGTTTTGCCAACAAATGAAAGCGAACAAACGATGTTTGGTTTAGCCCCAAAAGAGTGTATGTATGACATTAGACGCGTTCGCCTGACTCTTGCTTTTACAGATGAAGAAAGGTTCCAATTTTACGATGTCGACTACATTGATGTAAACTGAAATTGACCACAGGAATATTTTGGACATAATTAGCACGACCCCATGCCCTATACATGTATGTGTGTCAGCGGTTGTACGATGTCGGCATGCAGTTTTAAGGTTGTAGTACTAGTTTGTGCTGAGGGAAAACCTGCAGTTGCAATTTTCGCTAGAACATAGCCATATTAAACATAGCCGATAGAGAGAGAATCTGTGTGAACATATTCTGCACTGCTGCTTTTGCACATTCACCAAGAAATAAATCCCAAAAGGCCCTTTATTCACACATCAGAAGAGCATGTAACTGTGGACACAAACTGTAGTATTTGTAGAAACCTTTCTACTGTCCATATTAGGAATGTTTCCATATATGGCATTGGAAACCTTTCTACTGTCCATATTAGGAATGTTTCCATATATGGCATAAGTGATTCAAACTGATTTGCTGGAAAAGATACTTCCAGGACTTAGAAGTAAAAACTACGCAAGTAAAGGAATCGTCCTTCAGAATGTTGGTGTTGATATATTGTTTGAAGTCTTAAAGTATGTTTGTGTTATAAAGGCTTTGTCAGGCTTGCATAACAAAACCACATTTTTATGTTGTGTTCACAATTCCATGCTTTTTTGTGACAATTCAAAATTCCTTTTTGGAGAGACACCAAATCGTATCAACAGATGTCAAAATACGCTGAAAATTCAAAACTTGTATGAAGTCGTGGCTTTATCCTCTGCATACTGCCCAAAAGCTTTGTATATTTCTTTCCCTTTTGATTTTTGTTAGGAAACTGAAACCGGCAGCAGTACAGAATCTGTAGGTTGGCAAGACATGATGTACTGTTAAAAAGATACAAAGTATAAAAATATGTTGTAACTAATTAGAACTGCAATCTTAATATTATGTTTTGTTTTGTTTTTTTAATACCATAACTTGAAGGGGTGGCTAGAGTGTACAAAATTCTTTGTCTTATTGTATTCTAAGGGCGTTGCCTTGTGATACTATATACTGTAGTGTTCTTGCTTTTGTGTACGTACAAAGATAGGTGAGGATGTATTGAAGATAATTAAAGTGAGAAGCTGCAAATATTCAATATGGAAGGATGATTTGTGTATTGTAATTCTGCATAAAGCATTCATTTTATCCACTCAGTGTGAGGAAATACACCCTTTCTGGTGATGCCTTCTTTTTGCATGCAACATTTTACACTTAACCATTTACATGTTTGTAACATTATGTCATACCTGGGCCCTGGTAATGGTCAATGCGAGACTTCTGGACCGGTCCGTATTTTGTGGTATCCCACAGGGTTCTACTTTACTCTCCAAGCAGAGGAGGGGGTCCGGCTGGTTTTTGACGTGTTTTTAGGCGTTTTTGTCTGGCTTTCTACTTCGTCATTTTTTTGTCAAAAAGACAAAATAGAAAGCCCGACAAAAACGCCTAAAAACACGTCAAAAACCAGCCGGAACCCCTCCTCTGCTTGGAGAGTAGTTCTACTTGTATTTTACAGGCTTCCATTGAATAATTCAAACACACTTTACATGCGCCACTGTCAAAAGTCTAAATACTGTATTTGGACGTTGAAATTGATATTCTTACAATTTTTTTATTTGAGGACAAAAATTTTTCTTAACTTCTGGCGTATATTGCACTGAAAAGTGTGTTTTCTTGGGCGGGTATGAAATGAAAAGAAAACAACAAGGAAGGTGTATTCCACATCACCCTTGGTCTCAGCCCTCCCACGGGTACCTCGGTTGATACACCTTGTATTTTCTAGTAACATACAACGATACATGTAACATGCACAAACACCTACATGTATATACCCAATGTTTAAGACCAACTAGAAAACAAGATGTGAGGAAGGCCATGACCCTAAATTGGTTGGGGATCCATGGCTTTTGTTTGCTTCTATGTGATATTGTGATTTGTAAAAACGACAGAAATAGCAAGCCAACTTTAGCAAGCAGATACAGGATATTCACTCCCCACACAACCATGGACTATTCCTAAATCATCCCTGCTCAATATGGACCATTCCCTAATGACCCCAATGTAAACTAAAAGTGACCATGTTACACCCCCTCCCCCCCTGGAGGAAAAAAATGTTTCCAAACTCAGGCATGCAAAAATGAGCTATTCCAAAACCATTCCTCATGCAAGGATGGACCATTGCAGAATATTCATCCCCAGGAAGAGGTGCATCACCATCTTGGTCCTCTAGTTGTATCAATGTCCACTACTCTCCACTTTCACTTACCCTGATTGTCAATGTCTTCTAGGTTACTAAGGTCTTCTAGATCATGGGGGAAAAGACAATGAGCCGATACTAGTAGTCTCGAGTAACTCCTATACCTACCTATGAGATATCTGTCATCTCTGACATCATCAAAGAAAGTTAGGTGGTAGAACAAGGGCAAATAGATGGTTATCTGACACATCGGTGTGCCAAAAGCGCCTCCCAACGGTTGTAGTTACAACGACAAGCTTAAACCAATGGAAATGTAATACAGTGATACTGTTTTGTGCAGTTATCACGGGGAAAAGATTATCACGAAGATACACGTGCAACCGTATTCTAGTTTTGTTCTAAGATACTGTATATAGTGCACTTCGTATCAAATCTCGTTGATTGGCAAATCACACAGTTCATCGACTGTGGTACCACCACCCATAACTAGGTGGCGCTTCAATACCGCTATGCCATGTATGGCAATTTTCCCGTCGCACGTCGCAAGGACATTATATAGTCTGTATATATATAGGTTTTATATCATAATTTTGGGAGGAGTCGCCATTTCATCTGAATTGCTGGGCCTATATATCTGCCGGATGCCATCGTTTAAAATACAGCCTTGGGAGACCTTGAAGTAGTTGCCACGGCTCGCTTTTAACAACCAACCACATTGGCTCACCCCTAGTCTCACGATTTTCGTACATGCAGAGGTTAGACGCTTTAGGTTTAATAACAGCTAACACTTAAACACTACTTAAAGAAGGGTCACATTGACCCCACAAACTTTTAAGCACTTTGCTACGATCGCAGCACCTGGCGTCAGCTGAGCTACAACAGCGCCTCAACTTTTGAAGCTGAGAGAATAGCTGAGGCCAAGAGGAGGGCCAGGAAAGCCCGGCTGCAACAGAACTGATGAAACCATGCAGACTTGCCTTACACTCTCTCGAGTGGCTGTCAACATGATAACAGCTGAAGCTTCCAAGACATGTTGACGGTAAACGTATCCATATCCCCATCCGAAATGTCGAATGCAATTCCTAACAACGCCCCAGATTGGATATTACAAGAACACCCTTCGCGGCATTATGAGACTTCCTCGAGCTCATTCCCGATATAAAGAAACTGACCTGTTTTGTTGTATCATTACAGCCAGTAGGTATCCATCTGAGTAATGAGGCTGTTGAAACGTGTTGGGGGCACCTCCTCGAACACGGGACCCCCATAGGCCATTCTACGGCCCTTCCGAACGGCGGTGCAGCTCCTAGCTAGCTACCAGGAGAACCTTCCCCGGATTCGAAAAGCCTTGAAGCTTACAATCTGACGGTCGTGTCGTTAAGTCAACTTGTGGGTATATGTAAATGTGGCCGAATTTAAGTCTAGTTTAACAATTTGAATCCCCCGGCGACCAGGTTAGCAGGTACTAGTAATTACACCTGTATATTTGTATATTAAGCGGCAGCACGTTGGGTGTTTGATAGACGTACACTGTAATCGAACATGGCGGCATATAAAAAGCCTTATTGTGTACGTTACAGTTTTAAACTTCATCTTTCTGGGGTTCTTTTTCGTCGTCGCTTTTTGGTAAGAAAAAGTCCATTTGCAAAAATTAATTTCAAACCAAAAACATTGACGATATCAATTAGCTTACTGTATTTACAAGACAAAGGTAACGCTCAACTCGATGGTCCCTTGTCTACAGCTGTAGCCTGAGGCTCAAGACTCCAAATGACGAGGTCACTGGCACATGTACAAGTATGGATCCATCAGTATATATCCGCAGCCTTATAGCATTTCCAGGCTACCTTGCTAAGCCAAACGTAACTATTTTTCGCTCAATGTGTCCATGTACTAATACATTTATTGTGGGATTGTTGTGTTTCAAAGACACACGGTGATGTGATAGAAATGTGAGATAGCTATTCTCTAGAAGATATCACTGCTCCAATTAACTTATTTTTGCTGTATATCGTTTCCTTGTCGTGCACGTGGAACAAGACAAAGGCGACGCGTGACTTGACGGTCTCATGTCTGTAGCCTTATGCTTAACTTAAAGCTTGTTCAAGTGATCAGGTCACCGACACAGGTGTGCTGACTGGGAGCCATCAATAGATACCTTGCAGTATTTCAAGGCTACCTTACTAACCAAATCATTTTTTGTTCAGTGTGTTTCTGTACTATACACCCACACTTATGCGGGTTTTTTTGTAGACCTCACAGTTTTCATGAACAGAGATGACGATGCAAACTATCAAAGTCCAGGACGTTGCGACGATTGTCGCTGCAAATCGTTTCCTCTAGCCTCTAATGCAGGCTTTATATGAGCTTTGATATCACCATTATATTTTCCTGCTTACAGTGTTACTGTACAGTTGCTGTTACAGTTTCCTGCTAACGACCACAAACTGGCAACGATCAGAATTTTGCATACCCAGTACTATCAGCTAAAAATGGCAATTTGAAAATGCTGAAGAGAGACTGCTATGAAGGCTACGTTTACTTACAATTGTGAGGGAGGGCTGCTCTCGGGTGTATGCTAATCTGACCTTTTGCCAGACACTTGGCTCAAATTGTGCTTGCTCAGATCCAGCATTCATCCCTATGATGTCATGTTAACATTCTACATTTACAAGACGACAAACGTACGAAAACTTGACGTATGGTCATTGACATAGTTACAACTAGTGGTAGTAATGTAGAATCATTTGAGAAAAGCGAATGTTTGAAAGAAGACAAACACAGGTACGCTTTTCTCACCCATACTCCCCCCCCCCCCCCCAACAAACACACACACACACATATACCCCCCTCCCAAATTTGGTCGCCTTAGTGTGACATTTCCTCATGGCTTTGTGATGAGATCATCCTAAAAATGATGGGCCACAAACTTGGATAGCTCCGCCCATTTCAAGGTAGATATCAAGAACATAGCTCCGCCCATCTTAGCTTGGCCGAATAGTCGTGTAGAATATGTCGTTATACTTCAAAACGCTTTGTTCAACAACCTAAAGACACTGTTTAATATTTATGAGTACCCAGAACCGTACCCAACAGGTGTATATATACCGCCCCTCAAGCCCCTCTGTCCCATTCTGACCGTGATCTCTCCCAAGTTTGTTCACTTCCCGGCTGCAGAAGTTACCTGTTCCTTCACGGCGGCGAGACGGGCAGACGACAGGTAAAAAAAATTACCTATCGGCGATTTGAATGATGTTGCTGGCTTATCTAACCAATTTCATCCGCTAAATCTACCGATATTTCATTTCCAGGCTTTATTCACGATGACATTCCGCCAGGACGACAAGGTGAGCCAAGAAGGCGGCCCCGGGTCCCCAACGGAGCCCTACAAGGTGTGTTAGTATGAGCGATTGCAAATTCACGGTCTAAAACTAGCCTCCTTTGTAGGCCTCCCAGGCGGCGCCGGCGATAATTTTTTTGGGATTGCTGATTCGCGTTTTTTAACTTATCGGGGACAGGGTCGTTTGCTGAGGAACGGTTCAAAGACCGTATTGCGGGTTCCCCAGCAAAAGACCCAGCCCGGGCGCCCCGTTGAGTTAAAAAACGAGAATCAGCAATCCACCAAAAATTATTGCCTGGGAGGCCTGCAAAGGTGGCTAGTCTAAAACGGTGAAACTTTTAGCGATATTGACTGGCAAAACGAAGAACTTAACTGCTCATTGCTGTAGCTTTGTGCGCAAATGGGATACGTACACATGTCGTCTTGAACCGAGATGTTGTGTATGTAAGACATGATCTTGCTATACAGGAAGTCTGTCTGAGCGCACAAGGAAAGTGAATTTGCTTGTGTGAATTAATTAGTGGAACATACAATTAGTCGAAACATGCATTACATATTTCAAGAGACGATTGCGTCGCAAATATGAAGCTCGAAATTTATAGCAGACGGGCAAAATGATACGCAAACAGGCTCATAACCTAACTTTTACTGCGTTTCGTCACTGAAATAGACCGGGCAGCAGCAAGCCGAGCCAGGCCGGCTGTGTCGTGTGCGACTCCCGCTCCTCGTCGGCGTGCTGGTCGTGCTGTTGGCGGCAGGGATGGCCCGGGGCCAGCTCCTGTCCATGGTACGTGCCGCGTGACGCTGGTTTGTCAACTTGATTCGTACGCTGTCAGTTTCTGCCCTTATTTGTTTTAGATTTTTGGCTAGATTTTTCATCTAACATTTCATTTAGTTGGACTACTTTGATAGCGCTAATTTCAGATATGGTTCTGATATTTTTTTCTGACATGTTTTGCCTAGGGTGAGTTCAAGGAGGACATAAAGAAGGTATGGCTGCACATAATTTTTGTTTTGCCATCGCATGAAATATTTCCTACTAACGTTGTTGTCCCTTACAATTGAAGCATTTTCCACACCTAAGTATGAAGAATATGACTTTTATTGATTGATGTGAAAGACTGCATGGACTAGGAGTATTCTATCAGTGGATACATATTTTTTCTGTCCAGGGTCTTGTAGCAGTGAAGGCCCCCGGTGGCAAAACTTGCTACATCGTCAATGTGGCACAGACAGACCGTGACAACGAGGTAAGCCACATATATATTTATGACCATTTTCATGTAATCATTTCTTGAAAATGTTTACAACATCCTAGACTATGTATGGATGCATTCGTCAAGTAGCTAGAACTTAGAAGCAATGAGACGACTTAAACATAGCCAAGGTCCCTGTCATTTAAAGTTGACTTGTACCAAGGTATGATGTGAAGAAATATTTCTATTTTGTATCTACTTACTTACAGGAGACGGTATTCTAGATATTTGACACATTATGCTAAACTAGTCACTAATCTTGTATGCAAGACTGGTTCTTAAACAACTTATCTCTCGATTATTGTGGTCCTACACTGCTTTGGCTCCCTACCATTTTGCAGAAGGAGGAAGGCGACGGTGGGAAGTTGGCGGTATCCCTGGACGAGACCCGTACGGACCAGCCCAAGCTGAGCGGGGAGTTAGCGGAGTTCTGTGAGGGCCTGGACCCGCGCTGGGCCACCGCTGAACCGGCGGACAAAAACTCTGATGCCGACGTCATCGTGGAGACCGGTACGTGACCAAACACATGATGTAGTCCCGATTTAGATCAAACCCTCCCAATGCCGTATGGACATAGGAAATCGCCCCAGATAGGGTGGGCGATTGGCCAATAGAATTATCCAGCGCACCAGAGAAAACAAAAGCTGGCTTGTGAGCACTTCTCTGGCGCGCTATTTCTATTGGTCAGGCATCTTACATGTACTCGTTATTGGTTTTCTATCAAGATACAAGTGTGGCATAATGACCCCGCTAGTTTTTTTTACATTTCTGACATCGTTTCACTGTTTTCTATGTACTTCATATACATTAGGTGCCTTCGGTGGAAAAAAGGAGAAACGTCCCAGTACCAAATCTTGGTGGTGGGGGAGACGTCGACGTTGCTGTCGTCGCCGCTGGTGGCCGCTCCCAACGGAGCCTTTGAAATAGGCCCTGATGTGGGAAGCCTTGCACTTCATAGCCACACCTTTTCCCACAAAGCCTTAAGGGTATGGCGTGAAAAAATATTGAGAGTTCATGCAGGCTTTAAGCTTACTAATAGAGATACGTGTTTTCTTAATTTTTAGTGAACTAGACACCTCAGCAAATCACTAAAAGGGATATCGTGCTGCTGCGGACAAACAGGTGATTCTTAGGTTTCACTTTGCTCTTCAATACGTTGTTATCATAGTTTTTTATCATCTCAATTCGTTACCATTCCATTGCCATGTCAGTCTACCGTACGATACCGTATGTATCAGCATGTAAAGGTGGCATGCTTGAAGTAGAAGAAATCTTTTGCTAGCTTTGAAGGAAACATCACCAACAAAAGGATCAAGAAATTTGGGAGTTTTGATATGTATGCCCATTGTGTATAGATCTGCTTCAAATGGTAGCCTTATAGTTCTTACTGTAGTCGAAAATAGATACAATTGCAGAAACATGTACGGTGAAAGTTTGATACAAAGGAATGACTGTACACATGCCTTCTAGATTATTCCTATTAAAGTAACTCTATGTGCCTCTGCAACCCACTGGTCGTGAAATTACTCTACTGTACTGTGATGATAGATAAGTGCTGTTTTACCGTACGCGTGTACGCAGTAAAATGCCAAACACTGACAAGAAACAAAGGACATACGATAAACAATGAACCCTGACACGACCAAGACGCGGGAAAAGAACAGCGATGACGGAGAAAAGCATAAATGGACAGTGGCGATAGAAAGAGAAGACTGTCGATAATATAAAGTAAGGTAATGTAAGGCATGGCGCTTCTTCAATAGCTAGTAGTGCGGCATCGCTACGGCTCGCGTGTTTTTGACCAAGCACATGCACCGGGTCACCCCTACTCTTTTAGATAAGTGTGTTGGGCTCTTTTACGTGCAGAGGTTTGACGAAAAAGCATATTCTACATATCATCGACCAAAAACCGTAGCCTAAGTCACAGATTCTAGTCGACTATTTGACATTGCCGGTTTTTACTGGAAAAACCTCGAATTCTTATTTCTTCCATTTTTCGTTGTTAGTGATGATGTTGCGATAAGCTGTTAGAAAACGGAAGAAACCAGAAAACAGTAACGTTACTTAACCAGCGAAGTAACAGCAATTCTAAAACGCCGACTGAAGCCTGCTATGTAGGCTAGAGGAAACGATCTGCAGCGAAAATTAGCTCATTGTCGGGGACTCATTCAAGTGAACAGTTTGACTTCTAGATCATTTATCAACAATAGCAAAACCGTGTCCGCGAAACCATTGACCAGAATAACATACTATATAATTATAACCACCAATATCAATGCAAATCTATTTCATAGCAATGTACGAGAGACTTGTTTCTTCAACCTGGAGGTCTGGGAATGCTGTAAGTCTTCAGACTTCATGACAACACAACGCTTTGAAACATTGACTTTATAGATAATTAAACTATCAAATCGGGCGTCGCATCTGCATTTTACTGCAAAAAGAAAGCGATCCAAAGCAAAAGCATCTAGAGCTCAACACACTGTGTGAGCTCAACAGTTCATTTTTATAGAACGTGCCGTGTCATTTTCTTTAAGGACACATTTACATGTACCTGTAAATATCAAGCTGCGCCAACCTCGCCCAGCTTCAATGGAAAGAACAGGAGAGAGAGCACCGATAAGTTGTAGTTGTTCACTTTATATTATGAGGACATGCCTGAGGCAGTGATGATTAACTATACTCTGCCAAGCATCCACTTCTGTACCAGCTTTTCATCACGTCTTGGTGCTTTAAAGTTGTCATGGGGAAGCACAGCAAGTTCACATATACCGTTTTTGCATTAAGTTACACGTGCCATTACATATAACAATTCACAATCAAGATTTGACAGTTTTCACAACAACATAAACAACAAAACCTTGTGTGTCAAAGAGTGGTTTTATTTCTTTTGCAACAGATCGATACCAAAACAGGCCTAAAATTTACAAACACTAGCAGTTTCACGAATGCAAGCAAATATGGTTTACGACTATCTCATGATCACCACGTGATATACTGTACAACACTTTCATGAGGCACAAGAAACAGAAATACATCAATTCTAGGCCTTGTTTAGTAATGCTCTGACGGCATGAAAACCTAAAATACTCAAGAAGTGATCACCACGTTCTATCTAAAGTTGGCCAACGTTTTCTAACGGATAACGTTACAATAAACCTGGTGCGTTGTTGTTGTCCATTATAAATACTGCATTTGGTCAAGCATGATCTCCAAAGCCAAGTTCAGGCTTTTGATATTACATTTCCGGCAGAGAATTCGAAGCCACAGATAAGATGGATCAAGATTCCAATCAGCTACTATGGAAGAAGTTAATACATAGACTCTGACATGATTCTTTCACAAAGGCTTGATACGTCCGTGACAAGTTTCATCAGGTTGGTAAAACACAAGATAACAAAGTTCTTTTACACAAACAAGTATCGTTTACCTGGCCGACGTTTCGGTGACCGTCTGTGACCTTCCCCGTTGCAATAGTGACCTGTTTTTCTTTGCCCTGCAGCTAGGTGTCGCTGCTGCAATATCAAGAGGGGGATATATGATTGTATAAATGCAGTTACGTTTGGGACCGCATTCTTCACACTGCAGTAGCGACACCTAGCTGCAGTGCGAAGTAGAACCAGTTAGTACTGTCCTGAAAAAGGCGACAGTCTGCCACCCAAACGTCGGCCTGGTAGTGTTCAACTTTGTTCCACAATGCTTGATGCACTTTGCAGAGATTTTTCTGCTTCACACACCAAGTAGCTTAGATTTTACCACCTTACGTATATAGCTACGTATCTCTGTGCTAAAACTTGTTGAATGCCTATCTATGCTCCAAGTTTCTGCAATGACCTTTTACACAAAAGCTCATTGGTTTCTGTCATGGCTGAATCGTACACTGTCATGTATTTCTTCTATTCTAAGCTTCCACTTACATACAAGACTTCTCTTCGAGTCTAAAAAGCCATTAGCTTGCACTCCCTATATCTTGTACATCAAAAATATAATTTTTGTCTCCATTTAACCCTGTAAGGTATAGGAGATAGCCTTACTTATGCAATCATTGTGTACTCAGTGACTTTTTATCACACACACTCTTCCTACCCCCAAGATGATTAATACAGAGCTAACAACTGTATTGTGCATTCTAACAATCTCATTAAGATTTTCTTGCTAGCCTTCCTCTGCTAATTCAAATTTCAATCTCAAAACGCATATATGCACCACACATTTAGTGAAGCATTACTGCAATGAAATGTCAATATGATACAACTTACACAAACTTGACCTTTCTGTCAAGTTGTCACATTTATGTATACTGTACAGCACAGAAGCTAGTAAATATCTTCATATCTACACATATAATACTTGAATATAACTGTTACAATACACAAAATATACATGACATTTTATGATCATATATTGCACGAGTTCAACGCACATAGATATACATGAGGTAATATGTATAAGTAAACAACAATGCACATGTCAAAGTTAACTCTGGGTGGGTATACAGATCCACAAATGTAAGGAGTGACACAACAACCTAGTATCCATGGCAATGATTAGCTTGACAAGATAATTTTATCTATTATCTTTTTTGTTTGGAGGTTCTGATGTCATGATCATATTCGGATGTCGGACGCTTTGGCCCTTTACCAACTCAGCCCATAGCTGATCAGACAAACTTGATGCAACACCCTGAGGTCATCTTGGCCCAACATCCCAAACCCTAACCATGGCAAAGTTGACCAGAGTGTTGGGCCATCAGTTAACCTGGTGTTAAAAGGCCAAATTGTTCCCATCTTATTGTATTCCACTGTCCATGTTAAACTCACATTAATCATGTCACAACGTTCTTCCTGAAAATGCACAGAGCAGAAAGCTTCTTTCTTTTAGCTCCAAACAATTTCTCTTGTTGGAATGACAGCTAGGAATGTTCCTTTTGCAGCTAAAGGCACACTGCTGAAGCTTAAACAATACCTTAAACAGCCAGGAATCTTTGCTTTGTATCTAATCTGCTAATGCCACTTGTATATACAGTAGTTGTCTTGTCATGTTACTTTGTCAAAGTTCAGAGTTGTAGTTTATCCTCGAAATTGTCATGTTTCCCAATAGAAGATCTAGTGTTACATTCAATAGTTAGAATGTAGCCCACTTTGCATTTTCTTGCAACAATTCACACAACAAACAAACAAACAAACAAACAGCTCCAATGCCAAGCAACTTGCCTTTTTGTCATGGTTAATAGTATCAAGAAATGACATTACCAATAAAACTTTTCATCATTGATAAAACTTTCCAAAACTCGAGCTAATCTTTGACAATATTCGATTGCACATGTCATTGAACACCATTAACTTTCAAATGTTAACTTTTAATCAAGCAGCAACTCTGAAATACTAGAGGCTATATTTGTTAATCTCATTTTCATAAAAAAACATGATGCTATTCACTCAAATGGCACAATACCAGTTAATGTTGACATTATAACTTAACACATCTAGTTGGTCTTGACTTCTGTGCAGTCTTTAGATTGAGATGGTCTCCGCAACCCTTGTTCTTAGCCGGGTTGGTGGAAAGAGCGGTCCAGTCTGGACGGCAAAAAAAATGGTCCAGTCTGATTAGGGGGCCAAGTAAGCGGTCTGGACTGTACCACACTTTCCACCAACCCATTCTTAGAAATACTTTATCCTGAAGAAGACATAAAGTGACTCTTCCTCAAGACCATCGAGAAGGAATTGGACTTGAGGTGGTCATATAATGAACAGTATTTTTCCCTTTTGTATCTCTCACAATGATCACGTTTATGGCTTACAACAAAAGCAAAAGCTAAGAATACGTTGTGTCATTTTCCTCATATAGTTCAAGTACAATTCGATCATCTTTCTCATACGTCTGTGTTTAGGTGGGTACTTGTGAGACTTTGGTTTCTTCTTCGACTGTGTTCTACATAAATTATCTACTTGTTCTCGATGAGACTCTGCAGTTCAAACACCAGCTCCCGAGCCCTCTTTAGAACGGCTTTGGCATCATGTCTCTCCGCCATTTCTGCAAAATGCAGACAACAAAATTATTATCAAACTACTAGTACTTTGATAAAGGTTTAATATAGACATCAAACATGAAGGTGAAATATTTTTCTGAGTCAATACAAAGGATGCACATTGACAAGCAACTGGTTATTAAGTTTTGTAAATCGTCAGACGTGTCAGTTTTTTCAGTGACTGAACAGAATCTGTAGTCCACTAGGTATTTGACCCAAACTAGGAAATGTAAATGAAGACGATTCTGGTTCGATTGAAACAGAGTCAATACAACTATATTTGCACCAACAAATGTTAAACAAAATATCAAACTGTCAGTGGTCCGCCATCAAGACATCATATCTAAGTATGTACAACCATGTCTAACCCTCATGAGATGGGGAACAACTGAATCAGATGATAAACTGGATGGTGAGTGTGAGCGAGTTGAAAGACCTACCGTTGAAGAACTTGATGATGTCAGTGAAGTCCATGCTGTTGTCCAGGATGATGTCCCTGTAATACTCCACCAGGGCCAGCGCAATGAACAGGACAAAGTGCTCCGACGCCAGCGGACGGGCCGTCCAGATCGTCTCCCACACTGAAAACACGTCCTCGTACAGCAGCTCTGTAAGGAATGTTCAGAACATGGCAATCAGAGATGGCAGACGTTTGGCTCAACGTACAAAACCCAAAATGTGGAAACATACACACACACACACACACACACACACACACACACAAACAAACAACTCTCTCTTGTCATGTGACAAAAGATACAGATACCAGAAGTTCTGCTGCAGTACCAAGGTCAATGGCCAGAGGGCCCAAAAGTGACTTAGACCTTTGTGCTTACAATACCTACCCACATACCAAATTACATCACAATCTATCCAGACTTTCTTGAGTTATTGTACACGCAAACATACAAACCAAAAACTAATTATGCTGTCGATTAGCATTATGCAGCAGTGATGATGATACAGTACCTCTCTTGAAGTCCAGCAGGAACCATCTGTAGCAGAAGTAGAAGTGGGTGTAGTCCCCATTCTGGTGCATCAACTCAAACATCTCTGAGTCCAGGATCTATAACATAAAGAACAGATGTCAATGAACTACATAATATATATATATATTTAGTGGTTTGGGGCACCGTTCTTATTAATTTGTGGTAACTTGTTACCAGTATACACTAATGAAATCACTGAAATACCCTTCTGAAAATAAAAGGCTAAGCATCAGAAATCTTGAAAAAACATGCCAACCAAAATCACAGCAACCAATATTAGCAACATGCAAATCAGGGTCCATGGCAAGTCCACTGATAGCTTTATGTACACTGATGAAGAACTTTATTGCACGGCAATTGTACACAGTACAAAGTATGGCAACAACTATTAAACATAATACAAAATAGAAGTATAGAACAAAACATAACATCCTAATTTCTAATACAATCACAATAAGGGCTAGCATAAGTCTTTGATAGAGTTTGGAGCTAAAAGTGGGTTTACTTGATACAACATGATGATATACATGTAGACAATGTCACCCTGTGACTCTCACCTGTATGAGGGATCTCATGTTGGCAAAGTGTGTGTCCATGGCTCACCTGTATGAGGGATCTCATTTTGGCAAAGTGTGTGTCCATGGCTCACCTGTATGAGGGATCTCATTTTGGCAAAGTGTGTGTCCATGGCTCACCTGTATGAGGGATCTCATGTTGGCAAAGTGTGTGTCCATGGCTCACCTGTATGAGGGATCTCATGTTGGCAAAGTGTGTGTCCATGGCTCACCTGTATGAGGGATCTCATGTTGGCAAAGTGTGTGTCCATGGCTCACCTGTATGAGGGATCTCATGTTGGCAAAGTGTGTGTCCATGGCTCACCTGTATGAGGGATCTCATGTTGGCAAAGTGTGTGTCCATGGCTCACCTGTATGAGGGATCTCATGTTGGCAAAGTGTGTGTCCATGGCTCCGCCGTGGGGGAAGTTCTGCGACATTCTCTTCATCAGCTGGCAGAAACAACTGTACGTCTTAGCCTCTGTTGGAGTGATGGAAAAACAGTCACTACTCAGTTCATTTATAATTGTTGTCTTTTGAAATTTTATATGTATTCGGTATTACTAGGCCAGTTCTTAAGCCCTTCAAAGTAATGCACATGATCACTGAAGGTATGTATGAGACCGTGGTAACACAAGATTGTGATAACCTTGCTTGTGATTTAACTACGGTAAAAACCAGAAAACTGCAAGAAGGACCAGCAAAAAATAGGAACTCTTCTAAATCCTTATACACTCATCCAGCAGCCCTTGGAACTGTACAGAAATCTATTGACAACTAAGCAAAGATGTAGGAAATAGAAAACTCACCATCATCCAGTATGACCAGTAGAGGTGCAGCCAGATCACACATACCCTGTACATACCCCACCTCCATGTGCTCCCACACATACCTGGCAGCGAAAGGGGAATACAACAGTCAAAATTCAATTTTTATCTCTGAAATTACAAATCTTTTAAAACATTCCTTTTCATGATGATCCAGATAAATCAGGGAGCTTCTTACAAAAGGCTTTTCACATGGCAAAGTTTAAACCACCGGTTTTCCATTACTGCACAATATGTGACTATAGAACTTTTACGACCTTAAAAACACCGGAACCACTCCACTTTCCCCTTACTGTGAAAATAAATCGCCACAAACTTAAAGGCATTTGCATATATCAGATAATTTAAAACAGCCAATCTTTGCTTCTCTTGTATACAAATTGGTACAATCATCATGGCACAGTTTTCTTTTTAGTATACCAGCTATAATGAGTTATTATCAAAAGGTGTACTCACGTGCACATGATGTTCCTTAGCTTCTCCAGGTTGATAGGAGTGAAGTATGGGTAGTTCCTGTCACAGCGAGCCACGTCCTTGTCTATACGGTGCAGGTTCAGCCCATAGTTGTCCAACAGTTTTGTCTACATGAATCATTGATAATGAATCAAATGAAGGCAAGCTTTTAAGACTGTAGTAGATATGCTTCATACATTATCTATCATATCATTCTATAGCACTTCTGACAAAACTTATAGCAAAATTTGGTTTGTTCAAGACTAAAAATACATTAGATACATAGAAAAGCATTCAATACATTTTCATGATCAGATGCAGCATACATCAATTATGCAATTCATTCGGAAATTATTAGGTGTGCACATATTTTGAATGCACATGGCCGATTCTATGATCACATTTTTGTCTATCTTTATGCTTTTTTGTTTAGTTTTTCAAATTTGATCCATTCCCTGTGAAACAATTTGTTTGCAAGTCTGGATTTTCTACCAAAGTTACCAAAATAGGAAAACTTTTCTGCCACTTGATGTCACTATGTGGAAGGCACTGCAAGTTCAGCACCAAGGACAAAAACAGGAGAGATCCCATATAACTATTAGTTTTTCTTTCAGCTTGGCAATAGGAAGTTGTTATCTGTAGGGATGTTGTGTCATACATTTCTTTTCAGAATTTCCTAACTTTGAACCAATCCCTGTGCTCTGTAAGTGTTGTCTTTGGGTACCACCACAATGATAGCCTTTAGAACCATCCAAACTAAAAGATCCTAATGTATAAGAGTTAAATGCAGGGCTGTCTCAAGGATCCGTTCCTCTGCCCTGGGACGAAAATTTGTTTGTGGGGACAGAAAAATGTTACCCCATCTGTGGAAAAAATCTCAACTTTGATGCATGAAATTGCTGAAAATGTATTTTTGTAAGCATAAAATTATGAATCTATCATCATGTCGAGCTCCCAAACAATGAGTGGAAGAAAACAAGATTCAAAGTTGGAGACAGCCCTGGACTGAACTGAACTTTTTGCTTACATCATAGTCACATCCCTGTGTGGACTCAGGAGAAGGGTTGCGGTCCATGGGTTCCACAGCCAACGTCTCCTGTTCGTTCATACAGGCTGAGATCTCCTGGTCTCTCTGGTCCTCCTCATCCTCCTCATCTACGGTGGCCTGTCTGTCAATGTTGATCATCTCATGGCTTCTCTTTATCTTCTTGTTCTCGTTCTCATCTCCTGGTTCCTTATCGTTGACGCTCAAGCGGCCGGCGTAGTCGACGCTGTCGCGGTCGTACGTGCTGCATGAGCTCCCGATCCCCTCATCGATTTTGTCAGGACCGGAGCTGACGCTCAGGCCCTTTGGGAGTTCCACGGTGTGGTTGATGCCTTGTATGAATTCTGGGCTTTCTGAAGAGGAGTCGACGCTGTCCTTCTTTCTTGCACGAGACGTCTCGTGGTTCCCTTCATCGTCTTCGAAAACCTGTGGAGGTGTAACACACAAGAATGGTTCAACACTGAAACTCAACTGTATGTCCTACCTACCCTCTTGTTTTGGCACCATAGTAGTTAGATTCTTTTAACCTTATATGCTAGGTACATGTGCTTACAGCACCTGAGAAACTGTTACTTTACAGTTGACATTCTACAGTAATCACCATACGCAGATTTAAGCCTGATAAACTGAAATAGAAATGATACAAAAGAGTTCTAGAAGATTTTTCAAACTGACAAGGCAAGTGAAAAAGAGTCTAGAAGAAGATCACCACCACTTTTTCTTCACCTTCATGCACAAAACACCTTCAAAACATATAGCCGTTTACCAAAACGACATTGCCACTAATGTTGTAGTAGGTTCCAGTCTTTGGCAGAATTTCATCCTCATCCACCAATGAATCTACACTGCTAGAATGCTGTAACATCAAACATAGTCAGGACAATACATTTATTACAATAAGCCATTTTAAAGCAATAACAAGTAGAGCATAACCTGCACACAAAAACAACAAAAACAGAAACCCATATAAACATTTAGGGAGAAGAACACATTTAGTTTAGGTGAATATCTATAAGAAAATGTACAACACATACTGTGAACACATAATATTCACACAAAAACAATTAGCAGACAACTAACAAAAACAAATTAAAGTGTCAACTGACAACTAAAACAACTTAGGTCAAGCAGATTCATTCAATTTCTTGGTTCTTGGATATAAAGATGCATGACATGCCGTGATAACGTTTGATTCGACAAAGTTAGTATCTTACAGAATAACACGGGCTTCTACTTGTGTTCAGCAAACTTCCATTGAATAATTTGAACGTGCTTCTCGTGCGCCGTTGGCAAAAGTTCAAATACTAGATTAGGATGTTGGAATTGACATTCATTGTGGCAGGGTGATACGGAATACAGTGTGCAGTATTCTCTATGTATTCACAGTTTAAAGTGTTCATACTTACATCATTACTGATAGTGGAGTCTTGGCTGTACAGCTTGTAGGCCTGGCTGTCGATACTGCTTCCTGACGACAGTTTAGCAATACTGGCAGCCTGCGCCTCCCTGTCCCTCTGTCTGATGATGGCCTCCACCGCCATCCAGTCTGACATGATGTTCTCGTACTGCGAGTGCGCCAGGTCGTCTTTCCCTTTTCTCTCCTCGTCCGCGTCGCCGAAGTTGTAGTGGCCGAGCAGGTACGGCCACACCTGAAGGGAGATTGATAAAACATGTCAATAATAATAATGTAAAGGTTATTTCTACGTGGCCATGAGATAATTCTAAGTAAAATGAAAATGACAGACAAATAATGTAGAACAGTATAGCATGTGTCTAGTCTTAGACTAGTATCAATGCTGACTCTAAATTTTAACTTGTTGTGAATGACTCCTTTTACTGAGACAGGTGAAGACAAAGGTTCACACTGTTTCTGTACTGTGTGGGTTCTGTGATGCTAAGAGGAGAGAAGATATCATCTGGTCTGTAAACCAAATCGAAATAGGATTCATAATTTGCAACTCAAATTCCTTGAAATAGCACACACCACAACATAATTTTCAGCACCAAGGAGAGCCAGTAACAAGGCACCTTGAAATAATTGGGTAATCTCTGCTTTGTAAAGTAGTTTAAACACTAGTCTTGTAAAACTAGCTCCAAAAATGATATCAGGAACCACACAATTTTTGCTGAAGCAAGCAAGGCTACTCTCTTTACATACATGATCTAGAGCTCATAGAATAAATTTTAGCATGGAAAAACTGCATGTAAATTGTATCACTTACCTCTGCCCTAATTTCATGGTCACAGCCTCCAAAATACACTAGTCTGTAGATCTCTTCTTCATCATTTACCTGAAAAACAGTGGGTTTTAGAGATTTCTAGTGCAGCACCTGTCAGGTATGCACAGTTTAGATATACAGGAGTGCATTAAACTGGAAGTTGGGTCGGAGATCTGTTTGGACGCATCTTTTTCGGGTGGCAGAATTATGTACCCAGGTGGAATTATACGCCAAATAGTAGTTACTCAAGCAACTGGATATGATTTTGGAAATGGCCAGACGTTTCAAGTAGCACCCAGGTGGAATTATGTTAGTAGATGTTATCTGACAGTGTATTTCATGGGTTTGTGCAGTAGATGACTAGGTTGGGATTTGAACCCCGAACCACAGCTCATTGCAAGCCTACCAGTCCATCATCAAGCATGCTCAACAATATGCCCACAACAGCTATTGCCCTGAGTTGTTCAGTCAAAATCTTAGTCTCATCTGTATCACATGTATCTAATAGTAACGCAAATGACCAGACTGGGATTTGAACCCCAAACCACCAAACCACAGCCTAACACCAGCCTAACTGTCCATCCTTGTGTATGCTCCACCAATTGACCCACAAACCAGCATACCTGTCCATCCTCGTGCATGCTCCACCACATGTCCCCTGTCAGGCCGAATGTGGCGTCCACTGGTCGGTCCTCTGACACGATCTTGTGGTGCACCAGCCCCGACAGGTGGGTACGCACTGTTCTCAGGTGCCGACAGTGAGCCAACCCTGATAGACACACGGGAAAGAGAGTTTCATTGAAATGAAAGCTATAGATCTGTCCGGATATGCAACTAAGTCTTGTACTCTTCAGTACAAACCTAGTGTGTTATGCTTGGAGCAGTTTTACCGGGTATGCACTACAAACAATACAATACAACGGACCACCAGTGCACGACGTGTGGACAGCTGTGTGCCTCAAGTTTTGGACTAAGAAGCTACATGAGGTCACATCCCCCGTGAATTAGAACACTGACAGTCATCTTCGACTTCGAAGGACTACCAAGGGGAGTAATACAAAGCTGTTTGACAAATTTCCTTGTAAAAATCTTGATAAAAAAGAATCACAACATGCATGCAACTCTTTCAATTCACAGCATATTCATCTAGATACAGCTAGATATATCATCTACTAAGTAAACATAATTTAGGTTTAAAATGATTTACTTACATCCATAGAAGGCTCTTGAGATGATCTGTTTCTTCATCGTATCACACAGCAGCTTCAGAGACGTTCTGAAAAGTACCAGGAACATCAATAAGCACACGTTATCTTAACCTTCTGCCTGTTGTGTGCACATCTATTCACCCAATGTGGTGTTGGTTACAGCACAGGTTAGTAGTGTGGGGGTTAATCTGAAATGTTTGGGGAATGTATTCAGTTCTCAGTCCACCTGGCATTTGTACATGGAACAGTTCAACAACATTCACAACAATCTCAGGTCTTTTAATAGGTAACTTCAAGATCAAAAAAGATCAAATATATTTTTCATCACCTTTTTTATTATGCTTACAACATTAGATGGTTTTAAAGCACCATAAACATACAAGCCTTCAAGAAGTATCAGTAGATTAAACTTTAAAGGCTTTAAAACGAATAGATTTTGTATTCATTTAGCCAGATTATGATTGTAATGGCAAAAGATTGCAACAGTTACGCAAATTGAATCGGTTGATTTTCTATGATTGAAAGACAACTTTATTCATCAGCTCTCACACATAAGGATTTTAACTATATCTAATTTCAATTTTTAATAAGTTGTAATTTTGCTTGTTGCTTTAATTGCACAATTAAGTATATAAAGCTGCAGAATTATTGCCATGAGGATTTTGAAGGGAAGCAGTGAGAGTAAACCATGCGATACCTCAGCCGAGCACTTATGTTCAGGAAATCACCCGGGTCAGAATCTAACGACGATTGTCTGGTGAAAACGGAGGGCTCATCACTGTGGACAGGCGCAGGGTTACGGTGAGTGTGGCAAGGTGAATGTGCTAGGACTGTTCCAATCAAAACCTTAGGGAGGCAGTCAGGAAAATTTTCCACACTGTTTTGTTACAAAATTCACCTCTTTTCAAAGCTTTAAGAATGTAAAAAATTGAAATCCAAATAGGAAAGACTGATAAGACTTATGAGATCATGTCTAATGTGACTTCCCCCTCACATTTTGAGTGGAACAAGACCTTAGTGTTAGTGGCTAGCTATAGAAACTGACCTTTGAATTTATAAAATGTGTGAACAGAAAAAAAATCTATGTTATTCTAGAGGTAGAAAAATTATATACATTTGCTTATCAAAAAGAAACCAAAATGTCAATAGCATCAAGGTATAAAAAAAACATTGATACAAAAAGATTGAAATCATAATAATGAGAGGAAATGAATATACGACTGTTACAAAATATCAAACTTGCTGCAAATCTGTGTCAATGTGCATGGGTAACATATTGTCAGGAAACTTGGTGATGTTAAGTTAAATATAACCAGACTTGATATTAAAAGAATTTTGCATCTTTAGCAATACCCAAACTGAAAGAAATAAGGGAAAGCTTAGTTACATTCCTATGTTCCAGCACTCCTATGTTCTGACACACCCTAGCCCTAGCCCTAGCTTTAGCCCTATCCCAAGGCCAAGTCCTCACTCTCATTCTAATGCTAACGCTAACAATAGCATAGTGATGTTGGAACATAAGGGTGTCAGAAAAAAGAACTGTCCCCAAAGGCTTGACCCACCTGGAAGGAGACCCTGTACTATTTAACCCTTCAGAGTCCGTGGACTGTCGGCGGGGCGCGTACACCTGGGCGGTGGTGGGCTGGTACGGCGGGGAGGTCGTCTGGGACCCTCCTGACGAGGTTCGTCTCACCAGAGGTTTGGAGGACCAGGATAGCGGTCGGGTGAACTTGGGGTCCATCAGGTCTATAGAGACTGGAAGGTGAAAATGGAAAATGATGTAAACCTTGTCTATTGGTCCTAACACTAAAGCGGGTATCTCACAGGACTGCACTAAATTGCACCAGGCATATCTATACTGGTTAAAAACTGGTGCAAAAAGGGTGTGCAGTCCAGTGAGATACCTGCTTAAGGCCTCACCAATTCAATTTCTTGGTTCTTGGACATTTCAAAGTAAAAATTTACCAGCAGTCAAGATGAAAAGAGAAGGTTGGAAGGAAACTTTCCTGACTCCATCATGTAACTATTCCCAGAAACTGTGTGCAAGACCCAGACTCTGTTTTAAAGTCAATATGTCAATCTTGAATTTGCGATATTTGTTTAAAACCAAGAATCAAAAAATAAAGTTGTTGATGCCTTAGACTTAGAAAGTAAAATGTGCTTCATGAATAAAATACTGAAATGTAGCAACAAGTTAAGTACATGATCGTGAGCAAGACAGATGTGATGAACTGGCAATTTTGCTATAGACTTTGAACAGACCTACAAGAGGAAAGAGTCTAGAAAATTACATTAGAACGGTGGAAATTTTGAAATGAACTATCAGTGTCATTTTGGTACCATATCCCTGCATGCAAAGGATATCAGATGTTTAAGAAAGTTAGTATCATTGTGTATGTTAGTACACCTAAAGGAAGAAGAGCTAAGGAAAATATAAGAACCAAGACAGCATTTCCATGAGGATCTGTAAAAGAATTTCCCACCACCATCAGTACAGTGCTGTTTTATGGTAGCCATATCTTACATTTGAAAGCAAGAAAAAGCAGACTGACACTTTTTTAATGTTAGAAATTCTCTAAATACAACTAACACATACTTTTATCAATAACATGTACATGTAGCTGAGATCTGAAAAAATTTGGGATATCTGGTTAGTCTGAAAAGAGTCCTGACAGGCCCAGAACCAACCTGAGTGTAGAAATCTTATTGCCCAATGTGCCACTTAATTCCTAAGAGGGATCTAAGTCTAGTTTAGTCTACTAAGGTAGCAAGAAGGTACCAACTGTGTATACAACATGCAAGTAGGCAGCAGGAAATGGTTTAATGTTAAACACCGAGCTGAAGTAATAACAGTAGACTAAACTAAGAGGAAAAGACTAAATACGATCATTCTTTCTCTAGTAGTTTAACAACACATGCACTGACCCTCATTGTTCACAGGTTTACTCTTTTTAGCTGGCCTGTCCTTATCAACTGGAAAACAACAACAGCACACAAACAAACATAAACACAACATTCAGAAATTTAAAAAAAATCACACACAGATGGACAAAAACAAACAAAAATAGCAAAGTTAACAAAAAAGAGTAAAATGAATGAAAGAATTCAAACATCTAAAACTAACTGTTTAATCATTCATTAGAAAGACTATCTAACCAAAGACCAAGTCAGACTTTTGGTAGAAATTTTCATCACTATCTTAATGCAATACATATATTATTAATCTATGGATTAGATACATAAAAAGGAGCAATGAAGGAACATAGTAAAGACTAGAACAGCTAGTGAATGCAGTTGTTTGCAGTGCAATCTAACACTTTTACCTTGTACCCTCTGTCTGGTTAGCACACCAAGTGTTCGGCAAGCGAGCACATTTAGCAGACCAGGGACACTTCTTGGGTACAAACCAAGTCTCAGAACATAGTTAACAAAATTGATGTTGGCTTGTGAGGATTCAAGCCATTCAGAGTTGGCTGGAAAATACAAAATGAAATCCATTCACCACGTTAGTAGCTAAAGAATCAGTTGTACAGTTAAGTGAAGCCAAAGGAAAAAGCATTAGTTCTCAAGCTGAAAAATATTCCCCCACCAAACATAAGGAGGTCTGCTGAAGTCAGCATCAGGTGAAAAACACCAGTGACTGTGTGAAAGTTAAGAGACTGAATCACCTGGAAGAATAAGTTCTGTGTTAGTACATATTGTACCATCAAGTGCTGGGCTCAGACACTGACTGACACCACATGTAAATGACAAACCTCTTTCAAAACCTCTACTCAATTAGACTTCTTCAAATCTACAAAATCTAGCTGTTATATATTTACAAATGTCGGCAAAATATGGGCAAAATGGTAGTAAAGGTATGAATCATTTGAAAAACATTTTTTTTTTAATTCTCAAAGTTCGGTTTTAAACTTTGAATCTTCGGTGTCACATTCTGTCACTCAATGATAGCCTTCATAAAAGAACTGTTGCCAAAATCTAGCTGTTATCTATTTACAAATGTCGGCAAAATATGGGCAAAATGGTAGTAAAAGTATGGATCATTCATGCATTTGAAAACAATTTGTTGAAAAGTTCTGTTTTTAATTTTGAATCTCCAGTTTCACATTTTGTCATCACTATCATTTAAGAACTGTTGTCAAGCATATACTTCAATGCAAAAACACAACACTTTCGGTAAAGATTTTGATGGAATATTTTGCATTTTGCTGTCAGATAGTGGCTTTCTAGTTTCTCATTTGTCTTTCACAGTCACCTGTCCTTGGTGCTGAACATCATCCATTTTACCATTCCCTTGTTTTAACTATAAAATATTTTTCGTTTCTCTATGGGCAGCTACCACCAGGCCTGTCTGCCTGGCTGACATCTACATCTACATCTATACGGTACGTGGCAAGACCCCGCAAGGGGCATAACGCCAAGGGAAATGTCAGGGTCACGCCCATAATGTGCCCTGACTGTCTAAATGAATACAAACACATCCTGTCAGTCAATGTCTGAGTGACAGCTGAGGAGAAAACGTTTTCCACGCACAAACTTCAGTGCTGATGGTGTACTGTACAGGCTCCTCCTGGATTGGTTCAAACTGGTACACCAGATATACCCCCTCACACGACGGCAGCAGGGTGGGGTGACTGAGGGGGTAGGGAGGGGGGAGGGGGGGTCTTTTCTGTCTCCTCTTCATCTGGGGTCTTCTTGGGTGAACCAGGATGGAAGCATTGGATTCTAAGAAGGAATCATTACATCCAAAAAAAAAGAAAAAAGATTGAATCTGAATGATTCGTCAATGAACATTTATTAACTAAACTACGAATAACTATACAAAATGCACATTTTCAAGTTATAATGTCAAAAGCATATACAATTGTTCTGAACGCCATCCATAAGCTAACTGATAGTCTTGTCCCTGATGCAGAGCACCTTCTACACAAAGGCAAACCTGTATTTGGTGCTGATTGTCATTAACACACAGGTAGACACTCCAGGGTACTGAATACCATACATTAATCTGTAAACACACTTGTCCTTGGTGCTGAACACCATTCACACACAGGTGAATACACCTGTTCTTGCTGCTAAACACCATACACACACAGGTAAACACAACTTTCCTTGCTGCTAAACACCAAACACACACTACATGTGTGTGGATGGTGTTCAGCACCAAGGACAGAACATGCCCTTCTTCGGTGCTAGATGCCACATCCACACACAGGTAACCACACATGTCCTTCATTGTAAATGCCTTCCACACAGGTAAACACACCTGTCCCTGGTGCTGAATACCATCCAAACACAGGTAAACACACTTTTCCTTTGTCCTTTAGAGGGACATGCAAGTATGGATTCAAAAGACGCTTATCAGTTTGTTTGCTCCTGCAGCTGTGCCTTGCCACTTCCTCATGAAGCCTACCTTCAGGTTTGTAGGCTGTGAGAATTCTGAAGACGTAATCTGTGGCCTCCTCTTCTGTGGTGCTCTCCCCTGCCTCTCCTTCCTTGCTATCGGCTTTGTGGATGGTCACCTGTGGGTAGACAATTGTATATTGTTATGCAACCACAAACACTGTATTAATTTCATTGCCTACATGTAGAGATTGTGTCTTTTATTGACTTGGCCAGGACTGCCAATCCAAGCCACAGGCTGCTACTAAGGGTCAGCCTGTGTGTTCAAAACTACTACATTGTAGCTACACCTAGACATATGATTGATGATTCTTTGAACCCCCTTCCATCGGGGCAGTGATATCACTGCGATTGCACTGCGGCCATGCTGCAGCCTTAAATTTGAGAGAATGTCCAACAATAAAGAATGAATATTTTTCATGATTTTTGTGTTTTGTTGTCTATTCAGCTGTACTTTACATGATATTCCAATCATGAAATGAAGGGTTACACAAATCCAATGTAGGTCACAGTAAGAGTGAAATTGCAGTGCAATTGCTATCTAGTAGAATGGGGGCCTTGACATACTGTATGGATTTAAAACTCCTCAAAAGGACATCTTTAATAATAATGCGCATTGTGGGAGAGTCGGATAGTCTAAGATATACAGTTGCATCTAAGTATGACCTACCTGTCTGGTACTTGCAGCTCCTCTTCTCCGCAGCCTTGGAAACACCTGCTTGGGATGGAGGGCAGACAGGAATGGGGACATTCAGTTAATTCTGCAGGGAAGACTTAGCACTACAACAGAATGTATACTATCAGGTTGTGTTCCCATATATAAGGTGATATCCAGTGTATAGTTTCCAACTGTAGTGATATTGCATGCATATAAATGGACGATAAGTGAAGTATGAATCATATACTTTCATTAATGGAGATCTTTCAAATAAACAAAACTCTGCATTGTTGACCAAACATCCAACAGAAACCATAATAAATTCTACAATTGTTACTACAAGACAAAAACTCATTTACATGCCTGATAACACATTGCAACTGTCAACTGAGATATCATGCTGGTCAAGGGTTAAAAGGTGTCTAGTCTGTGTAATAGACTGGGATGGGGCCTTCTAATACCATTGGGATGGTAAAAGGTGTTGGAAGGAGAGGGATGGGCTCCCCCTTCCAACACCGTGTCCTTAGACACAGTAGATAACAGCCCACTGCTCCTACAGCCTCAAAAAGTCTATGGGACCTTTACCTGTCTACCTGATTCAAACAATCACTGATCAAGATTGATAGATATGATACCTTTCCCTTCCCTCGTTGTGACCAGAGTGGCGGGTCCAGCTGCCCGTGAGGGAGGAGCCCGTTCTCCAGACAGGACAGGAACGCCAGCAGGTGGCCGCCCTTCGGGAAGTGGATGGGGGGTCTCTGGACGCCATCCTGTCCCACCAGTACTATAGTTCCACCACTGTCCGCTAGGGGAACAAACTATGTATTAGATATATGTAACAGTCAACTAGTTTTATATATCTAGCAGTTGTATTCACCGAGCAACACAGTTAAAAAAATGATACTAAGAGGCCAACTCACGTTGTTGATGACAGTGAAGGTACACCACTTCATCTAAGTTGATGTTTACTGCATAATCCCAATAGATGCTGCAAAATAAAGGGAAAACATCAAGTCATAAAACAAAATAACTCAAGAAGACTTTACCATGGATGTACTGCAGGTTCTGTTGCTTCAAAATAATCAGAACTTCACTATAATACATCTTCAACAATAGACAGCTATTAACCTCATTTCAGAAAAAATATGAGTCTTATGTTAACTATATTATAACCATTGCACAATATTGTCTGGTAGCTACCATAAGCTGTTGGAAAAAAGCACATTAGGCTTTGCTTTTAAGAAGTAGGAGAGAGAGTTACTGTTAGCATGAAGCTGTTATGTAAATCTATTTTTGGTAACATTCACATTCAGGTTGCTGCTGAGCTTTCTGAGCATACACTGGCAACCAAGTACAAATGCCAAATGCGAGAAGCTGAATGAAAAAAATAAAAACAGAATTCCAAAGTTTGCGTAAGGTGCCTAAATCCAAGGAAACTGTGCTACTCACACTCTGTCATGTTTTTGTAGGGGGGAGCTCGGCTCACTACGACATGCAAGGGTGCGAGGCATTGTGCCGGTTGTGAGGGAGGGGGGTGAGTATTTCACAAACACATGCAAACACAAAGAACAGGGGAAGGAAGGGAGAGAACCAGTAAGTACACCACTGATTAGTAAAAAGTGAAAACGATAAAAGAAAAGTACATCTAATATCTATAAATAATATCCAAGCAGATGACTGGATTTGGGTTGCTTTAGATTTGCATTTTTTTTTGCTCTTGAATGTGCAGATCAGTAACGTGCCAAAAATGCATTACTTTAAAGAGTTACAAAATGAGCAATAAAGGTACTCTCCAAGCAGAGGATGGGTTCCCGCAGGTTTTTGACATGTTTTTTGTCAGGCTTTCTACTTTGTCTTTTTTTTTGTCTAGCCAACCCTAGTTGGGTTGGCTAGACTAAAAAAGGACTAAAAAAATGTAAAAAACCTGCCGGAAACCATCCTCTGCTTGGAGAGTACAATAAAGGCAAGTCAAAGCCACAAATCTACTTGGAGGTTAATCTATTGCTACACTACCAACTACAATGTGCAAGAGTAATTATGGTTGCTCATGCAATCTGCTTGAGGAAACACAGGGTTTAAGAATCATGCATGTGCATTTAGGAGTACAGAAGGGAGTCTGATTGTGACAAAAAGAAATTAACAGACTCAATTTAGTACATGGGCCTTTTCTAGATTCAGCAGACCCTCTTCTTAATACATGTACAAATTTCATCTTGCACTTTAACTTATAATTGATTATTTGTTGTAAGATTTGCTGTTAAAAGCCATCATAATGACTATCCTCAGGCCAGTACATTACACTACATCTGAGTACTGATTTCAAGATTCTTTCATTTCTGTGGATGGTTTCAAAGAGCTGCTGACTTCCCCTGTGTCCCGTCCTAACCTTCTGTCCGCTTCGCCCTCGTTGCTGTCTATACTGCCATTCATGAGCTGGTTGGGCGTCCACTTGATGGTGAGGTTGTCGGCAGTCTGGTGCAGGGAGAGGTAGCCTGGCACAGGCTCCATGTCTTCCTTCTAGGGCAGAGCAGCAGAGATCATAGTCAGGAAGAGGGGATGTCATCATGTATTACAAATTAAAGGAAGACCACTACAGACGTGTGAATGCTGTTAGTAATTCTTGAACTTTATACTGTGGTTTTATGTTCTGCTGTTCTTGTGGTGACCGCTTCACCACAAACAAACAAAATGGTGTTTATATTACTGTACAGTATGTACACTCCATTTTCTCCCTACCGAGAAATCAAATGGCCGTGAACTTGAAGGCATTTACAGTAGCTGGTAAGTCAATTACAATATCAAGTTCTTTAGAGATCTGTCACTTGTTTCTAATGACACTCAACAGCCCGTCAATGGCTTTGATCTGCGGAATATTCCCAGCTTTGTTAGATATAGCCAACACTATTATTGATCTCTTGCTACAATAATGCCAGTCATTGTCCTTTTCACATGTATTGTATGTCTCTATAACTCATGTAAAAAATCAATGTACTTGCAATTCTAGCCTTCAGGCATGAAATAGCAAAATAAATATTTCTATCAATTCATGTTCCCCACTTTTAAAAATATTAGATAGATATCTATGACGACACTTACGGGCTGCACCAGAACGTTGTTCTTGCCGTACAGGAGCGTGGTTCTGGAGTTCTGGTGCAGGGATTCCACATAGTCTCTGGGGGACACCGGCAGCCGGCTGGCAAACTCATCCGGTCCTCCCGAACCCATCCGCAGGATCTGTCAGGAAGCAAAAAAACAGATGGGTACTCATCATCATCATCATCATGGGTACCACAAGATCACCCCGCGAGGGGCAAAGTAGGGGGGGAGGAGGTCCCAGGCCAGCCTGGCACGGTATGACTTAACGGTGGGAGCCGATACAACCATGCCAGGCAGGGTGTTCCAATGGGGGATGGTGCGGGGGAAGAATAAATTTTTGTATGTGTTTGTCCAGGCGTTGAGTGTTTGAAATTTAGGATGGTGACTACCCCGGGTGCGCCCCTGAGCTGGTTTAAGTAGACTGTCAGCGTTTATATTGATATGATTATTAACGAGTTTGTAGAAAAAGGTGATGCGGGTGTTCCTCCTCCTTCCTCCTCCTCTACTTGATTTTCACAGAGTGGATGAACATCAACATTTTTGCAAATTACCACAACTACGGTATATATTTCGCAAAATGATAACCTTTCCAACTGTCAGTTTTTGTTGTTAAGGCCAAAAAAAAAGGTTGGTGTGACACCCTAATAACATCCATGCTACAACAACTATGGCTGTGATACATGTATGTAAGTTAGGCGACTTGGTACATATGTAACATGTAGCACAGCTGGTACTGTCCTTAGTGCTGAATTTGTGGTTACACATATCTATGTCATGGAAAAACTACTCTTCACCTTACAAAGCTGCCAATGTCTCTTCAGCAAACGGTAGCCTTCATCATTTGTGATATTTTCAAACTAAAATGACACTACGGAGGGTTCTTGTTGGGTTTCATTTACTGCTCACCTCAATCTCCATCCACCCTGTACATGTGCCTGTTCACACTTACTTTGTACACTAAGGCCACACAAATTAAATTTTTCTGGATCAAGCAATAGTGTTGAACTGCATCATGAATGTGAAGACAGAGAATGAGGGTAAATTTGGTACTTTGGTACACACTGTAGTTTCAGGGACTGAATGCAGCCAGATAAAAGTTTCCCTCCACGTCCTTATATAGTCATGTCAGCCTGATGCTGAATTTTTGCAGAGATATGTCTGAGAACCAAGACAGAAATGTGGTATGGCCCAAGCTAGAATACTATGAATTACTTTGACTTTGCTGGGATTTAATTTTGTGGTGGGGAGAAAATGGAGTGTTCCCGGCGGTTTTTAGTTCATGCTGAAACAATTGGGAAGGCGGACAGCAGCATTTTTGTGGTGGTTTAGATTTTGCGTTGAAGAGTTTACCACCAAAACTGCAAACATTAAACCACCACAAATATGTTAACATTTGCGGTATAGCGTGTAGCTTGTTTATACTTCTAACCTTGAGATGAGGTCTTCTGTTGGGGGAGGGGGGCCCGTTGAGGTTGGCTTGGTTGGGTATTCTGTGTCTCTGAACCAGCTCGTCTGCGGTGGGGTCTGTCCAGTAGTGGTCGGGGGTCTTCACTTTAGAGAAGTCAAGCGCACAGGGGCCAACTGCAACAGCCAAGTGACACAAGTATTATCATTGTATGTCAGATATTACAAATTAGTTAAATCGTTAAATAGAGTAGGGCCTCTTATTTTCAATATGTCAGCTTCAAGCTTCTCTTGGAAAAGATCTCTATTTCTAGTTCGTGAAAAGTGTAGCCATTCATTGCCTGTAAAGCTGGTACATGATGTCTGTATCTCTATGATTACTAACTAGCAAAGAGGTACAGGCTAGTTCTTTATAGTGAGCATTTGCTCCACATTATTTTGTGAGACAGGCTGAATGAAAAGCATGAATTCCTCAAAAAAGATAAACATCAACAATTAAAATCAAGGCAATCTAATACATCACACCCACCAAGTAAAGATGCTAAGATGGTTCCTTCCACAGGGTCTGCTAGTAATGCGTTACTTTCATAGTATTTACTGTAACAAGAGAAAACAGTCCTTGTCAATTAATCAATCAATCAATCAATCAATCAATGTCAACTGTCTAACTTATATAAAGCAACTTACAACACACTACTTTTATAACATTATAATACAATATCATCACACATAAAAATTTGTACATTACGTCTGTTGCAACATGATCTGATATGTTAGCTGAAATTACATTAGTAATACGTTCAGCAATGATGAACAGCCATACTTTGAAACCTGAACTAATATCCAATCGCCCAACTATATCTGAACAGTAACTTATTTCAAACCCTGAAGTAATGTATATACAATGTTGTGTACAACGGCTGATATCACCATGACTGTTTTACTACCCAATATCGTATATTGCATGAGATATATGTACACGTCACTTCTACTGACATAATCAGGACCGTTGGTAGCAAGGTCTTTTCGTTACTGCTATCATATCATGAAATACATGACTGTGTTGGTATGAGCTACAATAAAATGTCTAGAATTAAGGCTATCTTTAACATGTTTTCATTTTGGCCACCAAAGTTGAGCAATATATGTCTACTGTAAGCACTTTTAAGTCGCTGGGATTTAATTTCACGGTAGGGAGAAAATGGAGTGTTCACGGTGGTTTTTAGTTTGTAGTTGAAACAAGGTGGTGGGTGGGCAGAGGACAGAACAAGCATTTTTGTGGTGGGTAAAGTCCCTGTGGTGTAGTGGTCTGCGCTTCTAGATCTGTTACTTACCACATCTGGCTCAAATTAATTGGAACCAGAAGGCCCAAGTTCAACTCCCGAGTAGGACACCTCTGGATAAGAGGCTTCTTGAGTCATACCAAAGACTTTATGAAAATGGCACATACTTATGAAACAGTATTGAACTTAAACACACTCCACTGCCAGTGGACTAGCCCCCTGCTGTAGTGATTGCACCACAGTGTGGTCCAGGGCTACGAAACGGAGGTGGGCACCGCCCTATACACCTTGTGGTGTGGGAGGATTCTAACTAACTAACTAAACTAAAGCTGCACAAACCAAATCACTGCAAAGATTTCAACATTTACATTGTATTATATTTGAGCAATAATAGGCTGACTACTATCATCCTGACCATTTTAATGTGCAATATATGAATGATCTATAGCAAAGTATTCTTACGACATGTATGGTCATGGCTTAATGTGCAGTGTACGTGTGAGCTGATTTCATTTTGGCTATCTTTATGTCCAATAATTTGTATGATTTATTGTCAAACAAAGCTATCTAGGGCAGTATCTGTTGCTATGGCCTTGCGGTATATTGGAATTATGGAAGATTGGAACAAAATTGCATTTCATCTTCAGGTGATAACCCTTGCTGTAAATGTGAACTGTTGCTGAGAAACGTTATGAATCTACCCGTTATTACTTGTCACTGGTCTACAATCCACAATCCTGGCATGGAACTTATCGTGCCATGTGGGACCAAGTAAAACCTTAGACGATTTTGAAATTGTTAGAGGAATATAAACAACTCAATAATCTACCTGGTATTTTCTGTCAGGTATTCAACAATCCTGGCCAGTACTTTATTGTACAGTGCCATGCGGGAACAAGTATAAGCTAATGTTTAAAAAAATGTTAAAAAAGAAATCTATATAAGCAACAAAAAAAAACTACCTGCCACTTTCGGTTTGGTATTTGACAATCCTGGCCAGGACTTTATTGTACAGTACTTGTGCCATGTGGGACCATGTACTGATGTTTATAGATTATTGTTAAAGGAAATCTGTATCAAAAAAATAGAACCTACCTGCTATTTTCTGTCAGGTATTCGACAATCCTGGCAAGGACTTTGTTGTACAGTGCCATGCGAGACCACAGGTACTTGTTCTGGGCCTGGGCGCCTCCCGTAAAACTGTTCTGTCTCTTCAGTATCTCATTCCCAATGTTTGAGATCCCCAAGTTGGCCAGTCTCCTGTGGAAGAAAAAAAGTTCTTAATAGACATTTTAACCTTCTCCCTAGTTAGGGGGTATAAAAACCAATATTGTAAAATACGCATTTCGAAATATAGAGATGGTCTATCTAGGCACAGAAATAACAAAATTTGGGCAATCATCGGACTCTAACCCCCTGTATATACCCCTTGAAGTTTGCACATGTTGTAATGGGAATACCAGTAGTCCATTTTTGCAATGGGGTGATTTGGGATACATGTAGTCTATATCTGTCTGGAGAATAGATTTGGGGTTCAGATATTCACTGTGATGTCTTCTGACCTCATTAAATATGTTTGCTAGCATACCTTTATACTAGTTTAGTACATAGTCATGGTACAAACCTCAGGAGGTATGTAACAAATTTTTATATTTTTTTTCATATTCAGATAGGCCGCCTCCATATTTCTAGGTGCGTACTTCAGCAAAAACTACACTTTTGCAAAATAGTACCTCCCCCTGCTGCCTAACTCTGTAACCAGTATGAAATGGGGTGCCAAATGGCTACTCCTACATGTATGTGTGTCTAGGCACAGACTTCCCCTAAGACTTTGGCAGGATGTCTTTTTGCAGCATATTTTTAGTCAGACAGTAGAATGAGTGTAAGGCTATTTAGGTACAGTACTGGTCCATCGACATATTCCATATACATGTAGTTTGGACATATTCCAAAAAGATTTTTGCAGTGTGGTTCCTGTGCACAGCCCCATCCTACATGCAATTTGCCTTATACCAGTTCAATACACCACAGGGACTAATCAGAGAGATAATCATCTGCAATCATTAGCACAGTGTGTGGCTCCAGGCTTCTTTCTTAATGATATTTCTTTCATACATACAGAAAGGGCCCAATTAGCAATATGGTTTGGCCAGAAGAATGCCAAGTGATGGCTATCTACAATCGATAGAACAGTGTGTAGCAGGTTTCTTTCTTACTTTGTTTCATACAGAAATTTTCCATTAGACCTAAAATAAAATTGTATTTCTTGAAAAAATTAGGGTCAGCAGATAGGGATTCTCTTTTTTTTCTCATAATTCAGCTGAACGATCCAAAAATATTGTAGCGATGTAAAACAGATTTGCATTGTACAAGTACAGATAGAACAAAGAAGTACACTGTTTACTATAGTGCTTTCTTTACATTCTTACATCAACTTGAACTGTTCAAAGCCCTCATCTGTTGACAGAGTGTGAAATACAGGAACTTTGTTCTGAATTTCAGTACTCAGATGTCGGATCAGACATTTTATGTAACTTGCTAGCAGTCGACCAAAAAATAAAGGCAAGGGTCGGTTGGGTAAACATGGAGTATTTGGGCGAAGAGTGGAGTTTTGGGTGGCGAACTAAAGCTGATAAGGCTGGACTCCGGGCTATTTTGTCCTAGCACTTAGCAAAATGTTTCAGTCAAAGGATCTGAACAGTTTTTACATTCTGCTCATGCGATGCACATCCACGGGGACCTGCCAGAGGTGCCTGCAAGGAAGATGCTCAAAATAGATCAATTAACTTTTCTGTGACCTTCCTGATGCCTAAAAGGAAACACTTTTGTTCAAAGAGGTTCAAAGCATGAAGTTCCTAAAATAGCTTTTTTTAAATATTTCGACATTCCTTGACATTTCAAACCATGATAAGGTCATCTTGTAGTTAAAAGCATTTTGGATGATCAAAATCTAGCGTTCATTATGGATCCAATTTCCATTTTTCATTCTCCCAATGATTCTAACCAGAAATGTATGTTATCATAAACAGCAGTAAAAATTTGAACAGAACAACTTGACTCGTTCTGCAAATTTATTGTAGTGACGCTACAGAAGAGCGATGAATGTCACTCAAAACTTCAAAAAAGTAATCTCCAAATCCTATCCGGTTGTGGAAATCAATTTGTCTTTACACTTTAACCCTAGTCCTGCTGAGCCCAAAAATTGTTGGCTTGTTCTGTATGCTAGCCCTGACAATTGTCGGGTTGAGGGTATTTCTAGAATTGATGTATTGGAATGTATGCATTGCACCCGCAAGGTTGTTGTAAAGGAAAGTAACTAAAGATGAGCAACATCAAACTACATGTAGTACCCTTTGTCAGGGCACTTCAGCAGTGGGGGTATATTTTTGCTCTGTAGATACAGCAGGACAAGGGTTAAGACATGCAAAAAAGGTCTTTTTTGTATCGTTCTATCGGATTCCTTTGTAGAGTACAGCTTACTTTTTCTCATTCTCCAGCTCGATCTCCTGACATTTCTTGGCGAGGTCCGCGGCCGGCTGGAAGTCCTTCCCCACCTTGGTGATGAGGGCCGCCGCCGTGTTGCCGCTCAGGAAGGAGATGGTTCTCTTCTTCAGCCCATGGAGGAGGCAGGCTTCCACTGCAGCTGTGGGGATAAATCAACAACAAATTAATTGATTAATCAATCAATCAAAAGATCAAAACAAATGTCATTAAGTTAATCAGGAAGAAAATGGTCTTCTTCTTCAGCCCATGGAGGAGGCAGGCTTCCACAGCAGCTGTTGGAGGAAAAAAATTAAGAAATTGATCATCAATCGATCTACCAATCAATAAAAAGCAACTATCAATCAATGAATAAAAAGCAACTATCAATAAGTCCATCAGGAAGGAGATGGTTCTCTTCTTCAGCCCATGGAGGGGGCAGGCTTCCACAGCAGCTGTGGGGAAATAAGATCAAATATCAATTAATCGATCAATCAATTGATCATTCAATTAATCAACCAATTAATCAGTCAAAACAACCATTGATATGTTAATCAGGAAGGATATGGTTCTCTTCTTCAGCCCATGGAAGAGGCAGGCTTCCACAGCAGCTGTGGGAGGAACAAATTAAGCATTCAATTAATCAATGAATCAATAAATCAATAAAAAAACATCAATAAGTTAATCAACCAACAACTTTGCTCTATAAGCCATGAAGGAAGAAGGGTTCCAAAGCAGAAAAAAATCAATCAATTAATAAATAAATAGACAACTAAATCAACCTATAAATAACAACCATCAGTTGCTCAATCAACATATACTCTATAGACAATGCAGGATGCAGTCTTTTACAGCAAATTCCAATTCCAACTATCTTTCTTGAGTATAAGTCATACATTTAACATCAATATCAAATCTTAAGCCTTCACTTTCCATTTGCCCTGATAATTACATTATTTTACGATACACAACCTTTAACAGGACATGTTAAGCACACTATTCACGGGTCAATGCCCAGCTTTTTCAGGAACATGAAATAGTTTGATGGCCGGAAACCTTTCGAAGACTGACCGAAAGGTCAGCCTGTCCGTGGTGCTGAATAGATAACTGCTCTAAAGGTCAGCTTTCCGGTGAAACCACAAATGGACTGGACAAGTACCGCATGAAAAAATCCTTCAGTAGGATACTGTAATTCTTGTTTCTTTCACTGTAACTTAATGTTCACTGTTTTCACGATCACCTCTGTACCATGAACTTATCATCACTGTGAGAAAACCTGTTGTGATTATTTATGATTCCTTGAAGTTAAAGTTCAGTGAAACTGTCCATTTTCCTTACGCTGTGAAATTTTGCGACCGTAAAGATAAAGTGAATTACAGTATGTCCTGAATAAACACAAACTAGATTCAGACCCTGCCTGTTACCTGGCCTCCTTTTGAGTTGGTACGCCAGTGGAATAACTTTAGCGTTATCGCTCCATACACACATATTCCCTGATATATAAATCATAAAAGAGCCAACACTGATTTCATCACATTATTTTCAGACAGTCAAATTAACAAGTAAGGTGCTGAGAAAATATGTAGAATTGTTGTTCTGAAAAATATTACTTTGACCAAACTTGCCAAAACTTTTAACTGCATGGTGCCTTTAGGTGTAACACACCAGCTTTGCAGGCACACAGCGACAGAAGCTGGTTATATTACACTGAAGGACCTATCACATCTAAATTTTTTACATCCAGCTGCAAGTGTTGTTCAAAGCTCTCTAGTGACATACCCCTACTGTATGTTTAGAAACAAGATAGATTTTTACTCATCTAAAACACACGGCATATCTTCTTTGATCTCTAAATGAACTGTCATTATCTTACAGCCTTCCATGAATTCCCCATGTCACGAATGGGTGTCCTGTAAGCTTATCACCCAGAGACATCTGTCGCCATGTCCTCACAAACGAAGGACAGCCTTTTATCTCTGATACACAATTTCCTAACTGCGCTGTCCCCTGAATGGAATGGATTACTTGGCAGATTTGTTAGGCATGCTGGATAATACTAGATAAGGGACTTGCACACTAAGGTCAAGCAAAGTGTTTTATTGTCCACTGTATCTTCTCACATAAAGGTCACAATGATTTTCATTGACAATAAGTCAAAAGATATAATGCAATCAAATGGACCATTTATTTCGGCACCTGATATGCTGCTCAACAGCTTTTTACCTCCGCGACAAATTTAGATTTTGTTTTGGGTATGTCTGTCAAGGAGTGAGGAACTGAACTTAATCTGACTGTTTTTTGATGTTCAAAATGCCCTCTCATGTCAAATATATAGGTTTGAAAGTTCCTGGCTATATACCTCGTACATGTAGCTGTGAAATGTGTTGACAAGTCTTGCCAATGAGATTTCTTTGTCCCAGATGAAAATTGAATAAAACGTCAATTGATTTGCAGTTGTAGACAAGGGCGCTTGACTGTTGCTATGCATTTCAAGTACACCAGCATAGCCTCCCCCTGGCACTTTTCCAAGGCCCTCTTTGCTGGCTGCAGCGGCAAAATCAATAGTATGTGACTCTGAATATTAAACAGTGTCTGCGCCATTCACTGCAATACAGAAGAGGGCATTTGCACGGCTAATCCTTCAAAGTAAAATCAGATGCCACAGTTTGCTTTAATTTGTGATAAGACCCCTTGCCATCATGGTAAAGTTAGTCAGTCTTTTTAAGGTAACTGTTTCTGTCTAAATCAAAGTAGCCTGATAGATATTGAGGGGCCTACGATGCCAGTGTTGGGGAATCCTTGATCAAGAACAGCAAGGAAATTCATTTATCTTGTGTATGACTTTATTAGTTCCACTGACGTGCAGCTTACTAAGGCCTAGGAAATCACAGTTGGTAGGTATATATAGGGATTTTCTTTTTTTTTAAATAGAATTACAATTTGAAAATGACATGCAGAACTGATATTTTCAATATCATATAGTAAGTATCTGGAATATACATGTGTACAAATAAAGTATATGAACAAACTGAACAAAAAAGTATAGCGTTTACTAGATATTCTTTCATTGAACTGTTCAAAGCTGATTACAGGGAGTCTAACTCAGATGCAAGATTCAATATCCCATCCGAGCGATCGCCACACCACCACCAATCACCCCATAAGCTGCTAGGTCTTGAATGTGTATTGACAAATCGCACATAATACATCAGAGCAAAAAGCCTTTCTGTGTTTGCACACTCTGAACATTATCTCAAATCAAAGTTGTCAGCTTGTAACTTGGATGTATGTCCCAGGTCAAGTTTAATAACGCCATGAAAAGCCAAGTGTCAAGAAAATCAGCACACTGTTGCGGAAATGCCATCCCCACTCTCCTCATGCCTTTATCATATTGACCATATATTGTGTGCAAAGTCGTTAGACTGATGGGGTAACTGTAATGGGTCAGGGCAGGTCATGCAGTATGTCTCATAAACTGGATCAGAGGAATGAATCAGCAGTATGAAATTCATAACAGCCAGTTGAAGGTAAAGGTAGTCCCATAGCCTTTTTGAGGCTGAATGGGCAGTGGGTTGTTATCCAGTGTGACATGGTATTGGAAAGTGAAGCCTATCTAGATCTCTCTCCTTTCACCGCCTTTAACCTCCTCAATCAAAGTCACTCACCCATTTTTACATCTGGGTGGAGTGAGGAAAGGCATGTAAAGTGCCTTTTCCAAGGACTCATCTTCTTGACCTTCAATCTAACGTCCAATAGACTAGTTACTAGAACTTGTGTTTGTTGGGAACGGAAGAAGAGGAAGAAATGGAGCAAAAACAAATCGCTGAACCAAGAAAACGTTTCCCTTCTGTGAAGGTGAAATAAACTCAAGACATTTCATTGGTCCATCATTCACCATGTGCATCCAAAGTCTTTGTAAGTTCATCCATATAAAACGTCACATCGTATGATCACTTGAAATGCTCCAGAAACAGGAGTGATCGTTAGGAGATGATTTAAGGCATTTAGTAAACAAAGTGATTTGACTTTCAGAAATGACATTCAGAATGCTCAGTACGAGGTGACATCACCTTTCAAGGGTCGACTCAGGCTTCAGAAAATTTTGAAACAAGATACAAAATCAATGTTAATGGCATGGAAGGACTTGCACTTGAAAAGGTTACAAGCGTGCACACTGAATGCCACTGAGTGTTAGTATGACTGCATTCATTCTTTATATCATTTTTATAAGCAAAAGTTATAAGTATAAGGAACAAGTACAAAAATGCTGTAGATTTGACATGAGCAACAGAGGCATGCTGGACCCATACACTGTACAATATCTGTTGTTTAAACCTATTCTTTATTTCTTAAACAAACAACAGCTTAAAAAGTGTGCATCCGATGGCCAGTGAGTAAATATTATGATTGTATGATATATAATGTACAGTAAGGCCCAAGTAGGGGATTTAACTTGCTTTATTCTCTTAAATGACACCAGCTTGAAAATGCCTCCAATCTTATTCATTTAAAATTTTGTAAGGTAGAAATTCTAAAAAATTACAATCGTCAGTTAAAGTAATTATGACAAATGTTTCACAATGGGCCTAAGACAGGTTTCGGTTTGGCCACCCATTTTAAGACAGGAGAAATCTTTTGCCAAAAAATTAACAAGTACGACAGAGTAAACACAGTGAGACCAGAGAACATGTAGAATTCTGATGATGTTACACGGTACCCAGGTGGCCAATTATTTCCTACAGAGTCATGAGCGGGATCACAGGTGCTAAACCAAGCTTTGGGCCGTGCCACAATGATCAGACGCAGCTGATTCTGGTGGGATTGCACAAAAGGCTTCAAAGGCGCCGCGGATATGCGACACCACCACAAGTGAGCTCTGCAAAGTTTAGCGCCCGCGTTGTAAACCGCTGGATTGTACGTCTGAGCCATTCTTGGCAGTAGGGTCTATCAACGTTTCTATTTTCGAAATGTTGCTTTTAATATAATTATGCTAAAGGTGAAAGTCCCTAACTAGTATCCAAAAGTAGTGAGGAAAGAAAAGAAAACTAAGGGCTCAGGTAGGAGAACATGGATCTGACTATATTCACATTCTAAGACTGTGGCTTCAAAGCATAAAAGCTAATGGCCTTCTGCATGTCTCCCGTTGATCTTCATGTGTGTATCAAGTTAGATGCAAACAGGCCTAGGGTAGGGTAAAGGTACATAAAGAAAGGACATTATATAAAGGTAAAGGTCCCAGAGCCTTTTTGAGGCCATAGGGGCAGTGGGTTGCCATTCACTGTGTCTTGAATTGGGTATGGTATTGGAAGGCAGAGCCCAACCTTCTCCTTCTACTGCCTTTAATACTCCAACCAAAGGCAGATACCCATTTACACCTGAATGGAGTGATGAAAGCCATGTTAAGGCAAAGCCAATTTAATTTCTTGGTTAACGGATTTTTCAACTCTAGCACGAGGACATCATTTAAACAGAAGGCTGGGGTGAAAACTTGCACCTGACCCTGTTCAAACTGTGTGCACCAAAGTACAGACTGTTCTCTGCGATTCTGTTTTCATGTTGACATTCCAATCTAGCATTTTTTTTTTAAATCCTTTAACCAAGAAATTAAACTGCTGTGGCCAAAGTGCCTTTTCCCAAGGATACAGCCTCTAGCCAGGCATGCCAGAACCCCTGGCCTCTCGATCTTGTGTTCTCTAGCTTAACCATTCAGCTATATGACACCACAACTGCACATAGGGAAGCAGGTTTAAAACTAAATCCTTTTACACTACCTTCTTTTTAGATGAAGGTTAGACATCCTGGTAATACAATACGCCAAATTACGGAAACTTATATAACTGGATATGACTTTGGAAACAGTCACAGCTTTTAAAATCATACCCAGTTGCTTGTCAGAGTAACTGCTATCATTCTGAGACCATACTTAAGAGAAATGGTACGCAGTGACTGAACAACACTGTAACCCACTACTGGTTATTCTAAGCAGCTGACTCATGCAATGTTCAACACTGTATTACGTTATAAGGGTTGCACTACCTTTTGCTTTCTGAGGGCCCCTCTTATCTGGCATCCTGCCCAGGCAATGAAACAATATTGGCAACACCTAAATTGATGGGTCAAAGTAAAATACAGTATATTGACAAACACAGACTGCTAGAATCAAGCATGAGCTCTGAGGGCACAGGTAATTTGGAGATGTTGTGAAAGCGAAATTGTTATGTGCTCTTAATCAAAATAAATTATCTCAGCAACAAGCGCAAAAGGTTAAAATTTGAAAAAAGCTAGAGCCATAGAATGCAGAAGATAAGTGTCCATTACGACAAACGTTATGAAATGGACAATTTATACAATGTACAAAACTATTATCAAACATTATCATTACAGCTTCTAATATGTTGTCAATTTTTCCGACTGTCTCACTTATACTTCTTACATCTTGTTCAAGAAAGAAAAATGTATCCTGCACCCCAGTATACATTGAATGCACATGCAGCAATTTTTAGGCCCATACAAATCACCCAGGAAGACAATAGATGGAAGGTATCGACTTTGTGGCTCCCCTGCTGCAGGAGGGGGTTAGAGTTCGAAACATCTGACCCCTCTCCGGTAACCTGTGTAACTTCATAACGCCTGGCATTACTTGTAAGCCCGTTGATTGATTACCAGATGATGGTGACTGAAGATGGTGGGCTGGAAAGATGGATGGAGCTTCAACACTTCTAGGAGTGACCCAGGCGTCTTGATAAGATGCATTAGGGGTAGCGCCCATCTCCATTTCTATAGCCCTTGCGCCACACATTTGTGCAGGTCACTACAGCTGGGGCTAGTCTGTTGGTAGTGATGTGTGTTTAACTGGAATACTCTTTCCCAAATGCTGAGTGCTAAGCAGAGAAAGCAGTTAAATAATGTACCCTTTTTTTAAACTCACGACCTACTGTGTGCAAGGTGAACACTGGGCCAACACATCTAGGAGCAGAATATCATTTGCTACCTATACCTGTACGGAGGTTTAAAAATGTGCTTTCATGTGTTTGCTTCTGTGTCTGTAATGATCTAAATACAGTAGAGTGACAGGAACTGAAAGGGAATTCAAGTTGGCATAACCAGCCTAACCATAACAGATCTAAAGGAGCGGACTTGTCATTCAGCCAACCAGATGACCAGACTGGCGGAAGACCGCCAGCAGAGGAGAGCCTTCAGTGAAAGCTATGCTGCCCCGACGGCTGACTAAGCTATGGGAGAGATGATGATGATGATGATAACCAGCCTAAAGGCATGGATCAAACTTAAGGTAAAAAAGACCATATGAGCAATTTACAGAGGGATTTAGTAGAAAGTGGAAAATTATAAATCAGCAAAATAAATATATCTCCTCACCATCATTTTATCCACCCTTAAGTCACGCAAGCGCTTAGAATTGCAATCATGTTCGCCTTATCGTCGTTCTCAGCTGTTACACTCAAAAAAGATTACCATTATTGCTGAACATTAATGTCTTCAAGTCTAGGCATGACAGCACATAATCCCATTTGCTAGTGGAAGATATTGATTCTCAATACCTTGATAAATGAAAAAAGTTTTCAATATTTCTTAATATATCATCTTTTGATATATCTATCACAATCTTTATCATGATGGCAAAAATTGATGATAACCACAATTGCATGTGTTATTGTAACAAAAGAAAGTAGTTCCTTTGTATTGTTTGACACAGATTTGTTTCTACGATACAAGAAGAGACTAGAAATTCTAAACATAGCGCACGAACTCATGAATCTAAGTCCAAGTGGTGGGTGCAAATGCCCAGCGGGGATTTTGCAACCCACAACCTGAATACTTAATATTGTACTATATCCGTAACCTTTATTACAGTGTACATTGCCATGTGAGGTCTACATTCCATACAACTACATAACAGCCACTTAACGAAGTGCTGATTACATTTTCATGTTGTGTAGATCATCATGGGAAAAGAAACTAACAAATTAATCACAATGAGTGGTCTTCAACGTGAGGGAGAGACTTCAACATCAATTAAGTTTTTTTTTTTAAAATACCATTAAACTAATCAAACTGGAAGATCAACATGAAAACAGAGCCTGAGGGCAAAATCTATATCTTGGTGCACCCAGTTTTGTTGAAAGAATTGTAAAAACTGTTTTTTTTTAAACTCCCATTTTTCTCTCATCATCTTGTCCTGCTTGTTTTTGCCTTTTAAAGGACAAAAAAAAAAGAAAATAAACTACTGTGCAGTCTGTGGCCAAATACTGTAAAATTTGCCATGATGTCATAACTATTATATTATTATCATGACATTGTAATATGAGTGAGAACTGCAAATGTCTTTCTCTCAACAGCACATTTTGACAAACATGATATCATCAAGCTGTCTTTTTTTATTTTTGGCTTGAAATTTAAACAAGCAAGGAAAAAAACTACATGTAAAGTATGGCCACAGACACTGTGAAACATGTCAAGACGTCGCTGCAGCCAGATCTAAGTGGGTGCCACAGTTTTCTTAACAATCACATCGTGATGAACGTGATAGCCAAAGAGGTACAAACTCCGATGACGCACATTTTCAGGGATGACGTATCTCTGCCCTTTCCTCGCGAGGCACGATGACGTCATGATCAGCCTCACGGGACCACGAGGTGTGATGAACTGACGGTCACACAGTCTATTTTCAACCAGAGGTGTCAAGAAAAGGACACAGCTATGCAATAGCTGTTTATCAGGATAGCAGAGATTTCAAAGACTTATTTAACAGTTTGTGATGCATATACAACACCATTTCAGTGTCATTCAGGCTTCAGAAAAATATCAATTTTCTTGGTTTACTTCATCCCAATTTGTTGTAAAATGTCAAAATATGATCATAACTTTAAAAACTGAAATTGCAGGGCTGGCTAATAACACCAAAGTACAAACAACTTATACAACAATTATATACAATGTATGTTGCAGATAGTAAAAAGACCACAACAATGTAAAACCATAAGTTGAGCAACACCTATTTGAAAGCTTGTTTAATTTCAGCTGTAGCTGTGTTTGATTAGAAGCATCTTAGACAAACAAACAAACAGACAGACACACAGACATGGAATGAAATGAAAGACATGCAAAAAACAATACGTCCATTTTTCATGGAGTTGATCAGTGTTAAATCAATAAGCAACTCACCGCACAGAGCAATGATGTGTCCGCTGTCTTCATGGACAAATTTTCTGGTCACTGCCTCTTCCATTATCTGCTTCACCTGAAATACATATGGGAGAAATTTAGAGAAAGAGTCAACAACCAGTTTGCTCTGTATTGTCACTTTGAACCTCTTTTTATTCATTAGAAGCTCAAATCAGCATACAGGCTGCTTTCATTGAAGTCATATTGAAAGAGGTACATGTAGGGTCTAACAAAATATAACAAAGATACACAGAGTACATGATTAAAGTTGTAATAAATCTACCTTGTATTGCATTACATTGTATTGTAACTGTTATATTGTGCTGCAATGTGTTGCTAAGCATACAAAGTGTACAAATTGTTCATAGCATGGTCCGTCATGAAAGTACTGATATACAAAAGATAATTCCATGATATTCAGAATCTATCCGATGATAAGTCTTTAAAATCAGGACCTGATAATTAAGCTAAGGTTTGGAAGTCATCAAGATTGAATAATTAGCACACACGATAATGTGTTCTTTTAAACAAAAATACACTTTCAGTATTCTAGACATGTACACACTATACTTGTGTAGGGAAGCGGGTGACACTCTTACGATTTGGAAATGCATCTCGGCTTATATAATGCATCGGATGGCGTTTCAGCACCTCTGTTGGAAGGATTTTCAGTCCCAAGGATGGCATAAGGTGAGAACCAAATCCCATCCCTATGCCATTAAAGGCTTCTATGAGATGAAAGTACTTCATTTTGCCACATGATAAAAGTCCTTTCACTGAGTACTGTTAGGCCACACCAATTTAATTTATTGGTTAAGGGATTTTAAAAAAATGCTAGATTGGAAAATAAACATGAAAACAGAATCCCTGAGGAAAGTTTTTACTTTGGTGCACACAGTTTCAGGGAGTGAACAGGGTCAGGTGCAAGCCTTCTGTTTTAATGATGTCCTTGTGGTAAGACTTTAAAAAAAACATCATTATGATAGTGTTACAGTGTTACAGTGACTCCTGTAAAATAGTGTCACAGATGGCAACATCAATTGTAACAAGTTTATATTATCAAATTTGTCTATTGATTCGTAGGAGCTGAAGCAAAGACACATTTATTGTTGGAAATTATATTATATGTACCAATGAAATACAAGACTTAGTATTCCCTATTGTATGGTTGTTAAGACACCATACATTATGATTATATACAATGAATGAGTAGGTATGGGATCAATGCAGAAATGAAAAAAAAAGCCAATCAAAGATGGCTCCCAGTTTACAGACATAAATAGCAGAACAGAGAATGTACATGTATGCCAATGCTGTATTGAGTATATCAGCAATTGCAGAAACACACACAGATATACAAACACACAAACAAGCTTAAAACAATTACACACACACACAGCGAGCAGAGCACTTTGAACTGAAAATCTCAAGATTTTGTGAGGAATCTTGAGATTTTATGAGACAATCTTGAGATTTTGAGACAATCTTGAGATTTTATGAGACCATCTTGAGATCTTTGAAAAGGTCTCAAGATTTCTCTAGGATGCTTCAAAGCATCTCAAGTTTTTTTCATCGCATCTCAAGATGCTTTCAAAAAATCTCATTACACAAGGTGTTGTGAAAAAAAATCTTGAGATGCTTTGAAACCATCTTGGAAAAATCTTTAGAACTTTAAAAAGATCTCAAGATTGTCTTGTAAAATCTCAATATTGTCTCATAAAATCACAAGATTGTCTCGACAAGATGGTGAATATGGCAACCCATATTGTGAAATAAAAAGCAAAAGCTTTTAAATGGCTCATAGGTTGATAGCTCTGTGGCCATCAAGCAAAACATAGATGTGATGATCAAAACAATAAAAGGATATTATGATAGTGTTATTGAATAGGTCCAAAAGAAATTATTTGATAGCCCAGTCGATAGCTAAATGTTCCGTTTCCCATATAATATTCCATTTTGTTGCAACTCTGCAATATCTTAAGTTGATGTCTATATTGATGAGTTGCATGATTGTTGAGACATATTTTTAATGAGTTACGGATTTGCTCACTAAAAAGGACCATTTTTTTCTTTGTGAATGGGAAATCTAGATTTGAAGTAAAAAATCTAGATTTGAAGTAAAAGCAAGTAATGCAAAAGGAAACATCATACCTACTTAAGGCCACACCAATTTATCAATTTCTTGGTTAACAGATTTTTTTTTAAATTGTAGAAAAAAAAATCATGAAAATAGAAGGCTGGGGTGAAAACTTGCACCTGACCCTGTTCACTCCCTGAAACTTTTCTCTGAGATTCTGTTTTCCTGTTGATTTTCCAATCTAGCATTTTTTAAAGAATTTGGTTAACCAAGAAATCAAATTGGTGTGGCCTAATGATCATAATCAAGAAGCAGTGAGCAGACAATCAACGGAACCATTTGCACATAAGTTACAGAAGGAATGAATAGGTATGACTTGTTTACACGACACAAGTACATTTTAAACCAGGCTTATTTTCATTTAATGTGAACACTAATAAGCACAGATTTCAACATTTACGGTAACTGTTTGAGTATGATGATTCAATGTACAAAATGTATTGTGTTTGTGTCATTTTCTTTTAGATATGTTGTCGATGGCAGAACAGGTTAGTGTTTACTAAAACAAAGCCTTGAAAAATATCATGAGTAATGCAATTTTAATCATCATAAATCTTAATATTATAATAGCAAGATCCAGACAATCAACACATCAATATAAGTACGAATAATCTAAGAGTGTTTGCCACATGCCATTACGGAGCTGCTACCAAAGTACGTATTCTGCAAGTACAACAACGAAGAAGTGAGACATTCCACAAGACCTCTTGGACAGAAAATTGACAGCTGAAGATATTCTGACTGGCTCAAGAGGTAAGTTAATTTTTTTTTTCTATTTAACTACACCCGTTTATTTCCTAAGACCTTTTCTAGCAAAAAGGCAGCAAGATTTTGAGAAGAAAACCAAGGGCTGGGAAAAAAATAAAAATCTTAACTTCCTTAGTATATTGTTTGAACCAAGGTAGTGATTTCCCCATCATATTCTACATTTTTGTGTTGATTTTCAAATTCAGTATTATTTTTTTGGGGGGTGGAGGGTAAATCATAAGACGAGCAAATCAGAAAGGTGTGGTCTTGGGAAAGCTAAGTTGATTTCTTTTGTGCTGACCTCCTGAACAAAAAGGTTGTTTGTTCTTTTTTTCAGACAAAGATTAAAAGGTAGCATCACAAAAAATACTGGTAAAACTAAAAGTGACTAATAGATGGAAAATGGGAGAGTAAATATCTCTATTTAAATATTCAGGTACCCGGCTTCAGACAATCAACAATAATCTAAAACTGTTTGCTAGAGTCTACTATGGGACATCTATTGAAGCATGTTTTCTACAGACACAACTGCAATAGGGAGAAGAAAGATACATTTTCACTTGAAATAAAAAAGTGATTCTATGCCTACTTCATACTAGGGTCATTGCAAATATGTTATAAGGTAGCCTCAAAACAAGGCTTTCTACAAGCATAAAATGCAATAAATGATAAATGAATAGGGAGAATAAAGTTTTGCATAAACAGTAGAACAGCCCTTTTGGAGCTGCTCCAAATGCTCAGGTCTCTATAGTTGAGGGACTTCTTGCTTTGTTTAGGTGGAAGGACAACATGGGGAGAAAGCTGCAACACATCCTGATTTTCCTTCTCATCATCCTGAAAGAGCCCAACATGCCAGAAGCTAAATGTAGACTTTCCCAATCATCTATGTCATGTACCAAGATGGGCCTCACCCGCATCCCCCAGAACATGCCAAAATCCATCTCTATGTTGAATTTCGAATTTAATAAGATGACACATTTACGTCAGCAAGACCTCATAAGGTATAAGAATTTGGAAAGGCTATATTTGGGGAGAAATCGTATTTGCATTGTTGACCGCTTCCCAGATCTACCCTACCTTCAATGGTTGTCCCTGTTCCAAAACCAGATAACTGGGTTAGAACCAGGTACATTCTCAAGCCTGCCTCGGCTACAATATTTGTACCTGAACTACAACTGGATAACCAGCATTTTGCCTGGTACTTTCACAAACCTACTCCAGCTCAAACATTTGCATCTTGAGTCAAACCATATTACTTTGATACAGTCAGGTGCATTCTCTGACCTACTACAGCTCAAACAATTGAACCTAGCGTCAAACCAGATGACTAAGATACAGTCAGGTGCATTCTCTGGCCTTCCCCAGCTTTCATACTTGGACCTACAGGACAACCAGATGTCTGTCCTTCCTCCATCAGCTTATGGCATGTTGGCATCTATAGCTACTGTCAAACTTTCCAACAACCCTTGGTAGTGTGACTGTCACATGGTTCCCTTCAAGCAGAAAATGACTGTGTCTCATCCATTTAAACATCAAATAACCTGTGCTGAACCGGCTAACCTCCGTGAACAAAGACTTGGATATGTCAATACCAAAGATCTTATCTGTGAAAAGCCAAACAAATCAACGACACCTTTTCATAACCAAGACCCATTTTCCATAACCACAGAAATGACATCTTTATTTGGCAATGCTGACAACAATACTACTCCAACCATAAGTCTTGTAGACTCCACAATTTCCAAACTGCCCATTGATACCGAGGATTCAATCACCTCATCTGCAGTGTTAATATCCGCTTCATTTAGAAATACAAAAGGCAATTCATACCCAGTTACAGATTTGCTCACTAAAAAGGACCATATTTTTTATTTCTTTGTGAATGGGAAATCTAGATTTGAAGTAAAAAATCTAGATTTGAAGTAAAGGCAAGTAATGCAAAAGTTAGCACCCTGCCTACTTAATGATCATAATCAAAAAGCAGTGATCAGACAATCAACGGAACCATATGTATATAAGTTACAGAACGAATGAATAGGTATGACTTGTTTACACGACACAAGTACATTTTAAACCAGGCTTATTTTCATTTCATGATGTGAACACTTATAAGCACAGATTTCAACATTTACGGGAACTGTTTGAGTATGATGATTCGATGTACAAAATGTATTGTGTCATCTTCTTTTAGTATGTTGTTTATGGCCGAACACGTTAGTGTTTAAAACAAAGCCTTATGAGTAATGTAATTTTAATCATCATAAATCTGAATATTATAATAGCAAGATCCAGACAATCAACACAACAACATAAGTACAAATAATCTAAGAGTGTTTGCCACATGCCATTACGGAGTTGCAGCCAGAGTACGTATTCTGTTAAAGCACATCAGCAACAAGGAGGTGAGACGTTCCGCAAGACCTCCTGGACAGAAAGTTGACAGCTGAAGATATTCTGACTGGCTCAAGAGGTAAGTTTAGATTAACATAAAAGAAATTGTTTTCTTCAACCACACCCGTTTATTTCCTAAGACATTTTGTAGCAAAAAGGCAGCAAGATTTTGAGAAGAAAACCAAGGGCTGGGAAGAAAATCTAAATCTTAACTTTCTCAGTATACTGTTTGAACCAAGGTAGTGATTTCCTCTCCATATTCTACATCTTTGTGTTGATTTTCAAATTCAGTATTGTTTTTTTGGGGGGGTGGAGGGTAAATCATAAGACAAGCAAATCAGAAAAGTTGGCCTTGGGAAAGCTAAGTTGATTTCTTTCGTGCTGACCTCCTGAACAAAAAGGTTGTTTGTTCCTTTTTTCAGACAAAGATTTAAAGGTAGTATCACAAAAAATACTGGTAAAACTAAAAGTGACTAATAGATGGAAAATGGGAGAGTAAATATCTCTATGTAAATATTCAGGTACCCGGCTTCAGACAATCAACAATAATCTAAAACTGTTTGCTAGAGTCTACTATGGGACATCTATTGAAGCATGTTTTCTACAGACACAACTGCAATAGGGAGAAGAAAGATACATTTTCACTTGAAATAAAAAAAGTGATTCTATGCCTACTTCATACTAGGGTCATTGCAAATATGTTATAAGGTAGCCCCAAAACAAGGTTTTCTACAAGCATAAAATGCAACAAGAGTCCGTAGGACACAATTCTCCGTGAAGTATTTAAGTATGTACAAGTATTGACCCACACAAATTGCATCTCTGCTCAGTCCAAGTAGTGTTTTAGAGCAAGTAAAGAAAAAGTGTTTGTTTATCTTTTTCTTTCAATACAGGAGTGGTCAACCTGCTGAAAAGTATGTTTTTACAGCATGGCACAGATGGGATCTAGAAATTCCGGGAAAAGTCACAAAGTTAGATCTAGATGGCCCCTTTTCAATTATCAACGAACCATTCAGCCTTACAACTAAGATGTATCAGAAATCACAAATATGCAGTAAATCCTCTTTCCACAATTTATTGCAGGCCGGCCTGATCTATAGCTATCAAGCTATTTGCAATAAAAAAAGGCTAATTTATATTATCGTAACATTTCACGAAGGTCAAAGGTCACCGGATCTAACCACCCGGAAGTGACACTGGCGCGCGCACTTTTCTGAGATATATTTCTCAACAATCTTTCATCCCCTGCGTAAACTTCTTACATTGTCACAGCCTCCGTATTATAAACTACAAGTGTGGTAAGTTTGAAGGTCCAGAGATTTGCCATTTTCACACTGTGCGTAAAAATGCATCGTCCGTCCCGTGCCCATACTGTATGCGAGTTGTGACTCGGGACACGGCATACTTAATACACAGACTGGAGGTCACTATGCACATGTTCGCAGCTAAAACTCACAATTCCCGTTGCTGCATTGGTATGTAACTTGGTATATCGCTAGCTAGGTTGCGTGTGGTGATGCACGTTGTCTATTTTTCAATGTAACAGTGACTATACGATCACAGCAAGTAAGGAAGATTTATACCCCGTATCTGCCTGAAGTATTCCAGTCATGCATAACGGATTATAACATGGTCCCTATGGCAGGGCAGTGGGACATAGCATTAATCATAGGGGTGCAATTACGATATTGGATTGACGTTTAAAGTAGTTATGGTGTAACAAAGCTATTGTGCATCACCACGCCGAACCAGGCAAACGATATGCCAAGTTACACACCAGTGCGACAACGGGATCGTGAGTTATAGCTGCGAACGCGCAAACAAATGCATTCCCAATACTCCCAGAAGGAGGTCATCCTCCTTCCCGGAGTAATAAATGATAGATGAATAGGGAGAATAAAGTTTTGCATAAACAGTAGAACAGCCCTTTTGGAGCTGCTCCAAATGCTCAGGTCTCTATAGTTGAGGGACTTCTTGCTTTGTTTAGGTGGAAGGACAACATGGGGAGAAAGCTGCGACACATCCTGATTTTCCTTCTCATCATCCTGAAAGAGCCCAACATGCCAGAAGCTAAATGTAGACTTTCCCAATCATCTATGTCATGTACCAAGATGGGCCTCACCCGCATCCCCCAGAACATGCCAAAATCCATCTCTGTGCTGAATTTCGGATTTAATAAGATGACACATTTACGTCAGCAAGACCTCATAAGGTATAAGAATTTGGAAAGGCTATATTTGGGGAGAAATCGTATTTGCATTGTTGACCGCTTCCCAGATCTACCCTACCTTCAATGGTTGTCCCTGTTCCAAAACCAGATAACTGGGTTAGAACCAGGTACATTCTCAAGCCTGCCTCGGCTACAATATTTGTACCTGAACTACAACTGGATAACCAGCATTTTGCCTGGTACTTTCACAAACCTACTTCAGCTCAAACATTTACACCTTGAGTCAAACTATATTACTATGATACAGTCAGGTGCATTCTCTGACCTACTACAGCTCAAACAATTGAACCTAGCGTCAAACCAGATGACTAAGATACAGTCAGGTGCATTCTCTGGCCTTCCCCAGCTTTCATACTTGGACCTACAGGACAACCAGATGTCTGTCCTTCCTCCATCAGCTTATGGCATGTTGGCATCTATAGCTACTGTCAAACTTTCCAACAACCCCTGGCAGTGTGACTGTCACATGGTTCCCTTCAAGCAGAAAATGACTGTGTCTCATCCATTTAAACATCAAATAACCTGTGCTGAACCGGCTAACCTCCGTGAACAAAGACTTGGATATGTCAATACCAAAGATCTTATCTGTGAAAAGCAAAACATATCAACACTACCTTTTCGTACCCAAGATCCACTTTCCACAACCACAGCATTGACAGCGACATCTTCATTTGGCAATGCTGACCACAATGTTATTCCAACCACAGGTCCTGTAGACTCCACCATTTCCATGATGCCCAGTAAAGCTCCAATTACCTCATCTGCAGTGCCAATATCCCCTACATTTAGAAACACAAAAGGCAATTCATACCCAACAAGTCCTGTTAGCACCATATTTTCAACAATGCCTGTTGATACATCCACCTCATCAACAGTGTCAACATCATCTTTATTCGGCAATTTGTCCAGTCCAGTAGCCTCTGCAGCTGGCAGAAATTTTCCCGATATCCAAGTCCCATCCACATCATCTGCTGTATCAACTTCTTCTTTATTTGGCCATTTGAACACAGAAAACAATTCAGACTCAACAGCAAGTCCTCCAGCTCCAACATTTTCCACACTGCCCATTGTTATCCAAACCCAAATGACCACATTTGAAGAGTCGTCATCTTCTTCACTTGGCAACACAAATGTCAATTCAGGCCCAACAGCAAGTCCTGTAGCCTCTGCAGCTGCCACAAACTCTGTTAAAATCAAAGCACCATTCACATCATCTGCAGTGTCTACGTTTTCTTCATCTAGCAACACAGAAAGCAATCCTGACCAAACAACAGGTCCTATAGGCACCACAATCTCCACACTGCCCGTCGATGTCCAAGCCTTATTGACTTCATCCGCAACACGTAATTCATTTGGCAATACAGCAAGAAATGCTGACCAAACAACAGGTCCTGTAGGCATATTTTTCACACTGCCCAATGATACCCAAGCCTCATTTCCGTCATCTGCGAAGTCAAGATCAGATTCATTTGGCAACACAAAAAGCAATCCAAGCTCAACAACAAGTCCTGTGGGATCTACAGTTGCCACAAATTCTGCTGAACTCCAAATCCAAATCATATCATCTGCCGTATCATCATCTTTTTCACTTGGCAATGCGGAAAGCAATCCAAGCACAACGACACATCCTGTAGGCCCTATAGTTGCCCCACAATCTGTTGATGATATCACTTCAACCACTTCTTATAGAGTGTCATCATCTTCACTTGCCAGTGCAGAAAGCAAATTGTACAAAACAGCAGATCCTGTAGACACCACTTTTTCCACCCTGCCCATGGGTACCCAAGCTTCAATTGCTTCATCTGCAGTGTCAACATCTTCTTTTGACAATAAAAAAAACAAAACTGGCCGAACAGCACATACAGTAGGCTCCCAAGCTCATACACTGTCCACTGATATCCAAGCTTTATCTTCAGTGTCAACAACATCTTCATCTGGCAACACAAAAAGCACTCCAGTCCCAACAACAAGTCCTATATACGTAAGCACCACAATTTTCACACAGCCTAGTGATAACCAAGCCTCCTACACCTCATCTGAAGAAGCAACAGAGGCTTCTTCAGTTGCCAAACGGAACATAGAGAGCAACTCAGGCCGAAAAACAAGTCCTGTTGGCATCACAATTTCCACACAGCCTATTGATAACCAAGCCTCATTCTCCTCATCTAAAGAGTCAACATCTTCTGGAAATACAGATCCTGACTCAACAGTAAGTCCTGTAGGTGCCACATTTTCCGCAATGTCCATGGACACCCAATCCCCATTCACTTCATCTGCAGTGTCCACATCTTCTTCAGTTGCCAATTGGAATATAGAAAGGAATTCAGGCCCAACAACAAGACCTTTTGGCTTTGCATTTATCAACGTGCTCATTGATGCCTCATTCACTTCATCTGCAATTGCAACCTCTGACTCATTTGAAAACAAAGAAAGCAAGCTTGATGACCCAACAGCAAGACCTTTGGGCACCACACTGATGCCCACTGATGCCCAAGATCCAATCGATTCCTCTGCAGTGTCATCCTCTTCTTTATCTGGCAACACAGAAAGCAATCCAGGCCCAACGACACATCCTCCAGGCTCCACAGCAAATGCACTGCTAAGAAATACAGAACCAATTGAAAGTCCTTCAGGCACACTGTTCATTGATGTCCAACCTTCGTCTGCAGAGTTAACATCTAATTCATTTGGCAACACAGAAAGCAAACAAGAACCAACAACAACAACTTTAGGCTTCACAGCAAATACACTGCCAAGTGATACAGACCCAACAAGTCCTCCTGGCACCACATTTTCCACACCAACCATTGATGTCCAAACCTCAACTACGCAGTCAACATCTAACTCATTTAGAAACACAGAAAGCAAACAAGAACCAACCACAACACCTTTAGGCTTCACAGCAAACACACTGCCAAGTACTACAGACCCAACAAGTCCTCCTGGCACCACATTTTCCACACCAACCATTGATATCCAAACCTCAACTACACAGTCAACATCTAACTCATTTGGCAACACAGAAAGCAAACAAGAACCAACAACAACTCCTCTCGGCTTCACAGCAAACACACTGCCAAGTACTACAGACCCAACAAGTCCTCCTGGCACCACATTTTCCACACCAACCATTGATATCCAAACCTCAAGTGCACAGTCAACATCTAACTTATTTGGAAACACAGCAAGTCTTGCTGACCCCACATTTGTTCAACTGCCTGCTGTTACCCAATGGAGAGTGGTCAAAACTGTTACAACTGTTACCACCGACACTTTAATAAACCCACCAGAAAGTGACAGGTCTCAAGAATCTACCCACAGTTTGCGACTATCTGCTGTAATTGGCATTGTCTTATCAGCAGCTGGGGCCCTCGTCTTTGTTGCCACAATTCTCACCATCTGGTACAAGAGGAAGACTAAATCCAATAGGGATCCTCCCCACATTACAGGGCAAGGCGTCTCGCAGCCTCATTACTATGTAGATGTAGATGACTATGCAGATGTAGACACAGCACCAAACCCTCCCACACTCAGAGGTACAGATACTGAGCAGTCCCTTGCTCCACTGCACAGAAGAACAAATCCGGCTCCCAAAAATGACCCTCCCCAACTTCCACATCTCAGTGGTAAATCAAATGCTGATGGTGCCCAACATATGAGGTCAGAAGATGTCCTGGATGAGATGACAGCAAATTCAGGTCCAAAACCTACTGCAAAGATTGTTCCTCCCTCAAACAGAAGAACATCCCCCAAAGATGACCCTCCTCCACTTCCACATGATATGCTGGCAAATTCAGGCCAAAAGCAACACCCAAAGAAATTCTTTCCTCCCCCAAACAGAAAAGCACCTCCCAACGATAACCCTCCTCCACTGCCACATCATATGACAGCAAATTCAGGCCAAAAGCAACACCCAAAGATGTTCTTTCCTCCCCAAAACAGAAAATCACCTCCCAAAGATGACCCTCCTCCGCTGCCACACCATATGACAGCAAATTCAGGCCAAAAGCAACACACTGAGAATTTCTTTCCTCCCCCAAACAGAAAAGCACCTCCCAAAGAGGACCCTCCCCCTCTCCCCCCTTGCATGCCAACAAATGCAGGTCCAACTCAAACTACTGAAAAGAACTTCCTTCCTTCCCCCAAAACAAAAACACTTCCCAAAGATGACTCTACCCCTCTGCCCCCACAGAACGAAGGCCCAAGACAAATTACTGATAAAAATCTCATTACACCACGCAAAAGAAAAGCACGCCTTAAAGACAAGCCGTACTCCTTTCCCCCTCCTCATGATGATAATGGTAGTGATTTTGTCTATGTGAAGCCAAATGATGCTCTACATAAGCCAGCAAATGTCCAGAATAAGATGCCAGCAAATGAAAACCCAACACAAACTACAGTAAAGAAGTCCGTAGCACCACGCAGAAGGAAAGCACGTCATAAAGACAAGCCAATCTCCCTTCCCGCTCCCCTTCTTGATGATGATGATGATGATGATGATTGTGTGTATGTGAAGCCCAATGATGCCATACATAAGAAGCCAGTCAGGTTTGAGATGGTACCAAACAGCCATCCAACAAAGACAACAAAGTTACCCACTGATGCCGATGGCTACATACTTGTTACACTGAAAGACCAGCCTTAAACATTGAACAGTCATTTCAAAGGTTTGCAATCATGGGTTTACTTGAAATTTTTATGAAGATTCAGAAAACTGATTGACTTTTTTGCCAGGTAACAGTTAATATCATGGTTACAGTGATTCACTGTATGATCGTTAGAGGAACCTTTCAGCAAAACATTTCTTTAGCAAATGTAACGTTGGGTAACATTAATTCGCGGGGTACTTAAATTCGGGATTTTTCGAAAACGGGGTGTTTAGGGATATGTGCTAGATGCAACATCAGTAATACCGCTAGAAATGCAAACTTGACAGACTAACGCATTCAGAACACTGTCTGAAAAGCTTCGATAACCATGCATTAGAAGTTGGCTACGTCAAAAACTCTCCGTCCCTTATTGTCACAGTCTGAGGGCTTCGTGGGAGAATTATATGTACATAGTTGTTCGCTGGTTTATAAGACAAATGTCACATCCGCTTCCTGCTCAACACAATTATTTACAATACAACTTATTAGAATCTCTTTTGCTAACCTACAACTGGACTCTAAGTGTGATTAATCATCAAAACGCCTCTTTGTTGCTACAACCAATGGCTACGGCACTACGGTGAATTTTCCCGCCGCCATATTCGTTACCCAGAATCCTGCTATTCGGCAGACGACAAACGTTTGCGAGGAACACTTTTTTGTCTAAATGTTGTGTGTGATAGTGGATTGCGGGCGATATTTTCCTCAAAGTTTGCTCTTAGCACAAGCAGAAACACATGGACATAGTAGTATTACCATTTCTACGGCATCCAGCTAACGCCCTGATAAATAATGTACAAATTTCCATGACGGTGGGGGTGAACTTTGAGTGACGTTCTACCGACTCGACACACGGGTTGTTCCCGAGGGCCTGATGCGTGCGGTACGGCCGTTTTTTCGTGTATTTTTTTTACTTGGACACGTCTATATCCATAGCACTCTCCTCAAGCCAAGGATGGAACGAATAGCTGCTGTATAAAATGTGATTAGCGGTAAGATATTCAAGACGAATCTTCTCTCCCGAATTAATGTTCACCCCTGTCCGACAGCACCGTCATTGTGCGTGCGGCGGACGGTAGTTTCAAGTTGAAATATTATGGTGTCAGCACGACTAGAGACAAAATCTACCATATATATGATTAGTGCAAAGATAGTACATGATACTGACAGAAAAATAGAAAAAAAGGATGGTTTATTGTTCTGCTACATGTAGATTGATTTCAGTCAACCATTATCGGAAAAATCCCGAATTTATGTTACCCAACGTTACCACAGAAGAAATTGTCATAAATTGAGATCTGTCCTGAATGTGGCATGTCAATGATAGTTCGTGTTGTTATTTTTCCTGCAATGTTGAATGTCTTTTTTCAGTAAGTGCTAGAGAACAGCTATATGTAAGTGGCAATACCATGTCAAAAATGTATAAATAAATGATCTTTGCACTTGATACATGAATGACAACTAGAAATATGCTGATTGTAACAATAAGTAGCAGAAATCTAGTTGAGATGTATAATTAGTCCAACCAACTTAAGTTTTATCTTATTTTAAAGTCAAGACAATGTGCAATGTTGTGATTGCAAAAGAACGGGCCGCTGGTTGGGTAAGACCATTGGTTAGCTGCAGAGGGTCTTAACCATGTAAAATTGGATGGGACTGTTTAAATTTGGCTTGTGACTGAGATGTGTGCAAGGTCACAGGTCAAAATGTATCTGAGCATCTGCAAAGTTGAAGAACTGCCATCCTCTTATTGTTAGAATTGAACAAAATGTAACGTTACACTTATATCTATTATCCTCTTACCGCATGTGAATATTAACTTTAACTGGGACATGACATAGTTTTAAACAAAAACAAGATGTTAATATTGTCTGTAAGTGTTAAGGCTGATGTTTTAGGCCGATTTTTGAGGTTTCAGTTTTTAGAAAAATAATGGTAGATTTGAAGATCATAGTTGGAAATGGAAACAGAGCCTATATGGGAAAAGTCTGTACCACGTTTAGATGCAACTTTCCTCAAGGCCGGTTGTTTAATGATCATGTTCTCTTGCTAAAATGATACAAAAAGATTTTACTGTAACAATTTTATGATGTTTCAGAGACAAAGTTGTGCAACTACTCATTGAGTGTTAATAAAACATGGAAAAAATAGACTTGTGACAATATTTCTGATTTTTATTTCAATCTTTTCAACCTTTATTCATTTAGATCAACATGGTAGAAATACACATATCGTTTGAATGCTATTTTTCTTTAGCATCACCACATTTGTTGCTCCACAAATTATCAAATAGACGACTCAAGTTCCATGTGGATTTGAGTTGGTCATGTAAAGTGCCTTTCTAAAGGACACAACGTCTAGCCAAGAACACCAAGAACCGAACCCGTGACCTCTGGATCTCGTGTTTGCTAGCCTAGCCACTCAACGCCACAAATTTGAATACCGTTCTGCAATTTTTCACCGGAGGCCACATCAGAATGACCTTCAGTATGTATCAAATATTGATATACAGGAACCTTTCAGCCTCTTTATATCATTCTGCACTACAAGTGCCTCCCACCCACCCAGATGACCAAAAATGAACTGGGAAGCTACAAGTAATAAGATGCATTAAGGAGACTGCTGCCTTGATGACCACTCTTAGGTATTCCCTTCTACCTGATGTGTGCAAGAGCCTAGTGCATAGAGTGCTCTTTGCATTTGGAGGGTCACAAAGTGTTGGGTTGTTTCAGTTTGTCAAATCTAGTCGGTGAATATGATTTATAACCACCATTAACATTAATTTGCCACTTAAGAAAACAGTGGGTTTGAGAGATCTCTTGAAGTACCCCCCATGTATGCACAGTTTAGATGTACTGGTGGAGTGCATTATACTGTTGGACTTTGGGTTGGAGATCTGTTTTTATTAATGAACCTTTTCAGGGTGGCGGAATTATGTACCCTGGTGGAATTATGTTATTTGAATGTTCATATAAAGTAGTCTCACTATTCTATGTCACATCATGACTGTTACAATATATCTAAGTTTTCATTACTTTCAATTTTCACTGACTCTCTAAGATAGTGTGTTCTCTGGGCATGGCATAATCATCTGTGAAGGTGACACTATTATTACGCATCTTGCCTGGTACACCTTGCCAACTGAAAAAAAAATTGATTCTTTCTGACTGAGTGTGCAATTTGCTTTGCCAAGTTAGTTGCGTTTTGTTCTAGAGACTCCGAGGGAGTCAGAGCAGTAGAGCCAAACCTACATAATTAACAGTGAGCAGATTATTATTGGAACAAGCAGAGTACTTTGGACTAATGGTTCTGACCGTTTACAGCTTAAAGGTACATATCCAATATTTTTTTGACACTTCCCTGTTACACAACAGATCATAATGACCCCCAGCGGGGATCTTCACCCTTCGTCGAAAATGAAAAAAATCTTGAGATTTATTCTGAAAATCTCAAGATTTTGTGATGAATCTTGAGATTTTATGAGACAATCTTGAGATTTAATGAGACAATCTTGAGATTTTATGAGACAATCTTGAGATCTTTGATTATGCTTTTAGAAGCTCTTACAAGAGTTAAAGATTTAGGAATGTATGAATAAGTCAATTTTTACTTTCTTTAGCAGCTTGAGGTATCATACTATTATCTATCACAGTCTTCACTGCCACCATAGCCTGCCTCTCTCTTCTGTCCATTGCCTGCTTCTTCATACACTATATGTATAGAGTATATTACTGGTTATATTATAAAGTTTGGTACCTTAATGTGATATATATTGTAAGCAGACTTTAAAATTGAGCCAAAGCAGTCAACAAATTAAAGATAAATGATAATTAGTCACTATTGACTTTTTAAAAAATGAAGGACTTTTATAGGTCAAGGGAACAACATACTGAGTTTATTGGGCCTAGCAGTATTTGAAATAACATCATGTCATAAAGGATGATTTTGCGCGAAGGCCCATATTTCAGACTTAAAAGCCTTCGCTAGTGTGGCTATGGACACCTCCGTATATGCTCGAGATTCACTTTATAGTCTCTTCTGGGAAATGTAATGGCCACTTCAATGTTCAGAAATGCCATCGAGGAAATGAATGTCTGCCAATGCTTTCAATCACATGACCCAGGGGAGTCGACCGCACCACGCACTTTTCAGGAAACTTAAAACTAGTAATGACTCTGTAGAGCTGTATCCTACATGTATAAGCCTGCCCATAAGTGAATAGATAAATCAGTGAGAAGGTGAGTGAGTGAGTTAGTGAGTGAGTGATATGGGAGTGAGTGAATGAGTGAGTGAGTGAGTGAGTGTGAGTGAGTGAGTGAATGAATGAGTGAGAAAAAGAAAATAAAGGCTTTGACTTGACTTGACGTGTTTTGATTGAGATAGGTACTAGATTGATAAATAGATACTTTGTATTGCATTGAGTCATAGGTGCATTATAAAGCACTGCATATTCCATATCACCTAATGTACCAGCCCAACTGTGGCTTCTAACCCAAGAGAAGGCTGGGATCAAGAAAATCCGTTTAATGCAAAATGCACAATAAGTTAAAAAAACAATTTGGCGTCCTCAAACAATAAATTGTAAGCGCATCAATCAAAACCGCTGAATCTTGGATGTTTGACAGTGGCGCATGCAGTGAATGGTGTTCAAATTGTTCTATAGAAACCTGTGAGAATCTGGAGTAGAAGCCTGAGCATACAGATCAGTCTGAATACAGATCAGTCTGAAACACCCATATCAAATGAAGAAGAAGACGAACTTTATTGCACAACAATTGTAACTGGTACAATGTATGGCAGCTTACGCACATGCGAGTTGAACTATTGCTAATTGTTGACAAATATAATAACTAATCTAATCTATCTACATGTATGACTAACGGTAAAAATAGATTATATAATAAAATGTACATGCTAGAATACATACACAGCCCAGTAATGACGAAATAGCATACATGTGTATGTTAGATTCTTAAATTGATTGATATATCAATTAAGATATAGATAGAGATAAGAATCACAAAGAATCAGTTAACATACAAATTTCACCTATCTCTAGTCTCCATCTATGTTATGTCTGCGCAGACTCAAGTCAACTTTATGTCAAGTTCAAAGTCATCAGACAGTGCCATACCGGAGAAGACGCTGTTCATGTACGTCATCATACTTAATTGAATCAGAGTCCCATGGGACTTGAGCTCATTTCAGTTAATCACATGACATTGTGCCAAATAAGGCCTGCAATTATTCATAAAATGAGCTCTGCACCCTCCGGAACTGATTCCATTATGTCGTACACGAGGACGTACAGCATAAGGCGTCGTCAGGCAGACTGTTTCATGGCTCCAATTTATTTCCGACCAACCAAACACGCTCTTTTAAACTGGTTTACTTTTACTGTTGCTGAGCTGAGCCAATTAATTTTGTTGGGTCTCAGGACCAGTGCAATGGCCTAGTGGGTAGAGTACTTTCCTTGCATACACTTGATCGCGAGTTTGATCCATGGCCGAGTCATACCAAAGACTTAAGAAGAAATGGTACATACTGCTTTCTCTGCTTAGCGCTCAGCATCTTAAAAAGAATATGGAAGTTAAACACACACCACCACCAGTGGACTAGCCCCCTGCTGCAGTGATTGCACAATTTTGTGCGGCCCAAGGGTTATTGAAACAGAGATGGGCATTGCCCTAAGCACCATTCTGCGGGAAAGACTTAACTTAACTAACCTTACAGGATACTTTCCACACTTTTGCCAGAGGAAACGACAAAGACAGAGATTTGGCAGGAAAAGTTGCCCCAAAACTTTGTGAACATAGGAGCTTTCCCTACAGACTCATGTTTTCATGTTGATTTTCCAGTTCTTATTTGTATCCAAGATCTAACAAACAAAATTGACGTGGCCCCAGAACCAGAGCCTTGGTGACAATCCCTCTCAAAAAAAGGAGCAATGCATATATGTCGACAGAGCCTCCGATCGGGATCTCTACCAACAGAATTGGCATGCAATTCTGCCAGATCAGAGTCTCTACCCTGACATGTATACATGTATATAGCTTGAAGCCTTAAAGGTCCATCTCTTTTGGTAGAATTCATTTCTAACATTGCGATTGGAAAATGAATTTTCACTGTAAAATTCCAGTCGTTGACAAAGAGCTGATTAGAATTCTGTACACCGTCCCGTGTAATTTTGTTAACCCGTGTATAATTCCCTAATCATGACTGTCATTACCCTGGGGTGGAAGGATGCCAGACGCCTACGCTCTATCATAAAACCAACTAAATACCAATAATTCTTCACCAACTCCTGCTCAACAGGATGCACAGAAATCAAATGTATGATAAATGATGCAATTTGTACGCTTTTAATTCCATGCTGTTTGTTGCATGCAATTTTCTAAGTCATACACAGAATATTTAGTCACATTCCTTGTAAAATAGGCTCATGACTCACAGCAAATTGGGGATTTCTTGGAACAGCAATAAAAATGCATGCAGCATTTTTGTGAAAATCCTACCATAGATTCTTGTTGACATTCAATTCTGTCATGGACTTGCTGAAAATTCTCTGACAAAAAATTGTGAGATGCTCTCATCATCCTCGAAGCATTTGCATATCTTCCCCAAATTGATGGTCCTTCATTCAGAATCCCTCCATTTTAATTTGGTAATCAGTGATTTGACTTGTAAATTATTCTCATGGGCCTTGCAATGGCTTTACATGCATTTATCTCCAAGTGTCCCAACATATGTTCCACACCCTCATTCTTTCCAATCAACAAACGTTTTCTTAGGAATTTTTCTCACAAGCAAAGCGTGATGTATTCCAACACTTTCCTGAAATGGAATTGAATGAGCTGGCAAGCATATCATTAAATAGTTCAGTCTCTATGTAGTAAAAATGTATAGATGCAAAAACACTGACAAACAGAAAGACTCAAAACAATACCTCCCCATGAATTAGTCACCTCTTCCGTTGACCCCATGACCTGGAATGCCCGTAAATGACTAGTTCTACTATTTCCTGCCAGCCTTTGAAAAAACCTTTTTCACCCCCAAATCAACCATAACATCCTGTCAGTATCAGGTTACACCATCTTCCCCCTCACATCCTGTCACTCTACTGTTTTCAAATAACTACAGACACAACGAAAACAAAACCTTCCTAAACAGAGAGCAATGCCAGTACCAGTACTTTCCGTGGTGCTGATTTTTCTGTTGCTTGAGTTTCCATGTAAAATATTTTCTTCATGAAGATTACATCTGTACAAATACCTTTCTACATAATCCTAATCAATAAATGATGACAGACAAAAAGTTAGCCTGAAGGTGCCCTAATGTAATCATCTTTTACAATTTCTGAATTCTCCCTGGTCCTCCATTCTTGTACCTCCCCTGAGTGGCTAGTAATTGGAAGATTCCGATTCAGAACAGAGCTGCTTACATGGATAAAATGTTATTACCTTGCTTTGGTCTTTAAGACTCCAAGTCTTAAAGCATCAGACATGGCTGCGCATGTTCTTGATTGGATATCTCTCAATTTGATCACATCAGTTTGGGTCTTATCTATAAGAAGTACAAATCATATCTTCTCTATGCATAGAGGGGGGTGATTAGGGCTTGACAGAATCCTGACTTACCAGAACAATCAACCAGAATACAACCTAATATATGCTTCTTAGTCCAGCATAGATGGAATGTTGATGAGATGGAATGTTGAAGTATGGTATTAGTACCTTGACTTGACAATTTGCTGCATTGAATCTTCATTTTTGTTGTTGCTGTTGTGCAAATGTTTCTTGCTAATTAATAGGAATTCTAGCTGTCTGTGATATCAGAGAATCAGACACTAATCACACACAGTTGTGAAACTTAGGAATATAGTTATGTACATGTTGTAGTAGTCATGCTCAAGAAACTTGTTTACAGTCCTCAAACGGGCAGTGTAGACATTGCAACTGCCCCTCAGAACTTAAGATGGCTAATTCTTATTCAGCAGCATTACCTATTCCAAGAATAGCCCCTTTTCTACTGGGGTCCCCCAGGATAAGAACAGCCACATACAGGATATAACCTGCCAATGCACCAGTGGAAGATGAGAGAAACATTTTATATCCGGTCACAAATTATTCCAAGAATAGCCCCTTTTCTACTGGGGTCCCCCAGGATAAAAACAGCCACATACAGGATATAACCTGCCAATGCACCAGTGGGAGATGAGAGAAATATTTTATATCCAGTCACAAATTATTCTAAAAAGTGAGGAATAGTTCTTTAAAACCCTAACCCTCATCATCTATATCAAAATATGTTTAATGTATTACAGACACTTTGGTACTAAACTACACATACATTACATACTCTCCTCTAATGCAGCTGGACACCGAAACACACTTAATGAATGACCTTGAGGTAAAGATGGGTAGAGACAAAAGGAACCAAAGCTGTCCAAATCTTGGCAAAAATATATGATACTTTTCATAGCCAGTCACATCTTGCTTGGCGGAAAACGGGATACATGTAACCTTTGCCATTTTCAACACAGTAACTACTTAAAGCAGATTACTGCAGTGCTTTTGTAAGTCCTGTAAGCTTTCCTAAGCCCCTTGGCTTGTCTGAACTAATCTGCTCACTTGTAATGCAGAGGATGTCCACATACAAGACAGGCGCAGCCTTTCAAGGATAGATCCAACTTGGCTTGGTCCTCTGGACACAAAAATGCACTTAACAGGTTGCATATAGCCGGCAGCAAGTTCATGGGATAAGGGAACAAAAGCTGTCCATTTGTCTTGATGGAAGATGTAAGATTCTCTACATAGCCAGGCATCTATCATTCTAGGAACTGAAGAAAACCTTTGACATTTTCAACACTACTTCATGCTGAGTTTCTGTGATGTTCATGAAAGCCCCAAGGCTAGTTGGCTTGTCGAAATTGATCTGCTAGGACATGACGCATTCAGAATGAAAATGCATCTACGCAACCTGAAGACTATCACTGACACGCAGTGCTTCACCAGAACTGATACAACTAAAGTTGGACACAGGAATTTTAAAATGCATTTAATGCATTTTACTAAGCCTAAGAAATTAGATTTTACTTAGACTTACATGCTACGCCATCATGCACGGCACAAGGCAATTAAATTAGCCTAGGGAAAAATGGGGATCAATGTATCATTCTGAGAATTGAAGAAAACCTTTGATATTTTCAACACAACCAATTCAAGGGGAGTTTCTGTGATGTCCATTAAACCCCAAAGGCTTGTTGTCTTGTCCAAATTGATTTGCTTGTACTTGACGCATACAGAATGAAGGCACTTGCACCGCTTTACCAGAATTGATACAACTAAACTTGGACACCAGGATTTTGAAATGCAATTATTGATAGATCAATTGTAAATCAAAGAAATTAGTACTTATAGACTTACACGCTTCAATATCATGCAAGGCATGAGGCAATTGAATTAGTGCAGGGGAAAATGGGCATCGAAATACCCTATTGTCCTTAGGGACAATGTATTGCATTGTAGCTCCTAATACCAAGTTACATAATATTATACTGAGAACTAAAGGATACCTTTGACATTTTAAAGACAATAGCTGCTGTAAATGGATTTGAATTTGCAAGGATTCGATTTTGCAGTAGGGAGAAAATAGAGCGTTTGTGGTGGTTTTAAGTTCACGGCTGAAAGAATGGGCTAGTTGGGCAGAACACTGTAAGACATTTTTGTTGTGGTTTAAGTAATCTCATTGAAATGGTCCCCGCAAAAACCGTGAAATTAAAACCATTGCCAACATTTCAAGAATTACAGCACTTCAAACAGATTTTTGTGTTGTTCAAAATTGTGACCTGTCAGACAAAACTGTCATTAAGAGGTCCGACCAAAATGACATCATTAAATCAAATGCACAAGCAACTGACTTCTCCCTGAAATTGTTTGCAATACATTTTTTTGGTTCCTGCACAAGTGCCCTTGCATAACTATCTATACAGTACCCTGAGGCTCACGCTGTGCCCCTATAATTTGATATTTGCTTTCTTTAATGAGGTCCTAATCTTGTTTGATGCCATCCACAGAGTAAACAACATATGTCATTCTGTTTTCTTTGCTCTTTAACAACAACTTACCAGCCCTTTTTGTAAACAACATTACCTAGAAGGATAAGTACATGCAAGCATACCCAAATATCAACATAGCACTTAACACATAATAAATTTTGTAACAATGTATCTATAGCACTAGCTGAGATTGTCATCAACCTTTTTTCGTAGCTAAATTTGGAGTAGTTTTCCCTTCTCAAACTCAAAGACTCAAGGTCAAACCACAATTCTACAACAGTCACTATCTGGGGATGAGTTTATATTGCCATATTGATAAAAGAAAGCCAGTAAAAATCATTGCAAGGCTATTGAACCTGTAGTGATTATAATGGCAAATTGAGTTTGCCCACGGCCACATGTCAAGTAATGTGAAATCTAAAACAAAATACCATAAATTGCATACAAAAACATGCTTGACGCCATAGGGAACTATATTGGGTATAATCTCATTGTTTTCCAGGTTGGTTTGCCAAATATCAGGAATTCATCATCATCATATCAGGAATTGAATGACTCGAGCATAGATTCAAGTTTTTCTCTTTTCCATCTTGTCCTGATCATGACTTGCTTGACTATCATGTTAGAATATCTGAGAACCTAGAAAAGGAATTGCTTTGGCCCAAAGATGAAGCAGAAGAGGTGGTTGGAATGACAGCTAAAAAAAGTTCGCCCAGCAAGACAGACAGAGAATGGAGGACTTAACAGTCAACCAAACCACAAAGCCCAGTGATTTTATTTGCTTCTTGCTCTCTGACATTTACAATATCCCAGGCCAGCCCATCATGAGTTGCCTGGGTAAGCGTTGCGACCATAGTTTAAGCTATAAAACCACTTCACCTTTGGCTTTATGACCAGCAAAGAAAACAATTTAGTAAATGGACATCTTATGAACTGCAGCCTAGCAACAGCACAACAGAAAAAAATACTCTCTCGGCTTGGCTTTGTGAACGAAGGATGTATTCCACGTCTATAGTCAGGCTCACTGGTGGCTGACAAGTTTGATAAGGCCAAACCAATTTAATTTCTTGGTTAACAGACTTTTTAGAAATAATTCTAGTGCGAGGACATCATTAAAACAGAAGGCAGGGGTGAAAACTTGCACCTGTTCACTCCCTGAAACTGTGTGCACCAAAGTACAAACTTTCCTCTGACTCTGAGATTCTGTTTGCATGTTGATTTTGGAATTTTGCATTTTTTTAAACCAAGAAATTAAATTGGTGTGGCCTAAGAAAGTAAAATCATGTACAAACGTTTCTAACTGGACGGCGCAAAATTGCAACAATTTGCGAATTTTCCATTGCAGTCACACTACGGTAAAATATGTGACCTGTACAAAGAAAATGGCCATGCCCATGGAGAATGTCCGACTCACATTCTCAGTTTTGGCTCTAAGTCAGATACGAGATCAGAAATTGACGTTTTGCCACTGAATTAAAAACCAATTATGAACGTACAATGATACATTAAGATTCATCAAAAGTGATTTGCAGTGATTGCACCATTTTGTGCCCATTTATGCCATTTTGCTGACTGCAAAAGTTTAGAAATTTTAAAGAAATTAGCAAAAATTTAAGGCAACAAATTGGAACTGGTTTCATTTGCGAAGTTGGCGCAATTTGCCAGCGGATTTTGCCATAATCCATTATATTGAGATGAATCTGGGGCATTATCACAGAATCTGATGACATATTATTAGGAAAAAAAATCTTTATATCTTCATCCTAACACAGTCACTGCGATTATGATACTTTGTTGTTTTAACAAACAGCATAGAATGTGAATTTGTCTTCATTTATTTTGCCATAGAGGTGATTTTGTTCTTTATGCATTATGGATTAGGAAATATACACGTCAGCTGTGTCAGTGGGACCCATGCATGAAAGAATCAGAATGCAGACAAGCTACGGATTCACCCACAGATGAGACCAAGGAGAAATGCACAATGCACATTGAAGGTTCCCAGAGAGAGAGATTCGGAACCGGCCTGGGTGCCATCTTGGTTAGTTGCAATCTGCCGGGATGTTTGGCTGGTGCGTAAGTAAATGTCCAAGCGATAGTAAAGTAACCAGTATGTCACCCAGGGGAGCGTTAAGCATCAGAGATCAGAGGTTTATGTTCTTCAGGGTACAGTAAGAGATTAGAACACCATTTTTATTACTGTCCTGAAAATCAGATGTACCTAGAGCAATATGGACCATTGCACAGTAGTTTGACACTCTTTAAAATTTCTATTTTTATCATCATGATAAAAAAATGCTTCCTTTGTACAAAAACCTTTAGATTTTTAAGTTATTCTGGAGGCGTCTTTGCAAACCTTTTCTGAATAAAAGAAGTTAATAGTATAGAAATGAAGGCATTGTAAGTATTGCTATTTAAAGAAAAATCCCATTACTCCAGCCAGCCATTGAGTCTCCCAATATGAACCCTGGGGCATTTCATGTCAGAGGTCATGTATACTCCCTGATGCAGGCTATAGCAAGACTATCTTCTTCTTACCACTCAACACGGATCTGGTGTTATGCTTCTGCATGGGTGACTGAAGTCAAACCTCAAGAAAATAGAATTCTTGGAAGTTCTCTTATCTTCAGATCATAAGAAACCTTGAAAATAATAGGGTATGCATGGGTGTGTGCTTTGGTCTAGTAATTGTGCCTCTAGACAGTGTAGTTGAGGGTTGACATCCTGATCTGTTGCTTATTACGGTCTACACAATGATTCTAACCAAAGTTTATTCATGCTACAGTCAGCTTGAATTACTCATCATTATGTAGATGAATTACCAGCCAAAGTGCATATGACATAATGTTGAACATCAAGACAACTCCCATGGTACAGTAGGCCTCAGTCTGTAAGGCAATACTGAAATTGATATATGGATGACATCCATTGGGCACTGCAAAACTTATGCGAGCGTGTGAAAGAAAATAAAAGTTTGCCCCCAAAAAAGTTGCCTTCATTATGTGGTCATGAGGTTGAACAAATGACTGAACACACAGAGCATAATACACCAAACATTAATTATATTTTTCTCTTTGAATAATGGAGAAAAAAAAATGGCAAAAAAAATCATGATAACAAAACATTAATTTTTAAGGCAGTCTATGATATTAATAGTCTCCGTTTTCTGTTGTTGTCTTTTCTATTTACAGTTTACATTTGCTCATTTTGCAGCTTCTTTATATGGTTTGTACAAAAATTGATGCACATGCAGATTCATCAATATCAAGAGGGTGTGGCATGCAGAATGTACCCAGAGGGCAGGGAAGGGTGGAGAAAGCTTGTGCTGAAAGCAACCATGGTCCCCGACCCTCAAGATGAGGATGGGACTAGGTGGCATGGTGTTGAAGAAACATGGTTCTCCTACCAGAGGAAACATGGTGGTTTTCACACTGTCATCAGTCTTTCTGGGCAGAAAGCCAGGAGCTCAATCCAGTGGTTACTTTGTGGATTAGGTTCTTACTACCTCTTACTACAACAACAACATTGTATCAGCACCATGGCCAGTACTTTGAAGTACAGTTCCTTTTTTTAGAAAGTGTAAACCTGAATTGATTAGGGCTGAAATGGAATATGTACATCATATTGTGTCAATATGCATCTGGCTGTGACTTCAATGGCATATTAGGAAGGGTTGAATAAAGTAAATATTTCTCTTCTTAGGCCACAGGAAGTGTAAAGTTTATGGATGGCATCAGCACACACATTTTGTTTAGTTCCCATCCAGAGATGGTCAACATGACAAAACAAATCCATCATTATTCTATGGTCACCGTTTGAAAATCTAGGCGTCTTGCTTTTTTTGGGGGCCCCAGCATTAGATATTGAGGCTACATGTACAGAGGATACCATCCATAAAATTCACTTGCTGTGGATGAAAATCAAGACGTGAATAGATTAATTGCCCGACTCAGACATAGCAGATGCATAAACATGTATCATCTAGTTATGTGCTTTATATAAACAGCTTAGTATAATACTAGGCTTAATCCACAAGAGATGATAGATAAAGAAGCTCCTTTCCTAAAAATCCAAGAAACTGATACAGTTACTGTAAATCTTGAAACTTTTATGTTTGTTACTTTGTTTTATTTTCGGGGTTTTTGCTGCGATCTCTCCAGCGCAAATGCAAACCACCAAGATGCCAGGAATAAATGCATGTATCTTTTGTATGACAACTGTGCTACACAGAATTGAACATTTAGAACTCAAAAACCTTCTTTGTTTCTCTTCAAGTGAAAAAAGGCACTGCAAAGGTAACTCAGAATTTACAGTGTATGTATGAAACTATATTGGAGCCTTCGGAGGGAAAGAAAGGAATAACCAAAGGAAAAATGCAAATCATCAACAGCCATAAAAATTTTTTTGTATTGTAAGTTTGCAAAACTAAACAATTCACCACACATGCATAACCTAAATTTGAAACTCTGTAACCACAAATTCACATTTCTAGTGCACTGTTGATTCAACTGGTTAAACTCACATCATTAGTCTTCATTGTAAATGTCAGAAGGGTTTTAAGGTAAGCTACATGCATGTGCAGGTTTTGAAGCAATAAAATTATCCAACATATACCCTGAAGCTATTCTTGGTTGAAAACAGATTGAAGCTTTCATATTTGGAAGTTATTGCAATTTGGAAGGCAGGAAGCCTAAGGCATCCACTTTATTAATAAGAGCTAGGACAGCAAGCAATAGCATGGTGAAAATTTGACGCACCCACAGTGTGGATTGTTGGATATTACGATGGGTGACACCTTTAACAGTTTTCTCAATATCTTTTAAATTGAGTCTTTTTTCTAGTACTATATAATTTGCTTTTCATCATAACTTCTGTATTCATTCTTTTCTTTTATTCAAGAGGTGCAGAAGTGGATGGAGATAAACATTTTCCAATTGACTTGCCTATATAATCCAGGCACGTACAGTGTTTTGCTTTAGAAGCAGATGTTTACATTTCAGGTTCTGGGTCAGCCGCCGGCAATGGATATGTGTGGTGTTGTTTTCGTTTGCTATCCATGCACTATTCACCTGCAAAAACTACTGCTGCATTGGTGCCGATAAAGCAAATATTATTATTATTGTTAAGTCCAGATGCCATTTTCTGTACACATACATGTATGCTGATATTACATGTTACATGCAGCATTCATTTTGCAGCATTATGTTTGATTATCACCCTAGAAAAAAAGGATTTTGTTTCATTTGAAAACATATGATCTATCATAACATTGATGCTCTACATTGACCTTTTTATTGTGCCTTAAAGTGTCATGAAATAGTCTGAAAACAAAACACTTAAAAACATAAATTTCTATCATTAAGACAATCCACCGGGGATACAAGCGAACAATCTGGCAGAGAATCCCTCTCTAAATAATGATAAAATGTGTGCATGTAGGTTGGTCGCGAAGCCACAAGGTAATAGAAAACCGTTGGTTTATGGTAGAGGTTTGTTTGCTGTAAACAAAGTGCATTGATCATCGGCTCCATTGGGCCCAGCTCAGGATAAATTGTTACCTCTTACACAAACATGGTACTGTAAATACAGTTAAGTTTGCATGGTTTTTATTTCACGCTAAAGCCTAGGGGAAAATGGAGTGTTCGCGGTGGTTTTAATTTCACGGCAGTACTATAGTCTCATACTACTACAGTATGGGACAAAAATGCTTGCAGTTGTTTTAAGTTTGCAGTCAAACAGTCGCAAAAATAAACCACCGTAAATATTTCTGCATTTACAGTACATCAGATAAAATCCCAAGCTTACAGTTTGAGCCTCAACCTGTTTGGTAGATGAGATATTCTCTCTCTTCTCTTTACACATTGGCAAAATTTTAGTATTAGTCATTACTGTAAATCTTGAAATGTTTGCAGTGGTTTTATTTTCATGGTTTATACAGTAACCTCTCTAACGCGAAATCACGACACAGCGAATATGTTAAAAAAAAATATCTACTCTACAACAACTTGAATTATTTCCAACACAAACTTCAAACATCGAGTAAACCTCCTTTACCCACCCACCTAGAAATTAATTCCACGAAAATAAAAGAATATACAGTATCCTCTAAATCTCCGAATGCAATGAAAAGTAGGAAATGAAAAAACCAGTGGTCTTTTCATACATCACATATGTTCAATGAACAGAGGACTCTGATAAATATTCATAATTCACTATCATCGTGCTTGATAGGTTAATTATTATTTTAGATGGGAGTAGACTTGTAGCCTCCCAATCTATAAGCAATACAGTAAATGTTCAAATTTTTGACACGATTTAGTCTTCACAGTTTTCATTGTAACCTCTTCACCGCAATCTTAAAACCATCATCTTCTGCCCGCCTACCACCTTGTTTCAACTGCTTACTAAAAACCATCCCAAAACTCCATTTTCTCCATAACACTAAATTAAATCCCCGCAAACCTTAAGTCCTTTACAGTATATAGTACAGAATATCACAAATCAAAGTGTACTTTAATTAAGCCAAAATGAATATTATTTTCAGGAGAATCCTATTCAAGAACCTATCCACGGCTTTCATAATGCATGTTACAAAATAATTTTACAAGAATGTAATATAATATTCATGCCCATAAACAATCACGCTCTTATCATAGAATCACAAATACTATGATTACATCGGTACTTTACATCTGACCCCAATTAACATATCAAAGTCAAACCTGCTCAAGTGATCATGTACATGCACCAGGACAACCTGGCCATTGAACTTTTGTTTCCCATTGACACATTCAGTTTGCAGTGGCCAGTTTCAGTTGAATGGTGACTAGATGTAGGATTGAGTCTGTATAACATTAAATTTTTCTACACGCATTGCTGTGTAGCATCCCTTTATACATTACCTACAACAGGTGCGTATATCACGAAGACTATAGATTATTTTCCATATTTAGGTCAGTTGTGATGTATGCGATACCTGAAAAATTAATATCCGACAGAATGTGGGACGTTTCCACACCTGGACATTTTGGCATACAGCCGATCAGGACAATTTGGCACCAGGGCCAAGACGGTTTAGTGCCTACCTCTAACACAAACCCTAACCCTGACCTTAACCTTAATTCTAACTGAACCCAAATCTTTTAAGCATAACCATATTCCTTAATCGTCCTGATCGGCTAGCCCCGAAATGCCCTAGAAACCGAGAATTTTGAAACCGAGAAGAAATCCACAGGTATAGTTTGGACATATAGGAGAACCCACCAGGTGTGCATCAGGTAAACCTGAGCGTACCTGCACGTCAATACTGTACACCTGTTCATTACCATCAGTTTGTTTTGTTCCGCGTCGCTGAATACATGGTGTGGCAAATATGCCTTGTTGTCAGCCATAACATAACAGCAAGGGACTCACTTTCACTGCTCCCTCAACGACTATAAACTACGAGATTTAGATCTGTCAAAATGGCAGTTATAGGACGATAAATACACCGTGCTTATCGACTGCAATTTTACCTTCGATTCATCGCCTTTAATTCGAATGAAGCACCACCTGGAAACTGCCCAACATCACCCCATATTGTAGCCTCCCTGCCCCGCCCCCTCTAACCTCAACACTACACGACACACTTGAAAATATCATCCGTGATTTCTGAATACATATTGCGGGACATAATATCGACCACTTGATGTCCATACGCTACCGGAGCACCGAACGCTGCGCCACGGAAAAATATTAAGAACGTCCCGCTCACCTCCTTTTTCACGGTCCGTATCAGCTTTTCCCTGTATTCCGCGTCCGACATTTTGTCTGAAACGAGAGGGGTATACTTCAGGTGTTGAACCTTAAAAGAATATGATGAAATTAAGGGAATCAATGGCACTAAAATTGAGGATCGGACGACACCAACCTCCGCTGCCTGTCGCGGCCATCTTGCTGTCCTGTTCTGGATTTTTAAAGGTGCCCGAATTAAGATGAGCGGGCGCGTCACACCCGGTATTTCCGGTTTTCCCTCGCTGAAAGAAGCGGCGCATTCCCGCTAGACCTCGGCACGGAGCGCCTGAGACGTGCCGAGAATGTTGTCGTCAATTTTGAGGATATTTCGGGCGGGTGTTTGGAGGGGGTTTTGAACCGGTGCGGATGAGAGCCATCTGCGGCCGCTGGGCATCAATATTTCATGACTGCGTTCACGCGCCAAATGAGGGTCAGTCGGCCGGGACACATGATAACAGGTGGTTGCGGTCAGCCCCAACCCCCGCGGCCCGGCCGTTTCGTTACTCTCACCATCTTTTAAACGTCTTCTTTGGTGTACTTTCCTCCTGTTGCAAAGCACAAGTCATTGCTTTTGCAAAGTGCCCACTTGAAACGATAAAGAATGAGTTAACAATGACAGTTTCAACTCATAGAGCCGCAGTGAGTGGCGTTTTACACCAAAACGATTATAACGACCATAGAAAATCATATCTTGCTATTCTTTGCGAAGTCTTTCTTTCTAATAGTTGGGATAATTTCGCAGTTATCATCAAGCCATGGAGTTTCGTGAACACGTTAGACCACCCAACGCTTTACCACCAAAACTGCTCCTTTGAAGAAGGGGAGACACCTTTCGACTTCACGCAGTAGTCGCATGAAGGAAGAGCAAAACAGCAATCGATCAAGTCAAGACAATTTATGAAGGAGAAAAGCATGAACGACGGAAAAGTATGGCAAGGAATGTGAAGAAATAAAATTTGATAATTATTGGATAAAAGGAAAAGAAGAAAGCACTAAAGAAGAAAAGGAAGAAAGGAACAAAAGAAAACAGATGGGACGAAAATGAATGAAGGAAGGATAGAAGAGGGAATTGGGGAAAATGAAATAGCGTCAGGAAAAACAGAAAGTTTAGATTCCATCTTAGCTAACGTTACCACTTTTCTTGGCTATTTCGATATCAATAGTTACATGTATGTTGGGCCTTAGCTTTGTTGCCATTTTGTTGTTGCTTTAGTTGTTTCTTCCCTTTTACCTAGCTACAAGTCATGTGGCAAAAGCCAGTCACGTCTATGGTCATGACAATGTAGGCTCAAACATTCGAGCCTGCAGTTTCATAGGTGAGCTATTGAAAGAAATATTTGCTTTACCTGGGCCACGCCCCTTTGCGCACCTTAACGGGGTCATGTCAAAGGTCAGGATTTGTCATAAAGGACAATCCGTTAACAGTTCCTGGGAGATACTGCTATTAAAGCCGCAGACATGTAACGTACGGTTACACTTTGAATAAAAAAAACCCGATCGTAACATCCTTAATTGTTATATCCTTTGAATGATAAAAATGAACTTGGAAGCTTGTCGCTCACAAAAGATGCCTGGTGTATAAAAGATCGGAACACCACTCCCCAATATCCCCACTATTGGATTGTCCCGTGTATGTCACATGAACCAAGATGGCGGCTTCCCATCTGAGCGGAGGCCGAGTCAACCTCGCCATTCTAAGAGAAGCTGCACGGAAAGAACTGCTCGAATGTCTGGACAAATGTGACGGAACAAAGGTAGGGCTCTTTTGCAGCTCCTGTGTGTTTTCCCCGTCTTTATTTTATCGCTGTGTCGACTTTTGTGTAACGAATGAATGTGGGGAGGGGGGCAAAATAATTTGTTGGTAGTCTCATGTTGTAAAAATAATACTACTAGTACCGTTATGTCTTACTTTAATTAGTAATACATTTTACTTCAATATTTGCCTGTTTCCCACTAGGCCGTTGTGTGGGATGAACAGCTGACTGGACCATTTGGGCTGATTGCTGAGTATTCACTGCTGAAGGTATACAATCATGATATGTAACATTAGTTACATATTTCAGACAGACTCGAGTGAAATATTTGCATATATATATATATATAGCCAAGTACTTAAGCCTACATAATTTGCTACCTTGTAGCTTGTTGAAGTCCATAGAAGAAATGTCATGTTGATATTATTATGCAGGAACAACAGCTTGGATATTGATATTATTCTAAATATTTGTAGGAGATTTTCCCAAGTGGCAGGTAATTATAACATTTCTGACAATAATTTCAATATTGCATCGCATTGAATAGCTAACAAAATAGCGTCATGCTTAATCCTCAGTCCGAGGTTTGACCGCCTTACCTTTACGTACAATTCTCCTCTCTTTCCTAGGAACATGAGGTCGACAAGATGTTCCAGTTGCGCCCCGGCCGCCTGCCCGCCGCAAACGTCAACAACATCGTCTTCCTGTGTCGGCCCAAACTGGCTCTCATGGAGATCGTCGCACAGAACATCCTCAAGTAAGGGCACGGTCGCTGTCGTTGTATGTTCGTTGTATGATCATTGTACAATGTATGATTGTCGTTTAATGGTTGTAACTTGTATGATTGTCGTATGAGCTATCTTGAGATAGTCTTGTATATGTCAGGAGTCTCTATTCTGACATATGTACATGTATATCAGACAAAGTTCAGCTGTCTTGTTACTGGAAAGGCTGGCTTAGATCCTTTTCAGAGGTTGATTCTGTCACAGCCTTTTTAAAAAATTGTACAGCATCAAAATTGTACGATGACCTACTGTATGAAAATTGCATAGAATTTGCTTAGTTTGTCTTATGTTATCAATGGAGTTATTTCATTATGCTAAAGAAATGTATTCTATTGGGCCCGGGTGTCAGACATTTAAAGTAGACATTTAGCTAGAGGTCGTGATGAAAATAAAATATAGATTGACCAGTGCCACATTACATGATGACCTATACGTAATTTTGCATAATTCTCCCTTTTTTCATATCTGCACAGAGAAGAGGAAACTGGAGGGTCTCGTAAGGAGTTTCACATCTTCTTTGTTCCCAGGAAGAGTTTGCTTTGTGAACAGAAACTTAAGGTACAGGTCTAGGGATTGCATTTCTTTGAAGTGACATATATATTGCAAATATTTGACATACATGCAGCCACTCTCTCATTATTAGTCTAACAGCTTATTAATGGCCATGCATTCATTGGTTGAAAGTTAGTTGTGGCGGACGGTCAGGATCAGGCTAGTATTGTTAGGGGTCCTAAAAAAAGGACCTTAACTAAAATATCCAATCTTGAAAAAAAGCTAAATGCAAAATAAAAATCATAACGTTAACATACGTATACTCTATTAAATTTTGATTTTTATCGTGTCTTCAGCTTCTGGGTAATATCTTTGGCTCTGATTGACAAGCATTTTCTGGTTCAAGATCGCTTTTCCATTTTTACATCTTTACTCGATGTGTGTACCAAACTACTATGAAGAGGGAGGCATCATGTTTAGGATTAGGCATTTTTTTATCTAACCATACCTACCTACCTAGTCCCTTGACCTCCGGGTCATTGGGGGGACAAGGTAGCAGTGAAGATGGAGATCTGTCTCCAGGCTCGTCTGTAACCATACCATGTTGTTCCTGTTCCACTAGGAGCTGGGTGTGTATGGCACCTTCAGCAATGTGGATGAGTACACCCTGGATCTCATCCCGTTTGACAGCGACTTACTCTCCATGGAGATAGATTCTACCTTCAGGGTGAGTCGTCTGTTATAAACATCATTAAACCAATACCAATTCTTGAATAAAAAAACTCTTGAAATAGATGACAATCGTTGCATTGTTTGTTGTTTTTTGATCGATAGTTGTGTATGTGTTACACTTCTGTACATTTGGGACCACATAGTGATGTCATCTCCTGTGATTTGTACATATGTCAATATTTTGCGTTTGGGATGGCATCTCATTATGTATAAGCAGCAACACCTGTGCTGCATTATTATGTGAACCGGTCAGAATTGCCTTGAAGAAGGTGACAGATGGTCACCGAAACGTCGGTTGAATAAATCTCTTGGTTGTGTAAAAAATAGTTTTTTTATTCAGACTGAGTGACTTACCAACCTGATGAAACTATTCACGGAGTACCAATTCTTATTAAAAACAAGATAATCTATGTCAATCTTAGATGATTATGATTTACTCCTCTCCATTCCATATGACTGTTACCTAGGGCATGACATGATGTCCATGAAATATCATTTCTGATTCATTTATGTTTGCTTTTACTTATAATTTCACGTTTGAAGTGGGAAAGGAGATATTCAAGGTGTGTTAAGTTCGGGGTTGAATCAATTCTGCATGTCGCACAGTAGCAATACAAATGTACATCAGAAATATTTGTAGTGTCATGAATTTGTGGTGGAGAGTTACATCTGTTATTCATGATCTCCTTACTAGTAGTTTACTTGTCATGGGCTCCCTTGGCAATCAGCACTTTTCAGCTGTAAGAACCCATCTGTATCCAAGATCGATAAATAGATAAATGAGAAAAGTGATAATGTTTCTGTTGTCTAAAGACATGAAAATCTATGCCCCGCTCTATTTCCCAGGATTGTTACCTGGAGGATGACATGACGTCCATGTACTACGCTGCCAAGTCCCTGATGTCTGTCCAGGCTCTGTACGGCATCATTCCTACCATCTGTGGGAAGGGAGACTGTGCACGGGTAAGGACTCATTAAACACTACTTGCACCAAATTGTGCCAAATTGAGAAAGGCATTCGCAAAGTGGTGCAGACTGGTGCTAATCGGTGCCAATTTTTCGCCTCAAGTGGAGAATTTTTTTGCAATTCCCAAAAATGTGCAATTGGCAAAATGGTGCAAATGGGTGCAATGGCTGCATTTGCTGCAAAAATCCATTCATGAAAAAAAACTGAATGCAACAAGAAAAATCAGGCCATTTTTCTACAATGTCATTATTTTCTGGTTTATGTCTTTGGATCTACTGGACTAGATTATCTTTTGTCTTTAGAGTAAAATATGGAGCAACCTAGACTTTATAGATATTAACATTTGATTTAGCCTTTTAAGTTTTCACTTGCTTATATCTACATGTATACCTCAAAGTGGGGATTCCTCTGTTAGTTCAACTGGTAGCAGCCTCAGTTGAGCTCCTTGTTGCAATTAGTTGGTATCTGGTATAGACTGGCCGGTTCAATCCTGGGTCAGGACATCTTAGTTGGGGCTGCACCTGTCTTTGGAAGAGACGTAAAACGGAGGTCCTGTGTTCGAGGAGGTGCCTGGCTTGAGCACGTTAAAGGGGAAGGGCTTAGCACCCCCTTCCTGGAAAGATATACCTGCTGCCCTATGTGCCAGTAGGCACTACAATGGTGTGAATGAACAAACGTATATCGAAAAATGACCAATCAAATTGATGTTACTTCAGCACGTAGCAGACATGATGTTGAGGATGCGTCGTGAGCTGGCGGGAACCGAACCCCAGATCACGCCCCAGATCGACTGTCTGCTGCTGCTGGACCGGACCGTGGACCTCATGACCCCCCTCCCCACCCAGCTCACATACGAGGGACTCATCGATGAGATCTTCGGCATCAACAACAGTACGTCGAACCGAATAAGTTTTTTTTTTTCAAAGAGGATCCATGTCAATCTTAAATAGATGAGTTACTGACCTCTCCATTTCACAGGACTGTTACCTAGAGTATGACATGACGTCCATGAAGTAATATATGATTATTTATTAATGAAATTTGTTGCCAGTGTTGTCTATGAGATTTGACGGGTCACTAAGCAGTATGGGTAAGGTGTTGAAGCTCTGACTTTATTCACAACCACATAGTACATGTATTTAACAAGAGCCAACGTTGCGGTGACTGTTTGTCATCTTCTTCAGGGCAATTCTGACTGTTCCACTGTCAGTGTTCTCGCCAGGCCTTTTCAGCATAGGGGCCCCCGATGCTGTGATCTGGACCCCCGATGCTGTGATCTGGACCACGATGCTGTGTTTCAATGAGCATAGGGGTGTTTCTTTCTGGGAAGAACCTTCATAAGTCTTATAAAAAGTTCATATTTGGCTTTAGAATGGGGATGTGACAGAGGAAAAACTTCACAAAATTTATCCATGAAAATTCAGGTTAGTGAATTTCAAAATTTTGTGCGGGAAGATGCCAGACTCCTTATCATGTCTTTGGCACTCCGCGAGTGACTTACACCGCGCAAAGTTGGCCTTCTGTACGTGACCCCTATGCTGTGAAAAAATCCTGGTGAGAACATTGCACTGTGCATTGAAGGTAGTGTTAATGCTAACATGCAGAATTGCCCAGAAGAAGATGAGGTGGTGAAGTCTGCCATCTCTAATCACCATGATGATGTTTCCATGTAGCTTCAGTAAAGCTGCCTCCGGAGAAGTTTGCGTCCTCGAAGCAGCAGACAGGCGGACCCCAGGAGATGCCCACGGAGCCTAAGAAGCTGGTCCTGAACTCGGCGGAAGAGTTGTACGCCGAGGCGCGAGACAGGAACTTCCACGCCATCGGACCCTTACTCAGCAGGAAGGCCAAACTCATATCTGCCCAGTTTGAGGTCAGTTCATATCAAGACTTACACATGTAGACTTCTTGTTGTTTTCTACATATTTGTATTTTCAATGGTTTTCTTTAACATGAAACATGAATTGTTTTATATGCTCGTTTTTGCCTTGCAGTAATGTTTTGTTCATCATTATGTCTGCAAAACGTTTTTACGCATGTAACAGTAAATCTTGTCACACAATAGAGGAACACACTGTTCCCTTTATCTGCATGTTACCGGTAAACTGATTCATGATAAAAAAATATTCTGAACTTTAGACTAGAGTTGGTACTTTATACTGTGTAAGGGACTGATGGATTTGATTCATTGGGTTAGACCCTTAATTTCATTTAATTGTGTGGCAGGTTCTTCAATGGCACCCAGAGCATTTTATGAGGCTTGAAAACTGGAAATATTATAGTTGCTGTAATCTTATGAAATTGACATTTAATGCCCCTGTCTACTACATTTGTGTACGGATATCAAAGGTGCTCAAAAGCGGCACAAAAATACGCTACATGGTGATCTTTTAGTTTCACACGCCTAGTGTAAATAGACCGATACCATAGCCCCGCCCATCTCCGTCAAAACGTAGAAATGCAAAATAAAAACATAAAAATGCAAATTTTTGCCGGAAATGCAGCCACTCTCTCATTGGTCGAACCGCTAATTGTGATGGACAGTCAGGATCAATCTATTAGTGCTTGGATTTTCTATAATTTCTCACCACACGACATTGGATCTTTGCTTCTTGAATGTCTATGTGTAATTTAGTAATATTGAAACTTACTATATGCAGGAATGACTAGAAATTGGAGGGTTTTTATTCGAGTTTCAAGCCTCATAAAGTGCTCTGGGTGCCTTTAAAGTTTAATCAACATACTTAACATCTTTTTTAATGTTACAGTACAGTTTACTCTCAGTATACACAACACTATGATTATACTCAACATCTAATAGACATGTAAGTTTTCACAGTGATGTTTGATGTACATTGCAGGAGAGACACGGTGCCAAGACGGTTGGAGAAATAAAGCAGTTTGTGTCCAGACTTCCCCATATGCAGGCAGCAAAAATATCTCTTGCCAATCGTAAGTTTCAAAATCAGGAGACAAAAGTATCGGTTTTAAGAATTTTCTAACATAATTGTTATCTAATGATTATGGTCGCAGCTATAGTTCTTGGCAATTGTTTCAATATGAAAATGTAATCAGTACCAGGACTAAGTGGATGCTATTTACATTGTGCATGCCAATCTAGTTTCTGAACAAAAATAACTCCAGATTGGAATATCAACATGAAAACAGGGTCTGAGGGGAAAGTCTGTACTTTGATTCACACAGTTTCAGGGAGCGAACAGAGTCAGATGCAAGTTTTCCTCCCAGCCTTTTGACTCCCCACAATGTCCTCTCGCTAAAATTTTACAGTAGAAATTAGAAGTAGATTAGAAATATCTGAAATGAATTGTGGCCTCATGCATATGCTTGTGCCATTTACCAACATACTGCATATATATAGTAGTACAGTCAAACCTGTATTAGCGGTCACCTTTGCATAGCGGCCACCTGCCTATAGTGGTCACTTTTTGTCGGTCCCTTGGATTTTTCCCATTGACATAAGCATTAAGAATTAGGCTATAGCGGCCACCTGTCCAACGCGGTCGCGGCCAGACGATTTTCGGTCCCGCGAGTACAGTAACACTGCCGATAACGGTCACGGCGCGCCGGTAGAAGCCGCATCGCCACCGCGCGCCGGGTTCAAAATCTTCATTTTTTCACGCAGTTATCAAATTTATGCGGCCTCAACTGGATAGGATCATAATAAAGAAAACCAGAATGTTTTATCTTTGTTAGAAAATCCATGGTTTGACGCGAAGTCAAGTATAGTTTTCTTCACATGGCTTGCGTTTGTACATCGTGGTAAAATTGACAATTTCTGTGCATTTCGACTGGACAAATATTACGGCAGCCTTTTGGAAAATACAACCCACACATGTACCTGATGCGGTAAGTTCGTGAAATGTTTGAATGCCGGCCCAATTTCCGTTTTCACCGGGAATTCATTCAAATTGTGCTCAAAACGTGTTTCGCGCAATTTTCAAAATGGCGCTGATACAAACTGGATAGGTAGCAGCATAAAGGTCAACGGAAGACACCACTGTTACGGAGGTATAATATACTAAATTTATTTTGCTGCAAAGTATCACTGAAGATAATTACTAAACCAAAAGCTTCAAAATGAATGTGGATAATACTACTATGATGTAAAATTTGGGCTGTTGCAGTTTTCTGAAAAGACAAAAAGCCTTCAAAAGAGCGACCTTCTTCTGAGTACCCTATTGGCATAATGGTAGATGTTGATCATCACAAGCCACAACAAGAGACTGAGGAAAATTGTCGCCACGATTTTATGTTTGAAAACGGTCGAAAACGAACAGTAAGTGACAACTGAGCAACATGTATTTTGTTCTTAACTAACTAGGAGTAAAAGAACAACAATCGAACTTCTAAAATGTGCCTTACCTGTTTACATGTGTACTGTACGGTGAATAAATGTATCTCAGTGCAGTGGGTACTGAAAATATGTCACTCGTGGTCAATTAATCGACATTTTCTCCATAGCGGCCACCTGTTCTTAGCGGCCAGTTTTGGCCAGTCCCTTGAGTGACCGCTATAGACAGGTTTGACTGTAGTAGTAAAGTAGTAGTATGTAACCTAATGGTGTTATACAATATACCGTCTTTCCCAGACACAACAATAGCAGAAATGATCAAGGAAGTCACAGATTCAGACCATTTCATGGAATCTCTCACAGTGCAACAAGGTGAGTTTCATACAAATGTTCATATCTGTAGTATGCGAAAATAATAGCTAAATGAAAAGGTGTCATGCTTTGTCCTCAGTCTGAGGTTTGACTGCTTTACCTTTTAGTATGGAGCCACACATAAGACACATATACACACCTACTGAATAACTTTAAGTAGAAGTGCTGTGTACCATTACAGTAACTGCAAAACTGATTTAGGTACAAGTCCAAAATACAGGAATATCAATGTACAGGGAAACTGTATCTGAATAGATTTACACTCAAGGATACAACAAATTGAATGTCATTTTTTTCTCCAGAGTTTTTGAATGGCATTGACACTGACAAGGTGAACCCTTACATTGAGGACTGCATAGCAAGAAAAGAACCAATCATCAAGGTAAAGCTTTGCCTTTATGAAGAAAGAAATATCCTCAGCGTAAGAAAGAATTGTTCTTTTCTGTATAAAGATAATTGTCTTGACTTGGTAATAAGGAATCTCACTTCTCTGTTATCACTCAAATCCGATGCAGCAAGCAATGAAATATGTTTGCACATTCTTCTGTCACAAAATATTTTACGCAAGTTATGTTTGACAGCAAAGGCCTTGCAACCAAAATATTTTCTTTAGGTTGGTAGAAAATAGGATATTGGAGGGTTTTTTTACACAACCTGCTGTCGTTTTGGTGTGTCTCATGCACCTTCCACAGAGCTTCTGACTGTAGTACTGCTTCTCACCGCTATAAGTAGCCAAAGTATATGGCAAGTTGCAAGATGCTAACCTGTGTCTGTGTTGACAGATTCTGCGGCTGGTGTGTATCCAGTCGGTAGCTAACAACGGTCTGAAACAGAAGACTCTGGACTATTACAAGAGGGAGATCCTACAGGTAAGGTTACATGTTACAGTAGTGAAGTAGATCACTTGACATGTGCAATCAAGGCAACAGAATGGCAAAGTGAACCTGTTTATGATGACAAATCACTACCACACTACATTCGTCTTGAATGAAATATGTTTTCCTTTTCAACAGACACTTTAACATGGAAAGCTTTGGTATTATTCTTGATTCTTTATTGATAAAATGTCACAGGAAACATTTAAGACTAGAGCAATAAAGTAGATACAGATTTTGGGAATTCAGTAAAAGATATTAGATTTACAGTAAGCTAGACTGGATGTTTTTCTGTTTCAGACTTATGGCTATGAGCACCTGATCATCCTGAATAACCTGGAGAGAGCCTAACCAATATATGAATAAAAAAATATTTTAGGCAAGTTTTGTTCCTGAGACTTACGGATATATGGCACTCCAATCGGGATCTCTACCGGTAGAATGGATGATTTTGCCAGTTTGCAATCCCTACTCTGACATACGAATTTAAAGAGGGTTAAGCTCAAAAGCTTAATAAGTTAAACTTTACCGCAAGCTAGACTGGATGTTTTTTTCTGTTTCAGACTTACGGCTATGAGCACCTGATCACCCTAAATAACCTGGAGAGAGCTGGGCTGCTGACCATACAGAAACAGAGGACGTACCCAACCTCACGGAAAACACTCCGACTCATGGTCGACGATGTCAGTGAACAGGTGAGTACTTCTTTGAACATTTTGGACTGGATACCCGTTGAGAAAGATGATGAACAAGAAGCCTTATATCTTAGCTGTTTGCTAGGTAGGGATGTCCTTCGGATAGGACGTTAAATGGAGGTCCCATGTTTGAGGAGAGTCACACCTTGAACACATGAAAGATCCCACCACACTTGTCAGAAAGAGTAGGGTCCATGTTTTCTTCATCATTGAAGGATATACCTTTAAGCTTGTAGTTATAACTTATAGCCAAATATTTCAATCTTATTTCTTTCTTAAATTTTGTTTCAGAATGATATTGACTGTCCTACTAGCCAGTTCTATATCTGATAACATCTGCATAGTTTAATATCTCTGATATTGTCTTGTTTGTTTGTGTTTCAGAACCCAAATGACATCTCCTATGTGTTCAGTGGTTACGCCCCTCTAAGTGTCCGACTGGCACAGTTTTTAGCCAGGCCCGGCTGGAGAAGTATAGAAGAGGTGTTGAAGATCTTGCCAGGACCAACCTTCGAGGAAGCACAGCGGATACCAGTCGGACTCAGGAAGAAACGTACGTCTTGTAATCTCATCTATCCCCTAGTCTAACTATTTGACCGGTGGGACACCACAAGAGAAACCAGTTTTCTCCACCAGTCACGGTTTTCTGGTTTTCCGTCTGTGTCATACCTGAGTGTCCGTTCTCCTACATTATCCTCCCATCTTTTCTGTTTCCTACCCCTCTTTCTCCCTCTCTGGTTCCTTGCGTGATGGTTTTGGTTAGTGCCAAGTGTAATGGGACATGAGTACAATGAACGATGAATAGTGTTTATGGTACTTATTGCAAAGAGCTATGGGAACTGTTCCTGGTATATTGAACCTGTCAATACTGCTGTACATAGTGCCTGTCTTCTCTGTCATGACTAGTTGAACATCTGTTCATTGAGTTTAATTAATCTAAACTGGTTTGAGATCAATAATTATTTCATTTTTTATATTTCATAGGCGACTGGTGCTACCTTTAGTCCTAGTTATCTGTTCATTACTGCATATCTCATTCATTCATTGCGCCACTGATCAAGATTATTGATCGACTAGTTGGTTGGTTGATTGGTTAATTTATTGATTGACTGATTGATTGTCTGATTGATCGATTGATTGATTGATTGATTGGTTGATTTCCCATCAGGCACCTCAGTGGAAGGTGGCAGTGAGAGTCCGAAGGTGACTCTGGTGTACTTCCTGGGAGGAGTGACGTACGCAGAGATCGCAGCGCTCAGATTTCTATCCCAACAGGAGGACAGTAAGTACTAGACTAATATTTTCACCTCATATGTAGAGTAACACAGCAATATAATACAGTCAAGTGACCACCTCTACATAAGGACCACCTGGCCAATGTGACTACTTTTGGGTGGTCTCTAACTTTTCCTGTTGACACAAACATTAAGAATCTTGTCCGTAGTGACTACCTGTCTACATAGACTCAATTTTATTAGTCCCCCGAGTGGCCTTCTTTGGAAGGTTTGACTATAATGCGAAATGGTACCGGTAAATACATGTGAATGATGATGATGATTAACTGTGTTCTGCAGCTCACAACAGGTAGTTGTGGAAACAACCTCTGGCTGCATTCAGTCTTTCATTATTATACATGTGAATAGAATCCATGATATAGTCGTACATCCATTTGTGTCAAAGTTGTTATCATCTTGTTGTTTATTATATTACTGCGTTATTTTAACTTAGCAAGAAAGTTCATCTGTGTTGGTAAAAGTTGGTAAAAGTTTGTTTTTTCTCTCTTCATTGGTTTTCCAAAGTAAATTACAAATTAAAATACAGAATATGGACATACATGGGTCACAACAAAAACCAAATAAAAACCAGGACAATGTCTACAGGTGCAGTACACATACACTTACTGATACAAGTTATTTTAATGTCGTTTCTCATTTTCTTCACCAGACTTGCCATGATGTATGAAAACATAAGTAGATTCTAAAACAGTCACTTATTTTCATGGCAAATCCTCATGAATGGAAAGTGGATAGCAAAGGACACTGGTAATTAGTTGTAAAACAAAAAAGACCCATGGAGGCCCTAAGAAAGTACCCATATTAATCTAAAGCCTGACAATAGGATTATGTCAGCTTAAACTGTTTGTCAACATTGGACTTACATGTACAATCCCTTACTTTTCCCAGGTTTGTCAGATTACATCATAGCGACAACAAAGATCATCAACGGCCACACCTGGTTAGAGGGTCTGATGGACACCCTTTGTCCTGCTCCATTCCCGGACACATCAACGTCGTCCAAATCTAAGGGCAGGAGATAGTTCTGCCAGCTTTCCAATGTTATACATCAGAAACTCTAGATCTGAATTTGAGAGCAAGAGATAGTTCTGCCAAATTTTCAACCGTATACAGTTGGGGTGGATACCGGTTCGGCTTAATAAGGTCCAAGTCCAAGTGTAGGCCCAGACCAATATCAAGCATAGAGAATTCATACTGACATGCACAACTATAAAAGTTCGTGGGGAGAAGACTTTCAAGATAAACCAGTGTTTGATATTTGAATATTGCACTTGTTTTAAATGCCTTTTTTTGTCAGAGGGGAGACTCAAAACACTTTTTATCAAACAAAATAGAGAAATATATTTGTACTTTGTTCAGTTTTTTTTGGACTCAGGTTTTTGGCTTTAGGTTTTTTGGACTCGGTTCTTGGATGTTATGAAGGTCCGAATCAGGTCCAGCGAACCGGTATCCACCCCTAGTATACACCAGTGACAGCAAGAGGTTGTGTAACACAGGCTACATCTTTGTAGTATCATAGCATTGCTGTCAACTGTTGATTGCACAGGAAGGAAAAGGACATTTTTAAAGGCTAATTTCATTGTTCGACTCCGAGATTAATCTTCAAATGTGAAAGACCCACAGTACTTGAGAGGCATAATCTATAGAACAAGTGAAATTTGCCAGAACACAGTCATGTATCTGCTTGGATTTGATGGTTAAAATGATTGCTCCAGAAGCTATTAGATATATGCACATTTCCAGTAAGGGTGTGGTCATATTCAACACTGGCCATAGTACAAATTTGATGTAGAATTTCAAACAGGCTGTGACAGAACTTACTGCCAGGAAGGATCAAAGGTAGCATTTTACACATTACTGACTTTATCCATGAGTGGCCATGAGTGTGATTGTTTGATGATCGTACAACCAATGTGGCCGGGCCCTTCGTTGTAAATGCATAGCTGTTATATATGATTGTAAAGCATGAGTTTCATGTTAAATTCGATGTCTCTGTAAACAGGGTAAGCCCTTTGTAATAGCCTCAGGCTAGTTGGGCAGCCATGGCTGTAATCATAAAATACTGCAGCAAAACGAACTATTAGACATTAAACAAGTCTTATAAGAATGAAAATCTCTTGAAATGTCTGAAATAGAACATATTATAGCCTTATAGCTTATATTTGGATTTGTTTAGATACCAGGGACAGGTCATGTTGTGTGAGAATGGTGTTCAGTACCAGGGACAGGTCTTGTTTGTGTGTGGATGGTGTTCAGTTCCAGGGACAGGTCATGTTTGTGTGTGGATGGTGTTCAGGGACAGGTCATGTTTGTGTGTGGATGGTGTTCAGTACCAGGGACAGTTCATGTTTGTGTGTTGATGGTGTTCAGGGACAGGTCATGTTTGTGTGTGTGTGGATGGTGTTCAGTACCAGGGACAGTTCATGTTTGTGTGTGGATGGTGTTCAGTACCAGGTAATGTTGTGTGTGAATGGTGTTCAGCACCAGGGAAAGGTCATGTTTGTGTATGTGGACGGTGTTCAGTACCAGGGACAGGCCATGTCTGTGTGTAGATGGTGTTCAGCACCAGGGACAGGTCATGTTTGCGTATGGATGGTGTTCTGCACCAGGGACAGGTCATGTTTGTGTATGGATGGTGTTCAGTACCAGGGACAGGTCATGTTTGTGTATGGATGGTGTTCAGTACCAGGGACAGGTCATGTTTGTGTATGGATGGTGTTCAGTACCAGGGACAGGTCATGTTTGTGTATGGATGGTGTTCAGGGACAGGTCATGTTTGTGTATGGATGGTGTTCAGTACCAGGGACAGGTCATGTTTGTGTGTGGATGGTGTTCAGGGACAGGTCATGTTTGTGTGTGGATGGTGTTCAGTACCAGGGACAGGTAATGTTTGTGTGTGGATGGTGTTCAGTACCAGGGACAGGTAATGTTTGTGTGTGGATGGTGTTCAGTACCAGGGACAGGTCATGTTTGTGTGTGGATGGTGTTCAGCACCAGGGACAGGTCACGTTTGTGTATGGATGGTGTTCAGCACCAGGGACAGGTAATGTTTGTGTGTGGATAGTGTTCAGTACCAGGGACAGGTAATGTTTGTGTGTGGATAGTGTTCAGTACCAGGGACAGGTCATGTTTGTGTGTGGATGGTTTTCAGGGACAGGTCATATTTGTCTGGGGATGGTGTTCAGGAACAGGTTTTCTTTGTTTGTTGTGTGTGGGTGGTGTTCAGCACCAGGGACCAGTCATGCATGTTTGTGTGTGGATGGTGTTCAGTACCTGGGACAGGTCATATTTGTCTGGGGATGGTATTCAGGAACAGTTTTGTGTGTGGATGTTATTCAGTACCAGGGACAGGTAATGTTTGTGTATGGGATGGTGTTCAGCACCAGGGACAGGTCATGTTTATGATTAGATAGATATATTGAAATGGAGGTAGATAAAAATAGTAATAGACAATATCTGTCTATATACATGTGTATATTAATCTATTCTCAAGATATATATGAAAACCAGATTAACCAGAAAAAACACAATATTCTGCATTCTTGTGCAACACCTTTATTTATTTGTGCTTTGAACCACTCATGAGAGAACAAGCTACGCAGAAGCAAAATACTCATAAATGTGTACAACAGTCAACAGGTCTTTAATGTATTGAGTTCCAGCCAACACCCTACTTTAGTTAACATGATCTTAAAACACACAGTCACTTGGGTTGCATTCATGTAGATAAACAGAAGACATATAGGATTGTACAAAGCATGTGTATGTGCTCTTGCTGCATGAAAGGCACCTCCTTTGTAAGGAGGTGGCACAAAAGACTTGCAAATATGGATTATGAAATCATTATTTCTTACATCTTCATTTCCATTTATGGCCCAGACATTATAATCGCACAAGGAATGTGACTATACACCTTTAGAAAGAATTTTAAAGTTAGCTCAGAAATGCACACAGTCCTTCACCAGTATTGGTCTCTAAATATCTGATTCAGTCTCCTAGGTTTTGTTTTGTTTTAATATAAACTTGAAACAACTTAAAAGACCCTTAATCCTGACATCACCAAATATAAAGAAATGTTCAAGGTTCAAGAAATGTAATGTATTTGTCATAATAAAGGCACACATACTGCTGCAGAATTATACTTGAGGGCACCAAGTATTTCTTGAATATTCAAAACTCAATACCCCAATTCCTTTAGGGTGCAGCCAAAATGCAGGTGACAAAAGAAATGGCTGATTCCCTGAGTGGTATGGGAAGTGTGGCATTACTAGTGTAAATATGGTGTTTCAAAAACAATGCTGATTCAACTAGGTAAGGCGTTAGACTTTCAGCCCTTTGCTGAGGAGGAAGGCCTCTTGTTGTGGCTCCCGACCCAGGAAGTTCCTCAGCATGTCTGCAGCATCCTACAAAACAAATCAAAACCAAGATAGAGAACTTAATCATCGCCAGGAAACTCCTGCAACTTTGGCATATTCTAGTATACAGATATCGCGGAATATTCTACAGCAAGACACATTCAATAATGGTACGAACACATTGATAAAGTCTTTTATGCATCATGACTGTTTGTTGAACAGTTTTCCATCATAGTGATACTGTGAGACTTGTACCATTTAGGCTGGCATACATGAGTATTTATCTTCCAGTAAAGCCCCTGATGTAGAACCTCTGGTTGGTTTAAGCCCCTGTCACACATTCAGGACCTTCCCACAACTTTGCTCCCGACCACTCCCCAACAAATGTCAGCACTGTCCCTTAGAGGTAGCCTGGAAGCCATCCCAAATTCCAGCTCCAGTTTACTCCTCTGATTGCATCCAAGCAGAATGTGAAGTCCCAACTTAATGTTTTCAGAATTCACAGTCAACTGGCACAGACAACTTTAAAAGCCACAAATGACCTTGCTCCCAACCATGGTCCGGGGAAGGTTGGGAGACCATGATCGGCTGTGTGTGACAGGGGTATAAGTAAACTGAGTTTAAACTAAGCAAGAAAGAACCCATATGGAACAAGTGCGAGACTTACAATTGATCCACCAGGCTTGAGGATCTTGTCCCTGTAGTCCTTCCCCACTGCTGGGTTCATAATGCCTTCCTTCCTAAAGCGACTGTAGAACATGTCCATACAGTACACCTCACTCCACTGGGGGCACAAAAACATGGGGTTAGCTTTCTGTATCTAACTTTTACCTTATTTATTGATTGATTGGTTTATAATGTGGCTGTAACACAGGGTTAGCTTTCTGTATCTAACTGTAACCTGATTGATTGATTGATTGATTGATTGATTGATTGATGTTGGTTGGTTGGTTGAGTGATTTAATGATTTAGCATGAAATGTTGCTGATTTAATGATTAATAAAGCAGCTGTAGAACATGTCCATACAGTACACCCTGCTCCACGGTTGGCACAAAAACATGGGGTTATTTCCTACTCACATCCCTCTCCTTCCACTGCCTTTTACCTTCTCAACCTAAATCAAATTTTACACCAGGGTGGAGTGAAGAAAATGGTGTAAAGCACACTGCCCAAGGATACAACGTCTAGCCAGTAATGCCAGGAATTGAACCCAGGACCTCGCTATCTCGCGTCTGCTTGCCTATCCACTCGACCATTCAACGCCATCTAGGATTCTCTTATCTTACTGATTTAGACTGATTGATTTAATTTACTGAACTATGGGAAAAGGTGGAGAGAGAAACAATTTGCAACTACCAAAAGTAAATGTTGACAAAAGTTTTTCCCAACTATGTGATGCTGCGCAATGATGATACCCAGACACGTACACACAAACTCTCTCCACAGAACCCACTGACAAACCCCATTCCAGGGACATCCATTAGTGACATCTCCACCTGATAAGCATTCAAACTTAAAATAGTCTTTTAAACGCAGCATATTACTGTTGCTGCACGACAAACAGATATTCTGCAGCATAATTATGGTTTTGTCTGCAATTTCAAGGATCCCTCAGATTGCAACCATGCCACATGTCAACAAGGTTGGCAATAAGGAATATTTGTTATGAAAGAGGTAAGAGCTAAATAAGAGGTATCATGCACTACATAATAGCTGCTGCTAAAAGCAGTTACGTTTGCAGCATTAATTTCACCAGATACAACAATACAGATGCCAAGTACTTACTGGGTTGCCCACAGTTACAGCCAACATAAGTGATAAGACATTCTGAAGCCTCACACTGGATCAAACCCTTCAGCCTGTCTCTTCAGTCTGCCTTGACAGTGTAATTGCTAATAAGCGTCTTCAAACAAAGTCATAGTATATTTCTCATGCTTTAGTAATTCAGTCTGCGGTGTCCTTGGCATCCTTGGTAACAAGCATCATATTATAGAAGCATTAAAATCTTTTCAAGACATACAACATGCATGGCACACGTGTATTACCAAAAATGGACATGGTACCCGTGGTAACAGCCCACGTAAGTCTCCCTGAGCGACCGCTGTCGTGACATTCACAGAACCAAACCCCTCACGAACAGGTGCAGCCCCAACATCGTTTACATCTAGCCCAGCCGCAAACAGTGTCAGAATCATTCGAAGCTCGTAAATCTTACGACCAGACGACGAGAATCACCTCCAGCATGTTCATCAACAGCTCCAACCCATGGATGCTGACTGAGGAGACATCCGGTCCTGAGTTTGCAAACCTAGTGTCCTGCTACAAGTTGCATCTACAGAACAACACTGCATCCATCGCACAAGCCAACGAAGCCTGTTCCATGCACAAGGACCTTGTGAGACTGGGAACAGGGACTGACATTGTCTTTTGGCTGATGGGACTTCTCATCATCATCAGTAATGCTGTTGTGCTCTTGGGAATCATTGTAACAAGAGAACTCCACAAACCCATCTACTTCTACTTGGCAAATCTGGCAATCGCAGATGTTTTCGCAGGCATCGGACTTCTGTATCGCACAGTAGGCCATGTCGGACACCACGTAATGTATGACTTTCTCATGACTTATATCAGCTTCATCATACTTACTCAGCTGACTTCAGCATCAGCTCTATCTCTATTGTCTGTTGACTCCTATGTTGCTCTTAAGCATCCCATATACTTCCACATCCATGCTGACAGTGCCAAACTACGTGCATGTGTAGCTATGGCCTGTTCATGGATTATTGTCTCTTTGCTTGCCTTCTCACCCAGTATGGGCTGGAACTGTATCCATATGCAGACCCTGACCACTGGTACATGTGTTTCATTGTACCCCCTAGCCTTTGTCATCATCTGTGCATCCTTACTGTTCCTGATGTGCTTAGTCATGATGTTCACAAATATAAGTGTATATATGGCAATCAGAGAAAGAGAGAAGAGAAGGCTTGAACAGGCAATGGTCCCCCTGGGGGCACCAGGAGAAAATGGTTCTGGGCAAAACAATACTGCACAAGAGGAGGCAAACAGAAAGTTTGAAGAAAGGGTGTACAAGTCCAGGACTGTGATGATTCATGTAGTAGTGTGTTTTGTCTTCTGGCTGTTACCACTCCTGTTCTTTGCAGTTTGCAAATACCTCCCAGATATTTGCCCTAGGAATGGAGTTTTTGCAGGGATATGTCTGAATTCACTTATTAACCCAATGGCAACACTCATCCGCACTCCGGACTTGAGGAATGCAATCTGGCAAAAACTGACAGGCCTCCGTCAGACGCTTGTCACCATGATACAGGGAAACCGTGTCAACCCACAGGAAGACCAGGCTGGAACAGGAGATGTCCCAAATCTACAGGAAGGTCCTGCACATGGAGAGGAACAAAACACACAGAGTCTCCGGGCTCCAGACAAACAGCCTGCAGTGGGAGACCGTGGCCAGAAAATCCACAGTTACGAAAGGATGCCAAGCCCCAAAATGCCTCCCAGTGGAACAGCAGAAATCCTACCAACAATTGAGGAAATAGGCTGAGCTGCAACTCAGAACTTTTTCACAGAAAGAAAAAGTTAGTGTTGAAGCAAAATGATAGAATTTGAAGTGGACCATCATGGGCAACAATGGCAAGTACATTTTGAATTTCATGAATTTATTATGGTGAAAACAATGAAAAGTATCCTTTAAACTTTAAGTAATCAGTAGCAAGCTTGCCACATGAACCACACACTTGCATCCACTGTGTTGTGCTGGAAGATACTAAATAGTGTAAACAGTATTATAAGTGTTGTTTTACATAATTTATACATTGTATAGTACATACTACGTGTTGAATATTTTTCTTGTATACTTATATATATGGTGATGTTTGCACCTGTGAAACATTAAAAATAGCAGAATTGTAAATCTGAACAGGTCTCAGACTCTTTGTCTTCCCTGTCATTAAAACTCTTATCAAATTCAAATCAATCACAGCTCAAAAATGTGTGTCACAGCCTAATATTTGTATCTTCAAATAACAATTTTGCCAAGTTTGACTGTAATTTTCTGTGGACGTTGTTTTGGAGCAGCCCATATAACCTTTGTATCAGGCAGTGTGTCACTGTTTAATATTTTACCCCCTTAAAACAGCATTCCCTCTTCCAATGATAATGACAGGATTACACTTTTAGAAAAGATGGAGAAATATGAATCACATTTGCCATTTAGTAGGAAAGATTGGCTTCCTAGTTTTGCCAAACAATCTATATTATGAATTCATTGAGATTTACCACATTTGTGGAAGGATTGATACAACAGGTAACTATCCACTTTTGAAGATGTCAGTCTGGACCAGACTGTTAAGTCTGAACCACTCACATCAGGCTAGACACCTACTCTTCTCCCTAAGTGTGGTTCTTTAACATGCTTGAGATGTGACTCATCTCAAACACGGGACCTCAAACTTAACGTCCTATGCTATCTGAGAGGACGTCTCTAACCAAAGCTACATGTAGGCACTCATTTTCACAGAGTCAATTGAAGAATTACGATGTAGGTGTAATTTATGCCTATCCCAAGGGCATAACACAGGCACAGTGCCGCACCTACAAAGGATTTGAACCCAGAACCTTTAGGTTCTAAGTAAAACAACCCTAACCACAAAACGGTGACCTTAACACCACCTTGCCACTTTTGCGCTGCTGTGCCTTAACTATGCTTAGACACACCAAATGTTCGGCAGTCACCTTTGCGAAACCGCATTTCAGGGACAACCAACTGAGAGGATGGAATTCAATCCAATAACTGTTCTTTACATGGCAGACTAATATTGCTGTTGCTAGACCATCAACAGATTAGCAAGCTTCACTCAATCTTATTGAATAATTCCTGTCATATTTTCTATCTGCATACCAACAAGGCTGGCAGTTGAGGAATATTTCTTGGGAGAGAGACTGGTGAGAGTGAAGCTAAAAGTAATTCAGCAGCCATCAGCATGACTGTGATAACCCTGAACATACTGTAAATGCAGAAACGTTTGTGGTGGTTTTATGTTTGCGGTTTTTACAGTAAGCTCGTCGCCGTGAACTTAAGACCACTGCGAAATGCTTTTGCCCTCCCACCCCCTAACAATGTCTACTATTGTCTCAAACACAAACTTAAAACCACCGCAAACACTCCATTTTCTCCCGACCGCAAAATTAAAACCATGCAAACTTTATGCATTAATTTTACAGTATATTGGACGCCCGAGGCATTTAATTATGGTGTCAATCATTCTGCAGTGTTACCAATGGTTACTACTCACACCAAATGAAGGCCAGGCTACCATAGGAGAATTGGATTTGCCTAATAATTGTGTTATATTAAAAAAACATTGTGTCTGCAAGAGGGACTTGAATGCTCTTAGATATCGATACGGAGCACATGTACAGGGAGGACCTTGCAAGTGACCGTTACAGGTGGAGATGCACACTGTCCAGACAGCTCAAATCAGGAAAAGACAGACTGATGCACAGCCCCAGAAAAGAGCTTTGCAACAGAACTGAGTCAGCTTACAAATGTAATTTTTGTGAGACTGCCATTCTCATATAGGGCCGTTAAGCCATAGTTGATGCTGTAGGGCTGTTGTGAATTAGGATTTTCCCATGGTCAATACCCCCGACAGAGGCCATATATAACATTATATATAAATTATATATCTTTAAAAAAAAACACTTGCAGTGCCCATGATAACACTAACATCCCACAAAAGTCTCACTGAGTGACTGTAACTGAATCTTGTAAATACACAAGCCAAGGAGCTGGCTGTTACCTGTCTCATTTCATTCTATTTTTGTCTAGACTAGTGTTGAGCTTCGCTGATTGCTAGATATTTTGACTCTTACAAGATGTACATGTACATGTATGTACATGTACATATACAGAAAAAGAATTACATATAATTTTATTTCTTTTATTAGTTACTGTATAAAGTTACAGTATACATTCTGTACAATGCATCAGTGGGATCGTGTGGCAAATCGGCAGGGTTTTCGGCCCAGTCCCGGATTCGAATCCCCTGATGCCACTGATGTTGCGGCCTTAGAAAAGGTAATTTACTTGACTATCCTCACCCCACCCAGGTGTAAAAACGGGTATATCATGTGTGGGTCATGACACCAGCAAGAGCTGCCTGTGTTCCACGAGCATTGCACCTATGCAGTTGTAATAAAATCAAAATCAAATTATATCAAATCAGGAGAGCAGCCTCACCAGGTATCCGTAGTACTGTGCATCGTAGCCGCCTCCAAGATGTCCAAACGTGGCGGGCATGTTGGTCCCTGGTGTTGGTGTCACGCCCAGGATTTTAGTAGACAGCTCACTGAAGACGGCTGCAGTGTCAGCCTTAAGAAAAACAATATTTTGCTGTTTAACCTTTAGCACACTGAAGTAGCCGTTTTGCACCCAATCCCTATTGGTTACAGCCTTAGGCAGCAGGGAGAAGGTTAACTTGTACCAATTTTTCTCATTGTTTTGGGATATTCTAGATTAAACATGAAGGAAGAAGATTTCAAGGCAACTTAAAACAAAAAGGATACTATTTACTAATACGTAAAAATTTGGAATCTGACTACATTTACTCCCGAGCTGATACTAAGCACTAGTGAACCAGCAAATTAAATTTTGTGGCCTGACAATAAGTTGTACGTAAAGAAGGTTTTGCAGTTCAAAGGTCTGATTGAAATTCATTGTTCCCTGTTCCAATAGGCTGAGGCTTTTTGTGTGACCCTTGATTTTATAATTGGAATCTGATGCAAGATATGAAAGTATGATTCAAATGACAAAAAAAAGCATTTTGAAAAATTCCTTTTTTTATTTATGATATGAGCAACTTGTCAAATATTTTGGTTGTTTGGAGGTCCCAGCCTCTAGTAAAAATGGAGTGTAACGCATGTAGTACATAGTCTTCCCACCTTCTCCCTTGTGTGGATGTTCTGATCGAACGTTCCCAGCAGGATCTGTCGCAGGTTGAACACGCCGGCGTTGGCATTCCTCGCCTTCACTAGCGTCTCGATCATCTCGTCAGGTAGGTCCGACCCGTCCTGGCGAAGAAGTGAAAGTGAAAAAAGTGAGAGAAAAAAAACACGGTAAAAGTGAAAGTGATATCGATCCAGTTTGGCTCACTGAAGAAGTAATCTTCCACTGGTGGTGACAGAGATGACAGACGTTATGTACTGAGTTTTTACAGGACCTGGTTCATTTTACCAGGGAAATTCCCCTATAACTTTTCGAGAAGCACCTGTCAATAAAAGTGGACCACAGCTTAGCATCCTATTCTAAGGACTGCAATTCTTTCTAGTAGGCTAAGCATGCATGTCAGGTAAGTGACACAGCCAGAGTTGAACTCACAGTTTCTAGTTCCTGAGGCAGGGCCACGACAACAATGCACGCTAACATATAGCACACTATAAACTCATATTCATATAGAGTATTTATGGTATAATTTCAATGTATTTCTTTTGCTAATTTTGTTTGCTTTTGATTAAGTGCCATGTTAATCATTCATATTATCAAGGCTTCTGCACCCCCCTGTATTTTTTTGTCCTGTATTTCAAATGGATTTTAACTATTTATACATTTGCAAAGAAACAATAAACAACATACCTTGTAGTGTTTGGACATGCGACGTAGCGGCTCCTTCTCCCAGCACCAGTTCTCCAGCATCTGCGATGGAGCTTCCACAAAGTCTCGCTCCACGTTTGTGCCACTGGAAAAAAAATGGCACCAAACGGTGATCATCATTGTCACAAATGAAGCATAAAGTGGAATGAGAGAAAAAGAACAAGAACCTGTAAGACACAAGCCTCCGTGAAGTAATTATGGTGTTTGCAGTGTAGATTAAGTGTTTGGTACCCTCTTTACCAGGAATAACAATTTCCTTAAAACCTGTTTCCATTTAAAGTAATTGTTTATTACAACAGAAATCCATCCAATGGATCTTGAGTTATAGCTGCGATCACACACATTACGATAACAACAATACACCTGTTGGAGGTTACTGACCTCCATCAAGGCGTAAAAAAACATTTACACTGGCTTGACTCATCCTTTCTTGATTATGAGAAAATTCCATTTGACAACCAGACAAAAATGTACCTTTCCTTGGTGCTGAAAGACATTCACACCAACACACTACTGGTGCCTGCTTTTCCTACTAAATAATGAATTTTGAATTACCATTGGGCAAACCAGTTGCACTCTAGGTAAACTTCTCATTCTATCTTAGTGAATTCTATATGCTGCTATAGATTTGCTGTTTTGGCATTACCTAAACAAATTGAAATTAAAACTGATGTTAGTAAAGCGTATTTCAGCCATAAGGCTGCAAAGTTTTACATGAATATAACATTCATTCAATCATTCATTCATTCATACAACAACAGAGGACCGACCTGAAATGTGCCAGGTCAGTTTGAGCACAGATCTGATGCATCACATGACCAAACTCATGGAAAAAGGTCTCCACCTGCAAAACAAATTATAAGATTGAAAAAAAAATAAAGTCTCACATCACAATTTAGGCCTATATAGGGAAAAATGTTGTGTTTCTGGTTTCCCGACCAACCCTAGCAATAAACCTGTCGACCCTAGCCTTTTTTTCAAATTTATCACTGGCAAGAGACGTAAAATATTCGACCAGACATCTAAGTGATGAAAATGATGTAGAATAATTTTGTTTTCCAACATGTTTTCCTCATTTCTGATACAATAGTTAATGAAGAAAGTGATATAAACAGACTCACCAAGCCTAGCTCTCCTGCATTATAGTTGAATGTATACTATTGACTAAAATATGACACATTGAAAATACATATCATTGTCCATTCCAGTTTTCCTAAAAAGTATTTGTTGGGTCAATTCAGCCAGAAGTCTTTAAAAAAAAACAGAATCCATACCAGTCCTATTCCTTTCAAGTTAAGTTTTGAACCAAGAGGTCCCGAGTTCAAATCCCAATGACGCCAACGATGTTGTGCCCTTGGGAAAGGCACTTTACACGACTTTCCTCACTTCGTCCAGGTGTATAAAAAAAGGGGTATGTTGTTATGTGTACGTGGCACTGTTAATATATGTTATAAAAACTTGACTGCAGTGCCATGTCATCCTTGTCTGTCAAAAACCGAAGTAAAAAAAAAAGTTTTGAACTTGCACACTTGACTTATGACAAAATCACATATTATCTTTTAAATATCTGCAAAAGAGAGTCTTTTGTCTGAACCACTCTGCAGGTATATATATGTTCCTCCCACCTCTTCATGCAGCAAAAGTGATGGTCGGTCCGCTGTGGGCTTGGTGAAGTTGGCAACCATTGCTGCAATGGATTTCTGTGGGAGGGACAAACCATGAACTTGACATTGTTACTGGGGGATATCTCTATAGCTCAACTGGTACGTATTGTAGAAGACCTAGTGCAGAAAGTGACACTCTAGTATCAGTACAACTACACTTATGGCTACCACACTTGTGTCACTTTTACAACAGTTACCATACTCATGATCAAGGTCGGAAATATTTTCCCATCTTCAGTATTTTCCTGTCCATCTGTGTTGACCATTGCCGTAGGGGAACAAAATTTCTTGTTTATTTATATTTTTTCAAAATTAAGAAAAAATCAACGCACACATGGATGACATCCATAAGATTTACTTGCTGTGGCCTACCTATAAAATCTGAAAATCACAGGAGCCATGTCCTTACCTGTCGACTTCCGTCAGGGAGTAAACAACCAGGCTGCAAAATCAATCAGAACAAACAAATTTAGAAAAACAACCACCGTGACAGTGACAATTTCACAGAAAAACCACAACTGGAATGTCTTTAGATTTATATCAAATGGCTACACAAAACCAGGCAATCTTGTGTGGTGTTGCTCTTTTTCTAATCGTTACAATATTTGTTGGAATAATAACAGAAACTCTTACTTGCAAGCCGAAGCAGGCGGCATGCGAAAACTTGCCCTCACGAGGATACAGGTCTAAGTAGAACTGTCCGAGCAACACCCCCGACTTAACGTCAACCACGTCGTACTATATTTGTGGTTGGGCAGAACAACAGCAGAAGGCACAAACAGGTTACCATTAGCAAACATATAAACAGTAAAAACAGCTACTTTTAGATATAGCATTAAGCCAGGCAAACATTACATGGTCCCAGGTCTATACCAGAATTTTTTTCTCTTTGAACACAACTTCCTGCCTGCATCACAGACACTATTAAAAATGCTGGTCGAATTACAAAAAATCAACCATGTTGATAAATTCCATACGACTTGTTAATGATGTAAGAGAACTTTAATCTCAAAATATAAGCCTTATATATAGATTATAATAATTATGAGTGTTTTTTTTCTATTCTTCTGTTGAAACCATTCTTTCAGTTTCCATGTAATATTTGCCAGCGAATGCACCGCACACCCAGCATGTCCTCAGAAGGTATATCGTGGCTACCTGTGACCCCCACATGGCGGCGTGGAAATATTTCCCTGGCCTCGGGTACAGATCCAGGTAGAACTGTCCCACAAATTCTTCAGACACAGAGTCCACTACATCATACTACATTACACATCACAGGACGCACACACACGTATACACAAATAACATAATGTATTAATCTGTACTATCATCATCATTGGTCCGCTGTACTAAAAAAAAGTCATACTATGGTCATGGTATAAGGCAATGCTATTATCAACTGTCTTTACAAGTCAAACATTCAAACAATTCATAGTTACAATATCTAATGTTAATAGCATTAAATATTCTATCTATAAATTGTAACATTGTTGTAACAAACCCTGTATAGTTTATTTTTTGTTTATCAATTTAGATTATCTTTAACAGAGACTACATGTACATTTTTATATTCAACTTTCTACCTGTTGCATAACCATGTAATCATTATACATGTCAATCAATTAAAATTTGGTAAAAGGGTTACTTTAGCAGGTAGACCTACAGCTAACTGCTGAAGACACTCTGAGTCTGACTTACCAGGGTGACGTCATCGTTCCACACCTGCGGTTTTTCTATCTGCTCAAACTTCAGGCCAAGCAGTTCCTGGGAAAATGAGAAAAACATCATCACTCCTATCCTGAAGATTTCTGACCAGCACAAGATGTAAAGCCCCTATCTCACTGGACCTGTGGTATGTTGGTGGCATTTGTAAGTTTAAAGATGGCTTCACATAAGCCTTGTAGGCTTCTTCCATCGTCCTGCACTCTTTTGTTAGATACTTCACCGTTATTATTTCTACATATGCAAATGAATAAAAACAAAAACAAACATACAAAAATCTTTTCTGAATAAAAAAAAACTTTTTACACAACCAACGTTTCGGTGACCATCTGTCACCTTCCTCAAGGCAATTCTGACTGGTTTTCATTACAATGCAGCACAGGTGTCGCTACTTATAATACATGTAGATGCGTTCCCAAATGCAAAATATTTACAGAATATATACACTGTTACTGGGAACAGCATCCACCATGCAGTCCCAAACGCACACATACACTATTATCAAGCAAAAAACAATGCAATAATCAACCTCTACTTCTTAAGAATGCGGTTGCAAACACGACTGAGTCTTTATCCACCCTCATCACGGTTCATGACTGAAGTGGATTTTCTAATCCATACAGCCTCCTCAATCCAGCGGGATAAACAAGGCTGTATGGATACACACCCATCACTATTTATCTATTCTTTGTACTATTGTTATAATTTCGATTCACCTTGTTTGACCAAACTTTTAGTTATTTATTGTTATGTTGACCCCTTGACATCCCCTCATCTTGACCTCTATGAAAAGCGGCCCCAAAGGCCGATTAGAGCATATATCGAGAGTAAATAAAGGCACAAACAAAACAACCAAACACCTGGTAGATGTCAAGCAGGCCCTTGGTGACCACCTCCATGGGGAAGTACTCCTTGAGTTTCTGGTGGTCCACAGCGTACTGCTTCTCTTCCACCATGTTCATGTAGTAACGGAAGTCCGCACCGCTGATCTTGTTGTCAAACTCGTACTTGTACTTTTCACACTGAATGCGGAAGGAAAGAAAATCAAACGTGTTGAAGGTGGTTTTGTGGGTAGGATGTTGATTTAGTATCTGAAGGTTCTTGATTCGAAACCCTGGCAGGCACCAGTGTTGTGCACCAACATGTGTTTCCACACTCCGTCCTTTAAGCGCCTTTAAGCTAGGAGACCCTGGCCTTTTTCATGCTAGAGAAGTAGTGAGGGTACTGTAGGGTCCTCTTGCAAACATCAGCATGATGGGCAATCGGATTTCAGAGCATCAGCAGCTAGAATGGAATTTGAACCCATGACCTTCTAATCCATATCACACCAATTGCAACTTCTTCCTTCTTGAGGAAGATTCCATCTCCTCGATCCTGCCCTAGAATGGGATTTGAACCTATGACTGTATAATCCATATCACACCAACCTCTTCCTTCTTGTACTTGAGGAAGATTTTCAACTCCTCCTTGCCGAGAGGCCTCATCTTCTCTGCGAGTTCACTCAGGAAGAAGGCGACCGCCTTGTCCGTCTTGGACATACGCATCTCCGTGATGAAGGCAGCATGGGTGGGGTAACCAAGCAGGGAAGCTTTCTGCAACAAAAGGAGCCTCAGTTAAAGGAGCCAAAGCAATTTCAGAATGTTAAAACTGGAAATATTCTGAATATGGAAATCTGTATGATATTAACATTTACTAATATGCTCATATCAGCACATTTCTATCATGACTTCATACTTTGGACATTTAAAAAGAGTACAGAAACAAGCCGCACGAGGAGTCCTTTATATATTGGGACCACCAAACAACAGCGGCCAGATTTTCAATGATTTTTACCACACAACGACATCGCATCTTTGCTCCATGAAGGCCGATATGCACTGGGATAGTGTTATTTAAATACTATGTATAGAAAGGACTAGAAAATTGAATTTGAAAATCCAACTTCTTACACACTAACATTGCTTTGGGCTACTTTAATGCATAACTCTTTTCAGTGTGAACCTGGGAGGGACATTTAGAAATTTGGTAAATCTAAAGGGAAGGCTGGAAGGAAAATTCCACTTGACGATTTCCATTCCTGAACTGTTTCTACAAATGCACCAAGGTCACAGATTTTCTCCACTGATTTTGGTTTTCCAGCACAGCACTATCATTTTTTTCTATCTAAGAACCAACCAATCAAATTCTGGTTCTTTTTGAAACCACATCATTTCACATCTTCAAGACTGCAACTTACAAGTAAAGAAAGAACATAGTCACCTTGTGCCTTAGTTCCACCAGTTCCTCCAAGATAGGTGTGTTCTCTTTAAGGCACCTGTAATAAAAAAAATGTCAGCATTTTCCTTGAGCAAAACTTACCATCTTGTATACAATATACATGATGTATGTAACCCTTAACCCTCAAACACCTGAACTATTATTTGTGACTGAAATGACTGAACGGGGTCAAAACCCACGCCTGGGGTCAAAAATGAAAATGCAATGAAAAATGTTTGAGGGTTAATACCTGTGTTTTGTGATGAATTTTACTTGGTAAGCATACAATGTAAGGGCTGTCTCCAGGACCCGTCCTTCCGTGCCAGGACGGAAAAAGAATTTCACACCGTCTTTCCCAAAAATGTTTTACGAGGGCTCCAAAACAATGAGTGGGACGGAAAAAAATCTAAAGCAGGAGACCCTTCCTTCGTACGTACCAAAAAATTACAACACCCCACAACCCTAAACTTTCCATACCTGGACTGGAAGGCCTTCTCCATCCTCTGTCGTGTTGAGGGAACCCTGGCTTTCTTCATACAGGGGAAGTAGTGAGGGTACTGTAGGGTCATCTTGTACAGTCCTGTATCTGTCTTCTCTAGACTGTCTATAAAGTCATCAGGCAAGCCAGCTAGACAGGAAAGAAACAAACCATGTAAAATACATCAGTCAGAGATACAGGGGAAGTAGTGAGGGTACTGGAGGGTCATCTTGTACAGTCCTGCATCGGTCTTCTCTAGACTGTCTGACTTTATAAAACCAGCTGGATAGGTGAAAATATAGGCAATCAGAGATGGCAGACTTCACACCCTTACCCAGACTGCTTTGTGACCCTTCTACTCCCATATACAAAAATGAACAAGAAATCAAAGATCACATATCTCTGAGAATTTCTTAATACCATTAGCCCTTCTCATGTGTAACATGTGACAGTTGATGCTCAACACAAAGTAAACAAAGTAAGACAAAGTAACAAGTATGTATCTCATACCTAAGTCCTCTTTCTTAAACTCCAAGACGGTTTTCTCTTCATTCAGGTTCTTGTTGAAGTCGATGCACAAGTCACTCTGTCGCTTCTTGATCTTCTTAATCTCTTCCTGGGTTTCCTTGGGAAGGTGGAGACCTAAGACAAAAGAATTGAATTTTGAATTTGTTCAAAAATAATAGTATCCATTTCATGAAAAGAATAATGCCTTCAATTAGGAGAGTATAATACTAATAGATACACAACGTCATCAGAAACACAGCCTGGCAGGTGGTTCACAGGCTGTTTTTTGCACTTTCAAACGGGACACTCTGCGGCTGTCGGGCTATTTTAGGGCCCCGTAACAAATAGACGCCGTGAGGACAAATTTGTGGCTTTGGGGCCTGGCCGGGACTACACCCCCGTCCAGGGGGGGAAATGATACCATCCCATGAACCCTCAATACACATCCAGTAATACACACCCACAGATGGCTGACTATGGGCAAGAAGCATATAGACTTTTCATGTTGCCTTTGATATTGCAGCAACAGGTACAATTTGAGCATAAGATTTTCTTGTCTTGAACTGTCAAAAGACTTAAGTAGTCCATGAGACTGTCGGACCTTTATAATTTGTGCACAACTTTCTCAATTGTGTCACAAACACTTGTGGACCATTGTACAAATATTCACTACAAATTCTGTGTCCAAACTTGACCAAACTACAGTGTTTTTCTGAAAACACTGTTGATTGATAATACTATACTGCTTGTGCATCAGAAAAAACAAAATGCACCAAAAAGCACCCATGGGAAAGTACAGAAAATCATATTTGATATTGTTTTTGTAATAATTGTAAACAAACATAATTTTCTGTACTTTTCCATGGGTGCTTTTTGGTGCATTTCGGTTTTTCTGATGCACAAGTAGTATGATATCATCAATCAACAGTGTTTTCAGAAAAACACTGTAGTTTGGTCAAGTTTGGACACAGAATTTGTGGTGAATGTTTGTACAATGGTCCGTAGGTGTTTGTGACACAATTTAGAAAGTTGTGCATAAATTACAAAGGTCAGGCAGTCTCATGGACTACTTTAGTCTTTTGACAGTTCAAGAGAAGAAAATCTTATGCTCAAATTGTACCTGTTGCTGCAATATCAAAGGCAACATGCCAAGTCTGTATACTTCTTGCCCACAGTCAGCCATCTGTGGGTGTGTATTACTGGATGTGTATTGAGGAATCATGGGATGGTATCAAATCTCCTCCTGACCCCCGTCGGGCCCCAGTGTAATTGGGACTGGAGCATATAAGGCCTTCAAGTTTCCATACCGTTCCTCCTGCCATACTTGATGAGCTTCTCCAGGTAGCGCTTGAACTCAGGGGAGAGGTTTGCTGACTTGTCGCTCTTCTTTAAGATCTCCAGCACATCGTACACATCCTGGCGCATACTGGAGACAAAGAGTGATATTTTTTTCAGTTTTTAAGTAAGCCATAGAGAAAGGCATCTTGTTTAGTGTAAAACATTATCCTTAACCAAAGAATCAAATAACACCCTCCACTTTAAGTTTGGAATTCCACTTTTCCCATTTTGACAAGTGCTTATATTTTCAATATAAAAGCATTTAAGTGAAAACTGTTAACATATAGTTGATGAGTATAATGTACAGTTATGATTGATAACAATAACTTTCATGAATATTCATTTTGAAAATTTTCTTCCTGCAGGAATTCCTGCAGAATCTGCAGGAATTCCTGCAGGAAGAATTTGTCCTGCAGGTATTTCTGCAGGAAGATATTTTTCCTGCAGGAATCCCTGCAGGAGTCCCTGCAGGAAGAAGGTAAATTCCTGCAGGAAAACACTTTCCTGCAGGAATTCCTGCAGAAATTGCCTTATATCTACAGCAATGTTAGTAGAATATGAGTCATATTGTGCATTAAGTTTTGTTTTACAACTGTTAAGCCAGAACAATGGCGAACACAACAATGAAAATGGCAATGGAAGGTACCTTCTGATCAATCAATTGTTTTCCATGATATATTTTATGATACACAATTGTCTATTTATTCAACTTTGTTTTGCGAAGCTTGCATGCATGTACTCTAACTGTTACAATTGTTTTTAAAGAAGATGTCTTTAAAAACACCTACTTTTTAACTCAAGTTTACCTGCATTGAATTACAATAGTCATTAATCATTGCATAATCATCAACTTCTGGCTACCAAGATCTATGACTTACAGTTGCTTATTGTGGCTTTCCTTATTACACAATACAGTTAAATCATTAAGCCTCTTATGTCATCAAGGTCTATCTAAACTGAGGGCAGAAGGTTGATTATTGATTATTGATTGTTATTGATTTGTTGAAGATAGAGCCAGGGGTCAGAATGTGTAAGAATGGCACGTAATGGCCGTAGGATGTTATACTGCAACTTAAAAGAAGGTTTATTTGTAACTCTTTTTATCACCAGGGTGTGATAATCACCTCCCCTCCCTTTTCTCACCCATCTTGAAAGAGACCATGATCTCCATGTTCTTTGTATCCAGATGTTAGCCAGCAGCCACAATGCATGCACTGATGTATGTAATTCAGGTCATCAGAAAAGATAAAAGATAGTTTCATCAGGTGATAAGTAGTTTACTATCTCACATGTCCCTATCAGACCACAATCCTTTAGGTTTTGAACTGACTGACCTAACCTACTTCTAGTAAATGACCTAGCCTACTACTAGTAAATATTGTTAGTAATATTGCAGTACCCTTGGGATAGTTCTTTCAGCAACCCTTTCTTATCTTAACCTCTTTTATAGCAAAGAGTACTTTACTACGTACTCTACAATACTTACTTCTTTTGAGGCTATCCCAGGCCTGTTTAAGTGACTAGCAGGTCACTATAGAGAGGTATTGAAATGTAAAAGCACAAAAGAGCAACAAAATAACCCTGATAGATTGAAAAATTACTTCAAAGTTACATTTAAAGTGTGTTATATTTGCCCACCACATGCTGGACACTTGTCCTCGGTAGATTTGGGCCCCTCTTGTATATCACACCTACAACAGCCGTTTTCACACATTAGTGGTAAAGTATTATGCATGCATCCATTGTTTTTGGCTTGTTTTGGCTTTCATTTTGGCTTTCTGTTTTGTCAGCTTTTGTTTTTGTCCACCAGCAAATTTGAAAATAGGGTGTGAGCATGCATGCCTGAATGTTCAACAACCAAGAATATATCAAGGAGGTTAAAATAGGATTTTAACCTATTCTAACCTCTTTGAATATATCTATGATACAAATATTGCATTTTTTTAATACACAGATTTCTATCAAGCAGAGTTTAAAAGTACCTGACCTTGCATCAATTACCTTGCATCAAGGCATTCATGATTGAAGTTTTGAAAATACCCAAATCTGACCAATAGTCTAAGGGTTGATCATGATGGTCTCTAACAAAGTCTTTTTTGTCATCCCTTGACAAAATTAAATCTACCTCATCACAGTGAGCCAGCAATTGTCACATGATGACAAAGAGTTGAAATATGATAGAATGCCAAACACATGAAGATGTTAAGATTGACATATGATTTAAAACATGTGGCAAAAGTTTTTACTGAGAATATTTCCATTTTCAATGAGTATTCTCCTTTTTCAATGAATATTCTCCTTTTTCAGTAATTATTCGTTCCGTTGATATGCGGGTCAAACTAGCTCAGCTATTGTCCGGCCAATTATCAAGTCCTTGGTTGGGCTGCTGAGCATGCAGGGTCTTGGCTTTTTGTGTGACTTCGGGTTGGGGCTGTTGTAAAAAAAGTCAAAGCAGAGGTTAGGGGTGGCCGCAATTTTTTACGTCTCCCTAATTTCACAAAATCGCGGCCACCACTAGCCCCCCGACAAAACCTCTACTTGGAGAACAGGTCGAGGGAGGACTGTCCAATGAAACCCCGGCTGATCAGAATACTTAACAATTTGAAAGTTACACTTACCTTGCTTATACTAAGAAAGTCTTTTTTGTCATCCCTTTACAAAATTAAATCTACCTCATCACAGTGAGCCAGCAATTGTCACATGATGACATAAGAAATATGATAGAATGCCAAACACATGAAGATGTTAAGATTGACATATGAATTAAAACATCTGGCAAAAGTTTGTTCCAGAGAATATTTCCATTTTCAATGAGTATTCTCCTTTTTCAATGAGTATTCTCCCTTTTCAGTAATTATTCGTTCCTTTCATATGCGGGTCAAACTAGCTCAGCTATTGTCCGGCCAATTATCAAGTCCTTGGTTGGGCTGCTGAGCATGCAGGGTCTTGGCTTTTTGTGTGACTTCGGGTTGGGGCTGTTGTAAAAAAAGTCAAAGCAGAGGTTAGGGGTGGCCGCAATTTTTTACGTCTCCCTAATTTCACAAAATCGCGGCCACCACTAGCCCCCCGACGAAACCTCTACTTGGAGAACAGGTCTAGGGAGGACTGTCCAATGAAACCCCGGCTGATCAGAATGCTCAAGGAGGTCCTATTTTAACCTCCTTGGAATACTTAACAATTTGAAAGTTCTTCCCCACATCTGCATGCCTGGAGATTATGATAGCCCCGACCTTGGTATCAGCTGAAAGGTCAAGTCTAGTAAAGCCAAGTCAAGGCCTTAAGTTTACTTTAAGATACTTTTAATAGGTCGGGGCTATCGTAATCTCCAATTATAGTTGCATATAGAAACTTGAGGTCAATATTTTTTAGCCTCTTTGGTATCAGCAAGGAAATGTACATATATAACCTCCTTGGTATCAGTCAATGTGTAAGCTGAGCAGGTCATATATTAAAGTGCAGAAACCTGAAAATTCACTTCTGGGATGCCAAGGAGGTCTAGATATCCATGGGGATGCTTATCTGTATTCATATTGGGTAAACCTAAAATGGGTAAACCGAGGAAGTTGTATTCTATTTATTTGAATAAACTTGGATAAAACCAATATTTCGTGAGAACTCTGAAGTGTAGTCCCATGTTGAAAATCGCAAATCAGCACTCAAAATGTGAATGCTTGCACTCTTAGAAGTCTTTGAAGGAGGCTAGATAAACATAATAACAAAGGAGGTTCCATTCCTAGGGGAGATTAGCCTCTACCAGTCTCTGCGCGATCGCTGGGAAAATAGTAGAAATTGGCCAAATAGAGTGAATAGTATACCAGGGGTAGTCCGCTATACAGTGAAGCTTAAGGTCCGTAGATCGCCTATTGAGCTTCACTGCATAGCGGACTACCCCTGGCATACTATTCACTCTATTTGGCCAGAATAATAATTCTACTATTTTCCCAGCAATCGCACGGAGACTGGTTGAGGCTAGGAGACATCACAGGAGTGAGGAGAGATCTCCTTTCAGTTTCAGGGATGCCCTGTAGTCACTGGCTTTGAACGCCTTGATTCATGTCAAGGTGTGAATTGCCCTGATTTACATTATAAGAGGCAACAACAATCAGGCACCTGGAAGATAGAATCTCCTTGGCTGTCATGGATGCAGTCGGGAGGTGTGTGTGTGCTGCCCGGGTTTAAATAGCGAGACGAATCGCGCTCCTAGTGTCCAGCCGGTTTCCGTGACCGCCTTTAACCCTAGGGTGGGGGTCAGTAACCTCCGGCTGAGAGCTTGTGTAAATACAGGCTAGGGTTTAAACGGGCCCGGCAGATGTTGTGAGTATGTACAGGGGGTTCAATTGATTTTAAACCTCCTTGTACTGTACCAACCAGTAATGAGGCTGTTGTAGTTCCCTTTAACGTGCTCAAGGCACCTCCAGATCCTCATTCACGACAATTTCACATCCCTTCCGAATATTCTTGATGGAAGGGAGCTAATCTATAGGGTCTGGCCCATTGGTACATGTATGTCAAACTAAGGACACCCTTGGTCAAACAAGAATAAAAAATGAAAACAATTCTGAAGACACAGTAAAGGCTTCAATACACCTGTATCTACCCCCTCGGGGCACGAACATACAATAAAGGTCTTCAATAAAAAAAATACACCTCATAACAGTATAATGAATAGTTTCAAACCACCTCAAGGGGCAGCTTGGAACAAGCTGGCTTGACTGGTGTCATCTAAATCTGGCTTGGAGTGTTCACGCTCACATATGATTTGACTTTGCTTAGTACTAGGCGCTTTTGCAGAGCAAACACTACTGAAGCGCCCAAAAAATCACTGGTCAGTCTGACTTGTCAGCCCCTGATGTACGCATGGGGTCTACCAACTCTACGCTTGACTTTGAAAAGTACAAAATAGCCAGTCTCTTCAGGACTTTACTTTGTGGAGACGACAGATAAGACACGAAGGTGTGACTGCACATGAAAAGTAAATGCCATTTTCCAATAAGGAGGAAAATCTCCTTCCATCAACTACCCAACATTTAATAGTGTATAGAGTACTGTGAATGCATTTAAGTTTATGTGGTTTTAATTTCACAGTGGGGAGAAAATGGAGTGTTCACGGGGATTCTAAGTTCACGTTTGAGACAATAATAGACAAGGGGGTAGAAGGGAAAAAAATCTTGGCCACTACTACTGATAAAGGAGGTTATATGTGTACTGACCGTGGTTTTTCCCTTTTTTGTGAAGGGAGGGCCACCCCTAGCCCCCTAACCAAACCTCTGCTTGGAACCCAGCTCCAAGTCAAGGCATACAAACTACCATGCAAGATCATGCTCAGCAGTAGCCTGAATGTCATCCTGTTTCAGTTCCAGGCTCTAACTGCAGGATGACACTCAGCTAGCTCAGTAGCCCCTTGACAATACGCCCTGTCCATGTGTGATCTGTTCAACCAAGGACTTGATAATTGGACAGCATTTGTAGGACAATGGCTTAACCCGCATATGAAAGGAGCGAATAATTACAAAAAATTTCCATCACGGGAGGAATCAGGATACTCCTTGTTTATAAAGGTCTAAATGGTAGGATTTTGAACCTGGAGACCGGAGGATATATTGTCAGGAAGAAAACTTTCTATTCATATGAGTCATAACATCTCATATGTTTGGCATTCTATCATATTTCAACTCCAATGTATTATGATATCATCTAGTCTTTTGAGCTATGGATCTTGGTAGTCAGAAGCAATGATTATGCAATGATTATTATGATTCAATACATATGCCAGGGTTTTTAAGGATGTCTTCTTTGAAAACTCTTGTTACAGTACATGCATGCATGCAAGATTCACGACATAAAATTGAATATATAATTATGATCATATGATGTTGAGAGATGTTGTGAGTATGTACAAAGTGAATGATAAACGAAAAGGTACAGTGACCCTTGAGTGTCTGTTGATGAACCCAAGGACATTATATCTTCTAAATAATATCCTTGATGAACCCTATACAGAAACAAACAATTTTCTAAAACAAGATTCTTTCAAATGAATGGGTCTGAGAAACCATGGATGTAGCATAACTTAATGCAAAATATAAAGGACTCATAATGTCATATCCTACAGACATTGCTGATAACTAGATACATGCATGTATAAGGTACGTCCTGCAGGAATGCCTGCAGGAAAGCTGTTTTCCTGCAGGAATTTAACTTCTTCCTGCAGGGACTCCTGCAGGGATTCCTGCAGGAAAAATATCTTCCTGCAGAAATTCCTGCAGGACAAATTCTTCCTGCAGGAATTCCTGCAGATTCTGCAGGAATTCCTGCAGGAAGAAAATTTTCAAAATGAATATTCATGAAAGTTATTGTTATCAATCATAACTGTACATCATACTCATCAACTATGTGTTAACATTTTTCACTTAAATGCTTTTATATTGAAAATATAAGCACTTGTCAAAATGGGAAAAGTGGAATTCCAAACTTAAAGTGGAGGGTGTTAAAGGTACTCTCACTTTAACCAACACAAGAAAGTGGACCTACTGACCATGCAGACCCTGAGAATCTTTATTTTCTGATTGAACAACCCTCACTACAACACCACCACCAGCATCACTATGGGCAGTTAAAACTGCCCAAGACTACTCAGGGGACCGATAAAATATTATCTATGTGGACAGGTGGTCAATGTAGACAAGATTCTTAATATGCTTATGTGTCAGTAGAAAAGGTATCTAAAGGACCACCAAAAAGTGGTCAGGAGGTCTTTATGAAGAGGTGATCATTTGTACAGCTTTCATGGAAAGATGCACGAATACAAATTGTGCTAAAAACATTAAATCTCAGTATCTGGGGTCTACATTAGGTCCCAGTAAAATGTTTTACTTTAAGTTCTAATGTACTTTGCAGTGGTAGGAGGAAAAAGAAGGTTTGCTTTTAGATTTACGGTTCAAACAATTCTGCCATACAGTAGCCATTCAAGGGAGACCTTTACACAACTTTGAGAGGTCACCTTGAAAATAAAGACACCGCAAAAGTTTCAAGATTTAGATCTCTACTAATTAATATCAAATCACCTGATCTCCACGTCGAACTCGGACAGTTTCTTGTCTGCCTCGGTGCTCGCGTCGCGGATAACCTTGTCGGGAGAAACGTTCTGCGGGAAGTCCAGCATGTTGCGTTGCGTCGTGTATGCGACATCGCTGTCGGCAATGGCCTGAGGATAACAAATATAAACATCAGCACTCCACCGTGGGGGAAAATAAACAACCTACACTAAATTTTCAGGACGTTTTCAATATTTAGAATCCTAGCAAACTGCCAAAAAAACACTCAGAGGACAGATAAAATCTGGTCTACGTGGACAGGTGGTCACTATAGACATGATTCTTAGTGAAGATGTCATTTGGATTTTTAAACAAACAAACAAACAAACAAACAAACAAACAAACAATCATATGGGGACACCGACAACACCAGCACTGACTTGTGGTAGAAAATAAACAGCCATTTTTAATTTTATTTTCCCAATATCTAAAGGTAAAAGGTAAAGGTAGTCCCACAGCCTTTTTGAGACTGTAGGGGCTAAGGGGATTTTATCCACTATGTCTAGGGCATAGTATTGGAAGGAAGGTCAGGTGCTTTTCCCAATGTCACAACATTAGTGGTATGTCAGGGGATTCATACCAAGGACCATTGGGTTCCGGACCAAACACCCTAAGTAATGGCGTTACGCCAACACAATGTCACTAATATCTAGAGACTGATAAAATCTGGTCTATGTTGACAGGATTCTCAGTGCTTTATAATTATACATGTCAGTTTGAAAATTACATGTATCTAAGTGATCACCAAAAAGTGGTCACATTGGCCAGGTGGTCCTTACATGTATGTAAAAGTGGTTACTCCAAATTGACTTAACTTTCTTATCTAGACACTACATGTTAATAATAAGTAAGTTCCATAATCTAAAGCTTATTGAGTGAACCACTAGCTATACTGACTACATGTTCGAAATTTCAAACATAGACTGTTTCACTTTTGAGGTGAGCAAAATTGTTTCTTAGTAATTATCCTTGTATCATGTAGTCTTGATTTCCAGTGACTTGTATAAGTTGTATTTCTTGACTTGTGTTAATATTATCATCCAAGACTGGAATGAAGAAGCCTATTATTAATTAGTAAATATGTTTGCTGACTCCATTTTTTCTGGAGCGTGACTGGTTCACCTGTATGTTGAACAAGAAGTGCGTCCTGACATGCCTTAATCGTATTCACACTCACAGAGTGGTTGGTGTTCACCAGAGCAAGACGGACAAGTCTTTTGTGTCCTTTTCACCTCTGACCTACTTTGAAAGTCCTAATGCAGTAATTTTCCACTGGTGAACTCAAAGGACTCTAAAGCGCCACTGAACTAAATATGCTTATTCATTGCAATGGTTGGACATGGCTTGGCTTACATCTTAGTAATAGACTGCTTCAATATTTGATGATACTTTTTTGGGGAAGAGTTTTTTTTTTTCTTTGATTTATTTTAGCCAAATATTGTAATTTGTTATAAAAACAAGAGATGTTTTTAGGGTTTGTGTCCAAACAATTGGTATTGTTCTAACTCATCCCTGGGGGATAAGATTAAATCTGCTCTGAATTATTCATTACCTGGTTGTCAAGCATTACTTGGTTGTCTTGACAACCAGGTACACAGCGATGACCTAAATTTGCCCAGAAATGACAAAGGCGGTTGTTTCTGATATAAATATAACATACTTGTTTTTGCTTGCAATCATCGTGGGAAGGAGTCAGAAATATGTCGCTGAATTAAGGTCAGGACGATTTAAAAGTATCATATTCTTTAGTATTGCAAAATTGCCAGCCTAGCGGCTAGTAAGTGAATTGCAGGGCACAATGGTAAAATTTGTGAGAAACTTTCACCTCAAACATACAATCTAACATTATACAAGACTATAAGACATTAGCAATTGTAAATTTAAGGTAGCTTGAAATGTTACGTTTGCAATTTCCAAACGCCAGGCAAAAATACTAAACATATGGCTTAGGATTTTTACAATGGGAGGGGGGCTAGCTCGGTAACTTCCGCGGCCATGTTGTACATGAGATATTAAATTCCTCACCTTAAGAGAGTTCTCGAAAGTGACATCCTCCGGTTTGAGAGCTCCCACTGCGTCATAGACCGCCTTGGTCTCGGCTATGAGACTGTCCGTGAGGGAGAGAATGTCTTCTGCGCTGAGGTCCCATCGCATGTTGTTCACTCCGGCGGGCGCCATGTTGGGGGTCCGTGTAATAACCAAAATACACGGAAGTACACGAAATACACGAAATACACGTCCGAAATACCGAAATACACATGAAGATGGCAGAAAATAATATATTCATGGCCCTGATGACAAGAAAAATACATAAATACATCGCGATCCCGGCCGACCGCCTCGTCATCTTTGTTACCAATTTTGCGCCATGATGTTTGTTTTTAGTGGTAACGTTAACAGTTATCCTCTGTCTGGGATCGCGAAGTGTTTTCTGTCATTTTTTTGTCGCCAGGGCTATAATATATTATCTTATGCCGGCACATAGCAATATGTGATGTTATTTCATCAAATCATACAGTGTTTCGGTAGATTTCTGTCATCTTCATGTGTATTTCGGTATTTCGGAAATGTATTTCGGTAAATATATGGACCGCCATGTTGGAATGGTAGAGTCCACAGTGACAGGTGGGAGGGGTGTGTCGGTGTATGGAATTCTTCAAGCAGAGGTTAGGCTCCGTTTTTTTTGTGTGTTGACAATGGTCTTTTGGAGCTTTTATATCGAGCTTTCTATTTTGTCCGATTTTCTTTTTGTCTGTCTTCCAGAACTGTGATTGACAGTGTCTTTACGGTGTGACTGTCCCGGCCAGGATAGACGGAGATTTGGCCTTGAAGCCTTATTTAGGGTCCCCGACTTGATGTGATATTTAGGACTGATCAGGACTGAGTAAATGATTATTGTGAGTTCCGAGTTCAAGTGACGAAAGTTCAGATGCAGAATTGCTATAAAACACACATTTCTGTGGTTTGACCTCAACATGACGTCATTTTACATTATTCTGAGAAAATTGAGACCTGACAGTCACATGAGTCATTGGGTTCAATTTCATATTTGAGATTAATTCCCTAAAATCGCTCAACGGATATAATATCTCTTATATTGATTAAGCTTATTCATCGACATGCTGCTGCTGTCACGTGTCACTCTACTATTTTGTTATGTTATGATATAAGTTATATGAATGAATGAATGAATGAATGAATGAATGAATGAATGAATGAATGAATGAATGAATGAATGAATGAAGTTGATTTTCGTGTCCTGCGACTTTATAAAGTCGCCCAGCCCTTACGGACTTGTAGGACACCAAATTGAATACATCAACTTGACATATCTGCTTGCTGCAAGCAGTCACAATGGAATCTAATTTAGTCTTCGTAAACGTGTATTATGTAGAAACTATTTGAAACACATTCTAACATTATATTCAGCTTACGAGCTTATAGTAAGCTTTCGTTTGCAAAGTAGTTTCTTGTTACTGTACAATCCATGTTGGCCCCATCATCAGTGACACTGAACAACTCCAGAAGAGGCCAAATCAAGACTCTATTAGTTGTGATTACCCCCTACCCCTACCCAAACAGCTTGAATACACTGCTTGAATCCTAACCCCTTATGCCTGACATACAGATTAAAATTACTGGCTCAACCACTAGTTGAAAGGGCATTTTATTCAATTTGAAACGACGTCACACATACTAGTTTTTATAGTCAATTTGCTTATCTCTGAATGAGAATACCTGATGTCAATTATGGGGCGCTTAAAGTGGGCTGTTAGAACGGACAATATAGACGTCGACCACTACTATTATAACCAATGAACTACGATTAAACAATAAGACATACGAGAAACTATAGATATTTCACTGAGGTACGAGATCTTCAAACTCTCATTTTATTCTTTTTATTTGACGACAAGAACCACACCGCAAGACATTGACAATGTTTTTTTTATATGCTTCTTATCATTAGTGACATAGCGTTCATATGTACTTGAATTAAATTCTTGGTTTGTATAACTTGTTGACCTGAAGATACACGCTAGCCTTCGACAGGCATTCCTAGATAGTAGCTAGATAGAATTCAGCAAAAATGGTGAGAAAAAGTCGTCAGCTAGGAGAGTCAGTCTGTGGCAAAGGTATCATTTTGCTTTGCAAAAGGCAATGTCGATTTGCTTATATGGATTACATCCGCGCGTGCATTGATTTTCGTCCGTTCACCCCCCCCCCCCCCCCAAGTTTTCGGCCATACTGTAAATCGTAAAAAGCAGCTGCGAACTGAAAATACATGCTGTGAATTGCAAAAAAATATTTATCTCGGAAAACGGATGCTGATGACGTAGAATGCCAAATTTGGTTTCAAAGTCAAAAAAGTTTTGAAAAAACAAAAATGAACAACCTATATTTCGTTATACCATACATGTGTTCCGTTTTGTTTATCCTTCCTGACCGCATAGATTTAGAATGAAGGCAACTTTTTTGCCAAACTTTTTTGCTCGCACGCTCGCATCAGTTTTGGGGTCCCTGGATGATGTCATCCATATAATCAAATCAACATGGCCTAACTCTTCCCATAGACAGCATATCCACAGTCGGTAAAGACTAGATACAAGCATCTTTAAAAACTGGTGTACATGTACATGTACGAGGGAATGTCATAACGGCTAGTGTCACGGTACTGGTGGTCTGAAAATTAGGATTACATCTTGTAACGTTAGGTTCCGAGAAGTGTTCCTAGTAGACGTCCAAGCGGTCAAGATTCTTCAACAGAATGGCGACTCTGGAACACAATTGATGGGAACATGTTAGGTAAGTATTCAAAAAGAAAACACCAAAATCTACCACCTCTGAATGGCACTTTCTGCCACTCTGGTAGGTCTGATCGGTAGGTAGCCTGGGTACCAGATCACCGCGCTACAGTCGCTAATCCTTCGGCCGGGGAAGCAACTTGCCCCGCCACCACAGTTAGCATACGGTCCCTAATTATCTCTCGCGCTCGATCAAAGCGCGATAGATATTAGAGGTGCCAACACTATACCGCGTATGATGTGGCCTCCCCCAGCCAAAAGGGGTTATCGTCTAGCGCGAGGGGTCTGATATCCAGGCTAACCACTACGGTCATCATCCCACTCAATTCATGCCAAACTACTGACAGCGTATTGAAACAACTACAAACGCAAACAGATACACGGAAGTGGCGAAGCAACTTTCACGCTGTCTGGTCTTGCGACGACTCACCTTTCCTCTCGGACGTTCAGGTGGTCCGACAGGAACTTCTTTAAGGCTTCTCCGTGGCATCTCTTGTGGTCCTCCTTGGCGAAGGAGCCGACGGCCGAGACCTCGCACAGGACGAAGGGGCGAGCCGTGCCGCCCATGATGGCTCTCTGGCCCGCACGCACGAACACCATCACACGCTGGAGGAAGGAGTACAACACACGTTAAGCCCCTGTCACACTTGTGCGTATATAAAAGCCAGCATGAGTTGCGTATCAACATGTTTTTAGGTTAGTTTAAGTTTGCAGCCGAATAAGTGATTTCGTAGGTTCGATCACTAGACTGCTCAACGCTGGGTCAAAGTAGAAAACATCTTTCTCCCCGCAAAAGTTACTTAAACCGAATGTTAATGCGCAACTCACGCGCGCCCAATATACGCACAAGTGTGACAGGCCGGCTAGCTAGGGCTCTTAGATGTAAATATGTCCGCCATTACGCGGGGATACCACGGTAGCGCCGAGTGTCCCAGTAACGAGGGTAGTGGACACAAGAGGTCACGGGTTCCATTCCAGGATAGACGCTGTGACGTCCTTGGGACAGGCACTTAACACCTCATTACAGCAAAACGGGTACCTGTCTTCGGTTGCAATTGGGGAAGTAAAAAGCGGTGGGAGGAGAGGCATGGGCTCCGCCTTCCAAAACCATGCTCTATACACAGTGGATAACAACCCACTGCCCCTATAGCTACATAGCCTCAAAAAGGCTATGGGACGACCTTTATCCACTTTTTTTTTACAACAGAAGAGAGACCATTGAGCGTCCAAAAATGTGACAGATCTCTTAACGGCCGCGTGGTCAGAGGCAAATAGAGTAACAATCACGGTGGTTGCCACAAAAAAAAGATGGCAAGCTTAAACTCCTGGGAAATTATTACACGCCCATTAAGCCAACTTCTACTTTTTTAAGTAAAAGAATTTGGTGGAGACTGGTGAAAAAGTGACGGATTACACGATAGCGAAAAGGGTCCCCACTTACTCACCACAACGCTGTTTTGCAACCTCACTTCTGCTGTCAACGTTTGCTCCATTGAAAACACCAGTTGCTGATAATTCAACGCCAGCTGTTCGAATAACACGGAAAAAACTACTCGAACAGAGTAACTCCTCATGACTTTCTACTTGTAAGTATAGCTATATTTAAGACATAACCTGCCTCTGGTGGTTTTGCTAGTTGTTCCGCCAAGAAAGTCGTAACTTTTCCCTCCACGTCTGATGCTATGGCGTCTCCAGCAAGGTTGGTGTTCAGAACACACAGCGGCATCTTTACTGGAACTCGATAAACTGGGTCGACTTCGAAGCTAATATCTGCGTACGTACTTTCCGGGACTTCCTTTAACGCTCTAGAAGCTCTGTGAGAGTTTCCTTCTGGAGATGTTGTATGGTTGGGATCCCGGAGTTGGAAACAACTCTTCCTGGTGACGCTTCAAACAGAAAAGCCGAGTTTCTGTAGACTTAGACAACTCGTCTCCCACGTCTTTGTGTGCGGCTGTGCGACAACCTGTATTCCCTCCCACTGTTAAATTTTGTTTTTATTCCGCCCAGTTACGCGTGTTCTAATCGGTTTGACGATTTGTTTTCTTCTTCTATAGGCTAACCATTGAGTCGAAAGGAGGCTAATCATGACTATTTTGAATTATCACAAGTAGAACGGTTGGATGCGTCAGGTAGCAGTCCAACTCATTATCTCCATGAAAAAAGGCTTTTTCATGGATATACTGTTTTGCTTGCGTTTGGTGTTTGTGTGTATGTATGTGTCACCGGATGCTTAAAGTCACCATAACTGTAGAACCTGTACATGGATTGTAATGATTTTTGGTATGTGGGTGGGTGTTAAGAGGAGGAAGGTCAAGGTCGATTTTGGGCCCCCTGGCATTTGTGATTGGAACTGCAATGGTGTATTTTTAAAAATCTTCAATGTAGAAGAACTGAAGAGAGGATCGACAGATCGTCATGTTATTTGGTACACAGGTAGGTTAGACCAAGATGTACACACTTAAGTACAAACTATGCAAATGAGACCAAATTTGCATAAGTAAGGAGGTAAATCGTTTGCATGTGTGTCGCTGGATGCTTAAAGTCAGCATAACTGTATAACGTGTAGATGGATTGTAATGATATTTGGTATGTGGGTATGCGCTGGGAGGAGAATGGTCAAGGTCGATTTTGGGTCCCCTGGTTTGTGTCCCTGGAACTACAATGGCCTATTTGTAAAAATGTTCTAAAGGGGTATAACTGAAGAAAGGAACAACAGATTTCCATGTTATTTGGTACGCAGGTAGGTTGGACAGAGATGTACACACTGAAGTGCAAATCATGCAAAGTTAGTGTGTTTGCGTGTGTGTGCGCGTGTGTGTATGTTTGTGTCACCGTGTGTGTATGTATGTGTCACCGGATGCTTAAAATCAGCATAACTATAGAACGTGTAGATGAATTGTAATGATATTTGGTATGTGGGTAGGTGTCGGGAGGAGAAAGGTCAAGGGTGATTTTGGGCCCCCTGGTATGTGTCACTGGAACTGTAATGGCGTATTTGTCAAAATCTTCAAAGGAGAATAACTGAAGAAAGGAGCGACAGATTTTCATGTTATTTACTATGCAGGTAGCTTAAGCAGAGATGTATACAATGAAGTGCAGATTATGCAAATTGGACTTAATTTGCATAAGTAATGAGGAAAATCTATATCTGCAGTGTTATCATGTGGCACCCCACCTGTCAGTAGCTATTTATAGCGAAAGTAGGTCAGACTTCTCCCCTTACAGTGTGGGTCATACCATTGAGCGATATAGAATGGGGGGAACTGGTTTAATAGAAAAACAACGTTTCATGGAGATTTTGGGTCCTAAGACTCTTGTTATACACTGAGACACTGAGGAAATATGTCCATCGATTCTGTAAGGATGCCTATGGTTGAATAGAATTTGTGACAAAACAGAAAGCTATGTATAGACAAGAGAGAACATTTTCAAAGATGTTTGACGAAAATATTTTACATACTTTGAATAGCCACCATGTTATAACGTCAGTAGCTAGTCTACGCGGAGTAAAAAAAAAATACAAATTAACGTTAACTGACAAACTGCACTCTAATTACACAATGTATTTTGGTCTGGTCACTCGAGGTTTGAACTTCCTAGCCTATCCTCGGGATAACAGCACAGATCAAAGAACGGTTACAAAATTATGTCTGAATGTCTTAGTGTCTTAGCCCCAAGGAAATCAAACGCACTCACGTCCTCCTTTTCCTGAAGTCGCTGGGCCAAAAACAGGGACAGTCCTCTGACGAAGTCCCCAGTTACGGAGCAAATAGGAAGGCTGGAGTGAACTGTAGCACATATCATCACGGCTGAAATTGTCGCTTTCGTGCACAGAACTTAAGGGGGAAAAATGGGTACTGCCGAAAGAATGGCTTAGAATTAATCCCGGGCTGCATCACTACGTTTCTGCACAACTTCAGCTAAAGACAGGGAATTCCCGGAGGAAAGTTTTGTCCATACACATAGACATTTGTGGTTGCCATTTAATCCAGCGTGCTTTATGATGTTCCGTGCACAGATTGATCGAGGATAATTGGAGATCTGTGGCCGGGTAACGAACGGTGTGTTGTGTTTTGGCTACCAGCTAAACGTTTCTGTTGGAGGCTATCTTAGCATCTAGAGAATCATGTCTTACTGTACTAACTGCAGCCTCCTATAACCTCGAATCTTTGGGTAAGAGTTAGACTAATGAATCTGACCGTGTTTCTAACAGTCTGTAACGTTACTGTTTTGCTAATGGTTTTCTACTTTTTAATCGCGTACAAACCACGAGTACAGAGCCTGTGATTACTTTGAGTGAGATGTTAAGAGCCATTGCATGAGAAAACCAGGCAGAGGTGGGAAGATGGGGGTCGGCCAAATCGGCTCATACTTTGTATGTGTGATAGGTATGTTGAACTATCAACAACCATATAATCAAAACCCTCCAGCTATTTCTCGTTATGGAGATCTGGGACCCCCCCTCCCAGACCCTCGAAAATCCAACAATTTAAGGCTGAAAATTACTGAAATTGCAATGGCTACCCTGGTAATTCTGATAAAGATACAAACATAAGTTTTGTATTTTCGTATAGAATGGGTTCCTTAGTTTTACCTACCAAAAGTTGAAGGTGAAGCATTGAACTCGAGAGGGTGTACTAGGGGGTTACCAGAACCAATGAAAACAGAATTTTCATCTCTTTGAATTTTAGTCATTTTTAAGGGGAATTATCTGCCCTGGGCAGTGGCTTTGGAGAATGGTTTTACTGTTGCTGGAGAGAAGAACATCTACTGATTCAAAAACAAGCGTCGTAAATTTGGGACACTCATAACGCGAGCCGTGAATGGGGGGTCTTTATGGGGATTTTTCGGGTTTGGGGCTATAATAAATCAGGTAATGACATCTCACTGAGGGGTAGGTTACGGCACTTTTTTCTTTTGCTGGGTGAAAACCATGCATTATTATCATTAAGTGCTGAAATGAATGTAAAATGTTGATTTGGGCTCTACATGGGGGATATAAGGATACTTAAAACGTGAATTAAGCTTGTTTTACCCCTTTTACAGTTGCTTTCTAAGACGTTAATTAGTAAGTTACTAACTAAATAAGAATGTGCAATTATGAAGTGCTCAATAGTGAAAAGGCTATGTATGGGGGTTATCAGGACTCCGCATATGTGATATCACTAGTACACGCAGGTACATCAACGGTGCAGAGCTACATGTACTTTATATGGATAGTCAAGAAACAAGGCAGTCACTATTAATAACGAATGTCAAGAAACAGTTTTCGGCTGAATATATACACTTATAATTTCGGGTCAGTACAGGTATCATACTGAAATCGACAGATTGTACATTGCAGTTGCAATTGCTCCATTTTAAAGAACATTCAATATTTAATTTTGGTATACGGTATCAAGCATTCTCGAAGAACTCAGCCAATGACTGTAGCTAGTAATTTCAATCTCTTTTACAGATTTACAAAATCTGATATGATACAATCCACAATACATGGTACCTGGCTATTGGTTAGCGGGACAGCCAGGTACTTGGGAGCTAAGTATTTAATATGTGCTATGCTACGGCTGCAAAAGTTTTGAATATTGTTTGACCAATACAATATAAAAACTAACAGCATTTAATTAAAAAGGCACCAAAACATACATTTACCATAGGTGGTTAGAGTTTGTAATTATCTTATGAGAATTGAAATCTCAAATGTTGAAAAACGTTAAGGGCATCACTGAAATTCTTTGTATGTATTATTGCCGTAATACAGATAATAGTGCATTACAAGTCAATGGTTCATAACATAGAAAAGTCTATAGAAACAGACAAACGCCCAGAACAGATAATCATCAACCCAAATCATGTGCAGGTGCGAAAAAAGGTCGCCACTGGGCAGATGTAAGAGACTTTCCCAAATACTGGCCGTGTTCTGGAAAGTGGCAAGTGGAAACTTGATGCGTCATCATCAGTCCTGTCAGCTTCAAAGATTTCAGCCCTTTACATTTGGCACGTTTGCAGATGTTCATTTCTCACAAGGAATCAAAGGATATGTGATTGTAATAGTTGAAATTTTTGTATTATTACTTTCATCCTTTAATTGTGAGGTGACACAAGTTTCTTTACAAGTCTCTGGCAAGCACGACAGAATAAAGATCATTATCCTGTAGACCTACATCCTCCGAAATCACCTTCTTGAGAGTCAGTGCAGAACACGTTGATATACATGATGTTGGACTTCAATTTCTTCATAATTATATTTATCTGTCCCACGCGTATGTCTGTTTCTATGGACCTATGGTATGGTTTTCAGAATTGCATGCATTTTGTAGATAGCATCAAAATTTTAATCTGCCTGCTGCAGTTTGCTTAATTCATTATGATACCTGCACTGATCCTGATTGACCATCAGAACTGATATTTAGCTAAAATCGTCTCATTTTCTTGATATGTGTTACAGTCTAGTTTCTTGATTGTCCATATAAAGTACATGTAGCTCTGCACCCATGTGCACCGGCGTGGGTATAATGTGGAGCCCATGCACAGCCTTTTTTTTATTATGTACCATTTCGATCATTTAGTGAGAAACGTACTTATTGAAGTCTTAAAGAGCAACGGTAAAATGTGTATAACAAGCTTAATTCGCATTTCAAGTATCCGTATATCCCCATGTACAGCCCAAATAAACATTTCTAATTCGTTTTAGCATGCTATGACAATTATGCATATATATTGAGCTGAAAACTGCTTCTGGAAATTTGTTACGGTATCTGCCTTGTTTCTTGATTTTCCATATGAAGTACATGTAGCTCTGCACCCATGTGCCTGCGTGTACTAGTCATATCACATATGCGGAGTCCTGATAACCCCCATACATAGCCTTTCACTATTGAGCATTCCATGATTGCACATTATTATTTAGTAAGTAACTTACTAATCAACGTCTTAAAAGCAACTGTAAAAGGGGTAAAACAACATTTTACATTCATTTCAGCACTTAATGATAATAATGCATGGTTTTCACCCAGCAAAAGAAAAAAGTGCCGTAACCTACCCCTCAGTGAGATGTCATTACCTGATTTATTATAGCCCCAAACCCGAAAAATCCCCATAAAGAGCCCCCATTCATGGCTCGCGTTATGAGTGTCCCAAATTTACGACGCTTTTTTTTGAATCAGTAGATGTTCCTCTCTCCAGCAACAGTAAAACCATTCTCCAAAGCCACTGCCCAGGGCAGATAATTCCCCTTAAAAATTACTAAAATTCAAAGAGATGAAAATTCTGTTTTCATTGGTTCAATGCCTTACCTTCAACTTTTGGTAGGTAAAACTAGGGAACCCATTCTATACGTAACTTATGTTTGTATCTTTATCAGAATTACCAGGGTAGCCATTGCAATTTCAGTAATTTTTATGTTTAGCCATACCTAGTATGGCTCAACATATTGTTTTTGTTCACGTTCTTCTTCTTCTCCTTCTTCTGCCATATCTTCAAATGGAATCTACTCCGTCATTTTTGGGCCAAACGGCCTGAAATTTGGCATGTAGGTAAAGATGGCAAATACTCTTAGGTGATTTTTAAATTTTGTTGAGACAGGCATTAAAATAATTTTTATGGAGGTTTTTTGGGGCATTTTTAGACAATTTTTATATTTTGGGCTCCTGTGCCCTGGTATTGCAAGCAAGTGACCTGAAATTCGGTACAAGGGTGCCTTGAACATGTCCCTACAGGACTTCAATCACAATTCTGGTGTACATCACTTCAGAATGCTTCATTTTGGGGACTTTTGGGCCCATTTTCAGACCAAAAACAGGCCAAAAGTGGTATCCCCGTTCCATGTTCTATTTGCTGCTAGTCAAGGAATCCATGTTCTATCTAAGGATCCCCGCGTTCCATTTGCCACTGGCCAAAGAACGCGTGTTCTATTTAGGTCACCTGAGGTCATATTGCAGGAACACACGCAAGACTTTGCAGTAAGAAGCTCTTGGGGTCTCGCAGAACTTGTAGAGAGAATTTTTTTGCACGGGTGATTTTGGAACAGTCAATTTATGCATCGGGAGGGAGATTGGCGAAGTATGATGCTCTCGCAAATGTTGCCTTTCTACATGCAGTTAATATTTCGATTTGCCCTTTCCACGAAATCGTCTTCCGGGAGGGACGTAAAACGGGGGTCCCGTGCTCGAGGAGGTGCCTCGAACACGTTAAACAGCCTCATTACCCTACACATTGGGTACCTGCCTGTGGCACTGGCTGCAAATACACCTGATATTAAAAAATAAATTATTTTGGCACAGCCCACTTCTTGCATGGGGAGGAGTATGGCTAAACATGCTGTATTTGCTCAGGGGCAAATGACGGTCTTTCTAGTCAGCCTTAAATTGTTGGATTTTCGAGGGTCTGGGAGGGGGGTCCCAGAACTCCATAACGTAAAATAGCTGGAGGGTTTTAATTATATGGCTGTTGATAGTTCAACATACCTATCAGGCTATCACACATACAAAGTATGAGCCGATTTGGCCGACCCCCATCTTCCCACCTCTGCCTGGTTTTGCCTGGTTTTCTCGTGCAATGACTCTTAAGAACTAGCCTGAGTGCCAGCCTTTCTAGCTTCCGTCCGCTACCCTAGCTCCGCTGCGCTACCCAAGCTCCGCTGCCGGCGAGCGGAGCTTGGGTAGCGTACGGAAGCTAAAAAGGCTGACACTCAGGCTAGTTAAGAACAATCGCTGTATTCTCCAAGCAGAGGTTTTGGTCGGGGGGTAGTAGAGGCCGGGGTTTTTTAACATTGGCAATGTTAAAAAACCCCGGCCTCTACTACCCCCCGACCAAAACCTCTGCTTGGAGAATACAATCGCTGGACGTCGCTGCTGCATGATCCGAGATGACACTTCAGATGAATCTCGCTAGATGTCACTGCTGCACGGGCGAGTCAAACCTGAACTTCCTGAATCATGGCGTCTGTGGGCGGGATAGTTGCGACCGTTCTCTCCGTGCTTGTGGGCCTTGTATTCGCCTTTTCCGGCGCTGTCAAGCTTTTCCCGGCAGTGAATCCAGAATTTCATCAGGAAATGGTCAGTTACGCTATTAATATTATATCTACTCTCCTTTCAAATCCCTTCGTGAGGTTTAAAGTTGTCTGCATATTTTGGGGCCCCGCCCCCCTCCCACTTCAACCTTGCACTGTCTGACCAAGGAGGTTAAATATACAAGGAGAACGGACGCAATTTGCCTTCTTTCAGGAGAGTGCGTTTCAGGCGTGAAGTAACAACTTCGCGTCAAGGTGCTAATTGCCCCCAATTTGCATTACGCGCGCTGGCGTGGGTCTTTGTTCACGGTCATTTTTTCAAGATGGCTCGACCGGGAGATGACGATTTTGAGTGGGGTGACTTTGATTTCAGCGATTTCAGTCTGACCAAAACCTGTTATTCACAGATGTAGATTCAGTAATTGTCAAGTTCTTGCTTAGCAGTGGGAATATGTACAATTTGGTGGACTTCAACAGATGAAAACTACTTGAATTAAAGATGTTCTTCCGTGTATTCTGGGTATTTAGAAAATCTAACGCAAAACACTAGAAATCTTTTATGGACATTCTTTATTTCAACAATCGCCTGGTGAATGTAACGTTTTAGAGATGTTTTTTATGACATGAGGGTCTGCATGCCTTTTTCCCATGAGGTGAGCTATTTCAAGTCACCGTTAACTAAGCCAGCCCGCCCGTCTTAAATGCAGTGCCAGTGTTTAAATATTGTTAAATTAAAAACGTTAAATTATTTCAAGCATATAGCATGTTATTTGTTACCCTGAATTCATTGTTAAAGTAAATCAGCAAATTATTCATATTTGGAAAGTCACAAGCCATCATCCGGTTATGTTGGTGTCTGCAACTTAGTTTTGCCAGATAGCTCAAGTTGCCAGCCGTCTGAAATTCACTGTTATGCATTGCCAGGATTCCCCCATGCAGACCCTCAAAGATGGTCTCATACAACTAATCATAGAAATGGCAGTACACTAACCATTGTCTTATTGAGCACTATAAACTTCTGTGTTTCTGTGTTTCTCTCTACAGGTCACCAAATTTGCCACATATTCTTCGATCTTTCCGCTGGCGGACGTCACAGGATTCCGACCCTCCCCGGAGCTGTATCGCCAGGTGGTCGGAAGCTTGGAGCTCGTCACTGGCCCCGGCATCATCCTCTTTCCCGCCGAGCTGAAAACGCTCTGCAACGCAATCCTGTTCGTCATCATGTGCGGGGCGTGCTACACTCACTTCGTCCTCGCGGAGCCCTTCATTGTACCGATGGTGCTGGGAGCGATGCTGGGGTGCGTTTATTTCCTCAGGTGCCAGGGGGAGCCCTCCAAAGAGAAGGCCCAGTGAATCAGCCAAAGGATGTTGATATACTACATCAGTTAGAATTCAGCATTTAGACTCATAATATATGCTGACAGCACTGCATGATCTAAAAGTTTTTGCAGGCTGAAAGCCTTCAAAATCACACACTCTTCAAAGCATGTGTAGCCTTGACTTTAATACTCAACTTACTTGACATTCATCCTCTGTCACCTGAACCAAATGATGTAAATACAGTAACATGCTGCCAAAACTCATGCCAATTCATCAGCCACACTGCATGATCTCTGACATGCTGTGTGAAAGCCTTCAAAGTCATCTTCCGGAGCTAAAAACTTACAGTTGACATTTTGAACAAATCAACAAGTACAATGCCCTGAAAAGCAATACCAGTATGATACTGCAGATGCTTTTAAAGTTTGCCTTGATTTTATTTCGCAATAGGGAGAAAATGGAGTGTTCACGGTTGAAACAAGGTGGTTTACCGCGAAAATTGAAAACTAAACCACCACAACTTATACTTATATGTATTTACAGTATAGGAAGTGCACTGGATATGTGTTTGTCTAGTGCTCTCTTGGTGTAGTGGTGCCAAATGTATAAAAGTAATATTGACCCAGCAAAGCTGCACACTAGGGACCACCAAATAATGTATGCAACATGCTTGTATTTGTATATCAGACCATTTGGGGAAATCACATGCTATTATTGCTCTTCCTTATGTTGATGAAGGTTAGACATTTTATAACAAACGCCAAATGACAGTTAATCAAGCGACTGGATAAAATTTTGAAACAGATGCTTCAGAAGGATCCGCTGTCTTTCTTGGACATGTAATTCTAACATATATATTCCGGGGGATGAAACATCCTTGGTGTATTTAATTGGTTTTTGCCTCTGGCAAGAATGTTGTCTTAATGATTACAAATATCACTATCAGGAGTACTACTGTAATACATCTATAATGTAATACTGTAATAAACAATGTATCTAAGTTTGCCATGCCATCTAATGTAATACTGCAATGATAGTACTTAACTACTGACATTAGTAATCTACATCTAATGTAGTAGTACTGTAATACATCTACTGTAATATATCTAACACCCAACTAGTGAGATTTAAAAATGAGATTATACTCTTTGGTACTTCAGTCATTTAAGAAATGCTAGTACATTTATTAAATATTTTGAAGAAAACAATGTGTTGCTTCATTATTGTCTGTCTTAATCATATATTTGTATAGACCAAATAAACATAGATTTGGAGAAGACAACAAAAAAGTATTCAAATCTGTCCTTTAAATTTACTGTTAAAACCTGCACGGTCACGTTACTTGCTTGAGTCTTAATGTTTATTCATGAGAAACTAAAATCAGCCTGCTGGCCGCTTTTCATTGTGGCCATGACAGAAGAGAGTGAGGGTCAGACATAACAGAACACCTAGCAAAACATATGTTGTAACATAGAGTTTCAGTGTATTACAAAAGCACATATTACAAACATAGAAGTTAGTACATGGTCCATGTCCCTTAGGGTGGTTTGATATGGCTAAACAGAGTGAAATATTTGCCAGATATATGTCATGAATTTATTATTATTCATTAAGCCTGGAATCACGATCCAGTAAAGGGATGAGCGGCCTAAATTGGAATATGACCTTCCTACCTGGCCGAAAGGATCTACTCTACTCTACTCATTAATCCATTTCCTCGCCACATCTGCTTGAAGAATATGTTGGCTTGTCAGGTTATGCTGCAGTTTTGAATCAAATCGCTAGGCGCGCTGTTGCGTAACATTCCCTTTGTAGACCGCTCTTTTCAAAATGGCGTTTGGAAAGATCGCTGTGACGATAGCTTCGGTGACTCTGGGCGTTTTGTTCGTCTTTAAGGGCGCTGTGAAGTTATTTCCCGAAGTGAACGAGGAAATCTACCAGGACTTCGTAAGTTTGCAAAGTTTGGGTTCCCGGTTTCGCTTAAAGCCACACATAGAGTGACTTGAATCTCCAGATTTTCTTTGTACTCGCTCGGTTTTTGGTTTCGGGGGTTTCCGTGCAAGTTACGGGAGACATAATAATTTGACAGATTTTTGGCTACGTTTCTCAAGATTTTAAAGTGGATTCTAATGAATGAGGTTGCTGAAGATTATCAGAATACAACGGTATTGACAGTTTAACGCCTCTTTTGCGCCAGATTTTTTAGATAATCATTTGTAGACCCTGCGGTAAAAAAAGACACATTTTTCAGCGTTCGTTCGCACATTCCACAAATATTTGGTTGCTCTTCTTTGTTTCGTGATTTTGTTTTGCTATCATTGACTTCGGGAAATCTATGCAATGAAACAAATTGTGCCTGTAAACACAAAGAAACAAGATCTGACCGCATGGTGCCTAAAATGATTAAAAACACATGACACGCATCTCCAAGCAGATGTGAGGAGGAAGATATATCATAACCTTTACCCTGTTTCTTGCTAAATCTTTAACTGCGTCACTTTATAAAAATCTTTTTTGTTGTTGTTGTCAAATCATCTTCTAGAAAATCTCTAGGAGAAAGACTTCCACTTCGAATTCAAAAATACAGCAGAATTAGTTCAATTACAAGACTTTCCCCTCCTTACGTCTGCTTGAATATTTTCTATACAGTTGCACTATTCACTGTCGATTCAAAGTATTTTAAAGAAATCTGCAATATGGATGTGGTAAACAACAGAATTTAGGCATTACGATTTTGTTGCCCATCTCCCTTTCACTAGCAGCCTATTTGGCCATGGGCCACACAACTTTGTGGGGTCGCTACAGTCCAGTGTGTTCAACTGCCATACTCTTTCTCAAATGATAAGTCTAAGCAGAGGAAGTAGTATGCAGCCTTGTCAAAAGTAACCGACAGCCGGCTATTTTCGCCGCCCACTTACAATTTCGAGCCGGCTACTTAAGAGTATGTACCATTTTTAAAGTCTTTGGTATGACTCGGCAGGGGATCGAACTCACGACCTACCGAATGCATTTAGTGAACACCCTTTTGGCCATTGCACCGGTTACCCTGGGCATGATCTCACACTAACATTTTCATTGTGCTTTGTTGTTGACCAGGTCATGCGGTTTGGTCGGTACTCTCCAGTCTTCCCGCTGGCAGACCTGACCGGATTCCGACCCCCTCCCGATCTCTACCGCCAGTTCGTCGCCTGGACGGAACTCATCGCCGCCCCGATGCTAATTCTGTTCGGCGGAACACTCGGAACTCTCGCCAACGTGACCCTGTTTGGTGTCATGTTCGGAGGAGTGTTTACGCACGTTACGCTAGGCGACCCGGTGTACATGTACGCCCAGGAGCTGGCTCTGTTGATTGTCCTGGGATGCCTGTTCATGCTACGGAGGTTGGAAGCCTCCAAGGCAGCTAAAGAGAAGGACCAGTGAACGGGACAGTCAATTCTGATCGATGCAGTTCTACCTGTGGCAATGATGGACTTTGAAAGCCTGGAATCTTCAACAAAGCAATCCGACTATCAGAGATGGCAAACTCCACCCCTTCTGGCGGAGCATAGAGAAGTTGTTGCAGACTTCTCTGGCAGAACATATGACAATTGCAGGGCAGAAACGCACACACACACAGACAAGCAAAAAACAATCCTTCACTCCCTTGTTGGGGCTAGGCTTTTTGAGTGTTGATCTCTGTTGGACCTATAGTATAGACAACAGCAACTCATCAAACTGTACCTACATCAACAATGGACTTTTAGAATCAATCTAAGAATGTCTAGCTTTGTTGGTTGTCCTCAGTTATTTGTTTTAGAGAGATTTGAGACAGCTAAAGAGAATTTGAAAGAACAGAACAGTCTGTAGTGTTGCCACAACTTGTACCGTATAATTATAAAAGAAGAACAGGCACAAGAAAATTTGCACCTTTTTGTATGAAAGAAACTGAAAGAACTAGAAAGGCCGCCATTTGCCCCTGAGCAAATACAGCATGTTTAGCCATACTCCTCCCCATGCAAGAAGTGTGCTGTCCCAAAATAACACCTGGGCAAATCAAAATATTAACTGCATGTAGAAAGTCAATATTTGCGAGAGCATCATACTTCGCCAATCTCCCTCCCGATGCATAAATTGACTGTTCCAAAATCACCCGTGCAAAACAATTCTCTCTACAAGTTCTGCGAGACCCCAAGAGCTTCTTACTGCAAAGTCTTGCGTGGGTTCCTGCAATATGACCTCAGGTAACCTAAATAGAACATGTGTTCTTTGGCCAGTAGCAAATGGAACGCGGGGATCCTTAGATAGAACATGGATTCTTTGGCCAGCAGCAAATAGAACATGGAACGGGGATACCACTTTTGGCCTGTTTTTGGTCTGAAATGGGTCCAAAAGTCCCCAAAATGAAGCATTTTGAAGTGATGTACACCAGAATTGTGATTGAAATCCTTTAGGGGCATGTTCAAGGCGCCCTTGTACCGAATGTCAGGTCATTTGCTTGTAAAACCAGGCCACAGGAGACCAAAATGTAATTTTTGCCTAAAAATGTCCCAAAAAACCTCCATAAAAATGATTTTCAGGCCTGTTTAAAAAAAATGAAAAAATTGCATGAGGGTATTTGCCTTCTTTACCTCCATGCCAAATTTCAGGTCGGTTGATTAAAAAATGGCAGAGTTGAATCAATTTGAAGATTTGGCAGAAGAAGGAGAAGAACGTGAACAAAAACAATATGTTGAGCCATACTAAGTATGGCTAAACATAATAAATATACAGCTGCGGAGCTGATTGTACCTACATCGATGATTGATAGCAGGAGTACTGCAAATGTTGGAATTTTTGCGCTACTAGTTAAATGTTCTCGGTTTTCCTAGCAACCTCGTCACTGCGAACTTAAAACCACTGCGAATATTTTTGTTCTGTTTTTCTGCCCTCCTCCCTCTTGTGTCAACCACAACCTTAAAACCACTGCATACACTGCATTTTCTACCATGAAATTATATCCTCATGAATATTTCTTCTTTTAGTACAGTAATTAATATCCAAGCAAATATTTGGGTACAAAATTGATAGGCTTCTCTGTCCGTGACTACCGTGACGTGAAAGATTTGACACACTGTCCCCTATCTTCAAACTACTGTTAATAGGAGCACAGAGGGGCACGAAAATCTTTTTTTTTTAATATCCACTGTAAGCAGATGTTGGGGTAGTGGCTGTCAGGGAAGCCTTGTCAGACAGAAAACATGATGTTCAGCTCCAACAGCTAGATCTGTTTGGAGATTAAGAGTGCTCCCATTGCTTAACATTTGTCATTGATCATTGCACCTACTTATGAAAATCTGTGCTGTGCCAAAAGATGTTTATGCAGCAGAAGTACATAGCCAATGTTGATATCTAATAAAGTGAGTATCTCAGTGAACTCCACCATATTGTGCAAGGAAATTATGCCAACTACTAGGATGCCAATTTGTGCCAATTTTTTCTTGCGTTCACACTAAGTTTGCGCCTATTTTGCCGTTAGTGAATGATTTAGAAAAACTCCCAATTTCAGGCTACAGATTGTACCACAGTGACTTTGGTGTCGGCTTGCACTACTTTCCAAATGCCTTGCGCAGTTGGGCGTTGTCCAGTTAGACACCCGTTTAACAATCAAATCAATGAAGACATGTATTTACGTTGTTTTAAAAAACCAATCATGAATTCCAGAAGTTCTAGACCTTTCCAACCTCATACTGTCTGATGAGGGTAAGTTATTTTGTTGGTAGTGAGTTTTGCTTTAAGCATTGTCATATAACTATAGGCTAGAATACTATTAGCATAGAGACTTTAAAATGCAAATTAGGGAAATATTTCAAAGATTCAAGTTTAATTACTAATGACAGTTGTTGGATGGTTGCTAAGTCAGAATATAAATAGTAACCATACCGAGATTTGTAGTTTATAGTTTAACTTTTGTATTATTCATCATACATTGTAATACTAATCACATGTTGCAATCAACAATATTACTGAAGACATCATGTATTTTTACTGAAATAAATTTTTCTAACCAGACTTGTATTTCCCCTTTTTACATTTGCCAAGAACCGTATATGTATATGTTTCGTTAGCTTGTTTGTGGTTTAACGGTATAGCTTAAGACCCTTGATGTAGTGTTATATTTGATGTAGTTCAGTATCAATCATATAAATATTGCACTGCAGTGGAACTTTCCGTTTATGTTGCTCATGTTCTGGACACACTATGGTCATGATTCTAGGGTAGTATGTAGCTTGATATTTGATGTTTGATTGGGTTCAGTCGAGTAGTGAATGTTAGAATAATCAACACAACACTGGTTAGATCAAATATTTTGGCTTTTATTTTTGTGTGCACAGTGGTAACAGGTGACTCATCTAATATATACAGATCCTTACTATTGTCAGCGCTGTCTGAGAAAAATGACAAACTAGCTCTAATTACACAATGCCCTACAGAAACCACTGGAAATGTTAGCCTCCATAGCAGGCTCTACCAGGCATTTTTGGGGGGCTTATGATACACCTTTTGCAGCCAGCCCGTTACCATCAGCCAGCCCGTAGATGGTTACGGGCTGGCTGCAAAAGGTGTATTGTAACCCCCCCAAAAATGCCCGGTAGAGCCTGCTATGGAGGCTATGGAAATGTAGTGAGGAAAGGAACAGGAGCTATAAAAATAGGACTTCTGACTGCAACTTGATGAAAACTTGTAACATCAAACGAATCGCATGAACAGTTCAATGTACAAGAAAATTCCATAACACTGTTACACACTGTAAGGCAATGTCAGAGTACAGTCAAACCTGTCAATAGTGATCACTCAAGAAACTTGAAGAAAATGATCACTATAGACATAATTCTTAATGCTTTGGTCAGAGGGTAAAATAATCTAGGGGACAGGAAAGGCCAGGGGGTCCTTATGCAGAAATAGTCACTATTAGAAGCGCAGGTTTGACTGTATCAAAATGCTTTTGATATGTTCTGTTGTAGCTATACTGTTACAGCACACATGTATTGAAAATGTACATTACCAACTATTGTTGCACTGGGTCGGTAGATCGGTGAATGGTGTTTGTTTGCATTCTCATGGAAGACCTTAACTTCTTGGATGAGCTACTCAGTATAAACATTACATCATGAGAATTCTACCACACAGAAGTTGAAGTATGCCTGGTCAGACAGCTATGATGAGTTGATATAATTTGGCAACAAACACTCAGAGTTCTGAGTCAAGATTTCTTTGACACAGGAATACATAGTAATACACATGTACATGTACACATGCGGCATTGAAGGCAACATATACATGTAGGATTCTGGAGTTTTCTTGGACACAACCAAGGTCTTAACTGCCAAGGTTTCAGTTGTTCACCTGGTGAACTAAATTCATTGACTTTCGGAGTGGTTTTTAATTTGCAGAAGCCGAGAGAAAACGAGGTTTTCTAGATCTTTTAAATTTGCTGTTGAAACAAGTCTGCAATACATTGGAAACATGTATTTGCAGTGTTGGTTGAGAAGACATCATGAAAACTGCGAGAAGAAAGCACTGTCAAAGTTTCAAGACTTACGTACCGTCTGGGTTGTAATTCTGCTTCTTGCCACTAGGTGGCGCTACAGAAAACCCTGAGGAAGGTACAGGTTGACTATGGAAACGTCAGCAAAAAATTAAGAAGCACTAATGGTTGTGCTGTAATTGTGTCATATAATGCTCACATGAGAAAACGTTTACATTCAAAGAAATGCATGACAAATGTTGACATTTCTGGAGTGATGGTGGTTTTTGATAATTCAACTTTTCTGTTGTTTTACCTGCTCAAGCTTAGTGTACCATATCATCAGTACTGTAGTAGTCAAAAGTCTGTATTTCTACCTGAGGTACTTTTTCTTTACAAAAAAGCCAAACATTGCCCCAGTCTTTTTTTATCATATGCAGGTATTGAAATGTGTGTATCTTTTTAAGAGTTGATTATAACTCTTTTATTCTGTATGTTCAAAACTGTTCAAAATGTTTCTGGACACAACTCTTTTACGAAAAAAGTGGATTGAAGGTATTAAAATCTCATGATGCATTTGTACACTTTGATACAATCTGTGATTTTAGAAGAAATGTTGTACTAAATAAATTAGCTCCCATGCATGAAACAGTGGTTTCCATTGTAGTTTTGACTAAGAACAAGACTCGATGTCAGTTAGATGCTACGTGCTAGGGTGGATCCCTGTACATGGTATCATTACAAAAAAACTGTATTTCTTGCTAGCTTGGATGCCATTCAATTACTAACGGGGCTCCTACACTGGCTGCCCTGAAAAAATCAGTAGTAATTGGATGGCACCCAGGCTAATTTTTTGCTGGACTGGTCTGAAAAAATTGGACCAGTAAAAACTCAGTGGACCGGGTTTGGACCAATTAGAAATTAAACAGTAATAATGGTTACTCCAATGTTATGGATTAGAGAAGGATACAATTCTGTGTTTTTGGTTCATTTTGACGTTGCTCTTTTAGCTCTGTACTACAGCTGTTTTATTGGTTATGCAAACAAACAGGTCTAATGAAAGGTTCATTCTAAAACAAAGTTTTGGCTGGAGAAGTATATTTCTATAAGCTTCTTCATGGTTCTAACTGCACATGTGCAGTGTGATGTATTGAGGGTCATATGTCAAAGTTGAAGGTCCCTGAGACATAAAGAAAAAAACATTTCTTGACAAGAACCATTTACAAGATAGGGCCCTTCACCTTTGACCTTGCACATGCGCAGTTCAAACGGTGAAGCAGCTTATTGGGATATTTCAACTGACCCTGCCCCCGCTTACATGTATATCACCCCCTCCTTCCCCTAGATCAAGAAAACATTGATATTGCACAGTGGTGTCATTCTTCTTTATGCTTGCCATTCTCAACTGCTTCTGGCATCTCTGTAACTTTAATGTCCTCTACTTTCGTTTGGTCCGTTTCTGCAAAACATCCTAGCGGCTCCCCAAATCTTATCTTCTGCCCGGCTTTGACCTTGAAGGAGAATGTCCTTGGGGCTTCAAAGATAATAACAATGGAGGATCCGAGGTTGAACTCGCCGAAGATTTCCCCCTTCTTCACGGCTACCCCGGCTCCCTGTGTTTCGTTGAAGAAAACCCGGTCGTAGAAAAGACCACCTTTCCACTTTCCTGGCAAGTTGGTGTGCAACTCCTGATACAAAAAATGAACACATTTCAAGTGAGTAAATCTGTATATAAGTAAGTAAAGTAATTCTGTACATATTTCATGATGATATGTTACCCAACAGTGTTACAAGTTATTGGCTGGAAAGTTTGAAGAAATGATTAGACTAATAGTATTAAATGTATATATACATTCATATGTGTTTTCAGGAATTTTTATCTCTTATATGGGTCATTTTGGACAGGCCATACGATAATGTTGATGACATGCCTATTTCTCGGTGTATGTGGTGTCATAAGGCCTGGTCATTTGCAATAACCACCTCATCATAAAATCACCTTTTTTCCTTCACTCACTCGGTGGATTTATTCGGAGGTAATATAGCAAATGACCAGGCCTGATGATGACACCATATAAATAGAGGAACAGGCGGGTCATAAACTTTACTTTCCATTTAGACATAACCAGCATGGTAACGTGGAGTACTGTTAACACTAGTTTTTTACTCACACTGTCCATGTACATCCTGATGGAGCCGACGTTGGTCGCCCCTACAGCTGACATGGAGAAGAACCCCTGGTCCCACCGTCCCGACATCACCACGCGCTCGTTATAGTTAAACAGCCCCTGGATACACCTCACCAGGCCAGGGTTCACCGAGAACAACTCACCTGGGGGAAAATAAGGCAATCAGACATGGCAGAAATCATCCCCTCATCCGTAGTGCTTCACAACCCTTTCACTAGTTTCAGTCCTACAAACATAACACATGGCTGGAAATACTGGGTGGATATGCACTTTTGTGCACCTAAAGTTGGAGCTGGGCACCAAGTTCTTTATATGGCAAATTCTTGAGAATCAAGTGTCAGAAATGTAATGAAACCTCTGTTGTATCACTTGTTTCGAATTTTGAAGTAGGCAAATGATAGAATTTAAGATTCGAGGTGAGCCAGTAAAGTTTGTAATTTGGTTTTGACGACATTGTACTTAAAAATAATATAATAAATTAAATCTTTTAATATTTGATGTTGTGCTCCCAAATGTTTTTGCGTGCACCTAAATTTTGAGGCTATAGGAGCACCAGTTCCCAAAAATGAATTTCGAGTAAAAATGTTACATAGATGAGCTCTGTAAAAAAACAAGGTGGTCACAATGGCCAGGTGGTTCTTACACAGAGGAGGTCACTTGTTCTTGACGAATGTACAGGTTACAATTTTTTCGTTTCACAAAAACGGAACGTTTTCCTCCCACTAGTACTGACCAGGAAAGTGCCTCCTGTGCAGCACCTCCCATTCCGCGGGAGAGTGAAACCTGTGGTAGTCGCCTGGCGCCAGGTACACCGTACAGTGGTACAGTTCGTTTTCCTCAGGGTTCTCCAGCAACATCTGCTGATAGTTCTCGTCGTCGGGAGGTTTGCTGTTGTTCAGAGTCTGCTTGGACAGCCACCAGTTGTTGTTGGTGCGCCCCAGGAATGTCTGGAGGGAGTAGGTCACCCCCTTCACCTGCTCCAACATGTTGTGTTCCACCTTGCCGAAGTGTAGGACCGTACCATCCGCGGGGCTCACCTGGGGGTGTTGGGAAGAAGTTACTTGAATGGTCAGATTGAAAGTAAAAGTGACTTCAGAGTCAGAACAGTTAAGCTCAAGTGAACTCAATGAATAGATGAACTAATCTTCCACTGGTCCTGACAGACATGACAGATGCTTCCCACTGAGTTTGTCCCATACTCAAAGACTCAAAGATGTCATATGGCCGTGTGACAGTCTTAGCCAGCATTTACGGAAGATCTGTAAGGAGATAATGTACAAAGGATGGTGTCACAATGAAACAACGTTTGTCTGTCCTCACCACACTGTGTTCCTGGTCGATGGTTCTGGCGGAGGGCTTGAGCTGCCGGCGGAAGAACTCGTTGAGATTGCTGTAGTGCGTCAGGTCCTCTATAGCCGCCTCTTGGAGATTACAGTCAAACAACCAGATATATAACCTACAAGGGAACAAAATCATAATTCTTATGAAAACATCCTAAGAATCTGAAGCAAAGTAAGCTGTACTTTTCAAACACAAAAATTGGGGGCCTTACAACCATCCCTCAAGAGGGACGGGGGCGCCATAAACTATCTGCCACTTAAGATCCACTGCTCACTGAGTAGCGTGCCTATGGCTTGTGGATGTTCATCACATACTATCATATTATGTCTTGTGGTTAAGGTTTAATTTAAACTGTGACGGGTGAGAGTTACCCCTCATCCAGACTGGGAGCTGTGCCTTGTGGATGTTCACAACATTTCATCTTTGACTTGATGACTTTATTGACTTCATCTCATAATCATATCGTATATCACATCATATCATATCATTATCATATCATACCATATCATATCATATATCTTGGGTTTGATCTGTAACAGGTGAGAGTTACCTGAGGAGTGGCCCCCTCATCCAGACAGGGAGCTGTGCCTTGTGGATGTGACCCCACAGCCTGGACAGGAGGCGCAGGGGGAGCTTCCTGTAGATTTGCACCTGTAACAACAACAACAACAACAACACAATCAGATATGGCAGACTTCACCCCCTTACCCAAACCACTTTGCCACAGAGTGAAGAGCTTCCTGTAGATTTGCACCTGCAACAACAACAAAAACATGGCCATCAGAGATGGCTGACTTCACACCCTAACCCATACTACTTTGCCCTAGAGCGAGGAGTTTCCTGTAGATTGGCACCTGAAACAACGACATGATTAGAGATGGCAGACTTCAACCCCTTACCCATACTACAAAAAATGTACTTTGCATTTCCTGACAAATGGTGTAGCCATCAACTGGGCAATCGGGCCAATGGAGTTATATAAGTATAAACTCCGGTCTCATACTGAGGATATACATGTAATATATCATTATAGACATAGACACAAAGACAGACACTCCAAAAACAATTGTACATCACTTCCTTGGGATGAGAGAATAATGGCATTAGCTGATGGCATGGTCACTAGCCATCTCCCTAACATTATTACTGTCCGGTACTAAATGCAGGTGACATTCAGACGTCCTGACAGAAGGGACATAATACCTGTAACTTTATATCTGGAAGGACACTGGGGATTGGGATAATCTAATTAACTGCTAAGTCAAATAGCTTTACAACTGTGAGAGTTACAAAAGACATAAATATGCATAGAAATTATATGGAAAGAAGCACACAATGTCAACAGGCATGAAGATGAAGACTTAAGTGTAAATTTACAGGAAGAAATTGAAAGTCCAGGGCTTAAAGCTGATTAGATTTCCTGATTCCAAGTGCTTTAATGTCCAAATGCAATGTGACCAGAGTGTTAGGGTGGTAGCCTGAATGTCATCCAAGTTAGTTCCAGGTCTCCCATACATAGCTAATACAGTGGGACACCAGGGCTTGAAATTATAACTGCACACAAAAATTTCAGGTTAGAAAAGGCAAAATTGGAGTTTACCGGTTATGCTAGGGTCACATTTCCAAGCCGTGGCCCGACCGGGCTGTTTGAGAAAACAAAGAATAAAAGATGCTTATTTATCATCAAGAATATGCATAACGTATGGTAAGGAATAATTTCTTTAAAGTTTTGTGTCTTTTGTTGTCGTTTATATCATAGTTTTTGTTCCCACAAGCTGTCTGACCGGGCCCCGGCTTGGCAATAAGACCCTTGCATTAGGCGAAACGAACACACAAAAAAAGAAGCTATATTGAGCCCTGCAAGGTCAGTTGAAAGATGGCCGTAGATTAATGATGATAACCTGTTTGTAACAGGTTCTTAAGTAATGCAAACACCTCTCCTGATCATGATCAGTCCCACTCACACAGTAATGCATCACAGCATCAGCCTCAAGGGAAACTGTGCTAGCCTGAGTACCGTCCTCCGTAGTGACCGCTGGCTCAATGCTATTTTCTTGCAAGCAAAAAGCATTGAGCCAGCCGTCACTACGGAGGATGGTACTCAGGTTAGCAAGCGGAAGGCATTGAACTATGAGTGGCAAATACGGAGGACGTTTCTCAGGCAAAAACGTAACTGTGGTATATGTAGAAGGTAAATTCAAAGGGCTTTTTTTAGGGGGCAGGGGGCTGTGGGCTGTTATCCACAGTGCGTCCAGTGCACGGTATTGGAGGATGGACCCATTCCTCTCCTTCCATCACCTTTCACATCAAAAACCGAAGTCAGGTACCAATTTTTACACCTGGGTGGAGTGAGAAACAGGGCTCTCTCCAGGACCCGTCCTTCCATCCCAGGATGGAAATTTGCTTGTTGGAACGGAAAAAAATTCAACCCCTTCCGTCCCCAAAATATCAATTTCATGAGATAAAACTGATGAATATGTATTTTTTGAAGCTTAAAATGACAAATTCAACAATGAAAAAAAAAAAAATAGGCTCCCAAGAAATGAGTGGGATGGAAAAAAATTTAAAGCTGAAGACAGCCCTGGTGAGAAATGTCATGTTAAGCACCTTTCCCAAGGGCATAACATTTAGGAACGCGGCTAGGAATCAAACCTGTGACCTCTCAACCTTGCGGCCCCTAGCTAGTCGAGCCACTTGGCCATTCAATGCCAGGGGAAAATCTGGAGGTCTTGCAATAAGTTAACATGTGCTTCACAACTTTGAGTTTGAGATTGTACGGTTTTGCACCAGAAGGGCAATGGCTGTGGAAAGAACAGTAACTAAGTTTCATAAGAAGACTAACAGCTTGTGGACCTTTATGTTAATTAAGTCCTGACAGTTTCAGGGGGAGAGGAGGTGAGAAGGTTCTCTCTCAGACATTTTAAAGGAAAAATTTATATAGCAAGTCTTAAAGAGGAAATCGTAAAAAAACAACAACAAAAAACATGGCATTGAACTGTGTGTACCATTGGAGAAACAGGCAGTTTCAGAAAATGACTTCTCATATATAATTATTAGCTACGAGTAACTCTTAAGTTCACTGTTAGGTTTAGTATTTGAAATGCATATAGTTGGCAGAAAGTGAACAAAATCTCAATTCAGGACTGACATTTTTACCAACAATCTCTGAAGACACCTGCAGCTTGTCTTTGTTTGCTATGTAAAAACAATACAATTATTACAGATTGAACAATGACCGAAACCATTATCCCTCACTGGTCAATATCAGTCAATAACTGATCAATAACTGATGAGGGCAATACAATGGCACACCTGTATTTTGGGCACATAGATACAAGGGATGTGTTCACTGTCCAAAATACCAGAACATCTATGTACCAGTACTGTAGCTGAATAGACTTGCGCTCAAGTGTACAACTTTTAAAAAACATGTTAATTCGACCATAAAGATCAAGACTTAGCACTGGAAAAAGATGAAAACAATGTATGGTCATTGAAATCAGCAGTCCATTTTTGATTTGCAATCAATTTGAAAGTAATATGGGTTCGCTGCATAAAAAAGCTGGCGTCTAAATAAACACTCTGTTACTGTAACTGTTATCATATTTCTGTCATCACAATTGAAGACTACACTTGTCACCACAGGTTACATTGTCAAATTGTTCAGGTACATAAATGTACAGGCAGGTAGGTACCTGTACCTGTACCTAAACCTCTGTACCTGTACCTGATGTTACATTTAGGCACACATCCCTTGTTGAGGTGGCTATCCAAATAAACGATACAAAAACGAAAACACACAAAATATTACCAAAACTCCAGCTATAATTTTCACTGTGCATAATTTTTTGGTTCTTAAAGTCTGAGCTGAAACTATTGTTAACACAAAGCTAACTTAACCGGGCCCACATACAAATCTGTCAAGGACCAGATGTCACCGTGCCAAGATTTTGTCAAGGAAACCTCACATAGAAAGGCAATCAACTTCATACCAGTCAATGGAAATTGTCAATACTTGAACTGCATGTAGCTTTATGTCACCTCTACAAATTTTCCTACAATATCAGGCATTCGAAATAAATTGCCTACAATAACGTGCAGTTTATTACCCACGTGCCCCAGGCATATTGCATATTCTTGATTTCAATAAACAAGAACGAAGAATCAGAGGGATTTTGTGCCCTTCCATATTCAGACCTGAACATAATGATATTCCCCAGTCCAGACATGATGAATAAAATATTTCCATAGTCCCCTCAAATACAGATGAATCATTTTCCCCAGGCGCATATTCAAACATGCATTTTGTTCTACAAGTCAGAGGTGCTACATTTACATTCAATTTGACCTTTTTTAGTACCAACACTGAATGTAACATACTACTAAAAGTAATACAGGTCGTGCCAAATGTGACCTCAGTATATACATATGGCATCCATTTTTTCTGTCTAAAATGCCTATTTCTAACTTTGAGAATGACTGAATCTTCTAGAAATCACCGATATGCCCTGATATCTTTTGGGGAGTTGATATTGTCCACCTGAGACCAACCCGCAATAATACTGCAATTTTCAGATTCAATACCCACACAACAATAGCAGACATTTTGAATGGTGTCAGCATATTGGAATATTCATGAATAATACCTGTAGTACGCCTGAGTGTAGGCAGCTGTAAAATCAGCAAAATCATGCATAAAACCCAGACAAATTATGTCAACATTTTCCTCGAGGATCATACTATTAAATAATACATATTTCGGGCGAAAGCAACAAAGGGTTTGGAATTTAGGTCACTATGGCAGACACGGTGTGGTTAGAAATAAATCACCCACCCGTATTCTTCCCAGTGCAAGGGGCCATGAAACGAACATCACTCGACTCTCCTCCACTGTCACAAGCAAAATCTCCCCGCGCGGTCCCGTCTTCCCGGTCCTTCCATCGTCAGCTACCGTTTGTTCCGTTTTCCCGACGACACCGTCATCATCACCGGCGCGGAGGCGGGGTACCGGCTAACGGAAGCTTCCATTAAGGGAAACCGGGACGAACCAAAATGAGACTGACACGGGGGGAGCAGAAATAGAAAGCCCTTGCACTCTGCATAATTTTTACATATAGTTCTCATTGCTTGCATTAGAACAACAAAATCAAGTTTAACAACACATTTATTTTTGTGTGTAGATTATGATTTATCAATATTTCAGCAATCTGTGGATGGGTTTTTACGATAAAACTGGGCATCCCCGAAAATTCCAAAATCATTTGCACTCTTCCATTGTTCCCACCATTCCAAGCACTCATGGGACCATCTTCATATTTCCTATGCTACAATTATATATAAATCATGTACATGCTGATGTGCCCAGGGGGTGAGGGGTAGGTGGTTTAAACAGCCATTGTCTGCTATTGTATCATGTGACCTACAACTGAAACCTCAAACCTCAATTGCTAGATGGAACAAAGGGTCGTATTTCTATAGAGATGGTTCACTTTAGGATCAACGTAGAACAATAGAATGGTTTTCAAAAAGTGAGAGGGTGGATATATATTATATATGTATATATATATATATATATATACATATATATATCTATAGCTAATTTCAAGTTGCTTTTAAATAAGTTAAAGTTTAAATGCTGTTGTTGTATACTATGCCATTAGGGAAGCAATGAATATGGATTTAGTGCATATAATCATGTACCAATGGGAATAGGAAGGACTTCCCTTGAAACACACAATAATTTCAATTTTATGGCTGTTTGAATTCCACGTAAAGTCATTTAGAAATTTATTCATACATAAGATGATGTATGATATTAAATTTCATCTCTATATATGATTTTAGAATCAGAGTGATTAAATATTAACTGATGTTATTAATGAAACTGATGTTATTAATCAAATAAAACATCATGTCTCATCATGTTGATAACACGTGAAACAGGATCAGTAGCATGTCCAGGACAAGAGATACAAAAAACGGAAGTTCTGCTGTAGTGCCAAGGTCAGCTGCCAGAGGTCCCAAATTCAAACTTGACCGTTGTGTTCACAACATATACCAAATAATAAATACCATTGAGAGGTTCTTAGGTTACTGCTGCAGAAACACACATCAAACTTGCAGTGTCAAGGCCAGCCGCAAGAGGGTTCAAAATCTACCTTGACCTTTAGGTTCACACTCACAACACCAACCCACAAACCAAATATGATGATCACAATCCATATAGAGTCTTCTAGTTATAGCTGCAGAAACACATACCCACAAACAAAGAAACAAACCAAAAACTATACCTCCATTCGTCATGGAGGTAATGAAAGAGGTTTGAGTGACAGGTCATTGTGTCATGACAGGATAACGAGCCAATGACTTTGGAACTGCAAAGACTGGATTTTGGAACTGCAAACAAACAGGTTTGCATATGGCAGAAGTTGATCATTGGTCCGACCAAGGATCTGACAAAAGAAAGAAAAATAATATTTCGGGACCGCTGTGATGAATTCAGCGGGGTTCATATGAAAATTGGTTCATTAAGAATTATCATCCCTGTCTTACCGTAAAAACTGCCAAAGAAGACACCTGAAAAATTAAATCTGGTCTTTGTGGACAAGTGGTCACTATAAACATGATTCCTAGTGGTTGTGTCAATGGGAAAAATTGATCTAAAGGAACACCAAAAAATGGAGACAATGGTGGTCCTTATGTAGAAGTGTTTAGAATTTACAGTAAAATAATGATTTTGATACATGGATTAATGCTTCATCAAATTCTACAAATTCATAGACTCAGTACATTGTACCTTCTTGAAATGCTTCCTTCCCTTTAAACCACTTCTCTTCTTCTTGATAACACGCAATGCTGCAAAGTTTCCCAGCCGTAGAAGGCCCCTCTTCAAAACAAGTTCATTTCCAACCGCTGCAGTTCTCATGATCAACCTCCCAGCCTTGCCCTGAGTTTTACCCAACAGTCTGCTGGTTTGCCCGATGTAGCGGCCAAAGACACTTGGCATATTTCTTACAAAAACAGGCTCCAGGATAGTCTAACTTAAACTTAAAGCACTTTGCTGTGGCTGTCTCTAACCAAGCAGCTTCAAAATAAACTGTTTTAAAAGCAAGTTGCTCTAACTCTTAACACAAAGAATGAACGTTCTGAAAATCTCAGTCACTTCCTGTACTGGCCTGAGTCAGCTGAGTGTTTGTGAATGATGTAACATCTGGGTTTGCTACTGTAACTCTTGAAATTTTCATGGTGGTTTTGTGTTTACAATTATTGTGGTGATCACTTCACTGCAAATCTATAACTATAAAGGTGTTGTTTCCATTACTGTACAGTATGTGACTATAGTGCTACTGTGAACTCAGAACCACTGCGAACGCTCCATTTTCTCCTTGGCACGCATTAAATCACTGCAATCTTAAAGGTATTTACAGTAACTTGGAAGGGAAGTCTAGTGGTACTGGTAAACATGATGATGTCATCAGTTTTGTATATGTGCAAGGCTGTGAATCAGTTAGGCAGAAATTGTGCCTAACTGATTATCTACAGGGATCTAATTCTATTCTTAGAAGCAGGACTGTAACAGTCACTGGGCAGAAACACGACTAGTTAGGCAAATATGTAAAATGGAAAGTGATGTTAAAAGAAGAAGATAAGGAACATGTAACTAGAAGTCGAAACAAAATATGATGTTTATCTAAGGAAATATACAAACAGCTGCAGTTCTTATGATAGTCACTAGGAATCTTCATGATCAAATATCTGACAGTTTCTTCTTCGGGTAAAGACCTGCTCACATAACAAAAATCACAACAATTCATTCATATCATAACTTTCTACTAGTAAGTCAGCTATTGAAGATTTATCAAACCAACAGAGGGTACCAAAGACACAATGGGCTTACATTTGGTATAAGTGCAGAATAAATCTAAAGAGCAAAACAAACTTTAGCCAATCAATTGTAACTGTCAAGCATAATCAGTCTGGTAACTAAAAATAGGAGAATCAGATGACCCACAATATTACTACATGTACCACGATGCTTCTTCTTCTTTTGGTTTGGTCGGGACGACCTGCACAGCTTTAAGTAGAGGTTGCTTGTGCGGCACAAAAACCACTCTCTCTGCCACGATACTGCCACTCTTCTAACTAATACTTATTGATATGTGAGCAAACTCACAGTCCAGTCAGGCAGTAGTAGATCAGTAGGGTCCTGAAAAGTGGCAATCCTCCTGTCTTCCCTAGGAGATAACCCCCGATACTTACATGACTGACTCTTCTCACTTATACTAACAACATAATTGATATGTGAGCAAACTTACAGTCCATGATACTACGTATACCACTCTTCTAACTAATAGTAAAACTACAAAATAATCGACATGTGAGCAAACTCACAGTCCAGTCGTGACCCTCCTGTCTTTCCTAGGAGATAACACCCGATACTTACGTGACTGTGACTCTTCTAACTCATCCTAAAAAAATAACTGATACGTGAGCAAACTTACAGTCCAGTCAGGCAGTAGTAGATCAGTAGGGTCCTGTACAGCGGCCACCCTCCTGTCCTCCCTTCTCCTGATGTGTCCGTACTGCTGGTAGGAGATGTAGGCGAACCCCACAGCCAGGGGAATTGGGTACCACTTCAGCGACCTCAGGTAACCCCGGAAACCCTTAGACCTGGACCCTGACTCTTGACTACCATTCCTGGAGCTTCTAGATCCTGTGGGAATAGGATATGATTTAAATCAGGCCTGGGAAAAATAGACAAACTAAATCAAGCTTATTTATAGCAGCCCTTCCACTTGTCAGGGGGAGGCCCAATCAGCCCAAGACAGCGACAGAAGTGTAATACAGGCTAAGAAAAAATGTTCTGTTTCTGATTAAAACCTGCTGACTCCTACCTTTTTTTAGTCGACTGCCTGTAAGGGACATTAAGTTTTTGATCCTACTTGTACATCCGGGTAATGAAAACATTGTGGGAATCGTTTTCTAACAGGTTCTCCTTATTTCTGTTGCTATAGAAAATTGTGCTCAAAGTGTGTCTGTGTAATTAAAACATGATGTTAAAAATATCTGACTGAGTGTTCTAATGCACTTGAGTTTACATTTTTAAGGCCATATACTGATTTGATGGATGACATCCTCTGATGACTGCAAAACTGATATGAGCGTGCAAAATGAATAAAAGTTGTGCATTTTGAAATCTAAATTGTCAGGAATGTTGAACAAATGACAGGTGTTACACACAAAACATGGTACAGTATACCAAATGATAAATTCTTTTTTTCTTTATATTTTAAGTTTGGAATATTTTGCTCTGTGCTCAAGACATTTAGCGTACTTACATCAACCTAAATGTACAAATGTTTTGCACAAAGACAGATATTTCTACATACCTACCTACCTACCTACCTAGTCCCTTGACCTCCGGGTCGTTGGGGGGACAAGGTAGCAGTGAAGATGGAGATCTGTCTCCAGGTTCGTCTGTTTCTTGCAGCATTTCTACATACATATCTTTTCAAAAACCCACCTGACTCATGGAAGTGTCTGGACTGGAACAAAGCTGGAACATTTTGCTTGAAATGGAACTGTGACCGCTGACGATACAACCAGAACCTGCATTCCACTTGGCTGTGTATCCGACAGCTCTGTCTGTAGTTACTGTGGATCCCTCTGTACATAAATCTGTACAGAAGACAAGGGGAACAAGTCAACGTTGGTGCTTTGAGTACTAAACCTTTGCCAAGAAGTTTATGTTTTTGGTGTGATTTGTGTGTGTATGTGTGTGTGTGTGTGTGTGTGTGTGTGTGTGTGTGTTTGTTTGTTGCCAGCTCACAAATAGCTGAAGAAGCTGTGGATGGTTCCTTATGTCATGTGGTAGGTGGGTATAAAGTGTCGGGAAAATGATGGTCAAAATTGATAATGGTGCCCCAAGTAGCTTTCTACGGTACTGTAGAGCTTCCTGTTTTGATATCTTTTGTTCTGTGTTCGTATTTGGGTATCATGTTTCACTGTTAGAGGTCATCGTGAAAACCTACAAATATTCCAAGACATACAGTACTTTGAATGACACAAAAATATAAAAGCAAGGAATCACAACTACAAGATGTACTACATTCTATCTGAATTTGACTGATTGATTATAATTGATTGCATATATACATCGAAACTAACTGTATGATAATAATGTATTATGAATTTTTGAATAATTTTTGATCATATACTTCGACGTGCAATTCTAAATTAAATTTTGAACTCCAATGTATCTATTAAAGTTTGCTAAAACTATAAATATTTATTGGTTATTGTCATATTGAAATCATAGGATGGAGCTATTTATTATCATACAGACATATACACACAAATACGACGAACCAAATGGAAGCATGTTGTCGTACAAAAGTGAAAATTTCACACGTGATTATGTCTTAGGTTACACAACTTCAGACGACAAAAATCACTTGAAGAAGAATCTGTACGCTGAAAACGCGCGTTTCTATCCATACGCAGAGAGGATCATAAGAGCAAAACACTGAATCTATCATTAGTCACAATTAACAAGATAAATATCACGATTTATCGTCCAAATATTCATAAATTCCATCAGTTTTGAGTCACACCTCATGATTTGACTGGACGCCGCCATCTTGAATCAGAAGTGAGGTCATGACCCCATGTATTGAAATACTAGCTGTGATTGGCTAATGGTCACAAGTTTCGACCAATCGAAAACATTTGTGGAAGCCCGCCAAATACGAACTTCTGACTAGAATCTCAAAGCAGTTGTCGGAGGGTAATAAAAAATCTTACGATCTACCCGTCTACTAGACTAAACTAGTACACATATCTAATTGGATATTACATTAAAAAAAGCAGAAGTTCCACTTCGACTACTCGAGTTATGGCACCCAAAAAAACACAACCTTCTAGGTGATAGGCTGGAGTCCAGCCTTATCAGCTTTCCGTTCGCCAGCCATGCTCCGCTCCTCGCCAACAATTATTGACGAGGAGCGGAGCTTGCGTAGCGAACGAAAAGCTAATAAGGCTGGACTCCAGGCTACTTGGTGAAGGCTTTAATCTTATTTGGGGGGGGGGGGATACTACCTTGAAATGTCATTTTCTCTCCATTGCACCATGATCTATATTCAGTTCTACCCCGAAGTTCTACTTCTTCTTGCCTGGATGCCTTGCACCGCGGGCCATGGACTCAGCCCGTTACTACTGAGATTTTCAACCTCCTTGGGTTTAAAACTCCTTGATCTAACCGTGGACTACGAGGAAGTTATGTTAAAATTGATCTCATTGAACCTTTTTTTTTTCTTAAGTCGTCTCGTTAAACGGTTTCCTTAGCTTCCCTTCACCATCTTATTCGTCTATTAACCTAGCCGGAGTGAGTGTTGCAGGGCTAACTTTTGCTTGCAGTTGCTTATAAATTACCCCTTAGCTACTACAGAAAAAATCCACTTTACTCAGCAATCAGTCAGCATGCCCTTGCTTCGTCGTCCAGTTTCTGCGCTCCGCATCATGCAGCGTTGAAGTGTGTGGATTTCCTCTCTCGATTTCCTTTTATACCCCTATGTACACGCGGGAGGTCTCAACCCGTTTCTATAATCTTTCCCACCAGTTCTTAGTGAGATTTGTTTCATTTCTACACCTGCGACAGGGATTACCTTACCTTACCTAGAGAGGGATTATTTCATAGAATATATGTCATGTTATCACGGCTCGAGACCTTCCAGTCTCGACATAAGCAAGCAAGTAAGCAAGCAAAGAGGACGGGACAAAGTTGAGGTAAGTTGAACATACAAGGATAGCATGTAATGGCTTTTTAGGCGTGTTTGATATATAACGTTATAATATCATATACACTGCACATGTATAGCGTTTTTATAGACTTCCCAACAAATAACTTCAGTTAGTTGTATCATCGTTGCAAAGTTTGAGTGACGTTAGGTCAAAGCTTAAGGGCGTTGTCGCCTCTGATTTTTAATCGTCTTAGACCAGATGACTCAAGAAGGTACCATTGGTGACTCAAATTGACATGCGAAACTTTAAAATATGAAAATTAACAGTTACATTTGTACTACATGTTAATTCCACCGCAAATTTACGGTATTGCGGTCTATCGGACAATTTCACCAAAAACATCAATCTAAAACACAAAGACGCCGCATTGTTTTGTGGTATGTAACTTTGCTGGGGGAATATTTTAGGCTATTTTTGAGACACCGTCAGATTTGGTCTCGTGGCAGGGGAATCCCAAAAATAGATCATGACGTCTGGGTTGTGATGACGTACGCGGTAACCGTGGAACCCTCTTGCATCATCCACAACACCAACCAATCAGAGCTGTGGACTTTAGAAATGTAATATTTAAATGAGCAAAGACGTCATTTTCGTATCCAATCACAGATAGACACGACCTCACATCCTCCTGTAGAAAAGAAGGTTCGTCACGACAAGTCCGGAATGAAGTGAGAAAAGTTGTGAAAACCGGGGGCATTTTGCCGAAATTTCGGACGTTTTTACCAACTACCTAGCCCCCAGGGAAGACCGAGATATGTCAACGGGCATCGTGTTCACTCCGGCCGGCGCGGCCAAGAGAATAGCGCCGATAAACATCGCTGGGAGGATTGCCGCGCCAAGTCTCACCACCACAAATATGGCGTCCGCAGGAGTGACGGAACAACAACCCAGGAAGAGAAGAAGACTGAACCACCTGTCTCCTGAGGAAAAGGCGATGAGAAGGTGACTTTCCCCTCAGATCTGACTCTTAAGTAGTTCACAGGGCCTCTTGAAATGTTGTGTTAAAATGTTATGAAGCCGTCAGTGTCTAAAAATGAAGCTATGTGTACGCCCTCTTTTCAGGTGACTTTCGTTATTTTTCCTGACAAACATTTAAAAAAAAAGAAGTGACATTTATGCTCCTATGAAAGTTGCGGATTTGATTTTTAGAAAATATTTGATCTGGGTTTTAGTGTCAGTCATAAAGGTTCGACATAGAATTGGTAACGCTGGCGGAAACGACAACACAATTCTCTATTCCTGTTGTAAACCAAAAATTATAGCAAGGAGTTGTCTGCCTATGCCTTTAGGCAATACTGTACGTGTTGTTGTCTTTTTTTCTAAAAAGTACTTTGTAATTCTAATAATATAGTACTTTTGATGAATGTTGATTTAATGGAAAAAAGATGTTTGATGTAAAGCCTCTATGAGGGCTTTTTTGGCATGTGGCAACAAATGTTTCTTAAATTTTGTTGTGAGCGAAATTTGTCCCAAAAGCGTTACACTTATAGTATGTTGTCTAACAACATGAGTCAGTGATTAGGTCATAGGTCAGCCAGCATTTCATCAGATTACTGGCTTTTGAATCAAATAAAAGGTTGTGACCGGCAAAAAAGGTCCAAGAAAGTTGTAGTGTTAAACTTTAAAGAAATATATCTGAACTAACATGTTTAATTTTCTTTCTTTCTACTATAGAAAACTGAAGAACCGAGTGGCAGCACAGACAGCAAGGGACAGAAAGAAGGCCAAAATGGACGAACTGGAAGTAATTGTCGCCAAACTAGAAGCACAGGTAAGCCCGCAGACTGCCTCAGGGTTCTTTTACCTACAGCCATTGACACTGGTGTGTTCCACCAAAGACACATGAAAGACAGTTTCTGTTCCTGAATTTAAGAGAAGTTATAGAACATTTTAGTTGAACATTGTGTTGAACTGAAGGGGATATATAATTAACATGTATGCAAATTTGCCTTCTAACAGAACAAGACTCTAAAACAACAGAACTCCAGCCTGAAACAGCAGTCCAACAGCCTGAAGGTGGAGAACGCCGAGCTCAAGAAGCGGCTCGGCCAGTCCGAGGTCCGGTGCAAACAGGAGGCTCGGGAGACGTCGCCGGCAGCCGAAGGCCGTACCGCCGGGAGGGAGGGATCCAGATCCTCTGAATCCGCAGTATTCAGACTACGTGCACCTCTGCAGCAGGAGCAGATCTGGATCACCTCCAGCCTGGTGGCATGGATCCTGACGCTGAGTGCGATGTCCTCCTCAGCCTCCTCGAGCAGCTCGACCCCGACAACTTCTTCACCCAGCTCCGAGAGCAGACCGAGGGTATCACGGCCTCCGACCCGGCCTTCGACCCCACAGTCGCCGCGGTTACGACCAGCCAAGCCGCCATGGGGGCCACAGCGCCACGCGTGGACTCCGCTGCAGAACTGATCCGGCTGGACCACGTGTACCACAAGGAAGCGGCATTGGACCACCACCACCAGGAACCAGCCATGAAGACGGAACCCATGTCTCAGATCGAGGACACGCTGTCGACCCCCACATTCACACTCTCTTCGCCACCTCTCTCCCCGTTCTCGCAGGATGCGATTGGCTCCCTCTCCCCCCTAACGGCGGACATTGATGATGACATGAAGCTCCACAGCCCCATGTCCTTCAAATCCAGCACCAGCGACTCCGGAATTGAGGACGCGCCCTCCCCCTACCAGCCGTTGCTCGGTAGCGGCACATGGGAGGAAACCTTTACCACTGAACTTTTCCCTCAGTTGATTTCTGTGTAGTGTTCACAGAGTTTTAATCTATGTACATAGTTAAATATCAGTTAAGTCAGGCAGTGGAATGCCTGTTTTGATTTGTACCCTAGGGTATTATTTCTGTTTTTTCTTTCAAAGTGTACATGTAAAGAGTAATAAAAACAATGCTAGCGTCCAGTGGCGGGGAGATCAAAATGTCAAGGTGCACTGCTCTTTCAGAGCAGTCGACAACTTGTACTTCCGCAAGATCTCATTGTAACAACCAAGTGTATCTGAATGTCATCTGTTGCTTAAATGAAAGAATGGTTACTGTCAAAGAAAGTCCCTCTATTGCAAAAGAACAAAACCGAGCTGTTAAGAATAGCTTACCTCATTCATTGATGGTCCCAACATAGGTGGCAATAGCCTTAAAAACCTTTTACAAGTTTGCCTTTGGAAGGACATGATGGTATGAGGTAAATGAGGTACTTAATACAAATACTTAATGAAGTATTGGAGGATGTAGACTTTGCTCCCAGCTATCTAACACTAACGAATGTAACCTCTGACTTTAAAGTTGTCTGCTTGTGAATACAGCTGTCCTTGTCTGAAGATTGTGGTTCTGTCTTCAAGAAAAATAAATGGTTCCGACCGATCCCTTGGTTGCATGTGATCAATTTAGTTTATTACCATTTATGACTCTTCCTCTGTGAAAGAAACCTTCCAACTTTCACAGCTAAAAAAGCTCACATTTTCTGCTATACACAATGCTTTAAGTGCATTACATATGTAAATGAACTTAGATAATAAATTTTTGCCAATGTCTTCTAAAATCAAGGAGCTAAGAAATCCTTGGTTGCACTTTTGTATTTGAACTGTACAACATATCTCTTAAATTATTGTAAGAACTTTAACAATAGTTTGTTTTGGTGGCATAAATTCAACATAAAGTAATATATCCCGAACAAAATATATTACTATCATTAACAACAGGCAAAGGCATGCCTGAGATGTGTTTACAAGGTACACAAACTTTTAGACTGATACAAGACTCTATGTTTGTAACAGTTTTGATGGTCTAAACTTACGCAAGATAAGAGTCAAATAATACTAAGGTCTTTTCAACACACTTTCTCGAGACAACTTTCTAAACTCAATCTCCAAGAGGATCTAACAATGGCAATGCAGTGTCCAAATGGCCAAACAGTATCCAACAGGCCACTGTGCGTGGATACTGGTTGGCCCTATGGATACTGCATTGCCACTGATAGATCTGCTTGGAGATTACTCTGAACTTATTCAGACTTCCTTACAATTATTATCGAGTAATTATCTACATAGTGGATACCACTATGTAGGCTTCTTTGTCACCCCATCACGTTAATGCAATAACAGAATCCTCTAAACACCCCAGGGCCCCTATAACAACAGTTTGAGGTAACTATCCAGTTGTAGCAACATTTCTACGTCGAGAAACAGTTTTGATATGCGCTTCTTTTGCTAGGCTTCTGAACCACCATCCAGATTCCAACTGAATGCAGTATCATAGCTGTTTATCTGTATTTGGAAGATCTAGACTACCGGTAGAAGCGACTGTCTGACAGTCGATGTGTGAGTCGGTAGGCTTCAGTCCTCGTCTGAATCCGTGGCGTCTTCTTCGTCGATCTCTGGAATCGGGAAGCGCAGGATAGCGGCAACTCCCGTCAGCTGATCCAGCTCTGCAGAATTAGTGGGAATGATCAAAATCAGAATCAATCCATTACGTCGGGATAAAGGTATGTATTGTAGAATCTGACCGATTGAAACATTAAAACAAAATCACTGTTTTTGGTCATTTTTCTGCATCTTATTGAATCTACCTTATTAAACAGCACAGCTAGCAATATTCACAGCGTATGAATACAACGTGTTGAGAGAACTTTTATGTTTTTCAGCTGAGGAGTTTTCTAAGGGGAAGTGACAAAGGTGGTGAAATGCTTTCAAATACTATAATCATGAGGCAAGAACATTGAGTAGACTTGGCAGTTTCTGATTGGCTGCCTTACCCCCAGCTCAAGTTCTCCCTGTGGGTCAATGACCCCTGTTTCTCAAGTGCCAGGATGTACAGTAACTAAGCCTGCACTTCACTAAAAATGTGATAGGTGGCATCAATGAATTGTCTCCTCATTGTACAGTGTTTAACACAGTGGTGTAATGTGGTTACTTTTACAACAAGATTTTCATGATTTTCTGTGTAAATATCGGCCACTGGCAGAAGTGATAAGATTTTGGAGTGAGTACAATTTCATCCACTTACGTTCTCCTGAGACATGTAGACTGGAGAAAATCCTGTGAGGAAAGAAAAGCCATTTTTAACTCATCATCACAGTGGGAAAGAGGGTGCTTTGTCTTTAGGGGCATAAACAGTGATAAAGACAGGCTAGAATGAGGCATTCACTAATCATCAATGCCCCATATCAGTGATGATAGAAACTGCTCTGCGAAGTACTCTCCAAGCAGAGGTTGAATGGGCAGATCGTCATCGTTTTATCATATGCCTTTTTTTGTTTGTTGCTAGCCCATTCTAGGCATATGATAAAACGGTGACGATCTGCCCATTCAACCTCTGCTTGGAGAGTACTGCGAAGGGTCATCCTTCTAACTTGTAAAAGCTGTCAATACTAGTAGATAGGAAGGGGGCAAAGTTGAAAAAACTGACATTTCCAACCACAAGCAGTCATAAAGACAGGATGAGGCATTCACTATCTTATCAATGCCCCCTATCAGTAATGGCAGTAACTGCACCAACAGCTGTTAGGTGAACAGTAGGCTGTTTTCGAACTTGCAAAAGTTGTTATTACTTCCCAAACTTGAGGCATTAGAGTTTTGCTGTACAAAACCAATTTCTTCATCTGCCTCCCGAAAATTTGGACAGCTATGGTACCTTCCTCAGGGCAAAACTGACTGCTTCTACTTCATGTCCGATACCTTATGGTCCGCCAACCTGACAAATCTATTGAATTTCATAGCTCTCAAACATGAGCTGTGAAGTAGCCTGACTAAATTGCATGGCTGACTTACTACATGTACCAACGAGCCCCAGGCAGTGAGAGATTGTGTAATACAAGCTTAGCTAACAAGCTTTCCTCTCTGGATGACATCGCTACAGAAATGTTTTCCACAATCATCCTACAAAAAGACCTCTGGCATAACAGAAACTGACAACCTAATTTTTCAAGCAGGCTCAGAGGTAGACTTACTGGTAATACCAAAGGGACGGGTTGAGAGATACAAATTGAAGCGAAAGCCTTGCTGGAAGGTATATGCACAAATTACTGATCTTTGCAATTCTTCACAATGGATAAGTGTCGAAACTGTTATGAAGGTTTTGATTTAATAAATGAGAGTGGCAATGAGATGAATAGTCCAATATGAAAGGGATAATATTCAAGTCAAAGGCTATATCAAGCACTACTGAGCACATCCTTATGCCACGTCACACAGCAGGAAAACGAATTGGCCAACGGGTCTGGAGCTCTAAGTGACATTTTTGGCAGCAATACGCCCAGTGTTGTCTCAATTACCACACGGTTTTCAGAGATGGAACAATGTCACAGGTCTCTCAGCCCCAACGTCCTGAGGTCCAATCTGATGGAGTCGATTTTTAGGTTAATTCTGAACCTTCTCCCTGCTGCCTTACTCGGTAACCAATAGGGAATTGGGTGCCAAAACTGGTACTTCAGTGTGCTAAAGGATTAAAGTACACTCAAGTCTCTGGCAATTTCTAAATTCTGTGACTTTCTGTCGATCAACAAATACCACCAAAGCTCTTCCACTGTGTGACAGGGTTTTATTTCCTCTACCAAGTTTACCACATCAACAGAATGAAATTCCATTCTAAGTATGGTGATAATTTTTCATGCTACATAAGCAAAAAGTGAGTATTTTCAATGTTCTAAAAAAAGTACCAAGACAGAGAGCGAAGTTATAACATGAATCATTTTTGCACCACTTACTTGACATCACCTCCCAAATCTTTCACCTTCTCCACGAGTGCCACATATCTTCTTCTTGTAGGAACGTCCTGAGCCCTGAAGGTATTCATAGAGACACAGTATCACGTGAACTGTTATCTGGCAATCTTCCTTGTTTGCATCTGTTGTACATATGTAAAAGTGGTGCTGAAACAACAATACTTCGAAGATCTCGTGCCTCAGAGAAATATCTAGAATTTCTCATATGCCTTGTTTAAACCTTCTCCCTGCTGCCTAACTCTGTAACCAGAGAGGAATTGGGTGCCAAATGGCTACTTTAGTGTGCTAAAGGTGAATAGAAGTACATTGATTATGCATATAAGGTTTTGATTAACATAAACATTACTCTCACCTCTAAAATAAACGTACCGGTACGTTTATTTTTGCTCGCCTAAACATCCGCCCGGTACTTAATTATTTTAGACGGTACGTTTATTATTTTTTCAAAAGTTGGGATTTTGCTAACCAGAAATCCCTCTAAAATCGAAATTTTAGGTTTTTCTGCTCATATTTCCCCGGTATTTTTGCTAGTAATTCGCTATTTTTCGGCCTAGCGGCGTTGATTTCCCCACCGCTATCACCGGCGGCAGCCTTTGTGAAATCCTTGCGGCACTCGTAACATATTGGTCGATCTCGCTATGACGTTACAAAGTTAACGTTGTTATTGGGGGTAAATAAGACGCAACACTGACATTTCAAAATACAATTTTCATGTAAATAACTTTGACAGTCTCTGTTTACATCGTAAACCAAACTTGCGGCACGCTGATCAAAAAACGTGTCAAGTAGTAGACTTGCACAGGGAAGAATTCGATGACCGCTATCGGCAGCGGGGCGGAAGAATAATTCGTTCACAGAAGATACATTACACGTAAAAACAACAATTATAACTTAACTTCCCTTGTGAAATGTGTTTTGAGGCCGCAAAGTCTAAGAACGGCACAAAACGAGCGGTAAACAACAGCATGTTTTGCCATCGAAACATGGCGGCACCATCAGGCGTGGTGACAGTAAAACTAGCAGCATATTGCATAGTGCAGATTACGATCTTTCAAATGATACCGTAAACGCGTGGAAAATGTTATATTTTGCGGCAACGATAGAAACAGAATTCTATCTATATTTTAGGAGGGTTTTTATTTTAGAATAACCATAAGATTTTCCAAATTTTGCGGTAAAGGGCCGTCAACATGTAATCGGTAATTTCTTCGTATGTGCGGCCTAAAACGCTGTGCTACCTTTACAGTCGAGCTCTGTTCAATATTGTTGGCTTAACCGCGGGAACTCGAAATCCGAGCGTCTCACAAAAACTTTGTTCTCGACGCTATGGAGCAAAAGTTTATGGACATTGCCCTTTTTTTGGTGTTCATATTTTTTTTGGGGGGTGGGGGGTAATGACTTTAGAAAATATGATTAGGAACAATTTAGCTATCTGATGATTTTTATTATATGTCAGTAATGATAAAAGATAATGAAATTCATGTACAACAATTTTCCTTGATCACTTGCTGCAAGTTCCAAGTAGAAAATGCATAATATTATACACTGTATCATGTACATTTTCACTTGTTGAATTTGAAGCACCGTGGCCCCCGGTTAGGGGTCATAGCGGGGAACCTATCATCCTATGCCCAAATTTTCAACATTACTATTTTATTTTATCGAAGTGGCAAGCAGATCATCATCATTTGAACAAGCGTACAGTTATTCTGTTCAATATCCATATACTTAATAGGTATGGTCCTCAGGCATAATTGAATACATGCAACCTACCTGCTTGTTTGAGTAATTGCTTTTTGGCGTACCTGCTATTATCTTATTTCGTGTGGACACAGTTTACCTCGATCGTCAATTTTGAAATTTTCCGGGGGGTACTTTTATATCAGGGGGTACTTATATTAGATTTTGAAGATTTTTCCGGGGGGCACTTATATTCCAGGGGGTACTACTATTTGAGAGGTGAGAGTACATGTGTCCACTGATAACTTCCTGTCACCCTTCCTGACCCCATGACCTGGACTGTCTGATTAACGACTAGTTCTACTATCTCTGAACTCTAATTCCTGTCACTCCCGAAATATTTGTAGTGACACCATCTTGCCACTCACTTCCTACCACTCTACTGACAGAGTATTCAGATAACTTCATACTAACAACAAGGTAACAAAAAGACACCGAAAACAAAGACTTCGTATGCCACCACATGTCAATATAAGGGATGTACTAAGTATACACTTTCAATGGAAGTTGTATATACTGACACAAATTTCCTGTATGTCCAAGTACAAGTGTACACATATAAGGCTTCACTAGATCTTTTGATTGTATTTCTGAACTTTCTCCCCTTACCTAAAGAGCCTGTCAGAAATGAGAAGGGTCTCGATGGCTTCTGACTCGCTGGCACTTTCCACATGTTTGATTCTGGTGACAACAAAAAATCATAAATACATTTTAACATAATCATTCTTAGAATAGAAGAGACATAATACTAGTTCCATTTGCAAAAGAAAAACTAAAAGAAGGAACAAGATCACTAATTTCATAATTATGTTGTGACTATCTCTTTCTGCTAGAGGATGTGACCACTGAGCGACCAATCATTTGATTGCTCAACGAATTTCATAGAAAAAAAACACATTTTAAACTTTTTGCATGTTTTCTGCATCATATTCCAACTATCATAATAATAAGATCATTTTAAGGTCACACAATTTTAGTCACTCAACGGTCCCTCATCAAATTTTTATGTACCCATAACATGCTCTCAACACTTACCCATAATGTGTTCTAGACTTACCCATAATATGTTTTTGACTTACCCATAATATGCTCTGTCAGGTTCGTGCTGCAGCATGATGTAAAACTGTTCCAGTAGCTTCACCTCTCCAGCAGCCTGGGATAACACATGGGGATGAACAGTCAGTATGATGGAACCAACAGTCAATGCTGATAACTTTTAGCGTATTAGAGTACTTCTGACTGCAAAATTTTGCTAAAGTTGCTGAGCTATTGTGAAGTCTTAGAGGAACTTGTTATCATTGATAATGATGGAGAGACATAGAATCTATGACATGATCAGTGGCATGTTTGCCCATTTTTGAAAAAAAACAAACATCAAAGTTGTAGCCCAGTTGATCCAACAAGATATATCAAAACTATCCAAATCTTTTCCCCCAATAGCATCCCTCTATGACTCTATTATGTAACCAATAACCATGTTGCCAAATTTTCCAAGAAAAAAATTCCCTAGAGTTTGCTGACCATTACACAGCAAATGGATCACAATGCCAGGTTTCATTACCTAAATCCATGACATGTACATTTGTGTAATCAAGAATAACAACTGAGAAAATTACAGTTTCCATCTTGTTAACCTTAATTGCAGAATGCCTGCCGGCCTCTTTAATCCTACTTTACCTTAACTTGAATTCATTCCTTCCTTGCTCACTGGGACATTATTTAGCAAATCAAATTCCCCAGCCAATTATATGACTCATAGCTCTTTACTTCTTTCAAGCTGGACTCCAATCTAATTTGTCTAAGGTCTCTTGTGCCTAGTGTCCTCCATCTTTGACAAAAGGGTTTTATGTAACCTAGTCCTAGTAGGCTGCACCATCTTAATTTGTTGATTCTTATGCAACATTTCAGCAAGACGAAATCATGAAAACAGAGGGCTGGGAGGAAAACTTGCATCTGACTCTGTTCACTCCCTGAAATTGTGTGTACCAAGGTAAGACTTTCCCTGATAAGAGTCTGTTTTTATATTCATATCCAGCATTATTCTTTTAAAATCAGGAGACCAAGAAATCAAGTTGGTTTGCTTTAAAGTATTTGCTCACAAACATGACATTTGTGACTATACTTGATCAAAACCATGAATGTGTCATATTTCTAAATTGTGAATTGTCACCCCTTATGCTGCACAATCTCTGCCTAATCACTTTCTTCCCTTACAAGTATGCCTTCTCACGTTTTCTAGAAACTCCCCTGACAAGCGTTACATAAGAGCGCTTCACACGTGCACGACATTGTCATCTTACCATCACATAAGTGTCTAACATATCTAGAAATCAGCCCTCCTTGAACCATAAATTGACACTAGTGTTGCCCTTGGCTTGTTAATGCAGCTTTTTCCGAGAAAAAACTCCTGTCGAGCATTACATAACAGCTCTTTCTGTCATCTCAATTTCTATCAATAATTGTCATAGCTGTCCAACGTACTTAAATATTAGTTCTTTTTGAACCATAAATTGACACTACAGTGCTGCCCTTGGCTTGGTCTTGCCCCTTTTTTCCTAGCAAAAACTCCTGCCAGCATGATGTAAGAGCGCTCTCTGTCACCTTGTTATAAATTGGTACATCATGGTACCCGTCTACATTAAATTTGCTTTGCACAATCAGAGAAAATCACAGATGCCATGTGTCCTTGTCCTATAATAACCTGTCCCACTTTTCTTATTAAGATCCCCTTACAGTATTACGCAAGGCTTAGGGTAGTCTCAGTCACCTCATAATATAAATTGGTACGATACAAATTGGTTCACATGGTAATCTAGACTAATATGACAGAAAATTACACTGACTCAACCTTAATTACAGGATATGGTTCAACCTCCATGAGCCAACATTGAGTTGCGGTCATTGCCATCCTACGCACTGGGAATGGCAAATTGAATGCCCTTGCTAATATACATTGCTCTTTTATACTTCTAACACTCCCTGTCCACTAGAGGCTGCGACAGCACAGTGACCACTTTGCAACCAAAGATTTCACATATTGCTCAACGAATTTCAAAGATAACGAACGAATATCTTTACGTTTTGTGTATTTTGTTGTCTTTAAATCATTTTGTATCATAGTCCCTGTATAAAATCAAGGGTCACACAAATGCAATTTTGGTTGCTGTACGGTCACTGAGTGATCGCCGTCTAGTGGAAATCATAGGCGGCTAACTGTATTATTAATCCCTCTTTCACCATCTAGGGGATTGCTGGAGGGATGTTGCAATTTTGGAGAAGCCAACTAAAGGAATTGAAAGATCATTGTGGTCCTTCAATATCACAACAACATTGAATGGTCTTTTGTGTAAAAGAGGGGCCAGTCCATTGGTAGTGATGTGTGTCTAACTTCCATACTCTTTCCTTTAAGTTTAAGTGCTGTCAGTGCTAAGTAAAGAGTAACAGTAACAGTTAGAGTACTTGTACTAATATGCATCTTTGGCATGATCTGGTTGAAGTTTGAACCTGTGATCTCCAAAATGCAAAGTGAGCACTCTACGTACTAGGTTATTTAAACTGGTCTAGACATAGACAGTGCAACACTAGCAAATCCCAGACAGTTCCAATTTATCACAACCCATATCTGACAGAATAGCTTCCACAACTTCTGAACCTCTGCCAATACATGTAACAGCATTTACTGCTGAAGTTGGTGGCTAAGTCACCGTGGCACTATCAATGACTTTGGACTGAATTTGTTGGACCCCAGAAGGTACACCTAAGCTTGGGTACATTATGCATGCATTGTCCACTAAGGCAAGCACAGTTATAACTTTCTGCGACGAATGACTGAAAGTTTTATGTTGCAGAACAATCTATTTCCATGAAGGAAAAGGCTTTGAGTATGGATTAGGTGAAACGAGTTAGAAATGTAGATAAAGAATAATGGGAGCCACTATTGTCAGTAAATAAAAGCGATTTACAAGAGGAGGCTCAATACTGGATGAAAAGTTTGCTTCCGTGGGCTTTTAAGTTGCAAACTAGTCCGAACAGCTCAACTGCTCTATTTGAGCAACGTTTTGTAGCATATCCGAGTCCCGACTGTCTAATAAACATCTAGATATATAGGTGGAAGCAGCTGCAAGTGAGGTGTGAAGTAATAGTTACATTATGAGTTTCACAGTAACCAGAATGTGTAATCTGATAGTTACAGATGAGTTTTAGAGTAGTTTGAGGCTGCTGGTCTTTCTCAATTAAATTTTTCACTTCCGAAAGCCCAGGATTACAGTTGCCACTGGTTTTAAAGTGCTGGAAGTCGTTAGAGCAAACTTTTAATTGGGAAGAATTGATTCTCAGAGATACAGTCTTAAACATAGATGTTTAAAATCTTTGATCACAGACACCTCTCTGGCAGGAAGTGCCGAGTACGTAACCAACTGGGACCTAATTACATTGCTTAAGGTATTGTGGAACTTCCAACATTCAAAGTTTTACAGACATGAAATAAGTATGATGCATGATGCTCAAATTTAACAGCTCAGAAAAGAACAAGAAATAGTGTCATGCCTTCAAGTAACACTAACACAGCTATCGACCAAGGATTCATTCTTTAAAAAATGCATTGTTTTCCACTATCATAGAGTGGAACTAGTTGCCACCAACTAACAGTAAGGGCACCCTCATTAGATAGCTTTAAAAAAGGCCTACAGCTAGATGGTCAAACTTTAGGTGTGATAGGTCATTCAGTGTTTACTAATCTAAACACGGCTTGCAAAACTTATGACTGGTTATTTCAAACCAGTCTGATCCTTGCGCTACATTGAGCAAACTTCGTAGAAAAGGACAAATCATTGAGAGAAAAAACAGTGCTGGGATTTAGTCTAATTTCCCATTGAACAGACAACAGAATATAACTAGATTAAGGATTTGTGCTACATATGTTTCAGGTTTGCTATGTTAATTTAGCAATTATGGGTCTTTTTATAAATATGAATATTGGTATTGCTTTTTTCTTTTTATTTGAGTTGAATGTGTGATAGTCGTGTGCCGATTTGTTAAAAATAGAGAGAACGCTAGCGACCCCAAAAAACACCCCTCCCAATGAAATGGCATGGCTACCCTGCGACGTCACAGAATCAAGATGGCGGCCACCTCACATGCCAACGGATCCAACAAAGGTTTTGCTATGCAAACCTGTAATTAGTTGAACCCACCTTTGTGTCTGCCAGTTTGGCAGTGACTGATGGGTCCTGTAACACTTCTGTGGAGGAGAGAAGGAAGAAACTGCAATAAGTTGTAATTCAAGACTTCTGCTAGTTCTGTGAATAGTTTCATCAGGTTGGTAAGTCGCTGAATAAAAATACTCTTTTTTTACACAACCAAGAGATTTATTCCACCGACATTTCGGTGACCATCTGTCACCTTCTTCAAGGCAATTCTGACTGATTTACATAGCAAAGCAGCACAGGTGTTGCTGCTTATACATAATGAGATGCATTCCCAAATGCAAAATATTTACATATGTACAATCACAGGAGACGAAACGTCGGTGGAATAAATCTCTTGGTTGTGTAAAAAGAAGTCTGTTTAGTCTGTTAATTCTGTGTTAATCAAAATTTCAAAGGAATATGACTGAATATAAAAGAATCGAATGTGAAAATTACAAACTGGAAGAAAAAATTCTGAAGTGTGTCGCACCAATCAGTCCAAACTTTAGCAATCAATATGTAACACAGTAAAGAATAAAGCTTTGCTGATAGGTCAGCTACAAATCAGATGACCAATCAGCATCATAGGCCTGCCTTCAAATTAACCAATCAAGACAAAGCATTCCATAAGTGCGTGAGGTTGGTTTAAAGGTTAGCCAATCAGAGGAAGACAACAAGAACTGATGGCCAACCAGCACCAAGGCTAGGTTGTACCTGTCTTATCAATTTGAAGGACTTCTCTCTCTAGATTGATTACCAATGGAAGACAGTAATCTGTTTTGAAAAATCCAAGGACAGCCAATCGGAGGTAAACATCAACAACTGATGGCCAATCAGCACCAAGGCTATGTTATACCTGTCCAATCAGTATATGACCAATGAAAAAACGTTTTATGTTTAAAAATTTCCAAGAATAGCCAGTCAGAGGAAGACAACAAGAACTGATGGCCAATCAGCACCAAGGCTAGGTTATACCTGTCCAATCAGTATATGACCAATGAAAAAACGTTTTATGTTTAAAAATTTCCAAGAATAGCCAGTCAGAGGAAGACAACAAGAACTGATGGCCAATCAGCACCAAGGCTAGGTTATACCTGTCCAATCAGTATATGACCAATGAAAAAACGTTTTATGTTTAAAAATTTCCAAGAATAGCCAGTCAGAGGAAGACAACAAGAACTGATGGCCAGTCAGCACCAAGGCTAGGTTATACATGTTCAATCAATTTGAAGGATTTCTCTCTCCAGATAACCAATGTGATCTGTACTACTTATATACTTACCTTTGAGTGAGTGCTTGAAGCCAGAGGAGGAATGGACCAGCAGGAACTTGGACTTGTTCTCTGTGATGATTTTGCAGTCTGTTTTGATGGCTTGACTGAACATGTACTCACAGAACTGGTCTTTCACGAACCCCGGGCTGGCGACAAGGACACACTTCACAACTACGGCAGGAAGAGAGAGGAAAATGCACATCTCTGTATATGGACCTTGAGTATACAGTCAATTCATCACATTTTCCACGTATACTCTTCTCAATAAGCCTGTTGGGTTCTTTCGCGTAATTACGTGCAGAGGTTTGACGCCATAAGCTCCCTTATACACGGGACTGTACGTCCCCATTTGAAAAGATGATGCGACTCTTTTTCAGTCGTGTCCAGACCCGGGCCGATGGCTCCATAGAATGTGGTGAGTAATAAAGTGCGCAGACCACTACACCATGCAGACACAAGAAAACAATGATAATAGTCATCTTTCATTAGGTATAACCCCACCGATGGGATAAAAAATACATAAGGCCATACAAATTCAATCTGTTGGTTCTTACAATCTTAGAGTCAAAATAATGCAGCTGCTGAACTGGAAAATCAACATAAAAACAGTATCTGATGGAAAGTCTGTAACTTGGTATATAAAGTATTAGGGAGTCTATATAGTCAAAGTCAGGTTAGAGTCAGGTAAGACTCAGGCCTGAGGCCTCGCATTTGAGAAGAGCCACACCTCGAGCACGTTAAAGTCACCATACTTATCAAAAGAGCAAGGGTCCATCCCTGCATCAGACCTTACAGTCCGGTCTTACGTAGCTTGTACAATGTACCTAACTGGTGAGTTACGCCTAAAGGCGGTTTTACCAGTTACGCGAAACAATACAAATCTTTTCAATAAGGCGGTTATAGATATGGAAACTCTCAAGTGGCGACCTAATGCGACGGATTTCTCATATTCGAGATTGCAGTAAGCTGCAATACATCACGGAAGAAAGGGACATGTATTCTACTGGCATTCTGTCAGACTTTTAAAGATTTAAGATTACAGGATCATATTATAGCCTACGGCTTTTCCGCTATGTGAGTTCTTTGCAAGACTTAGTGAGACTAAATGATAAAGTTTCCTCTTGGCAGATTTTCTCTGTGAACAGAAGCGAACAGGATTCTTGCAGTATGACTTATATAACCGTTACGTAAGAACTAAGAAAGACCAGAAATGAGGATCTTTAATTTTTTGTGGATTCAAAAGAGTTTAAATCAAAGCTAAAACCATGGTTTAAGCTCTTTCTTATATTAGCCGAGTAGTATTCAATTGCAAGTCTTTGAATTTTAGCTCTTCCAATTCTGAAGAAAACTATGAAAAAGTACATGTATAAGTTAAATCTTCTCTTTCACAGGATATGAAACTCTATCTCCTTCCTTTGTAAGGCTGCACTGATCATGATTTGATTTCGTGAATATGGATGTCATCCTCTGGCCACTGAAAAATCTATACGGGAATGCAACACAAATTAAAGTTTGGCAAAAAAAATTGCCTTTATTCAGTGAAATTTAATTGGTTGGGAAGGTCTTCCAAATGACTGACATGAATGAATTGCATATATTTGCTCATTTGTCAGCTTCTTCGTACAATTTAAAGTATGATATCAATTTTTTTTTTGGCAAACAGACAAAAACTGATGCCTGCACGAATGTCATCAATATAATCAAGTAAGCATGGCCTATAAGCATGTGCAAATCTTTGGCCTTAAGTTTTAATCAACTGGCATGGCCTCGTAAGGAAGAGAGATCCTAATCAGGAATTTTGCATGACGTTTTTGGTAATTGATACACTAGAGACAAAACTCAATTATTCTAGCCAAAAATACAATTACCACAATGTTCCGATGGCATGGTGAGTTACTGCTTGTCATGTATACTTAATAACATCATTGATATGTAATATGAAATTATAATTGACATAAATGTATATTAAATACCTGAAAACTGAAAAAGCTAGCCCCTCCAGCTCTGTCCTGCCACCTACTACATAAACATTATGTAATCGAACACCACAGGGTGGCTGCTACTACCAGTAACCATGGTGACAGCCGTCTGGTCCAGGTCATTGATCTTATTTGTTTCGAATGGAGGAAGAAGAAGAAGAAAAGGTAAACATACTTCCTTGAAAGTAAACATAAAAAAACTTACTTTCAAAGTTGACATGACGCAGTATAGCCTGCATGACAGACTCATAGAACCGACCAAGACCCTGAAAAAAAAAAAAAATGATAATCTTGAATAATAACATTGGAAGGAATCCCAATTTCAATAAACTTCGTACAAAAGTACTTAGTAGTTTAGCCTTCCTTGAGAAAAAGTTCTCTGATTTATGTGTTGAATTTTTGTTAAGATAAAGATAGTTTATCTTATCATGTCATATAACAACTTCATCATTCATTTGTCGTAGTCAGATCCTATAATCCATTAGACTGCCTCCCCTGTGGATAATCTTATGAACCACAGAGCTTATCTTTCATGTACAGATTTTCCTTACATGATGTTGGGTGGGTTTCATGGGGATAGGGGGAGGGTTAGATGAGGACAGGGAAGTAGTGTGGTGTGTGGAGTACATGTAGAATATAGTTGGTCATGGTTTTTTGATGGATGGATGGAGGGAGGGAGGGGTAGATGGATGGATGGATGGATGGATGGAAGGTGGATGGATGAATAGATGGATGGAGGTGTGGATGAATGAATGAATGTGGAAATTCATATTTGATATCTTTCACAGAGGACTGTAGCTTCAAATGTGAGATCTTAAGAAAATACATTTTAGGGAAAAAACAAGAGAATTCTATATGTAGAATCCAAACTTCCTGCAAATCATGATTGGAAGTGCAAAGATGATTCTTACCAACACATCTGTTTGAAGTTCTCTCTAATTACCTTGTCATTCTTTCTCAATGCATTACCTTGTCGTGCTGTTCACAGCTGCCTCTTCTCTTGCGAGGGATGTTGGTCTCGATCTTCGCCCGTACGACAGTCATGCTGCCGGTGAGCAGACACAGATGGGCCAGACCTTCCTGCATCACTAGCGCCGCAACGTCTGCCTTCTTTTCTATATCACAGGCTTGTTCTGATAAAAACATACAAAAACACAAAACACTTCAAACATCCCCAAAACCCTGCCTGTTACACAAACATGTGCCCGACCTTCCTGCATCACTAGCGCTGCAACGTCTGCCTTCTTCTCAATGTCGCCAGCTTGTTCTGATAAAAACACACAAACACAGGTTACATCAAACAGCCTTCTGCTCAAGCTTTCAATCAGTCTTCTCATTCTTCTCAAGCTGAAATGACCCAAAGCCCATATACTGATATACACATGTATGTCACATGCTTTGAACAGAAGATTTCAACTTTAGAAAGTGGCTTGTTGGTGCTTTTCTTTGTGTACAGATGAAGTGTTGTCTTTATGATAACAAAATTATTGAATATTTGGAGTTTCTTTTTACACAACCAAGAATCTCACCTGCAGACATTTCGGTGTCTGTCAGACACCTTCTTCAGAGCTTCTGACTGGCGTACTGCTTTTTGCCGCTATAACTTATAGTATAAGTAGCTGATGTAGGTGGCGCTTTTGCGGCAAGAACGCAATCCCAAACGTGGCTGAGCTTGTCTCGGTTCATCACAGGTAACAAGAAGCAGTACTCTAGTCAGAAGCTCTGAAGAAGGTGTCTGACAGACACCGAAACGTCAGCAGGTGAGATGCCTGGCTGTGTAAAAAGAAACTACAAATATCCTATGTTCTACCAACCTGATGAAATTATTTTCGGAAACAAAATTATTGACATATCAATCTTACCTATTCTGTCTATCGCAATGGCATCCCAGCATTCCTTAGCAAGGGTGAATTTCCTGTTTAGCTCCAGGTCCAAAGTGTGGTAGGCTCCCATCTGAAAAATTAGAAAAAGAAATCCTATTAGTCATCATATGATTATTACAAAAAAGTCATAGACTATAATTGAAGATTGCAAAACAATGTGCAATGACATTGCTCCTCTTGATTATTCAGTATATCCCTGTCAGAACTTTTCAACTTACAGGTACAAAATGATTCGAAGTAGTATAATAACTTAACACTGAACAACAAGGTATAAAATGAATCTTATGCAGTGTTGATTTTAATGTACAGTGTGTTTTGACTTGTAGTATTTTACTGTGCATGGGAAATCCCACACTAACTTCACTAAGATGTACTGAACCTCGCAGTTCAGCCCTTTTGGGCTGCAAGGAGAGTTCACTCAATAAACCAGTCATAGTTTGACCAAACAGGGGAGTTTGCTGAACGTTTTGAATTTCCTCAGCGTTAATATGAATGCAGAAATGTTCGCTGTGGTTTTATATTCACGGTTTTTGTAGTGAACCCTTTACCGTGAACTTAAAACATCCGCGAAAAGCCATTCCATTGTGTGACTGTAGCACTGCTATTGTTTCAAACACGAATTCAAAACCACCAATTTTCTCCTTACCGTGAAATTAAATCCCCACAAACATTTCTCCATTTACAGTATGCCTATAAATCGTAGCTAAAAGCCTGTTCTCAGCATCACCTTGACATACTGGTTCTCCTGGATGTTCCTGCCCTTGACCCTCAGTACACAGGCTGCCGTGTCGAAGTCGATCGTTTCTATGGTAACGGTGAGAGTGGTGCGAATTTTGCTGCTGCTGACACTTCCCGTGGCCGATTCATTCTGGACTTTTCTGGAAAAACAAGTGTTATCATTTGTAAACACTGGTCAAAATCGGGATGGACCCCTACTCTTATCAATAAGTGTAGTCTAATTGCCATGGGTTCTTTAATGTGCTTGAGGTGTTGGTTTGTTTGCATAAACGGTAAACCTCATTTAGGTGTAACACACCTGTTTTGTACAAGCTGTGTAAGACTGGACTGGAAGGTTTGATTCATTCATAACTGTGATGGACCCGTACTCTTTTCGACAAGTGTGGTGGGACTGGACTGCTTAAGGTTTGATCCGTTCTCACTGGGTTGGACCCCAACACCCGGCCAATAAGTGTGCTAGGCTCTACTTAAACATGAGACCTCCATTTAACATCTTATCTGAGGAATATCCTTGGCCAAAGCTTTTTATTTCCAACCTAAGGTTCTCATTGTCACCTTATGAGTCTAGTGGGAAATTGATGTAAATTTTTGAAGTACCTTAAAAGTTTCCAAAGGGCACAACATCGGGACCTGTCAGGGATCTGAACCCAGAATATTTCGATTCTGAGTTAAACTCCCTATATTAACCACAAGGCCACCAAAGACAACCTCTTAGAATTATCTCCATGAAAAATGGAGATATAGTTTAGGGTGTGTCTGTCTGTGTGTATGTGTGTGTGTGTGTGTGTGTTTGTGTTTCCGCACTACTGTAGTCAGCATAACTCAAGAACCTCTTGATGGATTGTGATGATATTTGGTATGTGGGCAGGTGTTGTAAAGCCAAAAGTCAAGGTCGATTTTGAGCCCCCTGGTATGTGACCTTGGTACTGCAGCAGAACTTCCGTTTTTTTATCTTTTGATCTGGACATGCTATGGTCTTGATTTTCGAGTGGCTGACAGCTTGTGATGTAATAAAGAAGTGGTGTAGGTTTGGGCCCCCTAGCAGCTTGTTAAAATTGCAATGACTAGGAATCATACAGATACAGATCAGCCGTACCTAATAGTTGTGGACCTGAGGCTATCTCCCACAGCGACCAGGTTGAAGGCATGCCACATGTCCTCTGGGTCCTCTGGAAGCAGGGTCACCTGACTGCACAACAACAACAGGCACACTTCAACTTTGAGGTAAAACAACTACATAATGTACTATTACTAAATCAACATTTCTACTGCTAGTATATATGACTACTAGTAGTACTGTTACTAGTAGTCAGTCTACATGTATATAATACAGACTAGGACACATACTGCACAGACAAAAATTACAACACAAAAAGTGCATACAAATTTATTCAAGTGTTCGAAACATACAGCACAAAAGTTCAAGAAACAGTTCATTTCCAGGAGTTTGTTTTGTTGAGTCGACTGCGTGCTGTCGGTGTATATGTTGCATGAAAGGGCATTCCAATCAGTTACTATAGATTGCTTCTGACTGTTATAAACAAAAATCTTTTAAAATGGTAATGGCGGTCCTCCAATAAGAGTGTGATCTCTCCATGTATGTGAGCCCTTATGGGACTACTGTAGGTCCGCAAATCTGTCTTTCGGAACTCCAATACCATAATATTTACTAAGCAAATTGACAGGCATTGGCTCCATATGGGACTAGTACTAGTAGTATGATGTAATACTAGTAGATACTTTGCAAAATAAACTACCAATAGATTGGAGCCTTGGGGCCTGGTAGGTTTGCTATTGGGTTCCCACTCTGAATCTGCAAATGAATTGGTGCTGCTTTAATAATATCATATTTTTATACCCTTCACTAGAATTTAGTTACATTAGAAGTGCTACATCATGACAATTTTTTGTCTTCAACAATTCAACAGTGATATTAAGATGAACTAAAGCTTAAATTCATACGCCTTTCGTTCAGGTCAAGCCCAAAGAATCCCGTACTTGTTTGCGTTCTGATTCAACGAAATTGTAAGAGTGTGTGTAGACGACAAATTTGTGGGGAGGGGGGCGGTCACAAAATCATCACTTCCGCGTCCGAATTTTACCCTTAAATCAAACGTGTTTCTTACCCCGATCCGTCTTTATCGAAGCTCCTGTCAATGAGCTTCATCTTGGCGTCTTCTGTAGCCTTCTTGCGTCTTTAAGTCTTTGTCGGGAGGCAGACATTTGGGAATTTCGAGAAGTTGTGCAATGTCGAGTCGGCAACTTGTCACGTCGGCCGCCGAAAGGACCGGTTTGCGGCGTGTCGTAAAATCAGGAGGCACCTGCTCAGGTCAACAGGGGTCAAGTCGGGTCAGTATGAGTATGTTTCCAGTACAGAAAATAAGACACTATAAATGTACGAATTTTCAATGTGTATATCGGGAATATAACGTTGGGTAACCTAAATTCGTGGGGTACTTAAAGTCGGGATTTTTCGAAAACGGGGTATTTAGGGATATGTGCTAGATGCAACATAAGTAATACCGCTAGAAATGCAAACCTGACAGACTTACGTATTCAGAACACTGTCTGAAAAGCTTCGATAAGCATGGATTATAAGGCGACGAGGTCAAAAACTCTCCGTCCCTTATTGGAACAGTCTGAGGGCTTCGTGGGAGAAGTACACAACATGGTTGTCGGCTGGTTTATAAGAAAAATGTCACATCCGCTTCCTGCTAAACACAATTATTTACAAGACAACTTATTACAAGCTCTTTTGCTAACCTACAACTGGATTCTAAGTGTGATTAATCATCAAAACTCCTCTCTGTTGCTACAACCTACGGCACGTGTATTTTCCCGCCGCCATATTGTTAACCAGCATCCTGTTGTCAAGCAGACGACAAAGGTTTGTGAGGAACACTTTTTTGTCTAAATGCTGCGTGTGATAGTGGACTGAGGAAGATATTTTCCTCAAAGTTTGCTCCTAACACAACAAGGAACACATGGACATAGTAGTATTACCATTGCTACGGCATCCAGCTAACTTGCCATGAATAATGTAACGTTACACGTTGCCCGATGATGACGATGGGCCGACTTTGAGTGAAGTTCTACCGACTCAACACACGGCTTGTTCCCGAACTGGCCTAATGTGTGCGGTACGGCCGTTTTTTCGTGTATTTTTTTTAACTTGGACACGTCTATATCCATAGCACTCTCCTCAAGCCAAGGATGGAACGAATAGCTGCTGTATAAAATGTGATTAGCGGTAAGATATTCAAGACGAATCTTCTCTCCCGAATTAATGTGCCCCCCCTGTCCGACAGCACCGTAATTGTGCGTGCGGCGCACGGTAGTTTCAAGTTGAAATATTATGGTGTCAGCACGACTAGAGACAAAATCTACCATATATATGATTAGTGCAAAGATAGTACATGATACTGACAGAATAATAGAAAAAAAAGGATGTTTTATTGTTCTGCTAGATTGATTTCAGTCAACCATTATCGGAAAAATCCCGAATTTAGGTTACCCAACGTTACCTCTCTAGATTTATAGGTCATAGATGATACTTTGTGTGGTCAACGGTGTATGTATTTACTGAAGCTATTGATAGTGGAAACATTCGCATCATTGACATAAAGTTTTGCTCCGTTAGATCATCCTGTCGACAGTGAAAAGTTTTCAACTAGTGACAGGATATGATGGAAAAAAAATCTGCAGTTTTTTTCCCCTGTTAACACGATCCTTTGTCAGTAGTGCAAAGAAAATGATAGTAGTTACAGAGCAACACGATACGTTCTCTGCAAAGCTGTATAACCTGTAAGAGGATTTGCCAAGCGTTCACAACCGAATGTTATGCCAATGGATCGTCAATTGCTGTGTACTATTAATTCGGCAGGTTGACTGCTAAACAAAGAATTTTGAATTAATACGAGCTGCAAAAAAAGATTTAAGTCATTTTACATAAAGTGTACGTTTTCACTAGCTTTAAGCAGATTTATGGGTTTTAGGTGTTTTGTACATTCCTTTGCGGTGCGTGTTTTGGGGAAAGCTGGTAACGTTGGGTAACATAAATTCGCCATTTTTCCGATAACGGTTGACTGAAATCAATCTAGCAGAACAATAAACCATCCTTTTTTCTATTATTCTGTCAGTATCATGTACTATCTTTGCACTAATCATATATATGGTAGATTTTGTCTCTAGTCGTGCTGACACCATAATATTTCAACTTGAAACTACCGTCCGCCGCACGCACAATGACGGTGTTGTCGGACAGGTGTGAGCATTATTTCGGGAGAGAAGATTCGTCTTGAATATCTTACCGCTAATTGCATTTTATACAGCAGCTATTCGTTCCATCCTTGGCTTGAGGAGAGTACTATGGATATAGACGTGTCCAAGTAAAAAAATACACGAAAAAACGGCCGTACCGCACACATCGGGCCCTCGGTAACATCCCGCTTGTTGAGTCGGTAGAACGTCACTCAAAGTCGATCCCCACCGTCATGGAAATTTGTACATTATTCATCGGGGCGTTAGCTGGATGCCGTAGAAATGGTAATACTACTATGTCCATGTGTTTCTACTTGTGCTAAGAGCAAACTTTGAGGAAAATATCGCCATCAGTCCACTATCACACACAACATTTAGACAAAAAAGTGTTCCTCGCAAACGTTTGTCGTCTGCCGAATAGCAGGATTCTGGGAAACGAATATGGCGGCGGGAAAATTAACCGTAGTGCCGTAGCCATTGCTTGTAGCAACAAAGAGGCGTTTTGATGATTAATCACACTTAGAGTCCAGTTGTAGGTTAGCAAAAGAGATTTTATTAAGTTGTATTGTAAATAATTGTGTTGAGCAGGAAGCCCTCAGACTGACAATAAGGGACGGAGAGTTTTTGACGTAGCCAACTTCTAATGCATGGCTATCGAAGCTTTTCAGACAGTGTTCTGAATACGTTAGTCTGTCAAGTTTGCATTTCTAGCGGTCTTACTGATGTTGCATCTAGCACATATCCCTAAATAAACCGTTTTTTAAGAATCGCGAATTTAAGTACCCCGCGAATTTATGTTACCTAACGTTAACTTCTTTTAGGTAAAGATATTAACCCGTAACGTTACCACTCACTCCATCGAGTGCAATTTGACAAATGAATAACCAAACAAAACACCTTCCGAAAATAATTCCATCAGGTTGGTAGAACATAGGATATTGAAGATTTATTATTACAGGTAAGAAGTGACTGCTTGTGTAAAAAGAAAATTCCAATATCCAAACAAAACACCGTCAAAGCGTCAGCTTTGTTTTCACAACACTGGTGATGGGGGAACTGTCCATAGAGATGTTATTATATGAAGCAAATATCTGTGGACTAAACTAAAAGATGCGAGATGTACTTAAGAAGAATAAACTTCATTACACGTTGCTCTCTTAGGCAATTAACTAATGATAAAAAGCTCATCGAAGAATCTGTAGGGAACACAGTGTTTTGAAAAATCTATATTATAAAGCATAAGGGAAATAGGTTGTTAAGTCAACCATTACATTTGAACTTTTGGGAATATTCGTAATTAAGGAACAAATTATTACAAACTCCATTATTTTTTGAAGTATAAGAGGACGCTTGTGCCATGGTTTATGTGAAGGGTTTATGGATTTCTTGTTTTATCAATTATTGTGAATTTATTCAGTCTGCGCATTTTCCTGCCTCCCTTTGGGACTGTGGCCCCGGGTCAAACCAGCCTGCAAGTAAGTCTCCAGTTTTCCGCCACCTGGACCAACCTTCGACTCGGGCCAGCGGGAACAAACTTGCACATACACCAAGACAAAACGAAAACAATACCTCTTTCTAACAAAGGTACAATCGAAGACGTGTGTTAAAGACACTATAGAAACACGACAACTCAGAGTCTTATTTGAATCCCCATACTTGATAAGAATGATTTTCAATGTTATATCAATATTTCCAATTTGCCGAGAACACGCCATGGCATTTCTTATAATGATCCCATCACGGGGCACGAAGGGAGTCCTCTAAGATATCCCTCATCTCCTGAATATTTCACCAGCGAGCTGGCAGATCCATTTGTCGTTCCCCTCGGGTTTCACAAAACACCTTCATATGTCGCCGGTTCAACAGAAATCCCGCAAATGTCACGTTATGCAGAGATGTATGGAATGATGGGGCGGTGACAAAGATGGGACCGCGTGAACACGTCAACAAGAATAAGGGTCTGCAGATGCATGCGATCCCACTCTTTCCTTTGCGTTAGTACTCAAGGATCCCAACGGGGGTGGGTGCCGTGTTGGACTGGAAAACACCCCCCACACACCCACACACCCACCCACACACACACACACACACACACACACACACACACACACACACACACACCCCACACACACTCTCTCTCTCTCTCTCTCTCTCTCTCAGTCTTTCTCTCTCTTCCATCAGTTCTGCTCTTACAACAATGAATCGTATAGACTGAGTTAGACTATTGATGATAAAAAAAAATCATGAAAACGTTCAAGTTCGTGACATTTGATGGAATTGTTGTTCCCGTGCCGAGGGAAAAATCAAGCCTTTTACGTTCGTTCCATTTATCACAACAGCGCTACGATCTTGACATTTTCTGGAAATTGCCTCTGTGGTGGAGACGCACATCTAGCACGCACCGGGAGTTCTCTATGAATATAAACACGATGTTGTGAATCATTATCATTATCAATCCACAAACACCCCGAGCGTAACTGCAAGCACGCCTCTTTAGATCCGATACACGCAGGGAAAACTTTCCGGGCGTACGAAAACGACGTATGGAACCTTTTTCCTGGGTGTGAATAGGCCCCGAGCGTCGCACAATAGACCCGTATGATAACGACGTACATTCACCCCGGGTGTAACGTACGACGAAGGCGTACTGGCCATAAAAATGCCTGTTGTACGACCATTTACACCCAGAAAAAAGTCGTTGTATATGTATTACGTCGTTTCCAATGTGTATTAGCTGCCAAGTTCACTGCACTGGTAGCAACATTATCAGAAATTATGAGTGTTCAGATGAAGTATTATCATCTCCTTTTGGTGCGTGCTCAAGTTTATTCCTGCTCATTGGCATTAACTGTTATCCACCACTTCTCATGTTATGGTGGAAACAAACACAACCCCGCCCTAAAAGGTACCTAAAACATTACCTTCTTGGCGAAGGTAAAAATACTACTACCTGTTGCCTCCAGTCCCCCGGGCACCAGACGTAATTTGGGGGCAAATCCGGTCCTTAGTGAATCAAACTGAAGATGAATCAACTTGCGCCAACTGGTTGTCTAATCTAATCGCTGAACTATAATTCCGTTACTGATTGATTTCTAGTCTGTTGGAATCGAGGTCAACGCCTTTCTGATATTGAGTTATGCCGCGTTCAGCTTGATACTTTGACGTATTTACAACGAAATGATTATCAATAATGACATTTTAAGGACAGGGAAAGAAGGAATGATTTAAAAGACAATCAAGGAAGTGAGGTCAAGAAATGTATACCACCCAATCAACTCAGTAACTGAAGGATTTCCTGCCGGGATTTCAAAAGCCTCCTACTCAATTGCAATCAAGCTAAAAGAGAACATTAAATTTCAATGACGACAGGAAAATAAATGTAGACTCCTCAGATCTTTAAGTACGTAATGAGCTTTAGAATGTATTCAAAATGATCTACACATCACAATACAGTTTCCCGCACTCAAGCCAGGTACGGTCTAGGAAAATCAACTTGTGCTTCCGACTAGAGTCGTGAATCTGGGTCGGTAGCTAGGAATTCTATTTTTTTCAGATTTCGGCCAAACTGATCCACAATTCACTTTAACAACGTAAAACTAAAATGCATCAGGACACTGGTATTTTCGATATCGCTTTGCAACTCTTAAGACATAGATGAACAAGCACAAGCGTTTCTATAAACTGAAGTAAGAAGTATAGTCTTAACTGCGCATACTTTCATCAACCGTTCAAATCTGTTATTCTAATAGTGTGACATACAGAAAGTCTGTTTTGAACTTTTTTCACTGAGATGTCAGATTCAAAATGTTATTTTCCTATGCCAGGTCGTTTTAAAGATCAGAAAACTATGTCAGACCTTTTTATGAATGTCAAATTAACGACGGAGGCTCTACGCTATTCATAATACCATTTTCGAGACCTTTTCTTTCAATCAAAGGTTCACTATCAATCGTCACACAAAGATATGATAAATTCTGCTGAAAGAGACTTGGCTTAAGAGGCAAGTTTCTTAAGTTATAGAAAGAACCGACGTTCGAAGATTACATTGAAGCCTGTCTCAACGTTGACGCTTGAGATAAGAGTAGAAAAGAGTTAGTGGCTGTAAATTCCACCATATTGCAGATAGGAAGAGCTTAGAGAAAGAAGACGAGCCACAAACATAATCGCCGTACATGTCGTAAATGTGAGAGACTGCCATAAAATGCACATAAAACAGATGGTTACCCACAGATGTGCAAGCTTAAAGGTCGAAAGAGCAGATTCCTTTAGACGAGCGTCTCCTTCTCCTGCGGCTCTGTTTCTCAGAACCATCACAGAAAGCAAATGCTCGCCTATAAAGTTGTCTGCCCACGTTATAAATGAAAAAACATTAAAGCCACTGATGTGTATTCTTAAATACCAGAAGAACATATTCCTTAAGAAGAGAGTTCAAGTTCTCGTAAACCACAATGTCTCAGTTTTGTTTCAGAGCTACCACATAAAACAAAAAAATACTCGCGTATAAAGTCGTCGGTACGTCTTATTAAGGTCACTGATGTGTTATCTTAAAGACTCTGAGACAAGAATAACATATTTCTTATGAAGAACATCTTCTCGTAAACCCCAGAGACTAAGATTCTCAGAACTTATACATAAAACGAAAGGTCGTCTATAAAGTCGTCTGGCCGTATTATTAAAGACAACTGATGTGTTATCTTAAAGGCCAGAAGAGCACATTCTGTCAGACGCGTTTCTTCTTGTAAACCTCAAAGGCTTGGTTTCGCAGAACTACCACATAAAACAAATTCTCGCGTATAAAGTCGGCTGCCCATGTTATAAATCTGTACGAGGAAAAATTAAGGCAACTGATGTGTAATCTTAAAAACCAGCAGATCATATTCCTTAAGAAGAGATTCTCCTCGTAACTCACAGCGGCTTCGGTCTTCAGAACTACCACATCAAAGAAAATCTTGTGTATGAAGTCGTCTAGCCATGTTATAACTCTGTACATGGAAAAATGAAGGCTACTGATGTGTAATCTGAAATTACAGCAGAGCATACTCTTTAAGAAGAGCTTCTCCTTGCAAACCTCAGGGGCTCAATTTCGTAGAACTATCACATAAAGCAAAAACTCGCCTATAAAGTTGTCTAGCCATGATATTAATCTGTACAGAGAAGAATTAAGGCTACTGATGTGTAATCTTAAAAACCCGAAAAGATTCGTCTCGTAACCACAGAGGCTCAATTTCTCAGAACTACCACATAATTGTCACATAAACGTTACCACAAACTGTCAGAATGCTTTCAAGAGAAGTGGCTGCATCTGTTTTTATGTTGTTGAAATCTATTGTTATGTAGCGAGCTGAAATAAAGCTTCAAGTATATAAGGTAGTCATTGATGTACAAGATATGATTAAGAAAGCTACAAAGCTAAGACGGTAGAGGTATATCACCATACGCATGTATGAAATCCAGTTGCCTCTTTACTGCAATAACAAAGTTGATAGTCTTATAGCCTTTTTGAGGCCGAAGAGGGTAGTGGGTTGTTAACATTATTGGTCCACAGTATCTATAGCACGGTATTGGAAGGCCCATCCCTGTCCTTCTGTCGCCTTTACCTCCCCGACCGAAGTCAGGTATACATTTTACACCAGGGTGGAGTGAGGAAAGTCGTGTTAAGTGCCTTTCCCAAGGGCACAATGTCTAGCCAGGAAGGCCAGGAATGGAACTCGTGACCCCTCGACCTCGTGGCCTCTAACACAGCCACTCGGCCATTAGACACCAATAAATAGTATAAGATAGATACCACGTCTTTGTCATCCTCCTACATTGGTAAGTTTCTCACGTTACTTTCTGGCCCGTGACGGTGCCCTAAGCGAGACCAACGCTTTCATGTCCTATGTTTGAGTACATCTGTCTTTCGCTCTATTCATGTCAAGGTTCTGTTATTTCAACCCTTTGCCCTTTATGTCTTAAGACCGGTGGAATTGACGGCTGGCTGTCGGGAGAATTCCCCAGCCGTCATTCATTTCCGAGCAGGTCAGTGCCCTGTGATGATAGCAGGAATCAAGTTGTGTCATCGGGGAATTAGCTAATTATCTCCATGAAAAAAGGCTTTTTCATGGATATACTGTTTTGCTTGCGTTTGGTGTTTGTGTGTATGTATGTGTCACCGGATGCTTAAAGTCACCATAACTGTAGAACCTGTACATGGATTGTGATGATTTTTGGTATGTGGGTGGGTGTTAAGTGGAGGTAGGTCAAGGTCGATTTTGGGCCCCCTGGCATGTGTGACTGGAACTGCAATGGCGTATTTGTAAAAATCTTCAATGTAGAAGAACTGAAGAGAGGATCGACAGATCGTCATGTTATTTGGTACAAAGATAGGTTAGACCAAGATGTACACACTTAAGTGCAAACTATGCAAATGAGACCGAATTTGCATTAGTAAGGAGGTAAATCGTTTGCATGGGTGTCGTCGGATGCTTAAAGTCAGCATAACTGTAGAACGTGTTGATGGATTGTAATGATATTTGGTATGTGGGTATGCGCTGGGAGGAGAATGATCAAGGTCGATTTTGGGCCCCCTGGTTAGTGTCCCTGGAACTACAATGGCCTATTTGTAAAAATGTTCTAAAGGGGTATAACTGAAGAAAGGAACAACAGATTTTCATGTTATTTGGTACGCAGGTAGGTTGGACAGAGATGTACACACTGAAGTGCAAATCATGCAAAGTTAGTGTGTTTGCGCGTGTGTGCGCGTGTGTGTATGTTTGTGTCACCGTGTGTGTATGTATGTGTCACCGGATGCGTAAAATCAGCATAACTATAGAACGTGTAGATGGATTGTAATGATATTTGGTTTGTGGGTAGGTGCTGGGAGGAGAAACGTCAAGGTCGATTTTGGGCCCCCTGGTATGTGCCATTGGAACTGCAATGGCGTATTTGTAAAAATATTCAAAGGAGAATAACTGAAGAAAGGAGCGACAGATTTTCATGATATTTGGTACGCAGGTGGGTTGGACAGAGATGTACAAACTAAAGTGGTAATTATGCAAATTCGGACTGAATTTGCATAAATAATGAGAAATATCTACTCTATTGTGGGCTTTGAGGTCGCACCATCTGTTCGTCTCTTATCTAGGCCAACTATTCCCAACAGGTCCCAACAGCTGGTGGTCAAACCACAAATGGGAACACTACCAAACCTGTATGTGGATAGCCTTTGGCACATAAGATAAAACAACCAGCGGCAAAAACAAACAACTAGGGCAAATAAAACACATCATATATAAAAACAAATTTCATGGAGATTTTGGGTCTTCGGACTCTTGTTTGTTTTGTTATCACAATCAGTCACTGAAATTAAAGGAATGGGAAGGCATTGTTAGTTAAAAGGGTATGTCTCTAGACTATGCCAAACTGCGCAAAATTCACAAGATGACAGAATTTGCCGCCTAAATTGTGAATCTTTCTAAATGGTTAGGAAAAATCACAATTCGAAAAATGGGATAGGTGGGCGATTCGTATATTTCATAAACAGAACGCAGTCCAGTGAGATACCCACTTCAGTGCCTTGTTATAATATGGCCGGAATTAAGCTGTATTATGGGGGGATGTGCTGACTAATTCGTTTTGCTATCACATAAGGCCATACAGATGGTTTGATTATATAGATGACATCTCCCGGTCACTGCACAATTGATGCGATCGTACGAAAAAAAGTTGAGCCAGAAAAATGTTGCCTTTAAGGTTCTCAATGACCAATGCAAGGGTTATTGATCACCAATGGAAAAATAGCCTTCATAGGGTTAAGGGTGGACTATCGGACCGAGAACTGTCTGTTAACATAGTGTTGGAAGTGTGATGGCTGGTTTCCATAGTGGAAGGGAATTATGAGCTTCTATTGGATGGGTTTTTATATATGTAGTGATTACAAATCCTGATCATCTGAGCTCCTATTGGTAACTAGGAATTTTTTGTATTGAATACTCGGTAAACCGCCTCACGGTGTAACACACCTGAAACGTAGTGAACAGTATAAGCTGCATATCTGGACAGACTTATAAGATTCACTCACAGGACCCATGCTCTTTTCGATAAGCGTGGTGGGCCCTTTTACGTGCTCAAGGTGTGGCTCTCCTCAAACACGGGGCCACTATTTAACGTCCTAAACGAAGCTAAATGTGTAGTGAAGAAAGTCGTGTCAAGTGCATAACGTCATCGAGACAAATCAGGGAACCCCGGATTTTAACCCATGACCTCTGGGTTCTGATCCAAACACCCTACCACTGCGCCACCGTGACGCCATACGTCGAAGTAATACTTCTCTCGAGTTAAAGGTGAATGGCCATAAGCTCTCGGGAAGGAGGATCAATCAGCCTGAGAGCTGATATGCCCCCGTACTGCACTAAAGTAAATATATTCTTAACGTTTTTTAAAAAAAAGACGTCATTTAGGTGAGTGCTCACAAAGCCTGCTTCAAGGTACACTACTAACATTCTGGCATACAGGTATTAATAAGATCTGTTGCTGATAACATGTTTACAACAAGCCTCCCTTGCAGACTCCCTCCGGCTGTTTTCTTTTAAGTTACCGTTTTGTTTTCTTATTGTTTCTTTTGTCTTATTACTGGCCGGGATTGACTAAAGCTTCGGGATTAGTTCACACCGTGATTGCTGATATTCTGTACATTAATCAAAAGTACAGAAAAATACGAGAGGGCATGCTGTTTAACAAGATTGTACATAGATGCAGAAACCCTTTAACGAACCACTCATAAAACCTGTCGGAATCACTCCGAGAGGCAATCGACAACGCAGTTTCCAAGTTTTTTTTTAAATTTACACGGTTAAACGACTTCCTCTCAGTAACAGTGCTTACAAGACGATATAGCACACATTCCAAAAAGAAATGGCTAAGCCATTTGTCTAACCGGATACATCTTTGCAATGCCGGGAAGGCTTACCGTTCCGTAAGTCTCTACCCTTGCTTCCTGTCGTAAAGATTCTCGCGTAGATCCTTTTCTGGAGAGGAAACGGTCCGAAATTGATGCTATTACAACACTGACGTTCTAAATGACTAGTACAGGAAGTACGCCTAATCCCGTATTGACCGTGGATTTTCCCCTGCAGTAACTGCAACTTCAACTGTAAAAATTGAGGTTGGTAGATACAACCAGCAGACTCCTGCAAAACATAATATGTACATTTTGTAACAATCATTATGCAGAAAATGAAATGAAATTTGCTTTAGAATGTACACTATACACATAAATGTGCAAGTCTCGTATAAGTGCCCTACAACTAGTGATCATGAGTAGAAGCCCCTCCCTGTAAAAATATAACGTTGGGTAACATAAATTCGCGGGGTACTTAAATTCGCGATTTTTCGAAAACGGCGTATTTAGGGATATGTGCTAGATGCAAAATCAGTTATAACGCCAGCAATGCAAAGCAGATAGACTAACGTATTCAGCACACTGGCTGAAAAGCTTCGATAACCATGCATTATATTAGAAGTTGGCGACGTCAAAAACTCTCCGTCCCTTATTGACAGAGTCTGGGGGCTTTGTGGGAGAATCACCCAGCATGGTTGTTCGCTGGTTTATTATTAGACAAATGTCACATTTCCTGCCTGCTAAACACAATCATTTATAAGACAACTTATTATGTTTAGCCATACCTAGTATGGCTAAACATATTGTTTTTACTCATGTTTCTTCTTCTTCTTCTTCTTCTTCTTCTTCTCCTCCTGTCAAATCTTCAAATCGATTCATCTCTGTCATTTTTTGACCAAATGACCTGAAATTTGGTACAGAGGTAATGTAGGCAAAAACCAATGTGCGTTCTTTTCCTTTTTTTGATATTGACCTTGAAAGTGATTTTATTGAGGTTTTTAGGCTATTTTTAGCATATATTGGCCTCCTGCGCCCTGGTATTTCAACCGAATGACCTGAAATTTGCTGTATATGTGGCTTGAACAAATATTTAAAGGACTACATTCCCATTTTTGGCATACATATATTCAAAACGATTTATTTTGGGCTTTCTTGACAATATTTGCCACTTCTGTCACTTTCAATACTACATATGACCTAAAGGTCATTGACCCCATGCCTTGCACCTGGCCTTGCATGCCTGTGAGCCTTGCGACCACCTGATTGGTCAATTGAGTTAATCTAATTACATGGCGCAGGTGTAGGCTAGTATTCATGCCAAATATGGTATGGGAATTCCTTGACATGTGATTACATGGCTTTGTTCACTCTTTTTTTTAAAAAGATACACATCTCCAGTTCCTATATGTATTAAACCAAAATAATGTGAAATTTGGCATGTACACAGGCCCTCATTCAAATGTTTGCCATACAGCCTTTCAAAACGATTTTTTAAACAAAGAATTTTTTGGTTTCGTTATTTTCAACCCAAAGTGTATACTATTGAATCATGCATTCAAACAAAGGGGTGTCACATTTTTATATTTCACCCTTTTTTGGTCATTTCCTTCTTCTCCTGTCAAATCTTCATATATATCATTATGTATACTATGGAAAACTTCATTCTTCCGTGGGGTTGATCTTTTTTAATTCAATTTTGAACTGGGTTGATTATGCGCAAGAGTGTAATTTTCAGCGGATATTTTTCCACTGGTCTAGTTTACATGAAGATGGCACGGAATATCCCATTCTTGCAAGGGGAGGATTCTGTAATTATTTATTTCAATTTTGAGCTGGAATGATTATGAAAAAGTCCATTTGTTAGCAGAAGTGTATTTGTTAATTAATAAGTGGATATGGTTTTGGACTGGTCCATATTGTGTTGAGGTGCTACTGGAAGACTCCACTCCTGTATGGAGAGACTGATAATTGTTTTTAAACTCAAGTTTGATCCATTTTTTTAGTGGAAGTATTTTAGAATGGTCCATTGTTATTTTGGGAGTCCATTTTTTGCATGGCGAGGAGCATGGCTAAACATGCTGTATTTGCTCGCAAATGTTGCCTTTCTAGTTATTATATCTTTTGCTAACCTGCAACTGGATTCTAAGTGTGATCAATCATCAAAACTCCTCTTTGTTGCTACAACCTACGGCACGTGTATTTTCCCGCCGCCATATTTTTACCCAGAATCTTGTCGTCAAGCAGACGACAAAGATTTGTGAGGAACACTTTTTTGTCTAAATGTTGCGTGTGATAGTGGACTGAAGACGATATTTTCCTCAAAGTTTGCTCCTAACACAACAAGGAACACATGGACATAGTAGTATAACCATTGCTACGGCATCCAGCTAACTTCCCATGAATAATGTAAACGTTGCCATGACGGTGGGGATCGAATTTGAGTGACGTTCTGCCGACTCAACAAACGGGATGTTACCGAAGGCCTGATGTGTGCCGTACGGCCGTTTTTTCGTGTATTTTTTTTACTTGGACACGTCTATATCCATAGCACTCTCCTCAAGCCAAGGATGGAACGAACAGCTGCTGTATAAAATGTAATTAGCGGTAAGATATTCAAGACGAATCTTCTCTCCCGAAATAATGCTCACACCTGTCCGACAGCACCGTCATTGTGCGTGCGGCGGACGGTAGTTTCAAGTTGAAATATTATGGTGTCAGCACGACTAGAGACAAAATCTACCATACATATGATTAGTGCAAAGATAGTACATGATATTGACAGAATAATAGAAAAAAAGGATGGTTTATTGTTCTGCTAGATTGATTTCAGTCAACCATTATCGAAAAAATCCCGAATTTATGTTACCCAACGTTACCCTGCTGCTGAAACAGCAACAAAACTTGCTCCCAAATGTGGCACTAGGTATTACAAGGGTCTGAACAAACAAACGAACCAACTTCATCTCATTGTAAAACCTGTTGGAACGTCTACACATCAATGGAAGCCTATTTGCTTTCACATCATTGTGTCTGATCGCCGACCAGAAACACTCAAAGCTTTGTTTAAAGGGATTTGTGGCATTCACGGGTTTTGGAAGAGTCGATGGAAATTTACAACATCATCAACTTTTAGCGCAATGCTTGCACGCCGCTGAATAGGCCATTCAAGATTCCTCTTCATCTATTCGATTTATACGCACTCATTTCTACCCCCATTCTACTTGGGCGGCGACCTTGCCGCGACATAAGATTTGACTGAAATTCAACAAATTTCACAGATAAAAATGAATCTTTCCCAAACAAAACAAAACAAGCTTGTTTTGTTTTGGAAAGATTTGTTTTTATCTGTGAAATTTGTTGAACTCACAGTCAAATCTTATGTCGCGGGAAGGTCGCCGCCCAAGTAGAATAAGTGTCCATTCATATTTGTACATTTTGTAGGATACTGCAATTATGAAATGAAGGGTTATACAAATCCCATTTAGGTCGCAGTGAGGTCGCGGCGCAATCGCCGTCCAGCGGAATGGGGCGTCATAACCACCGCAGTTTCAGCACCATGGAAAGCTCATTAGTGTAACGCCTTAAGCCTGACTGATCTTCCGATATGGGAAACAGTAAACTTTCTTTAACAAGGCCTGGCGGTGCCTGATAGAGTCTCAAGGTGTAAAAAGTGTGAAAGATAGTGCCCTTAATACTTGTTCTGGTTCAAAGCGGTAAAGGCAAGTCTTACACAAATAGAATATCCCGATACGAACTGCCTCTCAAGTCGCACGGCTTAAGATACTAACTACCAATACTCACCGCTTGTAACGGCTGCGAATAGTAAATCGATATGCCATTTGTACAGCCTGTTATTCTCTTCAGCAGGAAGTGTGATTAGAATCAGCCTAGCCGTGAGACCGGGCTGTAGTCTGGGCACGCGTAGTGCGACTACTGACGTCTGGCGGCTATCACGCCTCGGTGAGCATCCTACCGTGACGGCGTGCGTCCTGTCTAGTGCACATTCTGATAAAGAACAAGAGCCAGGTGTGAAATACAGTATTTAGATTCAATGAGTAAGAAGTGATATTAACGGATGACTGGTACAGACGGTCAATGACTGTATGGTTGCGAATGCTTTATTGTGGTATCAGCGTGGCTCCAATGCTGTCCAGTATCTGTATCTGAGTGCGCAGCCGGTAAAACGGCCCTTCGGCGTAGCACACCAGCTTCGCAGGCACTCGGCGAAGTAAGTGTCTTTAGATTAATTATTCGTAAAAGTCATTTTTATAGCAAGCTCAGCTATTCGGCGCCCAGAATAGGACTGATAAAACATATTTTTTGTTTTTGATTTTCAAACAAATACGTGGTAGGTCTACTATATATTTGTGTCTTAAAATTTCATTTCATGGCCATACCAGAATGTTTCTTCAACATTTACCACTTGAGAAAAAGGCACGGTGGCTAGAATTGTTAACTGGAGGAAGAGTTCGAATCCCAGACAGGTCCCTGATGTTCTACCCTTGGCAAAGGAACTTAAGATCAATTTTCTTCACTCGACTAAGGTGTAAATGACTACCTAGCTTTAACGGTTAGTACGTTACATGGAAATCTCGTGTATGAGAAGAGCCTCGAACACATTACAGTACGGATTCTCGAACACATTACAGAACCCATCACACTTATCGAGAAGAGAAGGGGTCCATCCCGGTGTGAGTGGATCAACTAGATCTGTCACTTGTACTATTCAGTACAAGCAAACCTGGTGTATTACGCCATGAGGCGGCTAACCGGATATACAATATAAAAACAAATTTAAGCGTTCCAAAAGTTGAGTCTCTCACAAACTCTAATCACATGGGACATAACTTCAATCTAGATTTGTTTCCCCCGAATCTTACTCCATTTCCTGGTTATTTAAGATTTCCTCCCTATGACGCTAAATATGGTACCCTGATACCCCGGGGGCATCCTCTTCCAGGAATAACGTCACCACACGACGCCTACACACAGGCTGGCCTTGGGACATGTAGGGATGCAGCTGAAGAGATTGTCCCCTGAACTATTTTACGCACCAGGACTTCATATACACTCGATAGATGCTGGCTCGAGTTGTATGGCACATGGCACGTGATACAATCATCTTTCTTGATTAATCTAAATAAAATGAAATAAAATATAGAGGTAGAACCTGTAATGAGGTTTAGGGTTGTTGAACATTAGGGCTGTATCGTTTTTTCAAACCTTACGTTTTGGGGTTAAATTGGTCCCTTGAACTATTTTACGCACGAGGACGCTAGAAAGATATTGAACTGAGTTTAGTAGCACAAGGCACGCGGCACAATCATTGGCCTTCTCCAATGATTTACGCAAAGTATGTACCTGAGAGGTTTATGATGATTAGATCTTTGTGCTGATGTATCGTTTTGGGAATCGTCACGTTAATTGTGGATGAAATTAGTTACTTTCAACTAAACTTTACAACATCCTTTTATACTGGCTCGAATTTTTGGCACAAGGCACGCGATACATTCTCAATATGTTGTGATTGGCACAGAACTACACACCAAGGTGATATCCTCCCGTCCGAGCCTAGATACGTGTGGTATGATTTGCTGAAGTGGTTACCATAAATGGAGAAAAAAGTGTATCCAGGATTAGGTCTTTTAATCTAACCTGGTCCTGAAATTATGGCCTCAAGCTGCTGCTCGTTGTGTCCCAAACATGAATAAAATATATAGTAGCCAAACAGTGCACGTGGGTGGAACTCTACAAGGGTCTCTTCATGAAAATCACTTGTTAAATAATAGCCTCACGCGGCCATCAGTGTCCCATTCAAGTCCCACACGACTATCATTGCTCTAGAATTACGCTGCCACATGATGGAAGCCCATTTTGTTGTACCCTTGTGTAAAACCTACCTTGACCCCGATCTCATTAAATCTGCAGTGCGCTTGATCCCTATTAATCATCTATGGGTATACTCCCCTGTCTAAACCGCGTGCTGAATGAATACTGCGTCCTTGTACCGAGGAGCCATGCCTCACAGCGGGGTGATAAGAGAAGTCGCTTATAAAACGCGTGAAAGCACTTAAACGCGTGACGTTGTATGGTCGGTGACGCCAGGAAAATCCCAAGATATTTCTGCACGTCAAAATAAAGAAGGAAAGTATGATATGAAGCATAAGTCATATGAGGACATTCAGCGTTTCCTGTCAATCCGAATCTTCATGTCAGGCCCCCATTCCACTTGACAGCGATCGCGCTGCGACCTCGCTACGACCTAAAATTGGACTCATGTAACCCTGCTTTCATAATTGGAATATCATTCAACATGTAAGTATTGCTGAAAAGGCAACAAAACACACAGAGCTCAAACTTTTTACTTGTTTAATTAAGATTTGTTGAGCCATCGTTAAACATGAAGTGAATTGGATATCTTATATACGTCATGCTTTCAATACCATTGTCAGTCAGTAGGCTTTCAATAAATGATACATAAAATGCAGGATAATAAAGTTTTAAATAATGTCATATAGCGTGCCTTCCATTTAAGTACCACCTTTACAATCAACAACATATAAAAATAATCTGGGTAAGTGGAAGGAAATCCTGTATCGTACATAGGATAGACGTTTGTCCAGTAACTTAAGCTCGATATTCCGTCACGCAACTAAAAGCAGCTCTTTTTTGGCACTCTTTAATAAGTGCAACTCTTTGTAAAATCCGGGTAGACTTCGCTAAGTGCTACGATGGACACGACCCGATAAATAAGGAAGTGAAAAATGCTATATTGAGATTTTTCAGGAAACAAGTGGTTCTCCAAGATAAGTCCGTTACGTGTCAGTAGTAATTTATCTTCGTCAGGAGTAATCGGGAGCCTGTTATCGGCGTTACGGGCGCCACAAGTGAGAACGCCGCCGGATATCCCCACGGAGAGACGTCCATCTGATTAATCCCGGCATGCAACACACGACGTCTCTTAGAATATAAATAGTGTGTCTACTGCGACTCAGAAGGTAGATTTTGGAGCCAAGATCGTCAATGTGACGGCCGAGTGGCGTGCGGAAGCAGAAAGTTACCTCTTTCTTTCATCTTATTAGTATTTCTATGCCTATATTGTCTCTAGTATCGCTTCTTCTTCCTCTCGAGTCACGTCATAGTTATCGCTATGAAGTGTGAAAACAGTTCTCTCTAGTCTCTAGGGTGTTTGGCGACTGGTTCCGTTTTGCTGACGTGACTGACTAATGCACTGATAAAGACAGCCACTTTCGCACGTTGTTGGTTTGACGTCAGCACGTGCCCGCGAGAATTGAGAGCAGAGATCTAGCGGAAGAAATGGTGAAGGGCGCAGATGTGTACATATCAGCGCTGGACCAAAACAACAGCCAACGTAAGTCAGCTTATTCTACTTTCTGCTAGATATTTCAATGTCCGAACTTGTTGCATTCAGATATCGTCAGTCCGAGCAACGCATGCTTGTGACTTTGACTACATATACCGTTGGGATGGCGACGAAAGAGCTACTAGTACTCTGCCTGAAAATGCTAAGTTATTTTCTTCGCTCTTGTTTCATATTTGCGCTTTACCGGCGTGGTCATATTCGTCGTAGGTCGTCGTACGATTTTGACGATGTGATAGACCCAACTGCCGACAGGGATCTAAGACAATCTTTATGGCAACAAGTCAGCTGCCTTTTGTACGACGCATGCACGGCTATCACATGAATACCATTTTGGGCGATATGCGACGAAATTATTATGAATTTGACCAGGCACTAGCAACTAGACACCAGCGCCACCACTGTTGAAGTTGACCGCAGGATTTTAAACGTACCTTTCTCGCACGCGCGATCTCGCACGTACAAAGCTGACTCATTGACTGGTAAGCCTTTTACATGCTGATATTCTGCCAGACAGAAACCCCAACAGACCGAAAACAGAACCACAAAGCTTTTTACTTCTACTGCCTTTCTCCTTCAATGAAGTACAATTTTCAGGGCGCCAAGCGATTTCTTAAGAACATTGTTTTAAGCGATCTTTAGATTAGGTTCGTGTATTTCTTTCCTTTTTGACAGTTTTAAAGCCATTATTTGGAACATACTGCACCTTTTATATTTAATATTCGAAAATGTTCGAAATGGTAGTCGTTGGAATAAGCATGATTTGAATGTGGGCATGTAGTATGTTGACGAAGTAATGTCTCTGTAATATTATAGGTTTTATCCTGTTAGGATTCCTCATCCTTCTTCCATCGTCTTTTGGTGAGACGGTGTCTTTCGGAGACGTATGCCGTTAACTGATCTGATAGTACTTCCTGCCGCTCGCATTCATCATGTTAGACGGGACGCTCAGTGGGTGATGCGCATGACAAATGTGTATCCGTTTCACCAAGTCTTTTGCCTGATCATTTGTCTGTAATGTTGAAGAAGAAACGAAGGCACCTTCAGGAATCACTGATAAGTTGAAATATCGAGCAAGTAAGGAATTTCTTCTACCGCGTACATTTTATGTACCATTTTACTTTATCATTTATGGATTAAAATCAATTTTGATTAGCATAGAGGAAGAGAACCTAGCATAAGCCATATATGCTTTTCCCCTCCTCCTGCTCCTGTTTTATCTATTGTTCATCGCGTTATGTATTATGTACTTTTTTGTTGTGCAAATGAACAAACAAACAAACAAAGTGAACAATACCGGCCTTCAAGAGTTCCAGCAGTGGCAATGACCCGTAAAAGTCAAAGACCTGTAAAATGCCTCTCTGCATTTATTGTACAGAAGATCGATCGTACTTGACTAGATCGCCACACGATTCTATTTAGATCTATGCGCACATACATGTTATCGTGGCCTAAATCTTGATGTTCTAGCGGGTTTTAATGATTATGAATGCTTCATGACGTCCATCAGATTGTCTAAAGCGGGTAATATCGCAACGAACAAAGAGGTACCTTTTTTAACAAACATGAAAGTTTTCTGAGACTTGCAAGCAATTGACAATCGTGGTCTAGATGTAATTATAATGACGGTAATGCATTATTTGAAATACAGACAGAAACCTGACTTGCTTCGGTGCCTGTGATACATTTAATAGTAGGAATTGTAGGAATTCCAAGGCACTACAAGAGTCTGAGCGATGTAGTGAGTGCAAATCCCCTGGCAGCCGTTGGAGTCGGCATGGTCTGCATGATAACGAAACGCGCCTCAGTTCTTAGGATCCACCTTTCGGCCATCGTCTACTGCTTAATGTATTGACCGTCTGAAAGAGCTATTCGAATTTTGTAGGAAACTGTATGAAGTAGTTTCAGTCGGCTGAAATGGACTGAGAATATGTTTCCATTTTACAATGCCCCGTGTGACATCACAATCCATTAGACTCTCGCCCGAGTGCCTGATGTTAAGCCGATGGTCGACCTGGTGCAGAAGAGGGCCATAACGTGATGGCACTATATATATACTAAGTTCACTTGGAATGCAAATTCAGAGTATTTTGAAGCATCCTGCACAGTTTTGCATTTGAATCTATATAGCCGGTATAACCGACCTTCGGGTAACACGTCAGCTTCGCAGGCACGCCGCGCCACAGCAGCTAGCTATATAGATATTTAAACTACACCAAATTAAACGAACTGTCACATCGAAGCTATGTACATCTAGCTGTAAGCGTTCGTTATAGCTATCTAGTGAGTGCGCCTACAGTACTTGGTGGCAACGAGTTCCACTCTACGATAGTTCTCGGAAAAACGAATTTTTGAACACCTCAATTCTGTGTTGATAACTCGATACTTGAAGGCATGACTATTTCTTGTTCTTTTCTGGGCTGGTATTAGATAATTAGTGATCGGTTATGTCTTCCAAACAGTGTTTTAAACCACTGGAAACAGTTGTGCTTGATTGATTGGATGCATGCTAAAATACGATTGTCATCAGTCTTTGGAATATCGGATCAGATCAATTATTTATTGTGACCTTATTTGGGTTATGATGTCGTTGCACATGTATTCTTGCAATCGGAGATCATTTGGCGTTTGCATCGAGTAGTTGTCAGGATCCGTAGTTTGAAATGCAAGGTACATACTTGCAGTCGCAGTACCGTTGTGCATTTTAAAAGTCTCGTCCAACACAGCAACATAATCAGAACCCTGGACAGGTACTGGGAAAACTTGGCAACGACTGACATGCAGGGCAATATACCTGCATATTTAGTAAAGGAGACTCTACTTTACAGTAGCGCATATGCGATCTTTCTTATAGTTCATTACCATCAGATGGTATTTCTGCCTTTATCATCTAGATTGCTGAAGTACGACCAAGTGGAAACGAATTCAAGGGAAATGGACAGAAATGGAGACTTACATACGTATTAGTTTAAGTTAGTGAGTCATGACTAGACTATGCAAGTGGTGTTTTTGGATGAGGTGAGTTTCCCAAGTTCGGTGCCAAAAGATGAGATCTTATCAATTTTACACTTACCATCGATTTATGAGACTCATATAACCCAGTGAAGGGGAATTCAAGTACAGGGAAATGCAGGACGCCTGTGCAGGAAATGACCTATGGATGACGAGTCTTGTCATGACTTCGAATGATATAACATCTGTGCGTTTTAGGAACATGATAAAACGTCGTCGAGGCCTAGCGGGTATCAGCTGTCAGTAGCTGGAGAATCTGACGAACTACAGGATCGGATGGCGCACAATAGTGAGGAATGGCGCCGAAGCGGTACACAGAGACTACGAAAACCGGAGAAAACGAACGAAGACGCTGACGACATGCGGGCGATACCAACCCCCCGAAATGAGCAATCTTGAAGTTTGAACTGCTCTCTGAAATTTCAAAATGTTTTCTGAATATTTACCTCTGTGTAACGGAAGTATTGTACTGTAGTCACTTATTGTGTGTTTTTGAGGGTCTTGAAGTTTTCAGAAAGGTTGCATAAGTTGGCTCGAAGTCAGAGGAGCGGAAGGAAGTACCTTTGGCTGTTTTTCTATATTGAACTGTATTTGTGCGCAGTACCCTGACCTAATATGAAACAAAATGTCTGACAGTAGTAGCAGTAGTAGCAGTAGTAGTAGTCAAGTAGAAGTAGTGGCAGTAGTAGCAGTAGTAGTAGTAGTAGTAGCTGTAGTAGCAGTAGCTGCAGTAGCAGTAGTAGTAGTAGCAGTAGCTGTACATGTAGCAGTAGAAGAAGAAGCAGTAGCATCAGTAGTAGCATATACTTCTACATGTAAGTTAGGTGACCTCTCGAAGGTCGGGTTCATATAATGTCATTCTTCAGCTTTCATTATCGACCAAAAGAATGGCTGATGTCCTTGTTGAAACAGATTCAAGGACAGTGATCATAAAAAGCATGTATTGGCTGAACTCGGTCATTGCTGGGTGATATATAATCCATACCATGATATGATGTAGTTCAGACAATGCTTGAAATAAGGAACCTTTCCACGTTCGATGTCAGATTTCTGCTTCCTTTCATTATCGATCATAAAAATGACATACGTCCAGCGGAAAGTAATCTAAGGACATCGACCGGGATCATAAGGAGCGTGTATGTAGGTATTGACTGAAGTTGTGAGTTGCTGACATATCTGGCCATACGTTAAAACGCCAGATGGAGATATACAGCTTCTTCTTGAAAGCAATGTGACCCTATCCAGTTCAGCACCAGAATCATTCTGAAACAAAGTTTAACTGCGTGTAACATTTGAAAAAAAACTGGAGTAAGTTTTTAAAAAAAACCGGGGGTAAGTCCAATTTCTGTTTTGGAAATTACAGTTCGACTTTGCTTTAGAGGACTTTTCTATATATGATTCATTTCATTCATAAAAATGATCGGGTAGCAATGACTTTTAAGGACAGTGGAGGTGAAATTAGGTGAAAGAGCATAACATATACATCACAGGTGGTTCGTAAGACACAGTACATTAAATTTGCGACCTGCTTGCTCCCGGTCGCCCCGTATGAACAGTTTTTTTTTGTAAAGGAAATCGAAAGAAAGAATATGAACTACATCGATTGATTACAAAATACTGCTTCGTTTATGCAGTAATGTTAATATTGTGCCCTTCATCTGATTCATGTTTTCAAGAAACGTGTTTAAAAATTTGTTGGTCCTGCAAAAGTGTAACTTCTTAAAAGTTATTTTTCTTTAGTTCAAACGCAAATATCATTATTCGTCTGCAATGTTACTTTCTAATTAAAACTTTGTTGGGTCAGGAAAAATCCATCGACATGTGCAACAAACGGTGAACGTCAAGGGATTTTTAATTAGCAGAAACACATTTTGGGAAATTCTCCAGGAATCGTTTGTCGGATGTTGTCAGAAGGTTAGATGATATCATGGAGTTACGTACAGCAGTCCCATCATCAAATGTGGCAGTAGGGCATCTACTTATTTGGAGAGACACCTAGGTGTAAGAATGGGTACCTCAATTTGGTTGGGGAAGTAAAAGGCAGTGGGAGGAGAGAGTTCAGCTCCACCTTCCAATACCGTGCCCTAGACACAGTGGATGCATCAACCAATAAAGGTAAAGGCATCACATATGACTATTGCATGCTTTACATTTGGAACACTCTCATTGTAGTCAGGGACTGAATTGCGAGAGCTTGCAGTTTATAGCGCCTATGCGCGGATAGGTCATAAAATTAATGTCTGTCATCACAATCTCAGGTGACCTCAATTCGACCTGTACTGTAGAGTTTCGCCTCTACTTACATGGTGTACACCAGTACAGTCTGGGGCCGGTGCCAGCAGGTACTTGGTAATCACTAACATTAAACTATACCGTCAGCAACTTTAGACCCACAGCAATTACCTTGGCTATAGTTTAATAGTTTGGGATTAAGGCAGACAGAGGTTGCTATTATCTGGTCAGATTTGCATCCGAGCACTTTGTAAGTGCGTTGTGAGGTGAAAAATGTTATTCGGTGCAATTGAAGACCTTTAATGTACATTCTGGTCTTAAATGACTAGATACAGGTTGTCTATCGTTACAAACATATACAGAAAAAGTAAAGACAACAACACAAACGTTAAACACACATTACATAGCGGGAAAAGTGTTATACTGAGATAACCAAGTAGAGCTAACCTCTTCTCGCTTCTTTGTAAATGATCACGAATGTGTATAATATGTTCAAAGAGCATGTTCGCACGGGGCACACTTCGACCGCAGGCCTCAGTTGATTTGGGCCACCTTCAGACAGTCTTAATTAAGACTAAATGGACGCCTAAGACTAAATGGACTGCTTTCCAAATCGCCGACTCTCAATATTCTTTTTCCGAGAATGGGACAGAGGCGATCCATCTTCTTCAAGAAGTCTTACATCTTGTGACGAGCTCCGACGCCATATGGGCTTCAATAAAGATTCTCACACAGTTTTTATCAGCGGACAAGATCTACAGAATCCCCCGAGCGCCTTGCGCCGGAGTCTGGTCACGTCTGCCGGCCATCTGTGCCTTCTGCCAACTTTTCTTAACTCCCACGCAGGGCCTAGGGTAGATCAGACCGGTTAGAGATTCATCCGGCTTACAGAGATGTGAAGTGGGGGTGCACGTCTAACATCTGGTGGGAATCGACGCAGCTCTGAGATGTTCGTTTGTTGTGCTTCAAGTAAGTAACCGTCCTGGAAACAAGAAAGAGGGGTAGAAATCGTCAAAGACGGGAGGATGATATCAGAGAATGGACAGGCATGACACTAAGTAAACATCAAGACGAACAGAAACCCGAAAAGAGTGAAGAAAATTGGTCACAAGATCTTCTGTGGTGCCCCAATGGTCAAATAGTTAGACTAAGGGCTAGATAAGATAAGATGAAGAATGGTGAAAGCTGTAGCTCCCAGTTACAAACCTTCGCAGCCAGGCACTCTCACAGTCAATTTTCTAATCATATATAAACTGGGAGAGCTTAGAATGGATAGGGCTGAAGCAGGGGAGGCTTAGCTAGTAGCAAATAGCTTCTATTGGGCGTTACCACAGTGTCAGACGATCACGACCGGAATACATCGACTAGTTTTTCATAGCTGACCCACAAATTTTGCTCAGTGTCATTGACGAAAAGGAGTGAATGTTACTTGAAATGGCTGACCAAAAAATATATCCAGTTAACGTATCTTAAAAATCTACTTTTGGCGTAGTTTTTCTTTAGTTCACTCCTCCTTGGCCTCTGGTAGAAAAGAAAGTTCAAAGATGCAAAGTGCTCGGGCCTAGGAAAATCCATTTTGTGTTTCTAATTACAGTCCTGAAAAAAGGGTTGGTAGGTAGGTAGGTAGCCAGTGACTTTCTTTTTATTTTCGGCCTAAGTGATACAATATATACAGTTCACAAATGTAAATCTGAAATGCATCAGGACACTGATACTTGAGCATTTTGTGGGTTATGTGTATACAGATATACATGGTACAAGCATAACTTGCACAAGTATCATAATGAACTGACCAATGAAGTATAATGTTAGACATTTTTACTTCAACTGTTCAAAGCTAAATCTGTTAACAGGGCGTTACATACAGGAAGTCTTTTTTTGCTTTTTGGAATTATGCTTTGAATTTCATCCACTCAAGATATCAGATCGAAGATTGTATATCCCTTGCATGCCAGCAGTCCAACTAGGGTCGCCAGGGTCAGTCGGGTAACCAGAAACACAGTAATGTTTTCCTAGCTAGGCCGTGGCTTTATAGAAATACAGCACTTCAACACAAACGTTCAGTGCACTATGGGATCCCGACTTGGCGCAATTCAATCAGATGAAGAATGAATTACCAAGGCAAACATGCAGTGGCCACACTGCAGAATCGCAGCCCGCAGGACCTTTCCCTCACCTCTGGCTCAGGCAGGTCGAAAGGCCGCGGACAGAGATGGATATATACCGAGTGCTTTGCTCAGCTTAGGGCCAGGAAAACGAACGGTCCGCATGGAATTATCATCCGACAGGCACGTATTAAGTGGTCCACAGACTCCATCAGATTCCATTAGAAGCCAATGCTTCCTAAGTGGTCCATTAATTCAGAAAGGGGCGGAAAAGGGCACTTTGTCTGGTGTTCCCCTAATGAAAGACGTAATTATTGATTGGGTTGTTCCCTGAAGAGTAAGCAGTTTATTCAGGGCATTACGCTGTTGTTGCCTTCCGGAAATCACTCGCACACGGCCGCTCGGGTAAGTCTCTTAATAGTCTACACAGGTATGCAATAAAGTCTCGGCACCGGCTTGGCGGATGTATTAAAGATAGTAAAAAGGTGTTTCAGCTATATGGAAGTCATATAAATGTTGTATTCTACATATAAAGGGATTTTTTATTTTTCCCTAATTCTAGACCAGGTAGTATGAACAGGTAGTATGAACAGAACACATTGAAATGAGGGAAATACAGTAACTGTTGCCGTGTGCATTAGATCGAAGGTGGCAGAAAGTACTATCGTCCACATTCCTTTACTCTCTCATACCTACGTGAAATACTTTTGAGTTTTCAAAAAAAATCATGGCACTTGAATGTGATTGCCCTAGCCTTATCATGCACCATCAGTTAATTAAGGGTTAATGACCCGCCCCGAGGTGTATATGGTGTCATAACGCCTGGCCAGGTGCTATAACCACCGAATAAAGCCACCGAGTGAGCGAAGCGAACGAGGTGGTTTTATTCGGTGGTTATAGCACCTGGCCAGGCGTTATGACACCATATACACCGAGGAAGAGGCGGGTCATTAACGTTATTATCACATAGCCTATCCAAACTGACCCATATAAGAGAGACAAATTCTGTTTGACGCATAGATCCCTTATACTATTAAGAATGCATTTCAGAATTCACATTTGTCCTTTTTTAAAAGAAAATGATGAAGAATATGTACAACTGTTGCCTGATTTATTTATTTCAACCACACAGGATAGGAGGGTCGGTTTCAGGTCAGTCAGAAAATGTTATCATTGAAGAATCACCCTGCAACATGACCTCAGGTAACCTGAATAGAACACAGGTTCTTTGGCCAGCAGGAAATGGAACGCGCGGAACCTTAGATAGAACGTGGTTTCTTTGGCCAACAGCAAATGGAACACGCGGAACATTTTTGGGAATTTTAAATTTGTTTTCCCTTTTTCATGTATTCTAAGGAAATTTTTAGGAATTCTAAGACAATAAAATTTTTTAAACAAGGTTAAGAAAAAGATTCATCAAATAGATACCCCCTCTACAAAATGCAACGGTTATAAAGATTTTTTAAACAAGGTTAAGAAAAAGATTCATCAAAAAGATACCCCCTCTACAAAATGGAACGGTTGTGTTCTGACATGACGTCAATAAGTGGTGTGTTATGGCGTGATAACAGACCACTTATTGCGGTCAATGGAGGCTTCTGATTGGTCGACGCCATCTACCTATGTGATAATGATCAACAAGTCCAGAGCCATCCGGGTGTCCCAAATTGAGGTCATTGACCTCATCTATACCTGACATACTACTTTCTACAGACTATACCGCACTTCTCTCAGGAAGGGGGTATCGGCCTGTAAAGAGACAGTACATGAAAAAGCTGCTAGGGGCCCCAAAACGCCATGTTTCATCGGAACGTCAATAACAACTAATTTGCAGCATGCTAACATTTAAACAAATCCTTCAAAATGACCCTTAGGGTCTTAGTTGCAAACACACAAACACAACCAAAATCAGTACTCCCGTCGGAGGCAAACCTCTTGCCCTGAGGTTATGATAACCTATAGTAAAAGTGACAAGTCTAGATCTGTCCTTGATATCAGACAGGAACTGCCACAGCGAACCGGGCGGCTAGCATGATGGATGTGCCTGTCTAACGTTTTCGCTGTCTATCGGATCGATTAAGACAAATGGATTCCCATGAATAACGATAACCCTGGTCAAAAGGTTGTTTGTCAAGCTCCTCCAGACGGCCCAATGTCTTATCGATCGCCTTAAGTATATCCCATATAAGACATGCCCCATAGAAGATAAAAGACCTTAAGGGCACCAATGGCCAAGGGCCCAACATTAAGGTGCCTATGCTCGGCTTCATGCTGTGGCATTCTTTGAGGTTGCTGCCTGGCTTTACTGCCTGGCTACGTGACAAACTAAAACTTAATCGCTAGCACTAGTGTGTCGTAGTTGTTGTCTAGTAGCACATAGGGCAGCCAGTTTCCTTGCTGTTTCTGTAGGAGGGGATATTTTTTCTGGGGGGGGGGGTGCTAGCACCTCCCCGTTAATGTGATCGAGTGCACATCATCGCCACGGGACCCCTACTTTAGGTTTTTTCCGAACCTAGATGTCCTGTCCAGGATTTGAACTGGTGTCTCCCAGTTATCAAATAATTGGAGCCAGGAACTCATCTGTGAGGCTGCTACCAGTTGAGGTACAGGGACATCCCTCAGTACTAGTATGATGCCAGCTAAAACTTATGTCATTTTGAGATGCCAAAAGTCGCAGGCAACAGCAATATTGTTCTACCTTAGGTTGGCGAATGATTGACGCGTTGACGGGATCCGACACCCCTTTGTATGCGCCAAAACAGACTGCCTCGATATGTTTTAATGACCCGTGATCCTAATAAAACGGTAAGAATGGCACAGAATGCATACATGTATAAATGATGTGTATGGCATTGCCTGGGGGTGGATTAGGGTCAAGTCATCCGACTCATACCTATAGCCGAAGTGATTGTCTGGATGTCAGAAGTGGTTGAGTGCTTGTGAGAGATGTTGGGTACTTCTTCGGGACTTCCTATCTCCGTCTGATGCCCCAGCAGATGGTTTGGTGTTCCCATAAGCAGGCCTTCTGTGTGCCTTGGAATTTAGTTATCGGGCGATTCGGACCAGTAATGTTATTGATGGACAACATATAAGTTTCGCGGCAGATAGTGGACGTTCTGACTTCAGACAGATAGACAGCTTAGTCAGTTCCACTTGCTCCACACGTCTTTTTTTAACGTCCAGGAAGGAGGTTGACCTCAAACATGGGTTCTGTTTCTGGTCTTGTCTCTGAGTTCGCACCTGAAACTCAAGGTAATTTTAATGTTTGTGTATAAATATTGGTATGTGGATAGTTATTGAGGTTCCGAGGTGAGGATACATGGTGATTTTGGGTCCTCTATCAGTATTTTCAGGCCGACCCCCTCTTCCTGAAAGTAATGTAGTATAGTCCATGGATAGCTGGACAGCCGTCCCAGATGAATGGCCTGTTATGGGAGGGAGATAGTAGCTGGGATTGATTAAGGAAAGAAGGGAAGGGGAGGATCACAAACATGTTTGATGGATAACGATGGTTGGCATGACGAAATTAACAAAAACCCTAGATATTGCACGGATTGATGTCTCCCGGTTCAAGGTTCAAAGATTGCAAGGTGGTGTGAGATCTTCGAGTTTTTACGCTCCTACGCTTGGACTGTCAGCTAATGACACGCAAACTTATTGGCAAACATTCTCATACAAAATCCTTGTAGATTTGGGTCATTTTGTGAATAGAGCTAGATTCTACTTCTTCAGCACGCTCGATGAAGCCTTTATAAGGCATGAAATATTAAGGAACTCGGTCGATGAGGCCACAGGTGGAAAGCTCTCCTCAGGACATCAGTCTGTACATATGGTGTCTGTGGAACACTTTCCAATCATTTACACATGGTAATTTAGCCACTAGGAACATATGTGAGACCCTGCCGCATAATGAAATCTTCTGAGAAAGATTCAGCAGCATATTAACTGCCCATTTTCCTTTTTCATAATCAACACTCGAATAATCAACACTCGACCGAGGAAAGTAGATTATGGTGACGAAGGCAATTCAGCTGAATCAATTGCATCTTATTTCTCCAGAATAGACGTTGGCAAAAATGTGTGCCGGAAGGGGTTTGTAATCAAGCTGTCTTTGCGTTAGCACAAAAGTTAATCTGAGATGTCATTGACGAAAGATAGCGGATGCTGTCTGAAACGTCTGATTGTTTAGAAATTTTATCCAGTTGCTTGAGTAACTATTTTTGGCGTTGATTTGAGTTGGTTAATAACATTATGGTAAATGCTAAACTATTCTCCAACTCAAGAAGTTGGCCTCACCGGAATTTCGATTGAGCCACTCAGTCTTCTTCAGCTCTCTGACCTTTTACCTCCGGGCGCACCTACCCAGTCTCAACAGAGGGACGATATCTACTTACAACAACCTTTGACCCGTTGCTGACGTCACGCGTGAAGAAAGTCACGTTTTTGGGTCAGGGAACTGAAGAAGATTGAGCAATTCAGTAGAAAATTACGGCCTACAGTTTCACCTTTTCAATAGTATTTGCGTGCACGTTCGCCCCCGTAATTGGGCGTAAAATGGATGGATGTATTTTGGATGGTCCACCCGTGCTATGAAAATGTGTGGGAAGTCTTCATTTCCACGAAAAATCAAGTAATGTTGCCGTGTGCCCACACAGTATGTCACAAATTGGACCTAGACTGCAGTCATTTCCTAAAATGCTCATTATCTGATAATGGTCATATAGAAGATATTTAGTAGTAACTTTTCTAGAAAGCTCACTAAGCTTTACCGCAAGCTAACGAAGGCTTCCATCTTTTCTCAACATCCACTTGATGCTTTCTAAACCCATGTTATACACACCCTGTCATTTATTTTATCCTTGAAGAATGTCATGTCCCAAACAACTGCGTTGCCTACAAGCTGTTTTATAACTTCGCCCTTGCAAGACAGATGCTGGCAACTACTTGTATCCGGAATAACATCAATCAATAGTTTAACCGACATTGACACAGGACGCCATCATCCTCGTTTTGCGAGCATGTATGGCCAGATTACATTTAATCATATCAACGTCGATCCTGCCTCGGCAGTCCGGCTTTGGAGCCGGAGAGTGACAAATGGCAGCTGCTCTGTCTGGATGTCCTGGTTCTTTTCCTACTTAACGACACTAAGTCATGGCGTGGGCGTGTTCGGCAATGTTAACATATATTTCACACTTGGGAGGATAAACTGCGTAGGTGTGACGCCAGCGAAAAGCTTTTATCAGGAGCCGGCTGCAGGCCATGGCTGTCGCGCCCACGAACGGTGATTATACTTCTAGATGTCTATCACAGCCAGTAGACTTAGTTTACGACAAAATGTTCGATGTGTTGATACAGTTACAACAAGGAAAAATGCTATCAATGTGTAACTGATATGCACTAATTGCGTACGAATCAGGCATCATTTTCTGCATTTCGGGTTGGGTAGTCCAAGACGGAAGAACAGGGTCAAGTTTTGAGTTGTAACTTTAAGGGTATAATAGGTAATTCAGCAACTATAAAACTTTCGATGTCTACAAACCCACTTTGTTTTCACCCGGACACTGTGTATCATTGGAAAAAATCCGTTCTCATACGCCTGTCACAAAATAGGCTTTTGTTCTGCGAATTATGAGAACAAACATCTTAAACTCAGAAAATGCCCTGTACATATCACCGGTGTCGTAATTCAGATGGAGTTTGGCACAGCGCATTTCGTCCCCTTTTTCTGAATAGCATGGACGTTCTAAATGTTTCGCTCATTTCTACCAGACCATAGCAGACCACGTTGCCACTTATGGAGAAACGTTGCCGCGTCTAAGTCTTTGAAGTGAAGCGCACAAAAGGTGAAAGACGCAAATAAACGACACCAGGTCACCCTGGTGCAGTTCTTCACCATGGGCATCGGTATAAACCATGCTCACAAGGCAGAGAAAACGTTCCAGACCATTTGGAAGAGCTGATATTTCTTCTAATAAGTTAAAAGTTTGGCTCTGCCAGCGCTTTTTAAAAAGGAAAATGGCTTTTGACATTGGACGTGGGGAACAATTCGCCTACCTAGCTAGATGAAAACCAATCTGAAAAAGATAAAACTCATATTATAGTCGCTTAAAATCAAGCAAAACTTCCAAGCAGAACTTTGAAGACCTTTTTAAGAAGTCATTTATTGCATTCCTGTCTTCGATGAGTTATCGGGAGTGAATTAACAGGCGTATACGTCTTGGTATCCGCCTACAGGATATTGCAACTGACAATTTCATTTGTCCCTCACAGACTATGCTGCCAAGAATCTCATCTAGTGAACGAGAGAGGAATCAAACATGAGTACAGACAAACTAACTTTAGTCCCAGAATGTATTGCTGGAATTGCTGGTTTCTCGGATGAGTGAGGAACACGTTTTGATTGAGGCACATGAATGTTGGTTGGCGTATAATAAGGAAACCTAGTCCAATTTGCAAGCAAAGTAAGTCTAGAATGTCGGTGGCTTTCATTCAAAGGAAATTGATTCCTTCTTCAAAAGACAGCTTTTGACTGCAATATGTCTTGAAGAATGTACATTAAAATCTAGTTTGGAGCAAAAAAGTTTGTACCACTGGTAGACTGTCTATAGCACCGGTGTTACGCTGTAAGCACTTAGTTTGAGAACTTTAGAACACGCGTTCGTACATATACAGTAGGTACGTGGGTGGGAACGTAGAATGATTGAAAGGCTTCCATGTCAAGACAGGTAATAATGTCTTGCAGAGTTGAGTAATAACATCTTGGAGGTAATAATCTTAGGGTCTTCGTGTAGAACGTACCACTTAGTCTGGTTCTTGGAATTTCACCCGTAGATTACGTACGCGTTGTGGCGTTTTGATTAAAGTTCTCTCTGCTCAAGAAGATAAAGGTTTACGTCATACCTCTGTGAGAAAGTACGTTATCTTGATGCAGAAGATGTCTGAATCCCGGTGCTTGTATCAGAGAAGTATGTGGACGTTCTTATCTTTAAATTACACTGTAGTTCGTCAGTATATCGTCAGCGGCAATCTTCTTAAAGAATGTATGTTGGTATTAGGTAGGATTGTTCTTATTTGAAAAGTTGCTTTCATCGTAGAAGACAGGTCTATGTCCGCTATGTATGCGAGCGTACGTAGTCTTCTTATGATTCGAAGTTTGTTTTCTAGATTGAAATAGACGTAATTGGCGTCCAGCTCTAAATGATATGAAAATATAGTATTTCTTTCTAGAATTCTTTATAATAGCAAACTACTGTATAAAGGAAACATTTGCAAGCAAATACATGACTTTTACCTTTACATGGTCTAGCCTAACAAACTCCTGCTCTGTTTATTCTCACTCAAAAACATTCATATATATGGTGACCAGACCCTCCAGCCCTGTCCTGCCACTCGCTACATTATGTAATCGAACACCAGAGGGGATTTGCTACTTACCAGTAACCATGGTGACAGCCGTCTTGTCCAGGTCATTAACCTTATCTGTTTAGACGAAAGAAGAGGAAGAAACTGAGCAAACGCAATGGAGGGGAAAATAACGAAGAAACGGTGTCCATAGCGTAATGGGTAGTTTTCAATTACGCTAGAGGCTGTGCTGCTGCAAACAATTGCACTCTCCTCTTACTAGATCAACGCCTTTTTCAACCAGCCGTCATTAGGGTACGGTCTGGAACACCAGATCAATAGACGGAAAAGTGGTCCAACGTGTCCGCAGGATTGTGCTGGATCACATTTCACCTCTACCCTAACGTCGTGCGAACCTTGAATCTACAAAATCTTTCTAATCACAAACATGACCTGGTTCTACTAACTACACTCAATAACACGTACGGTGAACGTATGCAGACTGTACAGGTACGTCTGTCCTTACATCACCTCGACTCACCTCAGCTTACCTTTTTTCATAACTTTGGAAGGTCGGGGATCAAAGCAGCCGTCGTGATTTTTCTCGCCTTTTTCAAAAGGATATCACACTCGTCCGCCTACATAACCTGAAATAGTAACAAGCAAGGGAATAAAGGCATATATCATCATCATCAGTTCCTTTTCATCCTGCCGGACGATCAGTTCAGCGTCGGTGGGCTCGTCCGTGAGCGACGAGTCCAGCTTTACTCTTGCAGTGTTTGCCACAGACAGCGCAGATGAAAGCTGTTGTTTGGCATGGTGTGTGTCTCTTTTGCCTTCTGGCAAACTCGTTAAGTTCCAAGTCAAGTTCCGGCATATATCAGCAGGTACAATACCCGTAGCATTGCGGAAAGCATTGCGCAAATCAAATCTGATCAGCACACTGAAGGAAGACCTAAAAGCCCCCTCTCACAGGACCCGCGGCACGCCGGCGGCATCGCTGCGGCCGATCGAATTGACAAAGCACTCAACGAATTTCATTGACAAAAAACGAATCATTTTAAACTTTGTGTGTTTTGTTGTCTTTTTGGTCATATTTGTACGTTTTGAATGATATTCCCATTATAAAGTCAAGGGAAACACAAATCTAATTTAGGACGCAGCGATGCCGCCAGCGTGCCGCGGGGCCAGTGAGAGGGGGGGGGGGGGCTTAAAGCATAGAGAACGAGGCCTATCTGCAAGAGAAAAGGAACTCTTAGAGTTAATAAGGACTCTGGAAAAAGTGTTGTGTTACGGTACTAAAGGAAAATAGGGTCGGTATACGTAGGCAGGAATTCTCTCTGGTACTTTGATGAAGGTTAGACATCCAGGTAATACGATACGCCAAATAACAATCACTCAAGCAAATGGATATGATTTTTTTCCAAAATCAAAACTGTTATTAGGCGTAATTTTCTGTACTTCATGTACATTTCGGCCGAAGTGATTGTTTTTTCCATACAAATTAGGCAACAATCACTGCGGGCGCTGATGTCATCCATAAAAGTTACTTTCTGTGGCCTAATGAAAGGAATATGATATGTGGTTTATATTACATGCAAGTATTGCACAGGTAATTGGACAGCTTTGGTTGGAAGAACTAATCATTTATCATAGTCATGTATGAATATTGCTGTCCAATATTTCCAAAGCCTTGAAGCATTACCTGGTAGTTCCCATTATGTTACAATCTCATCTAACCATATACCTTTGATACAGGAGAATATATCATTTGGTTTGAATCCTGTCGTAATTTCAACTGGAAATAACGAAGTCTTGAGTGTCACCTGATCAGTAAAATATTACTCAGTCATATCGAAGCACATAATTATAACAATGATATATCTCAGTCTATGAAAGCTTCTAGTTGAAATGACAGAGAAAGACATGGATCCGGAGAGACAAAGGTTGTGACTAAAAAACAGTGAGAGAAAAACAAAGTAGAAAAGGACAAAGTGAGATAGAGGTGAGCTTTCTCTTTCTCTTGTTTATACACACACACACACACACACACACACACACACACACACACACACACACGCACAAATACACAAACGCGTGCGCACTCACAAATACACGCACATACACAGATTATACGCGCACACACACACACACACAAACACACATGCACACACACACACACACACACACACACACACACACACACACACACACACACACGAAACAACTAGACGAACCGCAAGTTTTTAACTGCAAAATTAATAAGCGAACAAGCGGAAGTTTGCCAGAGTTAACAAGCTTCTGATGGGAAAGGCGCCAATGTCAAGGACGCAGCCCAGATCGTAACGATAAGGCGTGACACTGTAATATATTGATGTGCAATAAAAGCTGGTAATCTCCTACAAAGATTGCCATTAGCCAATGCCCCTTTGGGTCAATTGTGCACACTAACACCATAACTGTCGCCAGATCTCTCGCAAAATCGGCGTTCGATGACTGCGGGGGGAGACAGGTCAAACTACTGCGACGTGCAACTTTAGCGTCCACGGAAACAGTAGCGGAGAATTTATGGCGTCATTTCACCTGCAAATGTCACCTGACTCGTCATGTCGACCTGCGTATGTGATGTGTGGTTCTGAAGTGGAGGTCAAGGATTGTCATCACAACTTTCTTTCCGCAGAGCAGAGGAGGTCAGGGCTTCTAATCCATCAAGTAAACCGTTAAGAGAAGCATAAGCGGAGCACGTACCTCCTTTCTGAGGATAATACGTCAGCAAGTTTCATTTCAACTTTTCATTGGCAATGGCTTCCTAAATCAAGACGCGTACAGACGTACGTTTCCATTGTGATACATGGCAACGATACCCACAGGTTTCATCTCATGGAACATTAAAACTTGAAAGGTTGATTTAAACTGTTCTCCAACTCAAGAAAAAAAATGGATTCACCGGAATTTTCGACTGACTGACTGACTTAGTCTTTTTCAGCTCTGACGCAATCGCTCTGGACACGTAACGTGTCGCACGTGTGACGTCAGCAATGGGTCAAAGGTTGTTGGAAGTCGATATCGTCAGTCTTTAGATCAGGTCCACGGGCATGTCTGAAACTGTCACACTACATGGTATATATGTCTGGAAGCTCAAAAAATCCACCTGGGATTCCAGTATTGCAGCAATAGGGACTGTTTTGAACATGGTCATGGTTCAAAAGATATGCTTTCTGCACCTTTTCTTTCAGAGGATTTTTCAAAGCTGACATTATACCCATAACCTAAAAAACAGCTGGGGCGTTCTGTTCATGAAAGGGAAGCTCTCGCTATTGGGGCTATGTAAGGCTTTGATAATGTAGAAAGCTTTCATCAGTAGTGTACTGATAAACAAAACAGTGGTCAACCATGTATTGTAGAAAAGTCGATGAAAACTGTCTACTTGCAAAACAACGGTTCGACCGGTGAAACTGGTCCCAAGTTCACAAAAGTTGTCCCATACACTGCCATTTATTAAGCAGGCTCCTCGTCTTTCTACGATGAGTTATCACCGTTGCTGCCAACTGCCACGGTATCAGTGCAGCACGCGGCCGGTGCATCAATGCCCCCCTGTCAGGAGGATTCAGCCTCCCCTCCGATCCCATTACTTCTCCCGATGCGGATTGGAGCGGAATAATGATGTCTTACACACGATGATAAGCTTCGTGTCGATTCCCACGTTGGCTGTGACGACTACCATTTGTCATGGGAATCAGAAAAGCTGACACGTGAAAGAACATAATTTGTAGCTAGCAGGTGAAGGTAGTGTGAGTACGATTTATCTTTATTCAGCGTGTCCTAAGCTGACGTCTTGCCTTAACTTTCTCTTTTGAGGACGTCATCCGATGCCGTGTCAATACCTGGTAATTTTACAGTTTGCCAAACGTGTACAAAAGCTGCCAAACAAACCTCTAGAGAAAACAAGCGTTCTGAAAACCTCCAGATTCCTCTGGTCTAACGAGTCTCCACCATACAGCCTGCACTAGGGAAACTGACAATACGGGACGTGTGATTGAAGGGTTAGGACATAAAGTAGTTCAACTATTATACGTTTTGAAATCGTATCTACATTATCTGCCATAGTATTTTCATTAGTAAGTATGTAGTATCTACTATGATATAATAAGACTTTAGGGTTAATATATAATTATATCCATTTATCCGTTCGTTCATTCATTCATTCATTCATTCATTCATTCATTCATTCATTCATTCATTCATTCATTCATTCATTCATTCATTCATTCATTCATTCATTCATTCATTCATTCATTCATTCATTCATTCATTCATTCATTCATTCATTCACGGACTATTGGTCACCAGGACATTTCCTAAGCTCCCTTTTGAATGAGACAGTGGTGATGACATTGCCAGTGGCATCAGGAGGATTGTTCCACAGTGATCTGGCTTATCTTGTCCATAAATGCTGGAGGTTTTATTTGCCATTATCCTGCTCTTAATCAAAACATCGATATCATTCAGAAGCGGCTGTTTATGAAGTAACTAATGATTTAAGACCAGCTCGGAAAATCCAATAATTTGCCTTTCTCTGGCACGTACACGGGGCCATCGTATTATATCCTCTTTATTGGATTTTGCCCGCGAGGGTTCCAATTACTGAATACAACGTTATTGTGTCTTTTTATAGTAACGCGTTAAGTGGTAGCTTTGAATGCAGTCATATTTCTTGATGTCTATATGGTATTGAAACTACAACTCAAGTTTAGCTCAATTTTTGGTGCTGTTTGGTTTCTTAAAGTGAAAACTATATTTCACAACTTAATCTTAAGGAATAAAATTACCTTCGCCAAAAATTTGATGTCATTGTCGTTTATTTGTCTATTGTGTGTGGACAACAGAACTCAAGAAGCTGTGAATGGATCGATCATCGTTATGATACTTGGTAGGTGGATAGGGGTCAGGAAAACAAAGTTTGATAATGGGCCTCTTAGTGGCCTCCTAGGGTACTGCAGCATAAATACCGGTTTTGATGTCTCGTATCCTGGACACGCAGTCGTCGCATTTTTTTAGTGGTAGGTGACTTTTGTTATCAAAACATTGTAAGTATCCATATATGACATATCACTAATTATGATATCATTATATCATATGTCACTAATAATTTCATAAGAAAATCTATTTTACAAATCTGACTGTGGGTTACAATAAAGGATGATCTAATTACCAAAGTATCTTGAATGGTTGTCTACCAGGTAAATTACATAGCATGACGATAGGCTGATCTCCTAACCTGATGAGAAATTCATTCATTAGATCGAATCACTATGCCAAATAAGTACAATTGCTCTTAATTGAACTACGAAGAGAGAGATTAATCCAAAAATTGACTTGACTATCTATTCAATGACCTATAAATCAAGTTAACTGGGTAACGTAGTTACAGAGTATATGATACAGTTATGCTGTACCATAGACAGGGGGAATGATGAACATTAAAACAGCAGTAAAAGACAACATAATTAGCTTAACGTTCCAGTCAGGACAAGAATTGCAGAGCAAATTCGTGGAACTAACGGGATTTCAAATTCACCCGTCTATAGCTAAAAGCGTAAACTTCACAATGTACGAGGTAGGCTCTGGAACTCGAAATGGCGCAATTCGAGACACGAATTGCGCCACGTAGAGGCGCAATTCGTGGCTCGCAAAGCGCCACCAGGGGGCTAAACTCGAGATCTCGAATTCGTCCACGCGGAAGCAGTAGCGCGAAGCGTATAATACAAAACCGGCACTGACATGGCTCGCATAGCGCCACCAGGGGGCTCAACTCGAGATCTCGACTTCGTCCACCCGGAAGGGGCAACGCGAAGCCCGCAATGTACTGACATCACGAGTTACGTAACTATATGTCCAACCAGCGGTGGCAGCGAAGCGCATATTTACGAAACACGGACTCGAGTATCGTCTTGCGATTTAGCCATTCTGTGAAAAATTAACTTATAATATATTGTAGTCAGCAATCGTTAGTTTGTTAATCACCGTTGTCAATAACATTCCGTTTTATTTGCTTTCACAGGACCTGGAGTTACGGGGCTTACAAATCGCTAACGCATTTGTAGTGACAAAAATAGTGCGATAAGACGCAAGAATGAGACAATATGTGTTCTTAGTGTCAAGAGAACTTTAAAAATCTACCACTGAAAGTACATAGACAAGCACACACACAAAAGCGATTAGTCTAATTTTGTCTACTTGTGAATTTGCTGCAAATTATGTCAGCATTAGTCTATGATTGTCGATTCAAATCCAAAATGGCTACAACGCAAATATGATGCTATCCCAGCATTCTTTGCAGTTTGTATGCAGACTATTTCCAAAAACATCCAAATGTTGAAATTGACATAGGTCATCAGGTAAGTTAAAAATAAAGCGATTGTAGAAAAACGTTGTTAAAAAAACTGCTAAAAATATTTTGATTTTGTTAATGTTCTATATGTAGTTAGCAGTAGATTTCGGCATTTTTCATGACGTTTTCCAATTTTGCATGAAAGTTCATCTGAGCAGAGTTGGTAAAAGTCATTTATGAATTAAGGACTAAACTCGTTTTCCTGATTTGTCAATTATTTTTTTACCTCATCGCTTGTCGTGTGTTGCTATATGTTTTGATGTTCTATGTGCAGTTAGCAAGATATTGATAATTATTACTTTTGAAACATGTTCGTCGTAAAATCTCGGATGTTTTCGGAAATAGTCGGCTCGTACAAACTGCTATGATTCCTGGGATAGCATCATATTTTCATGGTCGCCATTTTGTTTGAATTTTTGTTTGTTGTGGTGAATGTCTACGTAGTTTCAGTCTTATTTATCAGACCCCGACTTTAGTGTAATGTTCGCTTTATTGAACTAATTCTGTCTACCGTGAGTAGAGTAGCTTCAGCAGGACATCTTTGCCACGGTCGTGAATGGGATGTATCATTTGTACAATCGATTCTGAAACTGGAGCAAAGAAATTAAGAATGTTACTAATACATGTACTAGTACTTAGAACACGCACTATCCCATTCTTGCCACTATTTTGTCACAATGCATTTATATCAATTTTTTATTATTCTCAGCCCCGTAACCAGGTCCTGTAACAGCAAATTAAACAGAATGTTATTGACATAAACGATTATAAACAAAGCAACAATTGCTGGCTGAAATTGCTACACGATAAGTTAAATATCAAACAGAATTCCTAAATATGCACTTCGCTCCACCTCTGGTTGGACGAATACATTTACTCCTTGGTCTGTGCGTGTTTTGTATTACGATTAGCTGACTACAATACATCATAAGTTAAACATTAACAGAATAGCTAAATCGCAAGACGATACTCGGGTCCGTGTTTCGTAAATATGCGCTTCGCTGCCACCGCTGGTTGGACATATAGTTAGTAATACGTAATTCGTGATGTCAGTACATTGCGGGCTTCGCGATGCCCCTTCCGGGTGGACGAAGTCGAGATCTCGAGTTGAGCCCCCTGGTGGCGCTATGCGAGCCATGTCAGTGCCGGTTTTGTATACGCTTCGCGCTACTGCTTCCGCGTGGCGCAATTCGTGTCTCGAATTGCGCCAATTCGAGTTCCATGGCCTACCTGAATGTACCATCGGGCAGTGTTCTCATTGAATCAACTTGCTTCTTTACCAAATGGCATATTGATTCTTTTTTTATATCCTTGAACGTTGCATGCAAATTCATGCAAAGAAAGTCAGTATCAGTGTTTAAAGGGTATATCTGCGAATGTGTTTGTTAGTCTTACTTACCATGTAGACCGCCTTTAGGCGTAATACTAGCCTCTTTAGCAGGTTCTACGAGTCTGTATCTTTTGCACTCGGTTTCTATTGAACTCAGTTGGTTTTTGTCAGCCTCCATAGAGCTATGATAAAGAACTGAAATACTATCAGAAAAAAAAGCCAGATTGGTAGAGCCTGCGAGGGAGGCTTGTGCGATTCTCCAGTTTTTTTACACTATGTTCAAGCTGTGTAAGACCGGACTTTTTGGTTTGATCCACGCACACTGGGATGGACCCATCCTCTGATCGTATGATGGGTTCTTTAACGTGCTCGGGGTGTAGCTCTCCTCAAACACGGAGCGTCTTGCTTTACGTCCCATTGATCCGAATGAACGTCCTAGCTAGGTACTGAGAAAGGAAATTGAAGGGTATGAAATCGGGAGCTGGCTTGAATTTTAATCCAGAACCTCTATATTCGTTGTCAACAACCATATATGTAACTACAAGACCAACCTGCCGCCTATTTTGGTTTAAGGTTCGAATAGTTAATATCATACACGCGTTTTAAATGTGTTGGTTACTGTTGAAAACTTTTCCAATTATTGCAACTGACTACATAAATTTTGCGATAAAGTTTGTTATCAGCTAACTATGTCCATCTAAAACACCTACTAACGTTCTTATAGTGGTTAGTTACTGAAACGGGCTGCCCGGCGCGGCACCGCGGTATGTAATTGGACATGTATATCACCAGCTAGACGTTTTAATGTGCTGAACACACTTGGTTGTAAAGACTTAGTCCAACAACCTAAACATCTAATACGGGAGTACTCCGAAAATAGAGTGCTCGTTACTAGTAGGATAAATCATGTTGAACTAGTAAAAATATGTTCTCTGCGGATCGGAGGCAAGTAGCATTCTGCGTGGGTGAAGTGCGAGGATGTAATGGAGCTCACATCCTCACAGTTTGCTTCCAGTTATTCATATTACGCTATTCAACCTTTATACGTTGCTTTTTTTTGGGTCATGTGACAGAAAACCGGCAAAAGAGTACACCATCATTTTATCAGATGTTGAAATCATGGAATATATTTGCCATCTATGATATACATGTCGTATCTTGTCTCAAGTCCGGAATACACCGTAGCGTTCCGTTGAATTGAAAGCCTATGTGACATTTATCTGTTGTTGATGATTTCTCTTGTACTCCGGCGAACGACGCCGTAATATAAATACCACGGTCAGGTATGTCTGTTTCATTGAGAGACGGAAAAGGTTTGACCTCGTCATCTTCGAATGCATGGTTTTCAATGGTTTTTAGACAGTGTTATAAACGCTTGAGTCTCTCAGGTTTGCAATTGTGGGGTATTACTGATGTTGCATTTAGAATATCTCCCAATACACACTATCTAAACTAAATGAATATAGGTTCCAGACGAATAAAGGTAAACTAGCGTTACTTCACTCCTGTTGTGCCTCGGACATTGATTCACTGGCTCTATTACCATCACAGAAGGAACATGCACTTACTGTGGATGAAAATACACATGGGGCCTGCTGTGAAGTAAACTACGTATTGCCGCAAGATACATTGAAATCCATCAAGGTAATATTTCACAATTCCAAGCAATATCACGGGACGTTTTATTGTCTATGGCTTTCACATATTTAGCCCTCTAAGACGGAGGTACGAAACCGTTTTATGACTAAAAAGCACTTGTGAGTTTGTGTGACCATATCATTGCCAAATGCACTCTACTGCACAAAGGTCTGGTGATCCACGCTCATGCAACCCCTAGCTCTAAATGGTATATGTAAAATATGTATGTACTGTGTTAGCCGTAAATGCCATTTTTGCTAGACACACTATTTTTATGTTTAGCCATAAGTATGGCTAAACATATTGTTTTCTCTCATGTTTCTTCTCCTCCTGTCAAATCTTCAAATGGATTCATCTCTGTCATTTTTTGACCAAATGACCTGAAATTTGGTACAGAGGTAATGTAGGCAAAAACCAATGTGCGTTCTTTTCCTTGTTTTGATATTGACCTTGAAAGTGATTTTATTGAGGTTTTTAGGCTATTTTTAGCATATCTTGGCCTCCTGCGCCCTGGTATTTCAACCGAATGACCTGAAATTTGCTGTATATGTGGCTTGAACAAATATTTAAAGGACTACATTCCCATTTTCGGCATACATATATTCAAAACGATTTATTTTGGGCTTTCTTGACAATATTTGCCACTTCTGTCACTTTCAATACTACATATGACCTACAGGTCATTGACCCCTAGTGCCTTGCACCTGGCCTTGCATGCCTGTGAGCCTTGCGACCACCTGATTGGTCAATTGAGTTAATCTAATTACATGGCGCAGGTGTAGGCTAGTATTCATGCCAAATATGGTATGGGAATTCCTAGGACATGTGATTACATGTACATGGCTTTGTTCACTCTTTTTTTTAAAAGATACACATCTCCAGTTCATATATGTATTAAACCAAAATAATGTGAAATTTGGCATGTACACAGGCCCTCATTCAAATGTTTGCCATACAGCCTTTCAAAACGATTTTTTAAACAAAGAATTTTTTGGTTTCGTTATTTTCAACCCAAAGTGTATACTATTGAATCATGCATTCAAACAAAGGGGTGTCACATTTTTATATTTCACCCATTTTTGGTCATTTCCTTCTTCTCCTGTCAAATCTTCATATATATCATTATGTATACTATGGAAAACTTCATTCTTCCCTGGGGTTGATCTTTTTTAATTCAATTTTGAACTGGGTTGATTATGCGCAAGAGTGTAATTTTCAGCGGATATTTTTCCACTGGTCTAGTTTACATGGAGATGGCACGGAATATCCCATTCTTGCAAGGGGAGGATTCTGTAATTATTTATTTCAATTTTGAGCTGGAATGATTATGAAAAAGTCCATTTGTTAGCAGAAGTGTATTTGTTACTTAATAAGTGGATATGGTTTGGGACTGGTCCATATTGTGTTGAGGTGCTACTGGAAGACTCCACTCCTGTATGGAGAGACTGATAATTGTTTTTAAACTCAAGTTTGATCCATTTTTTTAGTGGAAGTATTTTAGAGTGGTCCATTGTTATTTTGGGAGTCCATTTTTTGCATGGCGAGGAGCATGGCTAAACATGCTGTATTTGCTCGCAAATGTTGCCTTTCTAGTTGTTAGATATACATATCAAGAGGCAGCCACTGGTTACATCACATGTGGCACCCATTCTACATATCTAACTCCAAAACATCCACCTAATAAAGAGTCGTGTGCCGTCATTGACGATAGGGAGTTAGAGAATAATCTATCATGAAAGAAAAGAAATTCTTAAACAAAGTGAGTCTTCAAGCAAAGTCTTTCAAGATTATATCTTAAGTAGTGAAAAGCTATGCCTGAATAACAGTGTCTCAATTACTCATATTGTCATGCATTATTTAACATCAGCTGTGATATTATCAAACGTCTTTTAGGTAATCCTTAACTTCTAAGAGCTTTAGTAATAACTCCAAACTAATGACTGCATTTTTATATTTTGACTGGAGATGGTTATTCACCACTTTAGGTGCTTAACCCTTTATACTACTGAAGCGCAACGTGCCAAGCAGCTCAGTGTTCTACGTGCCAGAACATTAGTGCCGAGGACATTGTGGTCTGTAGGCTTTCTTTTATCTTAACATCCAAACCAGGGTACAGATGGTTTTCTATATGCAGTGCATTTTGGAAGCAACATTCATTTAGATAGATTTAGGTACAAAAGGAATGCTAACATGTTGTGTAAGGACCCTTATCCTGCCAGAAGCAACAGCTTTATAAGAGGACGACCATATCATCTCAGACTTGTTCTATGTCATTTTCTTTACATCACTCAAAGCCGTATGGCCTATTTCGTATGAATAAACCTTATGATTAATGCACGCGTTACTCCCTGTGGGGCCTTGAGTTCCCATGACATTGACAGCCCAGGTGGTGTAACATACCGTCATATTACTGTCTCTGTAATACATTTATGAGTTTATTGAACCCACATCTGCTTCGAACATCTGCTGCATTGTCATACACACACTGCTGTCGTCTTACCTAAAGCTTATGTACTTACTTTCCTCTTAATGCTGAATTCTAGCTATATGTACTCAACGTCATTGGATCTGTGCTTCGAATCATGATTAACCAATTACAAGGACACTAATTCCTTCCTTATAAGTAAACGTTAATGTACCCTCCGCAATGCCCTTCCGTAGGGGTATGGGAAGAAGAATTCGGCAACAATAGGGTGACGAATTAGCCATGAGAGACAGTCCACGGAAAGGTATCATTTCCATCTTGCGCGGGAAAATGTTGCCCAAAAATCTTGTCCTTATAGCCAGTGTAATTAATCTGTTAGAGAAAAGGATTAACAGAGAAAAATCTTTCAGCAACACATTGAATAGATCAATCGAAAACGGGTTTCACTAAAAAAAATAATGTGTCTTTGTGAGGTCGTGTTGCATTTATGATTAGATAGCATATTTGTATTCCAGATAATTCGCTACAATTTCAAATACCGTCACGTGACCGCACCGTCTGACATGATTGGTTGATGAGTGGGTTTGAACGTCACAGCCCGGCTTTTATAACAGGGCCTGACTCCAGCCGCCGCGCCAGCCACTTCGTACTGTCTCACCCGAAAGTGCTGCTCCATGAGCGCCGACAATGTCAATGAAGGTTGCGGGCTTTCTATCTAAACCTGACTTTGCTTTTATGAATGTCTGGCGCCGACGGAAAATAGTTATTTCAAGCCCGCGAGGCTTTGTCGGGAACTGTTTAGCCCCAGTTGACTCGCCTTTATGTCGAGTCATCCCCTCCGAATTGCCGTGCGAATAACAATGGTCCTATCTCGAGCACTCGGCTACCGTCTGTGAATTTGTTACACCGTTAAAAAGACAGCTTGCGGTCTCTATCGGCGAGACCGGGGGGTTGTAATATTCTTATCAGTCGGTCCAGACTTAGTCTGATCAGACCTCCCTGTGTTGCAGGTTAACAGTATCGGTACACGCGGATTGGGCGGCGGAAATTATTAAGATCGGAAGCGAGATCCTCGTGAAGAAGTGAGCTGAGGAACGGCGTCCTTCACTCAGAAAGCCGGGATGTCTGGGACACCCCCCGCGAGGTCGTAGAGACTGTCAGGACGGCACACTAGCCACATGTGCGCAGGTAAGGTTCACAATACTTTTCTTTAGACTGTACAAAATATCTTGAATTTATGTATCTTTTGAGGGAGATTAAACGCAATGGATAGCTTTAAATGTTACAGTAGCTTATAAGAGTTGCTAGTGTAATGATGTAGCTATAAATGGTAAAAGGTAAAGGTAAACGTAGTCTTACGGCCTTTTTGAGGCCGCATTGGCATTGGGCTGTAATCCTCTAGAGCACTTGGGTTGTAAATCCGCTAGGATGTTGGAAGGCGGAGCTCATCCCTCTACTTCCACTGCCTTTTGCTTCCCCAGCCGAATTAAGTCAGGAACCAATGTTTACACATGGGCTGAGTGAGGAACGTCGCGTAAAGCGTCTTTCTCAAGGACACATGTAAAATGTCCTGCCAGGGAGAATCGATATTCATCTTTATTTGCAGTCTCCCCAGAGTCGTATTCTGTACGGACATCTCTGTTTCAACGATTTATGTCCCGGTTAGTATCAAGGACAACTGCTGTGTTTTCGTCTGCCCCTGAGAGTCCATGAAACATTGATAAGGTGTTATAAATGTGTTGCATTGGTTGAGGCTTAGTTGTCTGATAATCTGGTGAGCTTCGCGGCATCACAACATGTTTCAGTTCAGACAACTTTTTCATCGCCTACCGAACGTACCTTATTCATATGTTTAGTAGAAGCATAAGGACCACCCATCGTAGCTAAAGACATTTAAAGGTAAAGCTAACTTAAAGGTATTCCCATAGGTATTTTGAGGCCATAAGGGCAGTGGGTTGTTACCAACCCTTTAGATGGCACGGTATTGAAACGCGGAGCACAATGCTCTCCTTCCACCGCCATTTACCTCTTACCATTTTTACAACTGGGTTGACTGAGGAACCTCGTATAAAGTGCCTTTCCCAAGGACACAATGCCTAGCGGGGAACGCCAGGAATCGAACCAGTGAGCCCTTGATCTCGTGTCCGCTTGTATAGACGTTTAGTCTAAGGACACATATCTAGCCCGGCGTGATTGTGAGCTTAAGCAATCTATGAACATACAGCTTTTAGACAGCAAAACGATTTAGACGAAAATGTAATATGCGACACGCATCAACTCAATTATGCATCATAAACCTTATTCAAGACACGAAGTTTCTTTCTGTAAGAGTGTGTTACTAAAGCCGGTCACGTTATAGTCCATCCCGTTTTCTTCTAGCTTGCCACACGTAAGTAGCTTTATTCCTCAGCTTTATTCCTGAAATGTAAATCAATGAGATGAAAACAAAGTCATCAATATTTTCTGCTGAAAACAAAACGAGACAATTCCCCAACTCTTTTACACTTCGGGGAGTACAAAAACTTTGTGTCCCAAACAGTACGAGTATTTGAAAATGGCAACGAGCATATCCATGCCGAATATGGGCTAATGCGTTAAAAGAAATAACTTGATGAGCCAAAGAGTAGAAAATTGTGTAACATTCCACGTGATCCACATGTACAAAACCACCCCTCAGACTTTTACATGTGAAGACAAGATTTAAAAAAAAAGTACATCTTAGATAACACGATTTACGTGGACATTTTATCCTTTCTTAAATGTGCAAATTTCCATTTCTGTTTCAGGACTAGTTGCAAGACACGTACAGGTGATTTGCTCATAATCTATCTTAATTCATTATCAATCCATTTGTACTTACACTACTTCTTTGCTGCTTTGGCTCTAGGGAATGTGGCCTGTTGGATTGATATTAGATATTAGATTCCACAGTCTATTCCTCGATGCATCATATAAACTGATCAAAGCAATGCTTTTGCTATTGAAAGGCAAATGTTATTCAGTGTAACAAAGGTACTTAATTGTATTTCCCATTGTATATCTAAATGGTATACATGTAAAGCTATATATAGAGATCTTACATGTAAATACGATTATAGAAATGTTGGTTAAAGGATTACTTCCTACGATGTAAGTTCTTTGAAGAAACACTTATTGTTTTCGGTCTGTGTGTTTGTTTGTCTTGGTGTGTGTCCGCAAATATTTGAATTTTCTTAAGTCATGGGATGTTAGATTGGCCTGGGTCAAAAGCTGTACAGGCAGGAAAGTCAAAGACAAAATTAGAGAGAAGTTCACAGTATTGAATAAATCAAGAACGTCACAAAACAATATTTCACGGAGGTATGAGGTATCCGATTTCTTGTTAATATTTGACACTGCTGCAGAATAAGCTATATACAAAATTGATGCACTAGCACTGCGTGTCCCCATCAATGGTGTTCGTCCGACCGGGTGTGCTTCTTGTACGAGCCAGAAGCCACAACAGTAAGCGTTGATGCATATCGAAGGCACATCGTCCGAACAAATCAGACAGCTGTGGCAACTGGAGTCACCTCTGACCTTCTGGAATCTGTAGTAAATTGGTTTAACCCTGGAGCTCTCCTCGTGGGATTGGTGGATTTTCCAGATACTGCCCAGTCTTCGGTTTTTGAATTGAGGGATTTCATTTCTATTTCCTGTGGCGCATTTGCTAGTTCAGAGTTTGGAAAAGTTGAAAAGCAACTGAAAACTGACACATGTGTTCAATGCGAAATAAATCGTTTCTTCAGATTATTCAAATGTTAAGCTTGGCCGCACCTGGCGTGTTGTGGTCGTATTTAATACTATTCAAATCGCTATAGCTTGTAACGGAGCTTTCAGCCGTTGTAAATAGTTTTATCAGGTTGATAAATCATTTCAACATACTTAAACAGCCATATTTTTCTTCTCTACAGGCGTTTCCACAACCTGTCTGCTGTCTCTAAAAGTGCAAAGTAAACTTGTCCTATTTTACAATAGAACAAGTTTACTTTACCCTGATGAAGACATCAGACAGGTTGTCGAAACGCCTGTAGAGAAGACAAATAAGATTGCGGACAACTGTGCTGAGAAGACCTTTGAGTCGTTTAGCCCCTCATAATTCAGTTCTCATACAAGCAACGTCAAAACGATTTACGATTAATGATCATCTCAAAGACTTAGGACGGCCCCCTAGCCTTTAATTTGTCTCATGCCTCATATAATGCTTACATAATCCGCTGGCGAAGTGTCTCCATACGTTATTTATTTTTACAAAGGCTGGCCAAAGGCAACGTAGACACGCTGTCTGCAGTCCTAAAAGCACGAGCATGTTTTTTTTCCGAGTAGAATCGAGATGGGGTAAGATCGGTTCACCATTAGCAATCGCAGCACGACCGTCGTATTTCATACTTCTCAATCCCATTTGCTTTGTCAATGTATCTAGCTATTGGGGAGTAGAGCTGGTTTATTGGGGCTTTACTAAACATGGAAACCAAATACCTTCTGGAAATCACATGTATGTATTTATTGCTTCGTGCATAACGATTACGGATGGAAAGAAGAAAAAAAGGTATGTATCATTGCTATCTCTCTCATGCCTGTCGGGGCTTTAATGTGTTGTTCTCTACATTCATCACAATCTTGGAAACTTTATGGTTTTGAAACGCACCCGGTGTGCTTTACTCCCATATTAGATTTATAAAGTTATAAACCATGTAAAGTTTAGCTAAATATTGCGCAACAAACGAGACCCGTCACTTGGTGAGGAATTAATGGTGGCACGATGGCCTTGTGGTTAAAGTTGTGGACTTAGAACCTGGAGGTACTGGGTTCGAATCCCTGACAGGTACCGACGTTGTGCCCATGGGAAAGGCACTTAACGCCAATTTCCTCACTCGGCTCAGGCTCAGTACCTAAATTTAACTAGGGAAGTCACTTGGATAGGATGCAAGCACGTTGAATGGATGTCCTGTGTTTGAGGAGATCCATACCTCAAGCACGTTCAAGAACTCACAATACTTATCGAAAGAGTAGGTGTACTTCCCAGTGTGAGTGAATCAAATAGATCTGCTACGACATAAAATTGTGTAGGGGGTATGTAACGCAAACAAATAAAAGCTGGACCATGTGATTAGGCCGGCAACAAGAAGAAATTACGATGCAAACGTTGAGCAAATTTAGATGCGTTAACACCGCCGGTGCACCAAAGAGTAAAGAATCGTAATTATAAGAACTACAACCGTTCTGCAAACGAATCGATTCATCTACAGACCTGATGATGGGATGTGTCTATTCTTAAATGTCTGCAATCTACGGTCCGATGTTTTAACGATCTGTTAGAGAGGTCCCCTAGGTTCAAGGACTGGTGTTGAAACACCACCCAGAGGAAACAGAACCTGACATTAATCGATTGCAATGGTTGAGCTTGTGGATGGAGTGTACTTGAGTTGTAAAATTGGCGGCAAGAATTTTCTCTTCTCCCCTGTCAGGTTAAGGTAAAGGTAGTCTCATGGCAGTTTTGAGTCCATAAGGGCAGTGGGTTATTTTCCACTGTGTTTAAGCAAGAAGGTTTAAAATAATTTGATTTTGAACCTCCTTGGTCTAGGGCAGAGTATTGGAAGTTGGAGCCCAACCCTCTCCTCCCTCTACCTCCCCAACCGAAGTCAGGTACCTATTTAGACGAGGAAAGTCGTGTTAAGTTTCTTTCTCTCGTATCTGCTAGCATATAATCACTCTGCCATTGGACGCCCTGCCAGGTAACGATCCTGTTCTCAGCTCATCAGACGCCAATCTGTATTCCTCCACTAAACCACAAGCGCGTCCCCAGACTATCAATTTCTACTCTAGATATTCATTGCAAACTTAATTGATAAAATCTCGAGCTCAAGGTAATTGCTTTGAAGATCTTGGCATACGAGAGTGCTGTCTTTCGAGTCTACGAGTACTTGGCTTTACCTAATTTAATTTGACTTGATAGCGAGTTGATTTGTGGACTAGATTGCTTTCCCCTTGATATACGTTAATGTTATTTGTATTGATCGTCGGTCCTAGAAAATTGCAACTGCAATTGCATTAAGTGATGTAGTTAAAACATGTACATTAGATGAATGGCTTTATAAGGTGGGTAAGATCACCGGGATAACAAAGTTATGTGTGCACAACCAGGTGTTTAACCTTGCAATTGCCAACGTTTTAGTGACCCTCTCTCATCTCACTTCTTTATGTTATGATCCCCGATGTGATATAAACTCAGTCACGTTTGATGGGACCGCATTCTTCACACTACAGCAGCGACATCTAGCTGCAGTACGAAGAAGAAAGAGTCATGCAGCATTGCCCCTAGGAAGGTGACAGACGGTCTCCGTAACGTCGGCTAGGTTTTCACACTTGTGTACAAAGAATTTTGTAATCAATGTTTGTCAGATGTATAATAAAAGGCTTGGAGTACGGTTTGGTTCGTGTTCATTGTACATGTGTTTGCCCTTCCGAAAGCTTATCATTGTACTCTTAACTGCATATAACAACTTGAGCTTCCTCCTTGTTGCCAGAGTTACTGCCCAGCGGATGTCTCAGTCCTGCTTAAAGAACACATTTTGAAGAATGAATGCCGCACGGTAGGACGGCAGATCGTCAGCTTATTCTATTTGGGCGAAGTTAAGCCTCTTCGGACGTGCGCTGCATGAAGCGTCTTCGCCTCGCACATTTGCTGTGATCAAGCACCGTAAAGTCATTTCTGGGTAAATTTCCCGTCTGCCGTTCACTCGCTCGGTTTCACAAGCTGTCTTTGAGGGGATCAACTACAGATATGTCAATAAGACGGTTACACGGTAGTCTTGTGGTTAGGGTTGTTGACTCCAGGACTTGGAGGTACTGAGTTCGAATCCCTGATGACAGGTCCCGATGTTGGGCCATTGGGAAAGGCACTTCAAACCAATTTCTTCACTTGACTCGGGTGAAAATGAGTACCTAGCTTCGGTTAGGGACGTCCCTTTGGATAGGGCGTTAAATGGATGTCCCGTGTTTAAGGAGAGCCACACGTCGAGCACGATAAAGAACCAGCCACACTTATCGAAAGTAGGGGTCCATCCCGGTGTGAGCGGATAAAAAAATTTAGCGGTTTACCGGATATGTTATACAAACAAACAAACAAACAAACAAACAAACAAACAAATCAATACTGATAAATGATGCAGCCAGCAGCTCCCATATGGTGACGCGCCTGTACAACGTACATTCGGAGCGAGATGCTCAGTGCTTGTCAAACAATTGATATGTCGAGTCATTTGGGATCTGCGGGAACTTTGAAAGTATCACCGAATCTGCAGATGCTATCTGATCTTGTTTTTAGATGATTTCCTGTATTATTTAAGTTCAGTTCGACATGAAAGTGAGAAACGCCATCTGTTGAAACGTTCGGCTGTACTTTACACAGCGCATTTATCCTGTTGTAACTTGTGCCCGGTGAATGTCCCCTTTATGCCACATTCCTACCGCCAGACTGTCATTACCCGGATAGATGTGTGATTGTAGTTATCGTTCGCGGTAAAGTATCATTACCCACTGGAGATGCACAACGTGCCATCATCCGTCCATCCCGACAAGTAGTTATTACTTCGGACTCATTCTCGAAACATTTCAATGTCTGCACAGCGATCATATCACCGATCATTTTCAAAGGTTATCTTCCGAGTAAAACTACCCCCAGGTAAGAACAAAATTAAAGCTATTCGTAAAACGTCTTTTATACCCAAGCGTTCGTGAAAAGTGATGATTCTCCCCGTCAAGAAACAATTTTGAACATCTATCATTAAATCGACTGTATTTTACAGCTAGCCTGTGAGGCAATCTTAGACAAGAAAAATGCCTCTAATATCCACAAAGGGCACGGTTCTGTTTGCGCTTCATGGCCTGACATAGGCTTTACTAGCTTTACAAACGACTATGTTGGCAGAAGATGCAACAGAAGAAAATGATGATAAGGCTAGGAAAAAAACTGTTGTGTTTCCAGTTATCTGACCGACCTTAGCAAAAACATGAAGACCATAGCCTTTTTTGTGGGCCGCTGGCAAGGGAAACAGAATTTACAATGTGCCATACTAGTGATGAAATTCAAACTGTCTGCATTTCACAGTTACTCTGTTAACAGTTTAGGGCTTTTCATAACATTGTTTTCGTAGGAGACATAGGAGAGCATCTACATAAAAGACTGCTTTGTCACTTTCATGATATTCATAAGTTTTCCGACAAGTTTAGACACGGCGCGTCTTATGAATCTGTAGAATTAGTGAAAGTCATGGGGATGCCGTTAAGATATATCGTTACATGTCAGCGGCATCCACTTTAAATCTGACATCGCGTGTTACGACTCTCCTTAAGTACTTGCAAGAGCATTAGATCACATCAAAACGGAAGGAAATGCATTTAACGCCAAGCAAATAAACGCTGCCTTTAAGTGCGGTTTCACGCACTGTATCTCTTCATGCATTGCAGGCTGTTGATGCTGCATTCAGCATGCGATCCAAGAGTTAGCATTCCCATTTGCCTGGCGTCCGTCCAGCCAGAATCCAATTTCTTCATGTACGGGAACGCTAGAATTACCTTGCGTCGGTGTTGAGTACTTATTTAGACCGAATGTCACGATAGGTCAGTTTCTGGATGCCCTGGGTATCTCATCAACAACGTGCTGGTCGAGAGGTTTCTTCACACGGAGGTAATCATGATGCTTACAACAGAATTACAACGTTACAACATTCACACAGAGCACAAGGAGGACCTTGCCAATAACCGGCCCAGCTGGAGGGTCACAGTAGCGTGCGTAGTCCAGTGGTTAGCGATCTTGCTTGCCTCTGGAACTAGAAGCCCCGGGCTCGATCCCGGCTGTGTCGCTCACCCGACATGCATGCTACCGGACAGGGTCGCAGTCCTTAGGACGGGACATTAAGCCGTGGTCCACTGTTCATTGTGCTTGTCGAAAAGAGCTAGGGGAATTTCCCCGGTACAATGAACCTGTAAATACTGTACATAGCGTCTGTCTTCTCTGTCACGACCAGTGGAATATTAACTCATCTGTTCATTGAGTTCATTTGAGCTAAATTGGTTCGAGATCACTTTCCTTTTCACACTGTCCAGGCAGCTTAAATCAGGAAAGGCTAGACTGAAGCACTGTGTAGAAGAGAAGCGGATCCACAGAAAATAACTTGGCAACAGAACAAGTCAGCTGGCAGATGCGCCTAATGTGGCAGAGAATTTCATGCTCGTATAGGACTGTCTAGCCATAGTCAAAGCTGTAGGGCTGATATCAATTAGGATTTTACCATGGTCAGTTTTGACAGAAGGAGGCAATAAAGACAAACAGGAGAATCACTCTACATGTCTTTGTATGACAGCACCGACAGTGTAATGATAATACTCTAGAACATTATGCTGATAACAGTAACGTTATGCTACATCAGAAATGTACAACGTCGTCTCGTTGTGCATAGAGGTGTCAACTAGTAACATTGCCAGTACACACAGAGCGCTACAGAAACAGCCCAATTCCATATCTAACTACTTTGCTAAATAACAGTATGTAGACAGGTGCATAAGTTGATATGTGAATGAAAACCCCATCAAATTTTAATTCTTGTATTGTTATTGTATTGTTAAATGATCATGTATTGTATCGACGACCAAATACCAATGTAAAATGTTCAAGATTAGCAAGCAATACAAACGCTGAGATTATCCTATTGCTGTTAATCATATCAATAGAATTTAAAAAAAAATACTTTTAATCTTTAAGGCCGTGAATTTTATGTATAGGATTTCACCCAGCTGTATATTAATCAATTGTATTGCCTACAGTCGATTTTTTACTCATGTGAAAGGAGTGTGCAATTCAGCCTAAAGGCTGCGAAATGCTTCTGTGAAATAAACCATTGTTATTATTATTATTATTATATAAATTGGTCTACGTGGGTAGATATATAAACAGGGCATGGTATGATCATATTGTATATCTCTGTCTTTATATGAGGTAATATTGTATCGGTGTATTTTTGACGGTCTGTATAAAAAGATTGACAATCTATCATGAAGTAGAATTCGTTCTTGATATAATGGTGGCATGTTGGACACATACGCCTGAGTTTCTGCTGAATAATCTAAAACATTTGCAGGAAAACTACACTAAAGGTAATTTACTCAAGCAAAAGTGTTTTTGTCGATTAGTTGAACTGCATAATCCTGTACACATCAAATACTGCGCTGTTTTTTTAAATCTATCTATTCACAACCGGCTTCCTCCCTTTCTTTATGATTATACTTTCTGCCCTTCAGGGTCAACAGAATTATCGTCCAACACATCAGCGAGAAGATCACATCGCCTGTCAGCCCGCAAGACGTGAATGCTGTTATCTCTGTCGAAATTTACAATCAAGATGAGGCACTATGAATTATCATTCCTCAAACACCTCCCTACATACGGTATACGTAATGACTGCCCAATTTAGTCCTCTTACTCTATAACTGTGCCTGTGATTAAACTTTAGGACTCTATTTAACGGTCGTTGTCCAGAATCTAACTATGGACGCTATGATGGAACGAGTCTTGCAATCCTGGGCTGCGAACACTACGACTGTTCTTCCTCCTCCAAATCCACCGGACTCAGCCGAGCTCAACGAATCCATCAAGACAACGTCTGCCGTAGACTCGTTCCTGGAAGACCCCACCAACACCACATTCTCCGCCCCCGGGAACGACACGTGGACGGGGCTGTTCTCCCAGCCTGAGGTGGACATCGCCATCCCCCTCGTCTACTCCGTAGTGTGTATCCTGGGGCTGATCGGGAATTCCCTCGTCATCACCGTCGTGCTACGGTTTGAGAAGATGAAGACAGTCGCCAACATCTACATCCTGAACCTGGCTATTGGTAAAAAATCATTCTGTTAATTTTAGCATAGCTTTAGCATACCTAAATCTATCAGAGAAGTAATCATTTAGCTAGTCTCTACGATATTGTTGACTTGTACCACTAACTGTCAACTTTGTAGAAACACATGTTTCCCCTAAACATTGTTGTGCAGACATTGAATAAAGAAATAGCATTGCTAGCTGAATCCAGTAGAAGAGGATGATCTTCATGGCATAGATAACTTTTTAACATAAAGGATCATCACCAAGATACTATTTCATGTAATTAAGCGTTTTTGTTTTGTTCTTTCACAGCTGACGAGCTCTTCATGTTGTCCCTGCCGTTCTTCGTGGTGTCGATCCTGCTGGTGGACTGGCCGTTTGGTGACGTTATGTGCAGGGTGGTGCTGTCTGTGGACGCCATGAACATGTTCACCAGCTGCTGCTGCATTACGGTAAGACAGCCAGGTTTTGCCTCCGTGAAAGATAGAGGTATTGTTTCGGATGTTTCCTCACTGTGTGTCTGTCTGTGTGTCTCTGGCCTTCTGTTGGACAACATTGGTACTGAAACAGAACTTCCGGCTTTTGTATCTTTTGTCCTGGAAATGCTATTGCCTTGACATTTCGGTGACAGATAGCTTTTTAGGTAAGGATGAAGTGGTACAGCTTTGGGCATCTTAGTAGCTTTCTCTTGAATTGCAGGGGCATTTTTTTTCTGTTGCCTCATGTGTGTCGTTTATTTCGAAAGGAATCAATTGAAAAGCCATCCCTTTATTGAAACATCTTCCTGTCGACAATTATCACACAAGGTCCAAAATTCAAATATTTGGTTAGCAGTAAATGAAAGAGTTGGTCGCTTACAGCACGGGTACGAACGGATACGAAAGATACAGATAATATCATGTATGCATCTTATCATCACCTGCAATGCCTACATATAGCTATCAACGAGCTTCTAAGGTCCATATCAGTAGGAAATCTTAAGCGTCAGAGAAATTTACGTTCACGAATACATAGAAGGATAAACGACTGAAGGTCTGTTCATGGGCACAGGGAACTAATTCTTTGTGATTATTCAATCATCTCGCTTGCACTTAAGTACTTCTTTGAGTGATGCCATACATAATACATTTTCTTCGCTTGAGTCACTGCTGACGTTGCTATCAACGATTTGTTTGGTACGTAACACAAAAGACCGTGCAGATAGACACCTAATTTTAGGGTTATCATTTACTTCTGGCAGACCTAAATGTCAATGGGACTGCAAACTTTATCGCCCATAATATATTGTCACAAATTTTTATGTATATTATAGTCATCAAGCTACAACATACAATAGATGAAATATAGGTTATAGCCAATGCGGGCGAGAATCGTTCAATAACTTACTGTTCTGATCGTAATCATGTCAATGCTGTTTGACAGACGAGAAAGAAAGGATCCGTACCCTCATGGCTAAGCATATCTAAGGAAGATATGAACGATATATCAGAAGTTTGAGAGCGAACAGAATAGATTTCAACTTCTATCTGATAAAAGATTAAACTGTTCTCTAACTAAAAAAAAATTTGCTCACGGGAATTGACGACTTATTTTCTCAGTCTACATCAGCATTCTAACCAAATTATTCTGAACACGTGGCTGTCATTTACGTGTGACGTCAGCAATGGGTCAAAAGTTGTTGGAAGTCGATATCGCCCCCCGTCTCTTCAACTATCATTGATTTTGACTTCCCAAACCTCTTAAATAACTGCTCTCATTTTCACATCACTTGTAACAACCCTAGAATTAGATTTGTTTAGACTAACACAGCTTCTTCATCACACTGTGTTATAATTACTTCTCCTCGTCAATCGTTTCTTTTGCAATAGATTTTTATATAAAATGGCGGTAACCACTATAGTCATAGCATTTATTTATAGTCAGGTGTCAGAGCACACTACACTGACTCTCGAGGCAGCATGGCTGATGTTTGAGAGTCAACGGTTAGGGACAGACAAATGCATAAACAATTGCAATTCAACATATTAACTACTTTCATAGCATGAAAGTGTCTCTTTGTTGATAGTTAACATAGCAAAGACCTAAAACTTCACTTCACTTCAGCGCAGTAGTCTTTCCTACAATTATCATTTCCAAAGGAAACAACCTTACCGACGTGACTGAGTAGGTATGTAGAGTTGTAGGATGTATTTTCCACCCATATCTGCCACCATTTCCGAAAGCGTGCTGCTTATGACCTTTTTGACGCCCTTTTCCATCCTTGTTGCTTTTAAGCTCCAGTATTACCAGTCCCTAGTGATTACCCGCACTCTAATGTCACCTGTAGATCAGTAAATGCGCGCACGCCTCTGTTTTAAGCTGCCAAGAAGGTCGCATCTAAAACCGTCCAAAATGTCAGCTGCACATCAATAGGTGTCCCACTGGGGCAGACATCCCAACCTGGAATCCATGCAGAGGAGTGTTGACAGTTCTCTATGTAAATGTTTGAAGCAGATGGTAGGTAGTTACTTTGGGATAAACTTTGGTTCGTCTGTTCAGATTCCACTTTAAAAAAATGTAAAAGTAGACTTATTTATTTCTTAGGCTGTATGTAGGTGGGTTGTTAATACACATTGTCTAGGGCATGGCATCGGAATGCGAAGCCCATCTCCTTCCACCTCCTTTTACCTCTCCATTTTTCCCTGGGTGGTGTGAGGAAAGTCGTGAAAGTTCCCAAGGGCATAACGTTGAATTAGAAATGATAAGAATCGAGCTCGTTCCCGCTAACCTAGCCATTAAACGCCACCTTTCAAATCAATCTTTATCAAACTTTATCATGCACCAATTATGACAGATACAAACTATGGCAAATTGCTAAACAGTACTGTATAAAGAGTCTATTACTTACGCAGTTTTATTTACAGGGATCAGGAACTACATGATGAAGTAAGAGCATGATGATTAGATTGTAAAGAGGCATTGTGAACATTACAGGTCTGTATCTGCGATGATACAATTATATATTTTGCGTAAAAGAGGTAAGATGTCCTCCCCAGCCCATATTTACTAGTAGTCGAATCTCGATTTCTAGATCTTCCCCTCTTTCTATTGGCCATGTAGCATTCCAGATATTTCAAAATCCTTCCTCCATATACATATATATATCGGCTCATTAGGTAGTATGAGCTTATGAAACTTTTACTACCTTCAATGTTGGAGTCTATCAAAATGCGTTTACATGGGCCTTCCCCAGCATCAGAATACACATGGAACTCTGGATGATGGACGTCTCCAACAGCTATCTGGTAACCACGATTGCTGCCAGCTGTCGGTTGGTAAACTTTAATGTCGTTCGGGAGGATCTTTTTTACGTATCAAATATCCCCATAAATCCCTCGTCTCGCTTACTTCCCGAGGAAGCTTTATAAAACATTTTCTAGCTTGGAAATTTGCAGTTAGACTTTCATAAGATTGATCACGAGGCGTTGGCATTTCCGCAAGACCTTGAATGACACTTTATATGGAGTTGAGTGCAATGCAGGCACTTTACACACTTTAACGACACAACATGCATCACTTGTACCGTTTTATGTGCATTACCACAAGACCCTGAACACCTGAAAAATGTTCTTTCCATGGAAATGTACTCTCTATACTTAAAAAAATTCTGATGATAAAATTGTTTACGCATGTGCGTATTATACTTGAAATGGCACATTCTAGCTGAAGAGACCTACAACGTGTGTTTGGCCATAGGAGTTCTTTTTATAACATACGTACCTTATGATTATATTATAAGAGTTATTATCTCATTCATGCATTTCGTTGTCTGTCCAATAAAACAACTAATCAACAAAAAACAAGTACGTCTGTTGCATAAACTTGTCAGTTTGTATGATGTGCTCTACGAAACCAACAATACATCAAAACAAATGCTATTTCAGTAGCTTTAGACGCAACTTTATCCTGTTTACGTACCTATGGACTGATAAAACGCTATCCTGAATCTTGCGATCGGAAACTTTGATTTAAACCCCCCCCCCCCCCAAAAGACATTTCAGAATTACAAGGTCTGTCTAAGACCCGACAATGGTGAAAAAATATTATCTTCACTTCTGGAGGTACTCTAAATGCAAACAAGCAATCAAACATACAACATAAGTTTAAAAAAAGTCGCCATTGGTGAAAACAATGATCAATCGCTTCTGTATCACGTAGTTCAAGAATTCCGATAGGAAAGTGACCTAGAGCTATATGAAGCATTTGCTATTGAAAGATAAACGCTTTTAGTACTGAAGATTTATGTCGCGTGAACGAAAATTGCTTCTTTGGGCAGCACGTTTCTGTCTAAAGGTGTGGAGGTCAACATGAATTTCCATCTAATGACCACAGAGAATCTATAGTAGCCGTCCTGTTGTTGCTGCATTTTTGAGCTTCCTAAGTGATTGTTGAGTGATGTAAGGCATGGCGCGAATTGGCAACTTCTTCTTGACCTTGTCCTTTTTGGTTTCCTATTGGACTTTCTAAACTTGCCTCCACCTTATTTACATAATGAATTCATAGTTTGGGGTTAAAACTACAGATCTTGCTGAAGCTAGCCTGGAGTCCAGCCTTATTAGCTTTCCGTTCGCTACCCGGAGCTTGGGTAGCGAACGGAAAGCTAAAAGGCTGGACTCCAGGCTAACTGAAGTCACTGACGAAAGGTAGTGAATGCTTCCTGAAACGTCTGACCGTTTTCAAAATCTATTCAGTTGCTCGAGTAACTATTACCATACGAATTAAATAGCCGTTGGGACAAGCTGATTATCCAATTTCAGCATTTTAAGGGGAGTGCCCACCCTTGGGTTTTTGAAATAATTGACATTGACCTTGTGATCCTCTTCGATCCAGAAGGTAAAATCAATGGAAGGTCAAGTATCAAACCCACTGCGGAATAAAACTGTCTGTGATTATCCTCTCCTGATCTCACTACACTAGTTGGTCCAATATACAAATCCCTGTTCGAACTGTTTTTACCCGAAGGCCCAGTCACAACACAAATGTGCAATATTTGTACTATTCCAATTTGATTTAGGAAGAGATTTATTAACCAAAAAGCGGGTTAGGAAATCACAGTATATCATTAGGGGGACATGAAAAACGAAAATATGATTATCAATGTTGCATGCTATGATTCCTCTGTGAATGGTTCTTTTATATGATCGTCATATGGAAACCGTACAGGGACTCGCAGTGAGCTGCATCATGTCACTGATTGTCAATGACCAGAACATTTCAAGAGCAGGGTACTTCGAAGATGATAGAGGAATGACATCAAAAGATAGCATTAGGCTTGCTTACTAGATCTCAAATGGGACTTACAAATAATTTACATGCTATGTTATTCACTGCGTGGGGCTTTCGAGGCGAATGTACCGTGACTTCTCAAGTGAATGATCTCATTTAGAAAGCGACTTATTGACTCATAAATGGTTTAGGAGATCGCAGTATCTCTGTCCTTTGGGAAATATGAAAACCAAAATATGATTATGAATGTTGCTGCGATTCTTCCGTGAATGGGTTTTTCTATGCTCGTCATATGGAAACCGTACAGGGACTCACAGAGAGCTGCATCTTGTCACTGATTGTCAACGACCACGACATCTTAAGAGCAGGGTACTTCATTAATGAAAGAGGAATGAAATAAAAAGATAGCATTAGGCTTGCTTACCAGATCTCAAATTGGACTTACAAATGATTTATATGCTGAGTGCTTCACTGGGGCTTTCACGACGAATGTACCGTGACTGCTCAAGTGAATGGTACACAATTTCACAAACAGACTGTTCCCGTTTTTTGTCCCCTTTCAGCAAATACGTTAAATCAATAAACCCTTTTCAGAGACGCTGCAGTCCGTTTGAGAACGCAGTGAAGAGCTGACAAATCACGAAAGTCGTACTTCAAAGCTTAAAGGCATGAAAAGACGATGGCAACAGAAGAGCTTCCCAAGAGAACAGACCGCAACAGTTAGAAAGGGAAAGCTTTCTTCAGAGTAGATACATCCGATGGTCTGGTTATTTGATGGACTTTAAATTCAACTGGCTCATCAAGGGATGATGTGACGAGACCTGAAGGTTATGTTTCAAGGAGAATCGGATATAACCGTCATCCCAGAAGGTCGACTGTCAGATTGCACCTGATTGATCAAAGGAGCTCACACGTCATTGATCATTCATCCAATCGTGACATGAATAAACAGAGACAGACGAGCTATCATTACTGAAGAGCTAGTCCCTCGACATATCTGATTTTGACGATGGGTATGTGTATATAGCCTATGGGTGCGGGTATATTTTTACAGGGAGAGGTTGGTAGGCCTTCCCTTTAATGTGCTCGAGGCACCTTCTGAAAGACAGGTGCAGCCCCAAACAAGATGTCCTGTCCCAGGGTTTGAGCCGGGGTCTTCCAGTTTGAAAATAAGATCTCAACTGTGAGGCTGCTACAGGGATATCTCCGAGAGGGAGGTAGACATTAATGAGATGGAAACACCACAATCTCTGTAGGTCACCTACGGAAAGCTTGAAATTCATTGTATACTTCAGACTTATCCTTGTCGTTCTATACATGGGTGACATTGGATCTGCACAGCGGTCTGTGACATCTCCGGAAGCATCCAGATCTGTAACAGCTTGATAACATCATCTTTATCCTTAGCAAAATCATCAGTCTGGTATTCATCAACGATCCGCATTAGTTGGTTCATTGTAATTGTTTGGTTATGGGTCATCAACGCTGCAATGGCGCGCATGTTGAAGCATCCAACTGCGCCATAGTTTGATACCATTATCTGTAGCATTCGCAGAATCATCAGCCTGATACGTATCAACGATCTTTATTAGTTGGTTCATCGTCATTGGTTGGTTACGGGTCATCAAAGCTCCAACGAGGCGTCCTGACGAGAATCAGGTTGAGGACATCTTTCATGTCATCTTAAGTATCGACAGTCTGCCAAACATCAACATTAATCAGATTCTTTTTATGGGCGGACGTTTTCAGTCACATGCATCAGCATTAGGAAACAGTTGGGAAGGTCACAGGTGGCTGAGCAGATCCAATGTCACCCATATGCCATGTAGGACATATATTGAAAGACGACAAGGATCAAAAGAAGGTCTTACACGGCGTGAGCTATAAGTTTCATTATAGCTTCAATAAAACACAACCACATGATAAACATCGGATTATCCTATTAAGCCTGCAATGAATTATAAGCTTTCTGTGTATACATAATATGTATTGCAAATACGTAAGTTGACAACGTAAGTGGCGTCGCGGTGGCGTAGTGGCAGGGTGTTTGACCCCAGAACCCAGAGATACTGGGTTCGAATCCGGGGTTCCCTGATTTGTCCCGTTGACGTTGTGCCCTTGGGAAAGGCACTTTACACGACTTTCCCCACTTTACTCAGGTGAAAATGAGTACCTAGCTTCGGTTAGGGACGTCCCTCGGATAGGACGTTAAATGGAGGTCCCGTGTTTGAGGAGAGCCACGCCTCAAGCCCGTTAAAGAACCCAACACACCAACGAAAAGAGTAGGGGTCCTTCCCGGTGTGTGTGGATCATATAAATCTGTCCGGATATGCAGCTTGTACTCTTGAGTACAAACCTGGTGTGTTACGCCTTCGTGCGGTTTACCGGGTATGCAATACAAACAAAAACAAAAACAACACTCCTCTCTCAAGCTCCAAAGCTCTAAAGCCTTCTACCCATTTGTTCAGCTGTCCCCTAGGACAATGCCAATCATTGCCAAATCCAATGTTATTACTTTTAGTGGCAAAGAGAACTAAGCAACCGTAGCATCTGACATCTAACTGGATTGGTAGGTAAATCCCTTCAATCCGTCATTCAAGAGTTTATCCCTTCAAGGAGTGCTCACGAGCTGAAACATGCTGTTCGTCACGCCCCTCTCCAAAACATACGCCCATTGGTGCGCTCATAACTCGTTTGATACGTTACGCAGCTGGAGGAGACCGTCGGACTACCTGACTTGGATCGTAGCAGCCACGCTCACGCTTCACAATTGACATTGACAATAACAAAGTAGAAGCTGACATTTTATTAAGCTTTGAAAGGTTGTGAAAAGAAGAGAACGTTTACGGTTGGGGCATTCATGGCCGCCTTCACATTTCAGAATTTAACGTTAAGGGTTTCCCACGCTTTAAAAGGCGTAAATGAGAAGAAATTCAACGTTCTAAAAGTGCTTGTAACAGCCGTCTGCTAGAAACCTCTGCAAAGCATCTGCACTCTAATCAGAGGTTCCAGAATTGCGTACTGTATGTGCCACGGTACCTTAAGCTCGTGTTCAAAGAAAAGCTCTTCCGTGTGGTTTCGTGGATTGCTGAAGCAGCGATTTTGCCACCTGCCGTTTCCAATTTGCTACTTGTTGAAGAGAGCCTTTGTGGATTTCTTTCGCATAAACCGTATCCAACAGACCCTCCCTAAAAGCATTTGAATCGCATAGACTTGCATTTTCTACACCCCTAGATAGAAGCCAGCGGGAATCCTTTCGAGTGTTCCCTTTTCCCAACCGACTTATCCTCATAAGGCGATTAATGAAAAAGTCCAAATTCCGGAGATCTATCAATTCACAACAAAGTAACCGTGTAGCGTTGAAACTCTCAAAGCATGACCATGCAGCAACACGTGATTACCGTTGTGCTTGCAGAGTTATCCTTTCTACACACGGATTTATACTGACTTGGGGTCAGATGCACATCCGCGGCTTGAATTCCGAGGACTAAAATTGATTTTGGAGGAGCGGTGCTCGCCACATATCCGACCATGGCCGGCTGATACGGTCTAATGGGGTCGCTGCAGGTTTTCCAATAACGCAGGGCGATGGCAATTTGCCAGAAAGATGAGGTTGTTTTTGAGTGAAACAGGATCTATTACAAAAATTGCTCCGTTCTGCAATTGCAGTTTGGTTGGTTCAATAGTCAGTGACCATTATCGAGGACGAGAAGGTCGACAGTTTGGCCAATTGGGTCGTTGCCGGTCATTCGACTTGGAAAGGGCTCAAATCCCGAGGACGAGACATTCGGTAATGGTTCACTGTTCATTAAATAAAAATATAAACAGCAGTGCTTGGTTCGTGCTCTTAATATTTCTGACGTTCGTTTGTTCGGACCCTTATAGTGCCCAGTAGCACATAGGGCAGTAAATATAATTATCCTTCCTGTTTCAGTAGCAGGGTATACTTTTACAGCAGCGAGGGCTTGCTAGCCCTTCCCTTTTAATGAAGCACCTCCTCGAACATGGGACACCCTTCTGTAAGACGGGTGCAGCCCCAACTGAGATACCCTTCCCAGGATTGAACCGGCTTTTCCAAGTTAGCTACTGCTCGAAACCAGGAGCGCAACTGTGAGATTGCTACCAGTTCAGCTGTTGGGACATACCTACCTTACTTCTTATGACAGTTCTTCTTGCATCCCGAACAAAGGAAAATTATTGAAACGTCCTAAATGTCGCCGAGGCATGCTGTAAGCTCACGTGAGACCGCTGTTTTATTACTTTGCAGACAGTTGGCAAAGTGGCAGGTGATTTTAAGGAGGTACGACGAAGTCTTTGTAAAAAAACAACTCATGCCGGCTAAAATAAGTAGAAGAAATTGGCCCTGCCAGAGAAGCGTACTTATAGACGGCAATGTAATACTCCTCAGACCGTTAACAAGCACGGAATTATACGAAGCAGTGTCGTATTCCCTTCTGTAATGTAAATTTTATCATATATTCCCAATGTTGTATCCAATTTTCGTCTTCATAATCACCCTAAAATGAAGCACGGTGTAGTTACACGGGGCTGGCTGTCCCATTGGGTAGCAGACGAGCCACACAGGTCAACACAATTAGTTTTATAATGGACGTTACGGGCCGGGACCGCGGGTGCTCTTTCTGCGCAACAGGTCTCAAATTGGGAATTCGACACAGTCTACGAGACGAAATAATTAATCCTACGGGATTATTACTCTTTACTGAACCGCAGAAGTAGCTCTTTGAATACTAGTCAAATTAATAATAAGAATCAGCGTTGCGGGCGTGACGCCCTTCTCCGCCCTTTGCGGAGCCTGCCATATAATAAAACTTGTAAGGATTGGAATGAGATTGTTATAGTTCCGTGATTTAAACCTGGCGGGTCAAGCAGAGGTTATGGTAATGGCCGTAGGACCGATGTTCGTTTGCGCAACGTTGGCTTTGAAGGTGTTCATGCTTTAAACCATGCAGACAGCCCAGCGGCAGAACAGAAACGTTAAGTTCTCTGTGGATCTTTTTATCAAGTTGTACAGCCGGTCAGAAACGTTTTCATCACTTTAGATGATGTGCGGGACAGATCTACCCCAGCAGGGGTGGGTTAAGGAAAAACTGTACCGCCTGGAAGGCTATTTTGCAAGCATGAACACCAAATGGGATCTTGGAAAGTTTTTCTTGTGGGCATTTTATACAACTGATGAGAGTCTGATATTTCAGCGCCGCTTGGCCATTTTATATATCCTTTACGACTGGACAGATAGAACTTTGAATAACTTTATTCTAAAGTGGCGTCGAATGGCGGATCTAAAGGTCACGGGTTCGATTCCTGCCGATCCTGGTTTATTAACTTTGTGTCCTTGAGAAAGGCACTTTATATGGATTTCCTCACTCCACCCAGGTGTAAAAATGGGTACCAAATCATCAGGCAAAAGGTGTTGGAAGGAGAGGGCTGGGCTCTGCCTTCCATTACCGTGCCCTAGACCCTGCAGTGAATAACAGCCCACTCATAAAGGCCATGGGACTACTTACATTTTATCTATTCCAAAAAGCACATTAGATCTTGCCCTTCCAAAATGACAACGGTCAAAACAATTCAAAGGGTGCAAACTAACATTGAAGAAGCAACGTCTGATTGTTATCTCGGCCTGCTACTTATAACAGGGCAGGCACGGGCATTGATCAGTGCTATCATCTTTTTGCATGGGAGTAACGGCTGTTCTGGCTTACTTCCTGCCGTATTATATCTGCCTGGATGGATAGTTAGGTATCACTTGTCTTTTGAGCCGACATGAATGGATCGTTTTCATAGTTCTCTCGATATGCGGTGAATCTTGGCGGCCGAGCGAAACGACATGAATGTAATATTTCCGAGTCGTTTATCATTTCTAGGGAGGAATGACCGAGCTTAACCGGACAGACCGCGTGCTCTATCGAAGCCGGGCGAGGATCTCATACGTAAAGGGCGTTCAATTAGGATCTCGAACGTCAAGGGTGTTCAATTAGGGTGCGGCAACCCTTAACAAACTCCGGTGGGAGCGGATACCCATGATTGCTTAGCCCTTTATCTGGAATTAAAGTGTAAACTTGACAAAGGTTTTAATCCCCTGCAGGGAACAGAACGCCGCAGGCTTGTTAGCGTTACCACCTATGACGTCCGTCTCGTCATGTAGAAAGGCTGCCGACTTTAAGTATCAATAAAAGTTTCCATCAGTATAATATCGCCAGTTCGCAAAGGGAGAAAAAAGGGTTAAAACTTTCAATGTTTTGAGAAATTTTCAAATAAATAATCGTAGTTTAGTTTAAGATGTACGTATTCAACATTGCAGTTTAAATAATCCAATTGTCTTCTTCTCTCCCCTAAAACGATTATACCTAATATCGAAATTATGATTTTGTCCAATGTAGCAGCATGAGAACCACCTTTGCCTTTGCCTTGCCATGTGTGATGTCCACCACACCGTTGCTACGTCTCTTGTTGTACAGGCCGCATATATAGAGGTAGACCATTACCTTGCATGGTCCTGATGACATTACACTTTTTTATTATACAGGCTACGAGTCTAGACTGTTACTTAGCTGAGTCTTCCATTTCCTCATCTCTTGTTGCACAGACTATGTTATCTTGCCATGTTTAATGTTATTGATGCCATTGACATGTTTCTTATTACAATTGCTTAGTGTAGACAATGTCATGATGTTCCCAAAGTCATTGCCACGTCTCTTGCTCTACAGACTATGAGTGTGGACCATTACCGAGCAATGTGTGATGTTCCCTATGCCATTGTCACGTCTCTTGTTCTACAGGCTATGAGTGTAGACTGTTACCTTGTCCAGTCCTATGTTGCCTATGCCATTGCCACATCTCTTGTTCTACAGGCCATGAGTGTGGACCGTTACCTGGCCATCGTGTACCCCATGAAGTCCCTCCGGTGGCGGACGCCCTGCCGTGCCAAACTCACCTGCCTCTGCATCTGGCTGGCCTCCTGCGCCATCATCTGTCCCGTCCCGTACTTCGCTGGGGTCGAGACATTCGTGGGTAAGCACTTCATGTATATTGTTAATCTTACTTTAACGTTTACTGAGTAACTACTGTATGTGCCCCAACGGACTAAGTACATGATTGTCGTCTTGAACTACATGTAGATCTATTCACTATGCACTGTAAATGAGATGCATTCATGTTCAAGTAGAGCACTAAGTTATGAAGGCAAATACGAAATTTAAAATGCTGTTGATGGTGGTAGAGAGATGACCGCTTGAAAACCAAATATACCTTCCTCCTTCCCCCGTGAAACTGGAAAATTAATATGAATTAATCGGGAAACTGTTCATCATGAAAGTTGTTTATGCATCCGGTTATTGTAGCCTAACTATAAATCAAACTTCTGGCATCATTTCCACGGGTCGGGTCCCTAAACACTGGATGGTCAATATCTCTAGGTCAGAACAACTGTTTATTTATGTCTGTTACCATGGTGTTGGAGACTGTGATGGCTGGTTTCATAGTAACAGATCTAGAGAATCCTATTGTACTGATTTTCTTAGAGATTAGTAAGAATCTTGAACTCTTACTGATGAGTCTAGAAAAGGAAATATGGTTATCTTGACTTAGAGGTGTATGGGCACAAGCTCTCAGGGAGGAGACCCAATCTGTCCCTGACAGCGAGAGATTGAGTAACACAGGCTACCTGCTGTTGTAGATACTACCGGATGCATGCTGAAATGGCCGGATGACAGTTGGGACCGAGCCTGGATTGTGTACTGCATCATCCTGGGGTTCCTCCTACCCGTGGTGGTCATCACCTTCTGCTCCGTGAAGATCGCGCAGGCTCTGGGACGACAGTCCAACCAGCTATTCTTCGAGGGAGACGTGAAGTTATCCGCCTCGAGAAGACAACAGGAAACGAGGAGAAAACATAAGGTGCGATATCGGGCAGACGGTATTTATCTGATATTGGTTTGGATGAGTTTTTGACATAGGTGCAGTGATTAAAAGCAAGATGTGTCGAATACTAAGTAAACGCTCAAAACCAACAGGAGGGGTCGGACCCAGGGCCATCGATTCTGGGCCAAACAATCTAACCATTGCATCAAACGATGCCACTAACTCTTTCTTCTCGAGATAAAGTTATGATGTTGACTGGTTTATTTGCAACATGCGTGCACGCACATACCATTGCAGCCTTACCTGACTGAATTGGGGTATGAATAACAGGGCATTTCTTAAAATTCATTCAAAAACTCTGCACTTTATTCAATAACTACAATCTATTTAATGATTCAACGATGTTTTGTCCTTCAGGTGACGAAGATGATCCTGGCGGTGATCGTCACGTTTGTTGTGTGCTGGCTGCCGTTCTACGTCGGACAGATCGTCAACCTTGTAGCTGAGCTGCCGCCGACCAAAGTACTCATGGGTGAGGGAAAGCCCCAGTTATAATAGTCCAGAAGGATAAACCTGAAAAAAATCCGTCTCGTATGTAACATTACAGAGTGTGATAGGTTTCTCATTTTCTAGGCCTCTTCTGAGAATCTCTGCCTGGAGTATAAAGACATGCCAAACGAACAGCAGAAGGCACACAAAATGCAAAGACACAGTAATTCTGGTAGACTTGATATATTTTCACCTATGCTCACAATCACTTTGTCTGACATTTTAGTGATATACGAGTGGAGCTGTAATTTGATGGAATGACAGTTGGCTGTTACAGCGTATAATGACTGGCCTTTTTGCAAGCAGTGGTAAATGTCACCATTTATGATCGCCAAAAATGACAGATTATTTATCATGAAAAGATTATATATAGGTTATATTTTTTACGCGACAGGCGTAACTTTCGTTACCTTTATAGGACATCACAACAGCATACACAGGGCTTTTCTCTTCCAAGGGATTTGCATTTTTGGGCAACATCTTTGGCAGTAAGAGGACATACGTACAAACATTAACCCTATCCAGACTGGGCTTTTTTGGTATATCTGGGACTGGGGGGGGGGGGCTGTTTCGGCCCCCCCCCCCCTCATAATTTCCGAACGGTATGTATCATCGCCAAATTTGTACGGACTGATATTCACGTCAAGTTTTATAATTCCTGTAATTTTGGTGACGTTATGACGTAATATGACGTAATTATGACGTCATCGATGTGATTTTATTGGCTAAATAGGGAATTCCCGTAATATCTAAAGAAATTAAACAAAACGGTTTGTATTATGCATTTTAAGGTATGCAAAGACGTACAACATCAATGGTAGGTACGTTGACGTCAAAATGACGTCATAGAATGGCGTCATGTGTTGTTAGCGATCCCTTGGGATCCGCCATCTTGGATCGGCCATTTTGAAATTTTTAAAAATCTTTTTTTTTCACTTATGACCCCAAAGGACGCTGAAAATAGACTAAAAACGTTAATTTGAATGTTTCTGATAAAGAAAATGTCAGGTATTGACGATTTTAAGGCCGAAAAAGTCTGCTGATACCTGAAATAGTGATATAGTCCGCCATCTTGGATTTTGGATGATTACGTCATCAAATTAGCATAAATTATGAATACTAAATCAGGAAAGTTAAATCTAGCTACATCATGTTATGTTATACATGAAGGAAAACTAGTGTAGTTGTGCAAGAAAACCCGAGAAATATCATTGTTTTCAAAATATTAATGATTTTTGCATAAAATGCCAGTCAGAAACCCGTTGCCATGGCAACATGAAAAAATGATAAACTTAAACCATTATCATAAAATTGTTGCCAACAAAATTTTAGGAAAAGTCACCAAGTTTGGTTGTCCTAGCATACATCGTTCGGCAGTAATACGATGTCAAAGTTGGCGCGGGCACTTTTAGCCCCTCCCCCCCCCCAGTCTGGATAGGGTTTTAAAGAAGAGCCCAAGAGAAAGACGACACTCCAGTAATGAATGCCTTTTTGTACCCACAGGGGTCTACAACTTCATCCTCTGCCTGAGCTACGTCAACAGCTGCGTCAACCCGTTCATCTACTTCTTGGTCAGTGAGAGTTTCCGTAAGAACGTCAAGTACATCTGCAGGTACGCCATTACCACCAAAGTACAAGCATGATCCAAGAACAAACCGTTGAAATGGCCTAGTCAGTCTACTGTTCGCCTTGCACACGGTAGGTCATGACTTCGATCCCCGGCCGAGCCATACCAAAAGCCTTAAAATGGAACTTCATCATGTAACGTTACATACTGCTTTCTCTGCTTAGCAATCAGCAGTTGGGAAAGAATACTGCAGTTAAACACACACCATTATCAGTGGACAGGTAGTGACAACGTTGTGAAACGGAGATGGGCGCCGCGCTATGCACCATCTGGTGCGGAAGAACTTTAATGTTTTTTTTTTTAACAAGCATGACCTCTTCTAGCGTTAGGGCCCATTTCAATAGGATGGAGACGTTTTGTTTCCGGCGTGTCTGTTTGTTTGATTGTGCGATCGCAGCGAGGTCACCGCCCTAGTGAAATGGGGGTGTAACCGATGAGCGACCAGAATCATTACCTCCATACGTAGGTTTTGTTTTCGGCGTGTTCGTGAGTCCGTTGTTCTTGAATGTAGTGCCTGGTTTCAACAGGCTCAGCACCTCGGGTATACTGACAGGAAGTTAGCCTGAGGCCAAAAGTACCAGAGCAGGTTTTATCTCATTCCCCGTCTTCATAAATAAATTGAAATCGATATAAATACCCTTCTTTACTCCTCTCACGAGGCAGAGAAGACGACTGAGTGATTCAGTCAAAAATAACATTGAGTCCAATTTTTTTGTTGGAGAATAGTTTAACCTAATAATAACCTGGAGTCCAGTCTATATCGTCGTTAGGCCGGGCGCTCTACGGGGCAGATGGCGCTTTCGGCCGCCGAGGCATCATTTGCACCCGGTAATAGTTTGACGCGGTAGTTTCTTGGGCCCGGCCTAACGACGATATTGCCTGGATTTCAGTTTAAGTTTAAGCATTTCCATAATCATAATGTAATTTACCAACCCAGATGAATTTTTATTAAAGTGTTTTCCTTCCGACCAGTTCCCGTGCCGCCGAGCTCAGCCGAACCAACACGGAGATGCTGACCAACAGTTTCCGGGCCACAGCTCGAAGAAGAGGCACCCTACCAGCCCAGCTCGGACACCAGAGAATCGACAGCCTGAAGAGCACCAAGCGCCATAGCATGCCGGAAGTCAAGCGCGCAGTCAGGATGGCAGACCGCCACAAGCCGAGTGTTTAAACTCAGCTGTTGAGATTGCTGAAAACAGTGGCAACACTATGATTCCGGGCTGACAGTCTAATTTCGGAAATTCTTAGATTTGTGAAGAAAATGTCATTCTCTGACACTGATGACCACATCATGATGCAGAATACCAATATCTAAAGGGAAAACATATTTTATTTCAAATGATACAAAGATTTCCGGAAGTCTGTAGGACTACCCATGTCCCTGAAGACGTCTTATTGTTACCTTTGTTACGCCATACTTTAATAATAGATGTAAATTCATTTGGTCACTCTCTACTACTAAGCAAACATTTTCCGGAATCAGACTGTCAGTCCAGAATTGTAGTGTCGCCTGTTTCAACCACATCTATACTGTATCATCCACATCTAAGTACTTATGACCAAAGCTATCAAACACTTTCCATCTACATCTTCAATGTTCACTTTGCAAAATAATTCACACAATGCTTAAGAGAATAGTAAATATTTTATCACAGTGAAGTAAAATTTGGATCTAGATGTGTTAGCGTATGTTGGTGTTAGGTAGATAGATTTCATCTCTATCAAGAATAAGGACAAAGTGTTGTCAGCTCTATACTAGTCAATCGTGGTAGTAACTGAAACAAAGTTGAACTGTAATTTCCAACGCAAAAACTGGGCCTACCCAAATGTTCGACTTCCCAGCTCGTCCACCCCTTCCGTGACGTCATGTTATGCAGATGAAGCATGTGACTTGGTGTGTAGTGGGTCATACGTTGCAGAGTGTTTATAAACTTGCAAGCCAATGTATTAACAAGTGTTTAAGAATATGTACAGACTGAAACTTCATTAATTTGTGTTTTGGAGGTCTTGCCTTCCTTGCAATTGTCTTAAAGTAAGTAATCTCTAACAAATAGAAATAATTGGAAAGATGCACCACAGTACATGTACACTACATGTTAATGGAGGTTACAATTTGAAGGAAAGATGTTATTCTGAATGTCTCTATCAGACAGACATGTCATAACGTGTATGTTGAGTATCTGTTGTGAAGTACTAGTATACTGTATATATATATAGGTACCGTAACAGTGCCACGATATAACATATCTCCGGTCAAATGTCACACTTCTGGTAGGGGACCTCATTACAGCACTGAACTTGATGATCTACTGTGAATACGATGGAATGACATCAACTTCAGAAATGTACTTGTGGAACATCTAAAATACAATGACCTTATAAGTAATACAAATATATCAGTATGTGAACAGCTGCCTTTAAAGATTATTTAAAACACATCTAATATAATCTAAAGTGTAATGTATAATATATATTTAGAATAGAAATGTGTGTAAATAATAAACGGGAGACAAATATGTGTAACATTACTTCATGTTGATATAATGTGCTGGTCACAGAAGAGTTAAACAAGCTAAAACAAAGAAAACATAGGTAATATCATTGTAAGAGACTGTAATTTTGTAAAATAAAATATACACAGATTGCTAATCAGTTGAGTTCATCTTGTATGTGCAATATTTTATACTTATTCAATCATATGTGTAGTTATAACAGACAGCTACATGCAGATATCTTAACAAGGTTCTGACTGCTTTTTAGTAAAACTGACTGATGATTAGTTCATTTAAAACAAAATTGAAAATAGCGAAATCATTTTGGAAACCTCCTGGAGCTGCATTCTGTATTCTGGAGAATCCACCAGTGATGACCTTGGCTTGAAGTGCAGATAATTCCCAGTTGAAATTTCCTCTTTCTTGTCCAATTATCCAGTAAACACTGAGCCATCATGTTCTCCAACTGACAAAGACAAAATACAAACATATCACTGAAATGTATACCTTTTAAACAATTTGAAAGCAATAGCCAAAGGATCTACAGTATGTTTAGCTTACTGGAGCCCATAGCATAAGCATAAACTTAGATAAGACAGAGGGGAAAAAATAATGTTGTGTTTCTGACCAACCCTAATAAAAATCTGCCTTTTTTGGGGGTCCATCTGAGTGATGAAAACATTGTAGAATTGTTTTCCAACGATGTTCTCCTCATTACTGTTAATGTTGCAATCAAAATTTGGCCTGTAAAGTGTATGTTCTATATGATTGAAAGATGATTGTTAAAAATACCAGTTTCCTGATAAATCGTTTTACATAGTTTTAGAATATTTGATGGATTGCTTCCACCAAAATATGACAAAAAAATCCCTGCCTACCAAAGCTGGAAACACAGCATTAATGTTCCTAGGACTAATATAACACACACCACTGCTGTGCTGAGACAAACTGCCGAGGTCACTTGCCAAATAAATCCTCGCCAGTCTTTAGTGATACAAAACATCGCAACAAATTAATGAACTATTGGACTCGCTAGGGTCAAGTCAGGACAACAGTTCTTCACTGTCACCTGGAGAGACCTTGCAGGTAATAGAAGAGCTGAAGAATCACCGTGAGATACTCAGTAATTATGAATAAGTTCTCAATAATGAAGCAGTGGGCAGAGGACGAATTACCTGGGAAAGAAACAAATTCACTAGCCAGTTGTTAGTGATACAAAAAAATTGCAACAACTCGATGAACTCGCTAAGGTCAATCTTGGAGAGACCTAACAGGTAATAGAAGGGCTAAAGAATCACCGTGAGATACTCAGTAATTATGAATAAGTTCTCAATAATGAACGTGGGCAGTAGAAGAGTTACCCTGGAAAGAAACAGATGGGAGAATGCAGTTACTGAGAGAGAATAATGAAGCCATCGGAGGGAGAAAGGTCAGGCTGTGGCAGAGATAATAGTCCATCAGAGTCAGTGGGTGATCTTTTTAAGATGAGAGATGGGTAGAATAGAGTACGAGGGGTGATCAATAAGTTCTCAGCCTCAGCCAGAAGAAAGGTTTACAACTCAAATTTCGGGGCATAATTCTGTAGTATGATGTCTTTTAGCAATATCCACCAAACTTCAAATTATTGTGGCCAATTCTTTTTAGTCAACGTCCATTTGAAAACTAGTAGGTTAGTGACGAGAGAAAAAAAGGGTGCACTGTGATCAGAGCTGTGTGAATCGAGTTCCTCATGCCATGAATCAGCATAAAATCTTCGAAGACATTGTCAAAATGTTTGATGAACATTCCCATCTTATTTCAACTAAAAAGAAGTGGGTATCTGAATTTCAGCAGAGCAAGATGACTTGCACACCTCAGGTCACAGCTCAATTGTCCATGTTTTTATACTTCTACCTCACGTAACTTTCCTGAGTGTCGTCAGCAAAATAATGATCACAATGATTTGAATTTTGGTAGACATTCATAAAAGACTTCATACCTTAAAATCATTCCAAAAAAATTGAGTTGTGCACCTTATTTCTGTGTGAGGCCAAGGACTTATTGATCACCCCTCGTCTGAGGCTTAAGAGTGAGGGAATGGAGTCACCAAGTGGGGTTGGGGTGCAGCTTTTGAAACTGTGAAGTTAAAATGTTAGCCTGGGTGCGAGTGTAGGAGCCCTGGTAGTAATCGGATGGCACCAAGGCTATGGAAATGTGGCCTTTGGTGAGGGAAAATGTTTGTCTCTACAGGTCTAATATGATATTAAAAACAGACCGTGTAAACCCTGGGTTCGAGCAGGTGGTGATCAGACTTTTCCTACTTTAGCAAAATATGCACCCAATGCATAACCTTCTCCCTGCTGCCTAACTCTGTAACCAATATTTTTGGGTGCCAAATGGCTACTTTAGATAGAGTACTTAGTCTAGTGCTAAAGGTTAAATGGCACATATCAAAAGTTTGAAGGCGCAGCACCCCTCTTCAGAAAAAAACAAAAAAAACCTGCTCATGATCTCTAGCATACATGTACATGGTTTGCACAATGTACCTGTTACAGCATGTCTTCACCTCAATATCAACACAGGGGGGATTTTGACACTAAGGTCACACCAATCTAATTTCCTGGTTCTCGAGTTTGCTCGCTTTATCTTTCTAAGCTGATTCTAACCGGGAAAAGTTTTAACGGAAACCCGGGGGAAATCAAAGCTAGTTACTCTGGGTGAAAGAAAGGTGCACTACTCGTGTCATCGACAGTTCATTCCACTTGTGAGTGCAGGTAATTTCACAGACGATATCAAACTGCGTCACATCGTCTAATTCCAATTAAGAATGCCTCCTGGTTTCTTGTACACAAAGGGCACTGGAAATAAGCTCCCAACTCATCCAGAAATTAGGAAATCTTAAAGGAGCCCCAGGGAAATCTTGAAGGAGCAGGTGTTGTTATCTTAAGATCAGTGTAGAATTACCTGCAGCTGAACCAAAGTCTGCTTATGTGGTGCCTCCTGAGGTGGCCTTTTGACAGCCAATTTGTGAAAGTGATATCGAACCAGTTTAGCTCACTTTCACTTTCAGAGTTAATCTTCTCCTGGTTGTGACAGAGAAGACAAACACTATGTACATGTTATTGTAAAGTACTTACAGGTTCCCAGCTCTTTTTGACAAATTCAAGGAATAGAGGATATGGTTTTACATCCCGTCCTAAGGACTGCGCCCCTTTCCAGCAGCATGCATGTCGGGTGAGCAGCAGCCTAGATTCAAATTCCCACTGGATTAAACACACTACTCTAGTATTTGATCAGAGTTATAGGGTAGGCCCAGCTATGGCAGCAGACCTTGACTATCTGACAAGACCAGGCAAAGGAAAATGTAGCTTGCTGGGCACTGAAGTGAATGGGAAGATGGTGTCACCCCACAGGCCACACTTGCAGACGTGACAGGAAGTAGAGTTCAGAGTAATCTCCAAGCAGATCTACACGGTGCCAAAAATCGTATATGCTAGCCAGAGAAGCTCCAGTCAGCCAGAGAAGCTCCAACTTATCTGGCTGACTGGAGCTTCTCTGGCTAGCATATACGATTTTTGGCACCGTGTTGATCTGCTTGGAGATTAAGTTCAGAGGTAGTAGAACTAGTTTCTTAGAAGTTAGATGTTCTGTAACTAAGTAAGAAGAAAAAATACTTTCACAAAAAAAGCTAACTACAAGACTAACTAAGTATTTACATACATCTTGAGAACCCTGTCTCTGCCTCCACTGGCCACCCTCTGTCCATCAGGACTCCAGTCCACTGCAAACACCTGTAGAATCAAGACATCATTGATTATAGAATGGCTAATACTGGGTTAAGAGAATTGCCTTCCACATATCTCTGTGCTGAAATAGTTCTGAGTGGTTAGGGATGTCATGGACAAATAGAACTTTTCATTGACTTGAAATTTGACTTGCAAATCAATTTGTCTTTTCCCACAATATATGCTTTTTGTATTTCCATTATCGACAGAAAACATATCTTACAGAGAGAATATTTTATATTTACTAATTTGATAATAGAATATTCAACAAATTTGAAATAACAAGAAATGGATAGTAAAACCTTTGTGCCTAAAATTTCCCAGCAAGAATTAGTTTTTTCCAATCAATCAATCAATCAATCAATCAATCAATCAATCAATCAATCAATCAATCAATCAATCAATCAATCAATCAATCAATCAATCAATCAATCAATCATTCAATCCAAGTGGATTTCATTTTCGTTTCAAGGATCCTCATTTGAGGTGAAGCATGATGCTGTTTCAAGTAGCTAGTGGTAGTGCAATGCGGCTTCCCTACGGCTCACATTTTTGGCCAAGCACACCGGGTCACCCCTACTCTTCTTGATAAGTGTGTTGGGTTCTTTCTCGTGCAGAGGTTTGACGCTTGAGGCTAATGCCTGAAGCTCCCTGATTTCATACTGAAGAGAGCAGAATGTGATCATGGTGGCAAACTGACCTCATCCGCATGTCCCGGCAGGTCCACGGCCAGTTTGCGAGTCCGCACGTCCCACACCTTCAGCGTGCTGTCCGAGCTGCCACTGACCAGCAGTCTGCTGTCAGCTGACCACGCAACCTGACAATCAATCAATTTTCAAACAAATAATCAATTCATCAATCCATCAATGAATGAATGAGTGAAAATTACATATACCCACTGGGTTCAGTACAGGAGACAACAGAAAACGTCACAGTTTACAAAAACATTTATACAATACATCCATTAATCTATATTCTTTATCAACAAAGGCACATGTATGACAATTTGTCTTTTTTCTTAGCACATAACTTTGTATATAAAATGTCACATTTTGATTCGTTAGCATTGCAATGAAGTCGAGGTCCTCATCAACAACGATGGACGAACATCATCGTCAGTATGCAATGTCAGGCATTTGCTATCAAACCAAGGGAATTGACCTCAGTGGAAGATAAACACAATGCTACCAGTACCGTTGAGTACAAACTGGTAAAGTTGGGCAGCCTCAGACTGAGGACACATCATGATGCTTTTTTGTTACCTAGTAGTGCAATGCAGCACCCCCCCCCCCCCCACACAGAAAGGATGATGCAAGTCTTTTCCAGTCTTGCCAACACCCAGTTGCGAACCCATGCTGCTGGCTCCATGGAATTTGAACCAGATGTGGAGAGAGGCAGAGTGCGCATCACTTGTACATATCTTTAAGTTACTTTTGTCATACATCAGGCCAGGAGCATATCAGTTCAGTCATAATCGCTGGGCGTTATCAGATTTCAATAACTGACGTACCGGACTTAATACACGAGGCCGCTAGATCTTATCAAACTGTCCTATTGGGTGCATAACTCAACCAAGTGAGTGCCTGTGGCATTGACGTAAACATAGATGACAGCAATGATACACAGAGTTGATACAATTCTAATAACTGGGCCTTCAACAAAAGAGATTGTAAGATCACCCATGAACTTTCCTTAAGGGCATGTAACTCAAGTAAGGCCACACCAGTTTGACTGACTGGATCTTGGATTAAAAAGGTAAAAGGTAAAGGTCCCATAGCAGTGGGCTGTTATGCTTATTATTGATCCACTGTGTCTAAGGCACCGTATTTGAAGGTAAAGCCCAACCCTCTCCTTTCACCATCTTTTACCTCCCCAACCAAGAAGTCAGGTACCCATCTTTACAACTGGGTGATCATGAGTTGTGTTGAGTGAGTTTTCCTATTAGGGCACAACATCGGTGGCATGTTGGATGTTAGGAATCAAACCCAGGACCTCTGGGTTCTGGGCCAAACACCCTAACCTTTACGCTAACATGACGCCACAGCTCTTGGATTGAGAAATACCATACCAATGAACTAGAAGATTAACATGAAAACAGAGTCTAAGGTGAGGTCTGTACTTAATGGTACACACTAGGGAGTGAATACAGTACTAGTCAGATGCGAGATTTCCTCCCAGCTCTCTGTTACAAGTGTAATGATGTGCTAACAGTTAAATATTTCATTCAAAATGACTGAGAACCAAAGTAATGGATTTGTGTGGAGTGAGTGGTTTTGGCACCGACGTAAAGAATGATGACACACCTGATAAACAGCATTGACATGCCCACGCAGTGATGTTAAGTACCTGGAACAGAGATAACCACTTTATATATTACATCCATTCACACTGTCAAATGATATATACTTCATCATCATCATCATCAGTCAACGTGCTTACGCACTGTCGGGGTTATACTGCCCCTTACGGGGTGACATACCCTTTCGTTGGCTGATACAAGACCGGGATGCGCCAGGTCTCCCGTCCGGGTGAATGGTGAAAATCACAGTTAACGGCTGATGCGAGATGGAGGTTCGCCAGGCCCCCATCCGGGTGATTTATAGTGAATCACCAACTCCAGACTGAATGATTTGGACCATGGCACACCGGATATATACTTAACAGTATTGCCTTAAGCTAGAAAAGACATCTTAAAAAAAAATTCTAATTCCCTGTGTCTCTCTATTTTTTATATATTACACCCATTCACACTGTGGATCAAAGAATATATAGGGAAAAAAGTATTGCCTAAAGCTAGAAAAGACCTCTATTGCCCCCTACCAGATTTTCCTTTAGATGACCTGTAGGGCTTGAAGTACCAACTGCATAATATGCAGGTTAGTGCAGATAAAATTGGAGCTGTGCAGGTTTTTCTGAAGTCTACCCGTACCTGAACTGACCCATGTAGGCTCTACCAGCCTCCGCGGATCGCTGGGATAATTGTAGAAATTGGCCAAAATAGAGTCAATTGTATGAAGGGAGTCGGCTACGGAGATAGGGTCAAACTGCGCCTGTGAATGTTACCCTCCATGGCCAAAGTCCCCCGGCAAATGTTCTCCCTATACTAGTATATAGGCCATAGCCGGCGCAGTTAGTCTGGTAGAGACTAGACCCATGCATGTACAGTGGTTTTATGTGGGTTTCTGTTTGATTGTTGATAGTTACCTCTGTGAAAACAGAGGTATTGAAATGTGTAGGTGTGTTTGTTAGTGGTGTGTGTCCGTAGCTTCTCAATCGGCATTTCAATGCTCTAGGCATGTCAGGACACTAACAAGAAGTTGAGTCAAAGGTGCCAGAAAGGTAGCAGGAAACATAATTTCATTTTGGAGATAATATAAATTCATATTAATGTTACTAATAAGAGACTTCTTTGCATGTAATTTGCATTGTACTGAGACCAAATTATTTGGCCAAGGTATGGGGTCTGGGAACCAGTTTCGACATAAAATCCTGTAAAACGCCACACCATGCCCTGTTTAGTTGCTCTGCTTCCTCGCCATGCCCCTACACAAATTTGGACAAATTTTTACTGGCAAAATAGCCCTAGAAACAGAAAACTAAAGTAACAATGCCAGTCTGACCCCAGTTTTCCTGTCACACAGCTTGACATTTTCTCTCCCTGTACTCACTTGCCAGTCTTCCCATCCCACAGCTTGACAGACTTGTCGAAGGAAGCGCTGGCGATGAGACGTGCATCGGGCGAAAAGCACACTTCGTTAATGAGCGCCATGTGTCCCGTCATGCGAGCTAACGACTTCTTGTCTACCGACGGTTGCCATAGAAACAGGGTGAAGTCGTCAGAGCCTGAGACCAGCCTTTCTTGGCCTGTACCCTGTAAAGAAAAAAGGTCAAAGTTGAGATCTAAGCCATTGATGCTGTTGCTGTTTAGTGCTTGTCATTATTACAGAATTTCATGTTTTAGCTTACAGGGCTAAGACATTTGCATAAACTGTTAAATTCAAACTGCCGGCAGGATTGGAGAGAAATGTTGTGAAATGTGTTAAACTTGATATCTTAACGATTATTAACTAAAGGAAAGTTAAATAAAAAGCAGCGCAGACCTTCGCAGAGTTGTATCTTTCCAAAGCCTTCTTCTTGACTTCTTCAGCTGAAAAAAAAAGAGTACAATAAACTCTCAGTGAAAGAGATGCCTGTATTTCTCTGAAACTGTAAATACCTGTCCCTTGGAAACATGGGCTTTAATTTGTAGCATGGTTGCTGTTATGATCATGGCATGTATATATATAATTCCTTATTCCTGCCACAAATTTCATTTGCTTTTTTGTTCATCTTCATTTTCAATTTCGTAAAACATATTGTCAACTCTTGCTTTTCAATGTTCCCTGGGTCCAAAAACATTTCACATGTGCACGGACATACAATGTATGTACATCAGATTTTTTTGATTCCCGTTCTTTTTCCAAGTTCCATGTTTGTTACTTTACTGTACAATTCCTGCTTATAATTACCTGGTTCAGGAGTGTCTTTGTGTACGATGGAGGCCTTGGCGGGGTCGTAGGCTCCCGTGCGTATGGCGTAGTCGGTACTGAGCGCCATGGTGTTCACCCAGTGTCCATGACCCTGTAGTGTTCTACACAACACTCCCTGGGAAATAAAACATATGTCTGTAATTCTTGATTTGTTAACAGTAACTTAATTTTAGTGGCCACTAGTCAACCGCTAAAATTTCATCATCGCAAAATGTTTAATTATCAACAATTGAAACAGTGTTATTTGTTTCAACCATCAAAATAACTGTACATGCAGAAATGTTCTTGGTGGTTTGCAGTTTTTGGGGTGAACACTTTACCGCAAAAAGCCGTTTCATTAATTGTGTGACTGTATAGCGCTATTATTGTTTCAAATGCGAACTAAAAACCACTGCGAACACTCCATTTTCTCCCTACCACGAAATTGAATCCCCGCAAACATCTCTGCATTTATATTTTCTCCCTAACTGCAAAAATTACCAACGCAATATTAAATGGATTTAGAGTACTGTAATGCTTAAAATGTTTGTGGCGATTTTATGTTCGCAGTTTTTGCAGTAACCTCTTCACCACAACCTTAAAACCAGTGGGAAAATTTTGTTTGTCTTCTGCGTGCCTACCCCTAGTCTGAGTGTCATACTGTCTCAGTTCCAGGCTCTGTTTGGTGAAGGTAGAGCCTGGAACTGAAACAGGATGACACTCAGGCTAGCCTACCCCTTGTTTCGACTGCGAAAAAATACTGCAATGACTCAACTTTCTTCCCGCTGAGAAAGCAAATCCCTTATAAAAGGCATTTACAGTATTATCTAGGAAATATCAAATTCCTGAAAATGAACGTTGATTTCCTACTCACATCGTCAGGTCTCCAGACCTTGATGGTTCTGTCCTGCGAGGCTGTGTAGATTAATCCCTCCCCTCCCCATTTCACACATGTCACACTCTGCAGGTGGCCGTTCAGACTGAGTAACGTCCTCCCCAACACTACATCCCATATTCTTACTGTGCCATCCTGTAAACAACATACAAACATATTCACTTAAGATAAACATGAAAACATAAAAAAGTTGAACCGTCATCCTCCCAAAAACTACATCCAATATCCTAACTCAGTGCCATCGATGAACAGGAAATCAAAATTCTAACAGTAATAGTTAAAACTTATTCAAACAATTTTAGCTGTATCTTTCCCAACACTACATCCCATATCTTTAGACTTTAAAACATACCTTTGATGCGCTTGCAAGATGTCTGCACTCAGGGTTACTGAAACACCAGAATAGGAGAAACATACCATTAGTTTCATTGCTTGCAAAGTATATCATAATCAATTTTACATGTTCTTGTTTAATCTCCTGTATGCCTATAGTATTGCCTAAACCCTTAACCAAAACAAATTAAACAAAAACCTGGAAGTTCTGCTGCAGTACCAAGGTCTGTCGCTAGAGGGCCCAAAATCGCCATTGACTGTGTTACTTTAGAATACCTACCCACATACCAAATAGCATCACAATCCATTCATAGGTTCTTAAGTTACTGGTTTTTTAGGACAAACAAACGAACCAAAAACTATACCTCCATTTTTCATGTGGGTAAATACACAACGTAATTTGTACCGGCAGATGCAAAACTCTGATGGTAGCTTTACTTACCTGTGTAATGGTTCCCAGGAGAGGAAAGTAATCCACTGTTTGTGTCCTGTTAACATTTTCCCCACCTGTTTCCCTGTCGCTGGATCCCATATACAGATCTGTAACAAAGATCATGTCACTTCTGATACATTTAAAAAAGTCATCAAAATCTATTATGTCTTTGTCTAGGACAGTCCAGTTATACTAATAAAGTAGTGCAAAATGACATGTATAAGTTAAATAGTTGTTACAGCACAGAAAAAAAAGGATAAATTTCCCATTATTTCCAGTCATTCATATACATTTGACATATACTGCAATACCAGAAAAGTCCACAAAGGGGCGCTGCTGCACTGTAAAAAAAATATGACTCGATCCCTCACCTGAGCATTTTTGCACCCAGATGCCAGTTTTCTACCATCAGGTGCCCAGGCTAATGCTAGAATCCAGTGAGAATGACCTGGAAAAACACACATCTTTAAACTTTAACCATTTGAAATATGTGTGTTAAAGTAAACAATACAGTAAGTGTTTCAAAAAGAAAGAAAAACTATTAGGTGATCAACATTAGTTTAACAATAGTCCACAGTTTTGTTTGTTTTTTACTTTTTACTTTTCAATGTGAGAACGTAGCATTTTATCAATTCATGTTTTACATTTTGCTTCTTATAGACCACATGTGGTCATTTGTGCATTTAGCCAATATGGGCAGGAATATGCAATAAAGACTATTATCAGTAACCAAAGATTTGGTTGGAAAGGCACAGATTTTTCTCAAACTCAAAGCGCGTCACAACACCTTGCAATACAGTACATATTACTATAGGTACAACTACGACATCACCATAACATATCACTTCGATGAGACTCAGAGGTTCAATGAAAGGAAATGGATTCCTACCTTTACATGTATGCTTTGGAGTCTCTGTGTAGATGTCCCAGAACCTAACAGTTGTGTCCCCGGAACCACTGGCCAAATATCTACGGAACAAGCAAACACTGTCAGGTAATGGCTACATTTAATACTTCTGTACATTCAGCGATACATTCTATAGGTTACAGTGTTACTAGTAGGCAGCAGGATGAAGGTTAATCAAATAATCTGCCGACATATGGTCGCCGGGGGATTCAAGTTATAATGATTGTGTTGTCAATAAAAATCCTGTATAGACTGATCTCATAGCCCCACCCACCTAAATCAAAAAACAGAAATGCAAACTAAAAAAATATTGTGTAAACATGCAAATCTTTCAGGGATATGCAGGCACTCCCTCATTGGTCAAACCACTAGTTGCCATGCTGTCATTGGTTAGGCTGTAAGTTGTGATGGACAGTCAGGATCGGTAAAAAGTGCTTTTCCCAAGGGTGCACTTTCGGGAACTGTTGAGTTGAGTTTATTACTAATATTAGGATCCACAATTAGCTTAACAGCTACTCTTCCTGTGGTCCATTCAAAAACATGACTGGACAAAACTACATGACACAACACAGGAACACCACATATACAGAATACACATGTACATAAATGATAAAAGAAAGATAAGGCTACTTGAGGTCTATATATACAGGGACTGTTAGGGATTCGAACTCAGTCATAATTAGTACCTCCAGTTTCTGAGCCAACAACCATTGTGCCACCACAATGTTGATTAGAACCTCACCTGCCACTAGGGCTGAAGGCCACAGAGATGACAGCCTCGGAGTGCCCCTCGATGGTACTGGTACACCTGGTGACTGCTCGGACCTTGAAGACGGCCTGAGGTTGGTAGATGATGTCTAAGACCTGTTCTGTGCCGAGCTTCTCCTTCTCAACAATGTCTTGGAGGTCGGAGACAATTTCTCGGTCATTGACGAAGAAGGCATATGGCGTGGTTTCTTCCTGTTTAAGAATTGTGAATAAAGAACAGCTTGTAGGTAATAATGGATAAACCTGTGTACTGTCAACATGTACACAAAAAGGTACAGGTAGTCTCATACAATGTGAAGCCTTTCTCTTAGGCCGTAGGGGCAGTGGGTTGTTAACCACTGTGTCTAGGGCACGGTACTGGAAGGCAGAACCCATTCCTCTCCTTCCATCGCCTTCTACCTCCTCAACCAAAGTCAGGTACCAAAGTTTACACCTGGGTGGAGGGAGAAAAGTCATGTCAAGTGCCTTTCCCAACGACACAACTTATAGCCAGGAATGCCATAGGAGCTACTTGGTCATTCAATGCCACAAGTTTAACAGCTTAACGATACAAAAAATAATTCAAACAAACATGACCATACCTTCTCCAGCAGTGCATGACACACCAGCTGCAGTTTCTCTGGAGTGATGTCCAAGGGCAGGTCAAAGGGCGCCCCGAGAACCTCCCCCGACTCGCTCTTCAGCTGGGCCAGAACTCGACTGGTGCCCGACGTCTCGCTGGGGGAAATGGATGTTAAAATAAACATAACCTCCATGTATCAACACAGCATTACATTTTACAATTTAATTATACTCTTGGTGGACAAAAAAAAACCTGACAGAATAGAATGCCCGAAAAAACGCATAAAAAGACGTCAAAAACAAGCCGGTGCCTAATCTTCGTGAGGTGTGTGCCCCCCTCCCTTCTCCGAGAAAACTATATAAACAGATTTGCAGCCGTGTATACAATGTACAAGCAGAAAGACATTGCACCTACCTCATGATTAAAGTCCTGCCGCCTAAACTTGATCTTCAGATCGTCTAGAAATCTGATCAATCGTCTTATTTTCCAGAAAATCTCGTGGAAGGAACAAGTCTGGGTTCGCACCACATGTGCGCCTTCTGACCCGGAAGTTGATGTATCGGATCCTACCACTTCTCTGAGGGAGGAATATCTAAATCGCTCATTTTTTAAATGGAAAATTTATCATTCCAGTGTCCCCGTCTTTTTGAGAATGTGAAATGAAGCTCTAGCTCTTCAATTGGGTAGTCCCCTGTAACGTTGGAGACAACATCCGTGTTTTCTATATCATGAAGTGTTTATACAATATTCGGGGGCAGTCATTCCTGCAGTACTGCATTCGTCCGCTTGATGGTCTCATATTCACGAAGTGGTCTGGAATTTAAGGGCTTTGACTCCACAAATCAAAATGAAACACAAGGGACTTGATGTCGCTTTAGGATGTGAAATGAGGTGTTTGGGCTGGAAATAAGCGATGTTATGTAATTCATGACCAAGAAGAAACATATCAGGATGTTAAGTTTTATTATACTCTGATTCGTACTATTTAATACAAGTTTAATACGAGAAGTTGTTGCCATACATTGTACATCGTACCACCATGTAACGTTACAACTGTCGTGCAATAAAGTTCTTCTATGTTCACACTGATTTACAGTTACTTACTCAGTTATGACTTTTTCTACGGATCAAGAACCGTAGAATTACAATCTAAAGGCTGCATAAAGAAATAGCTGTTGGCACCAATATATTCAAGGCAACGCTGGTCACGGTGTCGAGCGAAAACTGAAAAGAAGCTCCGGGCATCCCTGGAGAATGAATACTTTGTAAACGCGTTATAACAAATACTCCGTACCACCAAGGAACTACGGACATCGCTCGATTAAAAATATTCTGTCAACGCTAGGTAACAAACACACAAGTATTGAACAACATGCCTTGATATTCAATATACATAGCATTTACACATACTGATCAGGCAAGCCAGCTTTCAGATAGCTTTGAAATGCTCTTTTTTGTCACAGATATTAAGCTCGTTATTCAGGTTGTTATTTAGATCAAACCTCCTAGGTAACATAGACTGTCTCCGTGTCTAAAATAACTCCCTCAGTATTGCATAATTGTATAACCTGCGTTAGGCTATTTCTGTTAACGCATTTAAATGTTCATTAGAACAGTGTTTGTTGTATATTGTCCAGTTACCAGGGCTCTCAATTAAGTAGTAGCCTCCGGCTAGCCGGGTAGCAGCCGGTTAATGTATGTCATTTGTACAGCCTGTTGATTCATCAAGGCCGGCGGTTAAACCAGTTCACTAATCCAGCTACGTGTCAGCTGGTTGATAAGAAAACAGCGTTTTCTAAATCCAGGCGTTTGTAAACCATACGGAAGACTAAGGGGTGGCAAGTCGAACTCAGCCAGAAAAAAAGTTTCCAACCAGTGCCGAGAATGGACGCGGAACTTATGATGATAGCTACGTTGCTGTGTTTATTAGCGAACTGCCGGGCTACTACTGACAACACACATGCTGACCTGTCCCCGGGCTACCGCGAGTTTAGGGAACATTTCTACGGTCTGGCTCAAAACAAGCCGATCAACTGGACTATGGTGGAGCATCTGGTGCACGATGGACAAGTCAGCCGGCCGTGTTTCAAACACAGTACGAAACTTCACGATGATGCCGCCGCCTTCAAGACCTACGCCGGTCGAAGTAAGTCAGAGTTGTTTATGCCTCCATGATGAATGAACCAACAGTACTGGTAAATTTGCGGCACACGCCGTTCAGAAGTTTAATAGCAGTGCGGGGACTATAGTTAACAGGATTTTCAAAACACCTGGTACATTGCAGACGTTTCGTTGAAGTGGTAATGATTATAAGGTCGCTCACTATATTCCGAGTACGCATGGGCAAAGGTGAAGGCCCATGACTTGTAAACAGTTTTGTTTATGTCTCCGTGGCATTCACTTTTGACATAAAGCCACGGATGACGTCACAAATTAAGCCTGGTGCCCTCGAGACACCTACTGGGCCATTTCGATGTTGTCACGATAACGTTACGGTGTCTTTTCAACGCCGGGTCCTGTGCTGGTTTTAACTCCGACTTTAACTCCGAGAAAATCCGAGGGCCCGACCGAGCCCAAAAAGTAGCCCGGCAGGCACAGGGAGCCCAAAAGTGTGCAGAAAAATAAAAGCACTCAAACTACTCTTTCTCCAATGGTGACCGTAGCACAAGTTAGAAATCAAAGTTTTGGCTGTTTTTATTTTCTTTCTACTCGATTGTTCCTTATATGAAGATGAGCGCCAATCGCTGTTTATGACAATAGAATTAGACAAGAAATGTACAAAAATGTCAAAGTAGGACACTTTCATATACCTGATGTCATGTAAGAACGAACATACAATGGACAAAGTATGTAGTCATGTTTACAAATGTTTCAAAAAGAGAGAAGAAACTACTAGGTGATCAACATTAGTTTAGCAATAGTCCAAAGTTTGTCTATTTTTTTAGTTTTTAATGCTAGAATGTCGCATTTTATCAATTCATGTTTTGCATTATGCTTCTTATAGACCACGTGTGGTCAACTGTGCATTTAGCCCTTTTGGGCAGAAATATGCAATAAAGACTATCATTATTTTCAGCGCTGTCATTCAGCGACATCACAATGACATTCCCTCTGTTACTCACAGTGTTGGACAGTACGGGGAAGACGATCCCGTCAGGTTTGTTCCAGGGGGACTGGATGGACTTCGGCAGCTACCAGGGATGTACGGTGGATTCTAACAGCGCTCCTGACCGACCCACAGACTTTCGTGCTACGTATTGTCGCTTGAACTGGGGAGGGATACCAAGGGTAAGAATCTTTACTTCCGTGAAGGAGATAATGTCTTTGATATGTATGTGTGTCAGTGTGTGCGCGCGCGCGTGTATATGTGCATGTATTTTTATGTGTCTACGGACTTGCCGTGGTCTTGCTGTATTTGCCATTGATTTTAAAGAACCAGTAGACATGAAATGGTTAATATCATTGAAGTGTATAGTTCACATGGACAATTTTCATCGAACCTCCACAGTTGACCTAGATTATTTAGATGAGCGGTACCTATTTAATCAGAATTTTTATTGTTTTTGGTGTCATAACAACTGTGATATCGAACTTATTTGCAGGAGGTGGCAGCAGGTATGAAGCACTATGTACAAGGCGTGTGCGTTCCGAACTCTTGCACGGATGTGGACGTAACACGGTTGGCAAGCACAGGTATATACAACTAGAGGATTGGGAATGTATAAAACATGCCTCATATGGTATACCTTCAATGTAACGTTAGCATATACGTAAGGAACGCGTTTGAGAATTTAAGTTTGAGACCGCATTGTAAACACCGCATTACGTTTGAGACCGCATCTGTAACTTGTAAGCAGCGACACCTCTCGCTGTAGTGCAATGTGAATAATGTCAGGGGGCTTCACTTTTAACCTTGCGCATGCGTGTTCGGAATCGTGAACGACCTTTTAAAACTGCAAATCATTTCTAGTAACCCTTGCTATATTCTATACCGATGCTTTGTGCCTTTTTGCCGGGAAACCAAGATATGAATGATAATAATAGATAATGTCGAAATTCTTTCCTGAGGTCTCCTTGGCCTGAAGCCCATGGCATCTTGGCATGTTGAAGGAGTCTTGTGTCAAAGGGAGGAAGACTACGCCACCTACTCAAACAATGCTGTCACTGCAATGTGAGTTGATATATATTATATATATATATAGTTGGAATAATACATATCTATATTATGTGGTTGGTTGAGTGTTTGGTTGATTGACCGTTTTGTTGATTGACTGCATCTTGAATTTTCGGTTGATTAATTGATTGATTGATTGATTCGTTGATTGGCTGATTGATTGTTCGATCCATTGATTGATTCGTTATTCGGTTTATTGATTTATTCATTTATGGATTAATTACTGTCAGTTTCGTCACCGCGGCCATTCTCCTGCTGTTGGTCATCTCCGCACTGTACGAGTTCATCATTACAACCTGCCTCTCAGAGAAAACGAGAAGGGATCTGGAAGAAGGTAACTACATGTAGTTGTACTGCAGCCTTCTTCTTCTCGTGTGCTTGTTGATGATACTAGCTTAGCAGACGGTTTGATAAAACTCATGACAAAAGTCTATGTCCACAACGATTGCCAGGTTTCTGTCATAATTGTCTCCATTGAAAATGGCGGTATAGTTTTTCTGTGAGAGTGAGTGTTAGTGTAATCAATGTATGCGCCTCAAGCACGAGGCTTCCAGTGTCACTTGCTTGTTATTACCTTCTATATTTATTATTCTAGGCAAAGCTGGTCGTTTTCTAAGGTGCTTCTCTGTATACAACAACACCAAGAAGTTGCTGGACACTCACCAGCCGCCAGGGCAACTTTCGACTCTTCATGGCATCCGGGTCATCAGCTGTATGCTCATCATTTACGGACACACAATAGTGATGCAGGTTAGCGTAGGTAAGACAGCGTTGCTAACGTTAATCTGTGTCAGTAGATAACATATATACATAGTACAGAGTTAAAACTGCATTGGTATCTTGATCAATCATATTAAAAAAAAGCCCGAACTAGGGCCCAAGTGGACCCCATTATTATTCAAAAGAGCACTAATCCTGAGAACTCTATCAATTTTTGAAAGGCAATGATCCCTAGTCTAGATCTGTGTTTGACGACTATCTAAGATAGCAGACAAAAACTCCGAAGAAATTAATATTGGGAATAAAGGAGTGTTTATCGCATGACCATATGCTTTCATACAAAGCCCATCCTACCTTCGCACGCTCCGTACAGCTTTCATTGTCAATAACTAACTAACCATGTTCAACCTTTTCCACGTAGCGCTTGACCTCTTTGTATTATTAATGTATTTTTTTCACAGCTAATATGGTAGACAGACAGCGGGTCATCACCTGGGAGACGTCATTTCCGCTATACGGGAATCATCTCGACCTAGCAGCGGACGCATTCTTCCTACTCAGGTACATGAAGGTCATGCAGGGGCGTTGAAAAAGTTCGCGACCTCACTCGGGAACTTGGAGGCTTCACTGAAATATCGGGGTTAATCAATCAACCATAAACCCTTTGATGACGGATTCCAGGTGATAACTTGTCAAAATGACGTCATAAAATGACGTCATATAAATTTATATCTAAGCTACCAGGGACATGGGAGGATGCTCAAGGGTGGAAACCTGATGGCCACTCTGCGGCCTTTTACATAAACATCGAAATTATTTTCTTTTATTTGCAATATGTGTACTTAGTTATGTGAAACTTGATTATGACTCAATGTTGTTTTCCCGTTGAACAGTGGCCTGACGACGTCCTATCAGTTTCTGAAACATTTGAAGAGAGCAGGCGGTATCTTTACATGGAAGGACCTCGGCATGTGTTACATACATCGTTATGCCAGGTTATTGATATTACCACACTCCTTTATTTTGTTGATTCGAATTGACTGATGAAATTGAGAATGTATTTTGTACAATGTCGTGGCTTTGTAATGTTCAATATCCCAACATGACAAGATCTTTTGAACCACACTATGATTGGATTGTCTCAATTGATTTTTCTTTTAACTGTGCAGTATTATGGATAGTGGCGTTATAATGAATTTCAAAGTCGACGCAAAAGGGAATTGAAAACAGTTGATTTAAGTAGACATTGGACAAATCCAGTTTGATAGTCGGTAGAACTAGTAATAAGGGCACAAAATATCCATAACGCTGACGAAATATAAGTTCATCATGACATTCCATGCAATAGATATAGTTCCGAACACATGATATGTATGTATATATATTAGAGAAATGGACCACTTACATTGATATCAGACGTGCTACCAACACTCCTCCCTCCAGGGAAACATCACGTCCTCGTCGCCTGTTAAAGTAACAATGCTCGCCTACCTTTTGCCCAGGGTCACACCGGTGTATGCCTTCCTTCTCATGATCTACGCCTGTCTGTTTGTGTACATGGGGACGGGGCCGAACTGGGCCGACCCGACACTGAAAGCAATGACAGAATTACAAGGATGTTCGACTTCATTCTGGACCAACCTTCTGTACATCAATAACTACTTCAACAAGGTGAAGCATTTTCCATTCATCAGTATCTTTTTTGTACAAAATTGTCAACAAGTAACGAGACCCGAATTCTACGAGTTACATGGATAGGTCTGTGACAGCATGTCTTGTTCGTAAGTCAGTGCCCGTGATAAGCTCGACACTCTCAATTACCTAGGTCACGTGACATTAGGGATATGTGATGTCATCAATTCGGTCAAAAGTGACAGAAAGTCTATATCACCCACCGTCTGAGTTTGAGTGTCGTGCTGACCTATTGTGATGAAACAGACTGGTATAACATATCTGTACTAGGAGGAGTCGTTTTTGCAGTGCAATATTGCCAACAGTGTGACCAAAGAGGTTTCTGATAAAACCTCATTTGTGTGACGTATCTAGTGTATTTGATTTCAGTGCTTCAAGTGGGCGTGGTTTCTAGCCGTGGACATGCAGCTGTTTATCGTCTCCCCTGGCATTGTGCTGCTGTTATACAGGTAACAGAACTTACTACAATGTATAATGTACTCAATGTAAGATTAGTGACCTGTAACTCGGGTTGCTTTGTTCATCTTATGTGATTCGTTTTGAGAAAAAAATAGACAAAGATAAATTACTCAGGCTGGCGTCTGACCTAAATTTAGAAAAAGACAACTTAGTAATTAAAAATTTACGTCTTCCTCCACATATACCAGAATTTGATATTATTGATATGAATTTCCATAAATTTTTACTCGGTGTGCATGGAAAATCATCCAATGACGGTATCCGTGGCGAATTAGGAACATTCCCAATCAAGATTAAGGCCGAGATACAAATTATCAAATACTGGCATCGTTTATTAAATTTACCCCAAGATACCCTGTTACGTGAAGCTTACGACGTTCTACATTCTGGTAATCATGACTGGGTGAACCATGTTAATGATATTCTTAACTATAACGGGTTTGGGCATGTATGGACAAACCCTAGACTATATCAGACCGATATGTTAACCAACCAGTTACGACAACGTCTGCAGGATATATATATACAAGAATGGCATAGTTCTATTCAAAACAATTCAAAACTGTCCATTTATTCCGCCTTAAAGACAAGATATGGACAAGAAAAGTATCTCGCAAGCATACATAATTTTGAAATTCGTAGATCAATTACAAAGATAAGAATATGTAGCCATAAATTGAACATTGAAGCTGGAAGGTATCGTAAAATTCCCCGTGATCAAAGGTTTTGTCCATTCTGCCCAAATGAAATTGAAGATGAAAGTCACTTTATCATGAATTGTTCAAGATATAAGGATAAACGCTCAAAGCTATTCACCTTTATATCCGGTTGTTCAAATGAATTCAATGCGCACCGTTCTGTCGATAGATTCAATTACATACTAGGAGGTGATAATCCTTACTGTGTACAGATAGGTATATTCATCAAAGAATGTTTGGACATTAGAACAAGCAATGTATAAGTATATCACATGCGATATTTCGATATGTTGCCCTATCCCATATGATTGTATGTAATCAAACTCATTTGTATGCACTTATTCGTTTGTATGTATGTATGTAGTAGACCTTACGAAAGTCGCTGTGCTTTTGTTGTGTCAATAAAGATCTCTATATATCCAAAATGGCGGTTATTTCCCATCATGTAACCTATAACAAATAAATCAGGAGAAAGTAATACTTGTCATAGAACATCCAAGTATTACTTTGTTTGTTTTCCTTGTTTTCCACTTTTCCTTTGGTATCTGATGACAGAATAATTCATATGATTGTTATTTTTGTATAATCTTGACCTATTTCTTTATAAATTGTTATTCATTATAATACTTATTATGTTTACAACTCAAAATTCACTTTGTAGTTCCTCTTCTTTCATTTGTTTCATTAGGATTTATGTTACAATTCCAATTTCTTCTTTCGTTAGTTTTTCTTAGTTTCGATTATATATAATTTTGTAAAAATTCCATTTGTGTAGTTTAGGGGAGGCCCCCGAAAAGCCGTATAGGTTTCTGGCCTCACCTGCATGTATTCTTTGCTCTATTTATCTTTGTTTTATATTGTACATATGCGAATAAACAATAAACATTTAAACAATAACCTCTAAGTCACCCGTAACTCGAGTTTCTTTGTTCATAATCATATCCCAAAATGGTGGTTATTTCCCGCCATGCAACCTTGTAACTTCTAAAGGGGTCCCCCGAAAGTGCGAAATGGAACGAAATGGAACGAAATGGAACGAAATGGAACGAAATGGAACGAAATGGAACGAAATGGAACGAAATGGAACGAAATGGAACAAAATAGAACGAAATGGAACGAAATGGAACGAAATGGAACGAACTAAAACATATGTAACATTATGAAATGAAATACCAGTAGATAGCGAAATATAAGGAACGTTGTAACATTCACAGTAGACGGGAACAGGAAGTAAATACATAATATAACGTGTTTTATTTCTTGAATCTGTTTGATAATAGTAAATACAACGATTTTGCCGCGTTTGTGTGGCTAGATTCTTCCCTGAAAATGGGTGAAAAGTTATCCACCGCTTTTCCTTTGTGTTTACCAACGATCTGCAAATGAACTGCTGAAAATAGCAGGGAAAACAAGCAAACGGAACTGAGTATCGAAGTAAGGACTAGATTATACAGAAGTTGGTGGTAACATTGCATCTCGTAATTCAACAAGAGGGCATGAGGCAAGCGTAATTTTATTATTTATACAGAGTGTCTGCGTGTTGAAAATGGAGCCCCACATGCAAATGAACCGCCAATGTTGCCAGCGCATCGGAACTGTGCACGTGGGCGTGCTACCGACAGGTTGAATCAAACTCCGACTTCCAAGTTTTATTTACATACGGTTTAGTCCATAACTAGTACGTAGCATATGCATATCTCCGCAACAATGATTTTTATACAATCAATTGTTCGGCTGGTCGTCTGTCGGAGAATGGACCCCTCCTCTAATGATATGCAAATGCAGCTCTGCGCTGCGTCACCAATGTAAAATTTCATACTCCATTCAACCACGGACGTGGGCTGAGAACTACCTCTGGTGATTTCTGCTTCCTTGTTCACGACACAACAAAGGGAGGGTGTGAACGAGCAGGACATGTATTTCACAGTTCACACAACACGCAAACACGCTGTTTAAATAATGAAATTATGTTTGCCTCATGCCCTCTTGGTGAATAACGAGATGCAATGTTACCACCAACTTCTGTATAATCTAGTCCTTACTTCGATACTCAGTTCCGTTTGCTGGTTTTCCCTGCTATTTGCAGTAGTTCATTTGCAGTAAAATCAAGGAAGAGCGGCCGAGCGCTTTGCACGCGGCGCTCCCATTTTCAGGGAAGAATCTAGCCACACAAACGCGGCAAAAACGTTGTATTTAATATTATCAAATAGATTCAAGGAATAAAACACGTTATATTTGCTTCCTGTTCCGGTCTACTGTGAATGTTACAACGTTCCTTATATTTCGCTATCTACTGGTATTTCATTCCATAATGTTACATATGTTTTAGTTCGTTCCATTTCGTTCCATTTCGTTCCATTTCGTTCCATTTCGTTCCATTTCGTTCCATTTCGTTCCATTTCGTTCCATTTCGTTCCATTTCGTTCCATTTCGTTCCATTTCGTTCCATTTCGCACTTTCGGGGGACCGCTTCTAAAGTTACCTGAAACATGAGTTGCTTTGATTATATCCAAAATGGTGGTCATTTCGCACCGTAGAAGACTGTAACCGCTTGAGACTTAAGTTGAGTCACCCGTAACCCGAGTTCCTTTGTTTATATCCCAAAATGTTGGGTATTTCACGAAATAGGCTTACATGATAGATTTCAAGCTTCCAACGGCGTCCTTCTTATTGGCTGTATCTCTCTTTCAGAACACCAAAGAGAGGAATTGTCCTTACTTTAGTCCTTCTAGTGTCCAGTTGGGTGATCAATGCAGTGAGGTACCACACACAACAGTAAGTATTGTTATTTGTCTAGTTTGAAATCTCAAAGATATGGTTGTGAATGGCACCAAATTTGAGAAGTACATTTTGGACCAAATGGATGAATATCAATTCTCAAGAGCAAACGTGCATCAATATCATAATACAAATGCTGGTCGTCTTTAGTACCAGAATTTCCTTTAATGGTTAATGGATAAAATTAGTAACTACATAGATAATCATGACACTGACAACCCACTTTGTGAATATAGGACAGTACATAAGAAAGTGCCTTCGATCTTACCATTTCAGAGAGGATGGCGCCTTCACTGTGACGTATCACAACCGTGACACCATCATCCGCCTGGGCCCATGCATGATAGGGATGCTGCTAGGGTATCTGCTCTTACAGACCAACCGCGCAGTGCCCGATACACGCAAGACAAAGGTATGGTATTGTAGGAAGGCACATCATAGTAGCCTTTGACTTTTATAAAAGGTCAGAATTCGAATGAAAGTCGCAAACATGTCTATCTACCTACGTAGTCCCTTGACCTCCAGGTCGTTGGGGGAACAAGGTAGTCATATCTACTGAATGCAAAGGCAATAGCCTATGTTTTGGTAACCGTTTGGATAATATTGACTGCATCCAATTTGCACTGCTGCTAGGCGTCGCTCCTACAGTGTGCATAATGCGGTCCCAAAAGCGGCTGAGTTTGTATCACAAGTTAACCTAAATGGTGCTCTCCTGTTGTAGGTGCTAATGTTACTCGGTTGGATGGTCTGCTCTGCTGTAAGTATCCTCATCACAATCCCCAAGTTTACCTTCTGTACCTACGGCATGGTCCTGCAGTCCGAGGGTTCGATTAGAATCAAAACCACCACTTTTGACAACCCGGGTTGGATGGCTTTTTACCGCAGTCTGTTCGCCACTAGTGTCGCTTGGCTTGTGTACGCCTGTAGCGTTGGGTATGGAGGTAAGTGTGCGAAGGTTTCCCTACAGCAGAATTTTGATAGCATTCATTTTGCTAAATCACGTTTCTAGCAGCCCTTCCAATGGTTAGGTCCCAGATGACCTATCTATGTACCAAAACTTTGGACATTTCCTTCTCCACTTCATGGCATTCAAACCTTCGAAATTTGATAGCTGATATAGAAATATATGTAGATTCATTTTACTCAGCTTGTATCTATGATTATCAATATTTTTATTTTCTTTATCATATTGTAATCCAGTTGTATAGTTTGAATTAGAACGGTATTCTTCAATTTCTGGATGACTAATCTTCATAAACGTATTATCATCATTATTTGTATTATTACTATATTATTTGTAGCATTATTTGTATTAGAGTAAGTATTATTGTTTGCATTATCTATAAATATACTACTCTGGTTATCCATATTATCATCATTATATCATAAGCCACCTCAGAGCTATTATAAATCTACTGTCTTCTGATCTGCCTCTAAGGTCTCATGACGGAGTTTCTGTCCTGGAGGGGCTGGGCTCCCCTGAGTCGTCTGAGTTACGCTGCCTATCTCGTGCATCCCATAATACTCCACGCCTACACCATGTCCCAGAAGACGGTTCTGTTCTTCTCCGTTGCAAACTGGGTAAATGTAGCTGCTGAATACCGCGGATACCAAATTACGTTAGGCCAACATTGTTATACAGTTTCATTCGTTTGTGCATTTGTTTGTTCCCTTGCAAATAGCCCTCTAGCATGAGTTGGCAAATGAATGAATATAAATATGATGTGACTACTTGACAGATATAATAACAATGAAAGTAACAGATAAAATTGATGGCATTTCTTACATCTAGACCAGCTACATCTAGTCCACTTCTATATTTGACCGAAAAGCCCATAATTTGAATCCCACTCCCCTCCTCCCAGGTCGTGTCGGCCCTTGGCATCATCTGCTTGGCGTTTCTCTGTGCCTTTGCGGCTTCGCTTATGGTGGAGATGCCATGCATGGGAATGGAGCAGCTCATTCTTAGCAGGGGGAGACAGAGCGGGTCTAAACCCGCGCCACCAGTGAACGATGGGAAGAGAAAGTACAACACAGGTGAGACAGGGACCTGCTGTATAACGTCGCTATCACATCATTCAGTTTCCTTCGTTCTAAACAACATTAAAAAGATGGCCATCGATAAAGATTGACAAACCTCGCACCTCCAATAGGTGAACTGCGCAAAAATTGTATAAGATACAGCGAATGGCATCTTGTAGTGATTACCTTCGTCAAGAAGCTTATGTTTCCTGGTGCGTGAGCCTGTGTGTGTGTCTGTGTGTTTGTATGTGTGCGTGTGTACGCGTGTGTGTGCGCGCGTGTGAACAGCATAACTCGGGTCATAGATGGATCTTTGTAATATATTAAGCCTAATGTTGGTATATAATAGGGATTGACAAAAACAAACAAAAAAACAAAAAAAACACTATATACCCCTCTAGCGGCTTTCTACGGCTTCCATATCACGTGCTCTGGTTATGCTATGGTCTAGGCACGTCTGGTTTTTATTACCTTTTGTCCTGACCATGATCTTGTTATTACATGTAGCATATGGCTGTATCTAATGATATTGTCTGTGTTTCAGTGGAAGCTGTCCAAGACATGGGACAGGCGACCAACGGACGTGCTGGGGAATTCAGCACTGGCGTCAAGGGAACAAACGTTGACGGAGAACCCTCCGTCCAAAAGAAAGAAAACTAATCTGTTCGTGGAGTGATTTCGCCTTCCGTCACATTGAACAGACAAGTTTGCTTTGGTTAAGTATGATAAGCGTCGTAGATATTTCTGGTAGATGTATATTCAAAAGTCATTAACCTTTTTTTTAGAAAACAACTGGTGTCTGAACATAGTTTATGTAGGTACACAAACGTATTCTTCTCAACAGGAATAAGTGTGGCAATTAAAAATTATTGCCATAGCGAAGGCATCTAGATTGATCTTACTTCACTGTAAGGAAAGTACCAACGTAGCACTCTAGATCTTAGTTCTGCCATAAAATATAAAACGCACTTAGAAATCAGAAAGGCATCTGCCAAGCAGATATAGAAAGGCACCATGTTACTCGAGGAGTACCCTGGGAGTCCAGGCTCCGTAATCGGATCCCCGCACGCGCGCCCAAGCTTTCACGGCCCACCCTCCCGCTGCCCCCCGAAGACTGACCCCGCCCCACTCTCCGCTCAGACCCAAACTCCGCTATCCGGTTACTCCGCTATCCGATTACCGGCCTGGCGCCACGTCTATCAATCGAATCACGTGAATCGCATTGAAACTCAGGTTCGTATCAGCCATTTCCCGACAAATCGCTTTCTAACTTGCGTTAACGACTACATTTGACCAAACAAACTCGCCAGTGAGATGGTGGAAGGTGTCAGCTTCCAAACGACGTTTTCAGATTGACAATTTTGGCACTTTTTGAAGTGATTGAAAGTGACCGCGATTTAACGTCTAGTTCCTACTACTTCTCTCTAAATCGCGGTCACTTTCAATCACTTCCAAAGTGCCAAAATTGTCAATCTGAAAACGTCTTTTGGAAGCTGACACCTTCCACCATCTCACTGGCGAGTTTGTTTGGTCAGATGTAGTCGTTAACGCAAGTTAGAAAGCGATTTGTCGGGAAATGGCTGATACGAATCTGAGTTTCAATTCGATTCACGTGATTCGATTGGTCGGGGTGACTAATCATGTGCTGTGAAGATGCCAGAATATAAGTGTCGAAGAGCTTCATGTATATTTGCACAGCAATATTTCTTTCACTGCGTCCTATAGTTGTGTATAAATATGATGATACTTAGAATCAATTCCAAATCACCAATTCATTCTCCAAAGTTTTGCCATATACGTCTAGAACCTTATAGCATATATACGTCATTTAAAACAAAGGCAGGCGAGATATTTGCGAAGTGTTTAATCGTCAGAAGCAGTAGTTCACATAATGTATTTGTAACATGAAACCATATCTACATTGTTACATCACTATAACAATCACATGTACCCGAAATTGTCCAAACATTTAGAAATATTCTCATGAACCGAAAACTGGCTGCTTACGGGACAAAATGGAATACAACAGACGAACATAGCCAGGCTAAGACGAACATAGTGCGTCTTTATCTAATCATCAGGCGAGCTGTGTCGTGTATATTTCTGTAGATCGACTTCGGTAACAGAATTTTAGACTTGGCCACCGCCAAAATCCCGTTTCGCCGTGCCAACTACTGTCTCATTATTGTCGTTATCCACATCCAAACAGCAATTATACATGATGGCAGATGGCAAGAAAACAATCGTGTATACTTTATATTCCACGATACTATCTTGTTATTATAAATAACTAAGATGAGATTCGGTTCAATTCTGCTACTCTACCACCCGGTTTTCCGAGCTCCACTTTCATGTCGCCAGGGGGAGAGGTTCAGCTTCCGGTGGTTCTTCCTGTTCTTCCACCATGGTCCTTTCTTTCTTCCGCTCTTGTTTTCAGCGTTTGCTGGTGTTTCAATAAACACTGATGTTACATGTTGACGAAGGTATAGTTACAGCTTTAAAAAATTGTTTTTAGTGGAAACTGATTTCATAAATTTTGAGGAAGGTAAAAACGTCAAAACAGTCTGTGCTAACTACATTTGTTTACTGGCAGTAGCTTCATTATTTTTTTTAGAAAATACTGTGTGGCTGCACAAACACCCTAATTTTCATCACATTTTGTTAAGCGATTACCCCTATTATCATCTATTAATCTTTATCACCATTATTTTCTTTATGTGCTATAGTGATGTGCGATGCACTGACACTTCTAAATATGAAGTTCATGCATGTGGCAGGATTTGTTTACAAATGGTTGAATAAATTACATCTTGCACATGTCTAGAAACCCACCTTTGTAATTGATATGCTTCTTAAGGCCCTTGTGCATCTTGGTGCCTTTTGCTCCCATGCCTATAAAGAAATACAAACGCACATATACATCAGGAAAGTATTAGAAAAATCAAATCATGTTCGTGTACACAATCTGAGGTAAAGTTGATATATAAAGTAAAGTAATATATTTCAGATGGAATTCTTAATTGACAAAAAGTTTGTCCTTTATTGTATACAGACTACAGCCGTAATTTTCATTTATCCTGTAGCCTTAGAGTACACAAATACATCAATACTCGATTACTTGAAGAAAACACCTAAAATATAGCCTCTGGTGGTGCGCCACCTTGCAGCCGACTTTGGTGCTGCAAAGACCAATGTTGTGTCTGCATGCTACTTACCTGGTGTTTCACAGACGTCGGTTTCCCTATATGGGTGAAGAATGACGGGTGGTGGCTCCCTCATGGTGACCCTTTGCTTCAAAGGACGGAAGGAGAAGCTTTTCAAGGGTGATTAAAAGAGAAAGATATACCTGCAGACGTCGATATCACTCTATAATGCATGTGTATATATGTAACAAAGTCATAACAAAGACGCTGCCCAATGTCTATAAAACGATTACAACTATAGAAGATATTAGATATTAGATATTCTTACCTGGCGATATTCTTCCAAGCTGGAGTTCGTCTTCATGCAGATAACGGACGTGTTTCCGGTTCTTTGCACTTCCTGAAAATAAAGTACAAAACGTAAAATATTCAATGGGTTTGGAAACGTAGCTAAGTTCGACTAGATTTGCATCATAATCAGACTAGGCCATTTCCATTTTTTGGGCCACAGTTGGGTGCAACAAATACAAGGCCAGGAAAGGAAGACATTGCACAAACCTACTAAAGTGTCATGACAAAAGACCTCAAAAACAAAGGAATGGGAAACCTAAAAAAACGCAAAGAAACTCAGAGAGCTACGGCAGCTTGCAGGGAAAATGACACAGTGGAAAGAAATGAAGAAAGACTGAATGCAGCCAGAGGTTGTTTCTACAACTACCTGAGCTGTAGAATACAGTGGATCATCATCAGGCCATTTCCTTGGTACAGTTATTGACCACAATGACCACAGACTGTATTTATTGTTTCTTACCTGGAATTTCTGCTTGAGTTCTTCATTCCAGCTGACATAGTGGTTCAGTAGTTTCTTTATGCTCTTTCCAGCCAAGTGTGGAGGGCTGGTGGGCACAAAGTCGTGTTTGGCCCCTCTATAATTTAATAAGAAAAATCGGGATAACCTTACTAGTGGTGTTTTGATGATATCATTTCATTCTATAAATTTTCTACTACTATTTTGTAATAATTTACTTTAAAGGTTTATGTAGTGTACAACGCATGCTGGTATGTAGTCGTTATGAAAGTAGCATGTAATCACGGAAATACCCACGTCGCAGTTCGGGAGCACATGTCAAAATCAATCGATCATCATCAAAGCATCCGTAAAACGGTCTACATCAACGGGGTCCATGTTACCTATTTGTTCTTCTATGGTACCGCTGTGTAATAAGATATCATTCTGAAACAAGTTTTGACTGTGATTTCAAATACAAACATCAAACTTACCCGAATTTTCGACTGTGCAACACCAGTCTTTGTCAAGGAATGAGCAATCTACCGCTGCGATGACGTCACGTTATACAGAAAGCACACGTGACTCGGTGAGTAGTAAGTTGCAAGAAGTCTATGGCGCCCCCCGTCTCTATTGAGGAATGGTTGTAGGCCCCGACAAAGACTGGTTTTGAGCAGTCGAAAATTTGTCCAATTTTTGTGTTGGAAATTACAGTTCAAACTTGTTTCAGAAGGATTTCTACCAATACAGATGAACTTTCAATCTAAGATATGTTATTGATATATGTTTCACGCACCTGAAGGTAAATCCTGTCGCACCGAGCGCTGCCAGGTAAGCCACCCGGTGTGGGTTGCTCTTGCACCGCCTGAGCTTCATGTTGGGGTAGTGAAGGATGTGGCCGAGGCACATCTCATCGTGTGTGCTGAAGCCTCCCTGGTTTTGTATAGTCCGGAGATTAGATGTTACAAACGCTAGCTTAAAAGCTTAAGTCTGTACTATGTGTAAATATGTACTTATGTATACATCTAGTGTATGTATTATGTTGTATTTTTTTAATGAGCCCTGGAAGATTAGGCCCCTAAAGATTTGACTGGGCCAAATTGCGAAGTTGCACCAATTTTTCCTTCCGGTCACTCCGGTCACAAAATAACCTCGCCCTGAATGTTCTCAGTTTCGGCTTTAAATCCGATACAAGATAACTTTGTGGGAAGTCATGGTGTTATGAATGAATTGGAAACCAATGCATAGTAATTGAAATTTATCAAAAGAGGATTGCTGCGCCGCTTTGCGCCATGTTGCCAAAGGTAAATTTTTGAAATCCATTTTTTTTTAAACTTCGCAATTTCAGGCAAATTTGCGCAGTTCAGTGAGATACCCGCTTAAGCATTTCAGCCTGAGTGAAAATCATAGAATATGCTAAAAAAATCATCAAGGGCTTTGGAAGAGTCGGCAAGATGGGTACTTTACTTGATATAATAGTATATACGTATGATACGACTAAAAAGCGTCCTATATGCACCCCCAGCACTAAACATTCAACTGAGATTAGTCAGCCATAGCGATATTTACGGTCACGACAATGGGCACATTAAAAAGTGCCCATTGTCGTGACCGCACGTAAATATGTGAATCTTACCAATGTAGTCTCTCTTCTATCCTCAGTATTATAGGTGCACTCCAGTATCAGGTAGTCGCCCTAAACAGGGGAAAACACCCTTTATTAAGGGATTACAAAACGGTCGAGAATATTCCTCTCTAAGTACATACGACGACATGGCTATATGTTTTGTATCATTTAACTAACAAGAAATATATTCCCTGGTCTCTCTTGATTTACTTTGCAAATAGTGTCTATCATCATAGGTAAAACTTACTTGCATGACACAAATTAAAGCTCTTCTAGTTATGTTTGATACACGCGTCCGTCAAACAGGTGAAGAAATAACATCACTTCACGGTTTATGGGGATAGGATGCAGGCACACTATGCCATATATTACTGTTACATATCATTGCTAAGTTTATTATGGATACTCTGTTCTTTGGATGTGGCACTGTTGAAATGATTTAGTAACTTGAGTGCATTGTCACATAATCGTTGTATTTGTCAAATGATAAATATAAAATGATAAAGTGAGTCCTCATTGGCATAATTTAGGTATATCGTCCTTTATAGCTCTTTGATTCTAACAATGGCATTTCGTATCTAAAGACATCAAGAAGTTTGTTTTGCAAGTTCTTGCTCAATACATACCTTCAAAACTTCAACTTCTCTCTGCAGTCGCACGGTTTGTTGGAAGTTGAAGTCGAAGTTTTCGTCGTTCCCCAGCCACGGCAGTTCCACTCCGTTCCGCACGTGGCGCATCCTCATCTTCCTGCCCGCCAGATGGGCGTGAAAATGGACGCCGACCACGTTTATCTTCTCTATGGACTCTTCCTCCATTGCCTGTGGAAGACATTTCTACTGCTAGTAGTGTCCGTGGGTAATTGTGAGATTTTACGTAGTATAAACAAAAGAAAATAAATAAATAAATAAAATGAATATAGTGCGGGTTAGTTTGACGGATCATAGATACCTTAACTCTACGACGTATGAAGTATCACAGAACAAACATATGTACTCGGATGGGTCTTAAGTTCGATGCGTTATACGTAGTATAGTACGGGTTAGTTCGACTGCGAAGGCATACAATTAGGAAGTAAACGTTCGTAAGCCTATTGCAGTCATTATGTATGTATGCCAATGAGGTAATATGTACCTTGCACAACTAGAAAAAAAATGGGTAACATCAACGAAGGTTAGACATCCAGGTAATAAGATGCACATTCGGCCACAACAAATTGATTTTATGAATGACAACACACTCCAAATCTAATTCGAGCGCGCGGCAAAAACTAAATGGAAAAAACAAGATGCCCACATTTTCACATTATGAGACCGCAGACCCTGTGACAGAAATCTCAGCGATAACACCTGGGATCACAACCATGTATCTGTATCTAACCATACAGTAAGTGACACTGGTTTCAACATCAAAATCATTCAAACAGAATGATTTTACAAAGAATACTACTGATACCAGGGCACATGTTCATTCACGTCTATATCTGCAAACCGGTAACTTCTGTAACTGCTCTGAGTGCATTTCAAACTGTCCTTGAAGATAGTCACAAAGGGATTGAAATGCAACGTTTGGCAATAGCAACATATTTTCCCAATTTTTGGTATGTTGACCATCTTTTGAGGGTAAAAAAAAAGCCTTGTCTTTTTAAATTTTTTGGGGTCAAAATCAGGCAAAAAACAATGCGCACCCATAAAATTTACTTGCTGTGGCCTTACAAAAGTTACTCAAGCAGCTGAATAGATTGTGTAAAACGGGGCGATGTTGTATTACCTTCTCCAGACAGTCCGGATAGCAAGTTCCGGCCATAAGAAAGGCCTGACTTCCAGGGGGGATGATTTGTGATGCTATATCCACGCCGAGCTGCATGAACCCCATGTCGTGCTCCCGCAGATCAGAGGTGTACAGCAACCGGAAACCAGACCTGTCCACCATGCCTGGGTAAAAAATAACTCATTATCTATCAAATATGTCGACACTACAATTTTTCTTTTAACAAGAAGATGAATAAACATATCCAATTCAAAATTGCAAGCTACCATGATCTACCATACTGTGTATACTTTTTGAAGGTACGCGCAGCCTTAGCCTAACTAGATAAAGTTTCTAGCAGTCCTTTCGCTGTTCAAACCCCATAAGCCTCATAACTAACTCCTCTTAGTCAGGAGAATTGGGAACATCCTAATCCTGTTAGGTAATGGATATGTGCTGACATGGGCCAATTTTTGTTAGACTGAGAACTGTCTGTTAACGTGGTAGTGGAGGCTATTATGACTGGTTTCCATGGTGACAGAGAGTCCTAGGCTCCTATTGGATGGATTTTCAAAGTGATTAAGGATTCTGAAGTCCTATTGGTATATTCTAGAATTGTTCTCTCGAGTTAGAGGTGTACGGCCACAAGCTCTCACGGAGGAGGCCCAATAAGCCACCGACAGCGACATCTTGTGTGAAACAGGCTTGTGCAGCCTGGCTTTAGAAAGAACGGTCAGTTATCCTACACGCTAGATATTGCTGATCCCTACTATTATGTCCAATGCTGCGTATCTTAATTAAGTCTCACCGGTCTTTCGCTGCGGGTTGTTGTAATGTGTCTGCATGAGAATGAAGTTTGGGTCGCCAGGACCGCCGATGGAGATACCGACGTTTTTCGGGTAGTGAAAGCCCTGGAGAATGATGCAAAAAGAATCTGTATGTCATGGTTTGTCTGTTTGTTTGTTTGTTTGTTTGTTTGTGTGCGCCTTTATCTATACTCGAAATGGCTCTATTCTGCCATCGGGGCCACTTTTTATAGAGGTTGAGTTGGGAAAGAGTATCAAGGACTCATTTGGATATATAACAAATGCTTGGTCAACAAAGATAACTCAAATTGATATAAGTAATACAAAAAATATAGAAATAATAGTAACAAATGATATGAAGTCATTATGCCCATAAGGTGAACGAGGACGCAATTTGTTGAGTCATGGCTGATATTCGAATCTGTTGAATCGACTTAATGTGTGTAATAAGAATGTTAAATGGACTTAGCCGGTCACGGTGTAAGCCGAAGGTTGGCGAGGTTGATGTAGGAATATACTGACCTCTCCTCCTACTTCCCACGCTACCAGAGTGATCTTACACGAAATCCAGTCTCTCGGGTAGTCGTGGCTGTGACGCGCGTGCTGGGCGCCATCATACAGGTCGGCATCCAGGTCCTCCAGGCATGCGTACAGATCCATGTGATGAACCATGCCCTCGCTACCAGCCTGCACAACTGGCTCGAACTGGAAGGTGACACACACGTTTGAATAATAGTGACCGCATCAAAATGGAAAATGACACACGTTTGAACAAACGTCACCGCATCCAACTGGAAAATGACAAGTATGAACCGCATCTAAATGGAAAATGAGACACGTGTGAATAATGACCGCATCGAAATAAAAAATTACACTCGTGTGAATAGTGACCGCATCGAACTTGAAAATAACACACGTGTGAACAAAAGTGATTGCATTAAAATTTCATTGCACACCTAACAAAATTAATGTATTGGATTTTGATATGTGAACATAGTAGTTGAATAGTGTAATCAATTTCATTATTATTCCAGCGACACAATGATAATACATGGGGGATTTAGATAGATAATACAATAATAGAGACAGGTCTATTCTTTAAAGAATGGTAAACATGCTCTTACCGCTACGATGTGCCTTTTACCCCCAAGGTCTGGAACCTTGAATCCCCTGTACCAATAGATCGTCTCTCTCTTCAGGACGTTATACTGTAGTAGGGATATGAACCATCATATTTGATAATAATAATGTTTTATTTGCAAATTCTTGCCAGAGGGCTAACTGCAACATGAAACAATGCATAGAAAGGGTATACTGTACGGACAGTGTGAGTTAACAATGTTGACAAGTGGAACAAATGGCCACTCTAAGAACTACTACGGAATACAATCTACGCTTTTTGGGTTTGACTTCTTTTTTGGAAACAGTGTCCCACTTTTAATAGCAATATGACCCTTTGTATTCCGTTATCTGTTTAATGATAAAGAAACTCTCAACTCACTATCTGCTCTTTACTTGTTTTCAATCAGATACACTAACAAAATATTTCCTTTCACGTACATAATTACAGTTTAATTCACATCTAAAAAACGCATATACATCTACTAAGAATGCCACAAAACATGACGGTTGACGGGTAAATCAGATTCAGATGTAAAAGTTTACAATCAATGATGTCTACGATGTAATGATCGGACGTTACTGACAATAAACCTGTTCACGGATTAAGCTGTGGATGCGCAGCAAGATGCATTGTGGGCAATATGTCAAAGGTGAAGGCACCTGAGACAATCACTCATCTTGACATGGTGTCAAACACAGTTTAAACAAGAGCTGTTTACAAATTATGATATATTGCGCACAATGCATCTCATTGCGCATGGGCGGTTAAAACCGTGAACAGTCAAGCGTCTATAAAGTTCAACTCACTGTGTTCAGTAGATAAATGCTCTGCACGTTTTCCGGTAACTTGATATCTTGTGGAACGGACAGCAGCATGAGGCTGCGGGCTCCCCTGGTCCCGCCGTGGTACATCAGCTCGGTGTCGTGCCGCGGGTCCTCCTCGTGGTACGCCCAGATAACACGGGTGGTGCCGGCCTAATAAAACAGTGAATAAGTTCTTTGCGCACATCAACATCAACATCATAAAATCCGCTCTCATCTGTCGACGATGCGGGCCACCACTGCTTTCCACTCCCTCCCAAGCTAGTGAAGCCCGGTTCCCCAGGTCTCTCATGACTGTTATCTCCCATGTGATTTGTTGACCCCCCCCCCTCCTTCTTTTTCCTCGTGGTGCGCAGTTTACACAACCAAGTGTTTTAGTGTTCAAGACCGACGTTTCGGTGACCGCCTGTCATCTTGCTCAGGGCAATTCCGACTGGTTGTATAACGCACTGCTAGGAGGTTTTGCTGATAAGCGATGCGGTCCAAAACTACCGATACATTGTTCGTAGGTCAATGGACTTTTCGTGGCCAAAATGTATCAATATGTCAAATTCCAGTGAAATAAAACCTCACCTTGATAGTCCTGTCTGTGTCGTCACACAGAACTAGGTTCCTAGAGAACTGCAGGAAGGTGTGCGTGCCGTTCTGTCCTGACGCTTCCAAGGTCCAGTCCTGACTGGAGTCGATAGTCGGCGTGTCTTTCGCCGTGGCGTATCGGTCCTGTTAATCAGAAATAAGGACGTTCGCGATTTTAAGTACGCATGAGTAAGGCCCCTAAGACATAAACAAAACACTCGCGTCAGCATCGTTTTACAAAATCTACCGACGAAGACTGGACATATATAAGCATTAGGTCGACGCGGAGGTAACGTTAAATACACAATAGATACATTGTATGAAAAACACTGCTTACGTAGAAGAAGGTCTCCCCTTGGTCTGTTACGAACCCTGTGACGATGTCAGAGCCGGTCATGTCTCCATTGGGTGAAATGCCGAAACCCACATACCCCAGGGTGGCCACTTCGACACGGAAGGTGATGGTGTCCGCATCGTACCTCCACTGTAGTGACACAAAATTTCAAATTTTGTACGACCACTGTCGCTTTCGTCAGGATCAAGAATTGATTATTGGATTCATGGATCATTCATCGTGAAGGCGACAGTGGTCGTTGAAAATTTGATCTGTGAATACCTTAGAAGAAGGTTTAGCGATGTAGGATTACTACACAGATGAGCTTCCGTTACAAAATTTCATGGTGTGACGGTGCCAGAAATGCTTTGTTTACTGGAAAAATCATTACACTTGTAGTCCTGTACCTTAAATACCACCCTAGCATCAACATAGGCGTCGAATAAGTGAGGTTAACACACCTGTAAGAAATACTTCTCGTGAGCGGCGTCCAAGTACGCACTGTGGGTAAATGTCGTCTCTACACAGTTAGCTGACATCACCGTCACAGCCGCGACAACCCAAAAACTGATCCAGAACGCCGCCATACCTGCTGCTGTGTGCAGGACAGGCTCCAAACAGAGAAATGGGCAGCTCAGATGCCCGCACGTTTATGCTGGACGCCAAACTAACCTCTCGTTCACCATCAACTACTCCATCTGCTGTTTTATATGCTAATAAATTGACCAATCAAGATAATGAAAAATCCTTGATTGACATGAAATCAGCATGAGGAGGTTGGTGAGCTTCATGTATATCCGAAACTACAGCATGCACGTGAACAAGCAGCCAGATAGACTGATCACATAGCCCCGTTCATCTCCGTCAAAACGTAGAAATGCAAAATAAAGCATAAAAATGCATGTATTTGACGGACACGCAGCCACTCTTTTATTGGTGAAACCACTAATTGCCAAGCTATCATTGGTTGAACTGGAAATTGTGATGGACAGCCAGGATAGGTCAATTGAAGCTGTCTGATCACGATATCTCATTATCATTATAATAATTCAAATGAGAGCTTGGCTCCAGTCCGTATGGCGGTCGTGCCTCGTGGTCTCCACGCCTCCTTGCTTCAAACGTTTTAGACTGATATTATCCACAGACTGTAGTGTTGCATTGTGAGTTTATACAAATTAACGTTCTCGTAGAAGTTTAGCAGTCCAGGTGCTAACCTGCGAACAGGTCAGCTGCCTACTTCTCTGTTTAGAGCCTATCTTGTACACAGCACCAGACATGGCGGCGTTTCGGACCAGGCTATTTGTCGTTGCGGCTGTGACAGTGATGTCAGCTACCTGTCTAGAGACGACATTTACCCACAGTGCGTACTTGGACGCTGCTCATGAGAAGTACTTCTTACAGGTGTGTTAACGTGCGTACATGTCCGTGTCTTGTTAACGTGCGTACATGTCCGTGTCTTGTTCACGTGCGTACACGTTCGTGTCTTGTTCCATGTCTATGTTAATGCTATAGGGTAGCACTAAAGTTTGAAAAAATAAGCCCATCCGTAGATTCGAGTACGTATGTGCAGTGTCAAGGTGAAGGCCCCTTGAGACGTAAACAAAACCCGTCTGTGCATTGTTATACAAATCGAGACAAGGTCGAGACGAGAACTGTTTACAAGCCAGGGGCCTTCACTGCACATGCGTACTGAAATCTACGAATGGGCTTATTCGGGAGTCCAATGATTCTTCAATGTTAGCTTTTCGTCAAAAACTGCACTATATCATTTAGTAACTTTCGTATTTACTTGTCTTATAGGCGATTGTAGGTGGGCCCTGTTATTGTTTTTAAATCACCATATCAAATCGCTTTGAACCTACAAGATTGGAATGTACCTATCGAGTACGCATGTGCAGTGTCAGAGGTGAAGGCTAGGCCCCTGAGAGCTAAAAAAAACGTTGTGGACGTTGTTATGCAAATCGAGACAATGTCGACAGGAGAACTGTTTACAAGCCAGTGGCCTTCACCTTTGACACTGCACATGCGTACTCGAAATTCCGAGTAGGCTTATATAAGGACGTTCGCGACTTGCACATGCGCAAGGTCAAAGGTGACCCTGAGATATATAAACAAACACGTCCGGACATTGTCTGACGGACGGAGGCCTCACATATCTGGACATGTTTGAATCATGTTCGAGCTAAGATTTACCCCAGGGGCATTTACCTTAGACTTGCATATGCACAGTTGGATCCATGAACATGCTTTTCTCTGGGCCCTTGTTATCGTTTTCAAATCGTATCAAATTGCCTTGCATCTGCAAGATTGGTGCTATAACTACCTAATAGTGAAACCCTTGGAGACTAACCTTAATTAAGATCATGAGACCCCCCCCCCCCCAAAGACCTCGTGCTCTTACCACGGATCCACATCAAAATCTTCTTTCGTACAGTGGATGTACGATGCGGACACCATCACCTTCCGTGTCGAAGTGGCCACCCTGGGGTATGTGGGGTTCGGCATTTCACCCAATGGAGACATGACCGGCTCTGACATCGTCACAGGGTTCGTAATAGACCAAGGAGACACCTTCTTCTACGTAAGTAGTGTTTATTCTTTTATTGAAATGGATTAATTATATCTTCATTTTTCCAAAAGTGTAACTTGATTTCGGAGTCAAGATATGAAGGGAAAGTTTTCTACACAGTCATCTAATATAAAACCAGTCATCATCGAGGAATACTACAGGAATATTGAATTAGTTCAATCATGTATTTCTGCGTATAAAGTATATATTTCTTATGAACAGGACCGATACGCCGCGGCGAGAGCCACGCCGACTATCGACGCCAGTCAGGACTTGACCTTGGAAGCGTCAGGAGAGAACGGCACGCACACCTTCCTGCAGTTCTCTAGGAGCCTCGTTCTGTGTGACGACACAGACAGGACTATCAAGGTAAGGTTTCATTTCACTGAAATTTGCATGTTCACGGATTAAACTGCGCACGCACACCAAGATGCGTTGTGAGTAATTTGTCAAGGGCAAAGGTCCCTGAAACATGCACAGAAAACACGCCTTTGTTCTGGACATGTTTTATGCTCTGTTTAGACAAGAGCTGTTAAGTAACAAGTTACAGGCTTTTTAACATATTACCCACAATGCATCACATCGCGCATGTGCAATTTAAACCATAAACATAGATTCGATACGAAAGTGGTTTAGGTAATTTTTTGGACCATTCGTAGGGATTTCGCACTTCATGATGTTGTCAATAGTTTGGCAACAAAAATGTACAATTCCATTGACGTACGAACAATACATTGGCAGTCGTGAAGAGTTTCATCAGACGGCTAAGTCACTGGAAAGCTTACTTTACGTTTGGGACCGCATCTGTTAGCAGCGATACCTACTCGTAGTGCGTAGTCAGTGTTGCACCGATGAAGATGACACACGGTTACCAAAACTTTGGTCTTGAACAAAATACTTGGTTGTGTACACAGAATTTATTGACTGTATTGTCAGACTGGCACCACCCGTGTTATCTGGGCGTACCACGAGGAGGACCCGCGGCACAACACGGAGCTGATGTACCACGGCGGGACCAGGGGAGCCCGCAGCCTCATGCTGCTGTCCGGCCCGCAGCTCACCGGGGAGATGCCGGAAGACGTGCAGAGCATGGAGTTTCTGAACGATGCGGTAAGTGGAGAAACTCTGCTGTACTCGGCCATTATTAAGGCATCTTTGAAGAGGAAATGGAGATACTGTGTATTCCACTCAGTTTTAATAACTCTGGTGACTTAACGTTAATTCACCTGTAAAATAATTTCACTTTTGCAGTTTGCCGTACCCTACAAGCAGGTCACCAACTACCTTTACAGGGGCTTCAAGGTTCCCGACGTAGGAGGGAAAAAGCATGTCATAGCGGTATTGTAACTTCTTTTATCTATCTATCTATTTGTTTATGTATCCAGATTTACCACATTTGTTGGAGAATTGACATAACAGGTTAGTATGATCACTTTTCAAAGTGTCAACCCGACTCAGACTGTAATTTTGTGGTGATAACACAATGGCATCATCATTGTTTCCTGCCGTTTTTTCTTCTCAGTTCGAGCCAGTTGTGCAGGCTGAACACGAAGGCCTGGTCCATCACATATTCCTGTACGCCTGTCTGGAGGACCTGAACCCTGACCTGTATGACGGCGTCCAGCACCTGCGCCAGAGCCCCGACTACCCGGAAGACTGGCGGTCCTGTAAAGTCACTATCATAGCCTGGGACGTGGGCGGAGCGGTCAGTGGCCGAATCCCAGAAAATTACCTGATATATGCCTGTGCATTTCTAATCCCGCTAAATTCAGGTCGTCCGTTCGAATCCCGGCTATACAGGGTGATAAAAAAAGTAAAGGAAGTCCCATAGGTTTTTTTGATGCTGTAGAACTAGTGTGTTGCTATCCACTGTGTCTCTAGGGCACGTATTGAAAGGAAGAGGCCAACCCTATCCTTCCACTGCCCCCCCCCCCGACACCGAAGTCAGGTACCCATTATATTTCTTACACCTGGGTGGAGTGTAGAAAGCCGTGTTGGTGTCTAATTGACACAACGTCTAGCCATCTTGTTGGCCAGTTCCCTACCCGCTCGGCCATTCCGCTCGACGTAATTGTACGAGGCATCGGGCAGGGATCCGAAGCTATTTTTCATGCGCCGTACTGATCTCAAACCCTTGGCACATATTTTGCAATCTAGTGAAACCAACAAACATTTTTTTGCGTTCTACAGGGCATTCATTACCCAGAACAGGTGGGTCTGTCAGTGGGAGCTCCTGGTGACCCGACCTTCCTTCTCATGGAGACACATTACAACAACGTACAGCATATGAAAGGTAAGATTTAAGTTGAACAGCGTTTGACAATGGTGTGTAAGACAACAACTATTATGATAGTTACATGTTAGCTTGAAAGTTCGTCTGTGTTGGTAGAAGTCAAGTTTTTTACTGTAATTACCGACACAAAAAACTGGACTTACCCAAATTTTCGACTGTACAACACCAGTCCTTGTCAAGGAATGAACAATCCACCGCTGAGATAATTACATGTGTTAGAGTACAGGTTGTGATCTGACAGAATCTACTGGTCTAGATCCAGATCGGAGTCTTTTCGACAGAGATCGTTATCAGGATACCAGGAATGTGGTCTCTCCTACATTGATTCTAAATTTCAAGTCGACCCATTGGACGTAAGTAATATAAGTCGAAGTTGAAAAGTTCTGTCTTCAATTTAAGGGATTATCTTTAAATTTACGGGCTCTGGTCGTAATCTCTAAGGGCGGAATAGGCGATTCTGTTGTCTGTACACTGAGATATAATTTCATTCAATCATTATGTTTAGCCATACCTAGTATGGCTCAACATATTTTTTTACTCATGTTTCTTCTTCTGTCAAATCTTCAAATCGATTTATCTCTGTCATTTTTAGACCAAATGACCTGAAATTTGGTACAAAGGTAGTGTAGGCAAATACCCCTAGCCTTTTTTTTCGTTTTTCTGGATATTGACATTGAAAGTGATTTTATTGAGGTTTTTCTGACCAAAAACATACATTTTGGCCTCCTATGCTCTGGAAATACATCCAAATGACCTGAAATTTGCTATGGTGGTACATTGAACAAATATTCAAAAAAACCAATTCGCACTTTTGGCATGGATCACTTCAAAATACGATTTTGGGTATTTTCCTCATATGACCTAAAGGTCAGTGACCCCAAGTGCACCTGGCCTGCCTGTGAGCCTTGCAACCATTCCTCATATGACCTAAAGGTCAGTGACCCCAAGTGCACCTGGCCTGCCCGTGAGCCTTGCAACCACCTGATTGGCCAATTGAGTTAATCTATTTGTCTTGCTTTTCTGGCGCAGGTGTGCTAGTATTCATACCAAATGCGGTATGGGAATACGTAGGATATGTGCTTACATGGCTTTGTTCACTCTTTTTTGAACAAAGATACACATCTCCAGTTCCTATGTATTAAACCATGGTGATGCAAAATTTGGCATGTGTCTGCCTTGGTCATGTACACAGGCCCTCATTCAAATATTTGGCATACCGCCTTTCAAAACGATTTTTGAAATAAACAATTTTTCCGTTTCGTTATTTTCAACCCAAAATGTATACTATTAAATCATGCATTCAAACATAGGGGTGTCACATTTTTATATTTCACCCATACTATCGCTGAAATATGTTGTTTCTGGTAATTTCCTTCTTCTCCTGTCAAATCTTCATGTATACTATGGACAACTTCATTCTTCCCTGGGGTTCATCTTTTTAAACTCAATTTTGGACTGGGGTGATCTATCTTTTTAGTGGAAGTATCTTAGAATGGTCCATTGTTATTTTGGGACAGTCCATTTTATGCATGGCGAGGAGTATGGCTAAACATGCTGTATTTTCTCGCAAATGTTGCCTTTCTAGTTGTAATTTGTTCTTTATTTACAGAATATCACAAATGTCTTTCGCACAGGTACAAAGGACAGCTCTGGTATTCGGTTGCTGTACACGTCACAGCTGAGGGAGTACGACTTGGGTTTTATGCAGCTTGGTATGGAGGTTGCACGGACCCAAGCTATCCCCCCTGGATGCCAGTCCTTCGTTTCGGTCGGAACTTGCTATCCGGACTGTCTGGAAAACGTAACGTTGTCCAATTATGTTCTGGTCTAGCTTTAGAAAGTTAAAGGTAGTCCCGATCCCATAGCCTTTTTGAGGCCGTAGTGGCAGTGCGTTGATAGTAATTCACTGTGTCTAGGGAACAGTATTGTAAGGCGGAGCCCATCCCTACCCTTCCATCGCCTTTTACCTCCCCAGCCGAAGTCAGTTCCCAATTAAAACACCTTGTGGAGTGAGAAAAGCCGTGTTAAGCGCCTTTCCCAAAAGGCACGCCGTCTAGCTAGGCATGTCGTGACCTCTCTATCTCGCGTCTGTACGATTAGCTACTCAGCCTTTCAACGCTACATAAAGCTGTTGGTCTAGCTGTACTACGTGTATATTGCTGGGATGCATTACTTTCCCTAAAGACAATATTTGCTTAATTCCAATAGGCATACGAAAGTTTAGCATATCATGCCGCTGTCAAGCCCTAACCAAAGCTCTCCATACAATGAAGAAGATTTTTCAATCTAACACTTTATGGTTTCAAAAATTAAACTGCTTTTTAAAGCAGGTTCAACTTCCAATTTTTAAAAGTCTATAAAAACAGGTATAAAAACCTGGAGCTCGACCAAAGCAAAGTAAAGTAAATAAATCCTAATTTCAGACATATGCTTCCATGAATTAGATCGCTAAAACAGAAATGTGATAACTTATGTTTGAGGCAAAATTCAGATTCCGAAGCAGGTAGCAGCAGCAGATGAAAGCTCGCCTATAACGCATTGAACTTAAGACCCATACGAGTACATATGTGTGTTCTGTGATACTTCGTACGTCGTAGAGTAAAGGTATCTATGATTCGTCAAGCTAATGCGCACTATACTACGTAAAATCTCACAATTACCCACGGACACTACTAGCAGGAGAAATGTCTTCCACAGGCAATGGAGGAAGAGTCCATAGAGAAGATAAACGTGGTCGGCGTCCATTTTCACGCCCATCTGGCTGCCAGGAAGATGAGGATGCGCCACGTGCGGAACGGAGTGGAACTGCCGTGGCTGGGGAGCGACGAAAACTTCGACTTCAACTTCCAACAAACCGTGCGACTGCAGAGAGAAGTTGAAGTTTTGAAGGTATGTTCTGAGCAAGAACTTTCAAAATGAACTTCTTAATGATTTTAGATACGAAAATGCCGTTGTTAAAATCAAAGAGCAACAAAGGACGATAAACGTATATACAGAAATTATGCTAATGAGAACGCACTTATTATTTGCCGGATATTGATGATTTGACAAATACAACGATTATGTTACAATGCACTCAAGTTAGTAGTCAACAGTGCCACATCTAAAGAACAGACTATCCATAATAAACCTAGCAATGATAAATGATGATATGTAACAATAACATAAAGCATAGTGCCCCCTGGCCCAATATCCTATCTTCATAAACCCTGAAGTGATGTGACTTCTTTACCTGTTTGACGGACGCGTGTATCAAACATAACTAGAAGAGCCTTGATTTGTGTCATGCAAGTAAGTTTAACCTATGATGATAGACACAATTTGCACAGTAAATCAAGAGAGACCAAGGAATAGTCAGAGGAATATTCTCCACAGTGTTTTCTTCTCTTTTAGGGCGACTACCTAATACTGGAGTGCACCTACAATACTGAGGATAGAAGACAGACAACTTATGTAAGATTCACACCTTTACGGTCACGATAATGGGCAGAGTACTCACTGAAGTTTTTATTACTAAAATTCATTGCTATGGCTGACTTTGATCTCGGTTGAATGTTTAATGCTGAGGATGCAGATGGGACGCTTTTAGTCGTATCATACGTATATATTGTTATATCAAGTAAAGCACCCAGATTGCCGACTCATCCAATGCCGTGAATGATTTTAGCATATTCTATGAAGTTCACTCAGGCTGAAATGCTTTAGCGGGTATCTCACTGGACTGCGCAAATTTGTTATCTTGTATCGGATCTAAAGCCGAAACTGAACATTCCTGGCGCGGTTATTTTGTATGTACCTATTTCAACCGTGCGTCGCAGCACGTCGCCGGAACGTAATGCATATAAGGCAATTAGCCTGCTATTTAAACCTACTATAAATGCCGAATCTCTTTTGTTCTCTATGGTCAACGTTGCATCGGAGTAACAGCCGTTGCATAAGATATGTCTTTGGACACGACTAAATGAACCTATTCACGAGATCTTAACCTTAAATACGCGAACACGACCTTAAAGGTAAGGTCGCGCTTGCGTCGCACGTCAGAGTGACCGGAAGGAAAAATTCATAACTATATTAGGGAGGCGCCAGGACACAGGACGAGATGTGCCTCGGCCACATCCTTCACTACCCCAACATGAAGCTCAGGCGGTGCAAGAGCAACCCACACCGGGCGGCGTACCTGGCAGCGCTCGGTGCGACAGGAGTTACCTTCAGGTGCAGCATACACAAAGAAAATACGTCATTAGAGGTAAAAACGAGGCCATATACATCGTGGCACTCCAGCCATCACTCAACAGAGACAGTGGGTGCTATAAAGTTCCTGGCACGTTTGACCAATTGCTAACGTCACGTATCAATTAAGTCACGTGTCTGTAACTCTCGCGAGTTTACGTTCGGAAGTGATTGGTCATTATTGATCCCGAAGAAGGCGACAGTGGTTGTCGGAAATTTGAGTGTTGGAATAAAGTTTAGCACTGCATCATGATTACGACCAACACAGATGAGCTTACATGATAATATACCAAGATAGATCTTCCACACCTGTACCATAGATGAAAAGGGTGTCCCATCGACTATATCAAGACATTGCAACTAATTCCACACATTGTCCTATAGATTTGAAATAAATAGGTAGCATATCTGTTGTTGAAAATTACCTAAGAATGCATTATTACCATCGCTGATCCAGTGCTATTGTGATCTTGGCATTGATATTATTTTTATTCTGTATCAAATATTCTGTAGCAAAAAGTTTTTTTTCTCCAAATGTATTTTTTCAAAGCGCTGCTAATAACGACTTTGTGGTCACCCGCCCTCCACACATGGCTGGCAAGACGATGAAAAAACTGCTGCACCACTTTGCCAGCTGGAATGAAGAACTCAGGCAGAAATTCCAGGTACAAACCACAGAACTCCAAGTCTGAATAAAAAGACTCTTATTACACAACCAAGTGATTTATTCAACCGACGTTTCGGTGACCATCTGTCAAATTCATCAAGACTTTACTCCTGTACGTTTGGGACCGCATTGTGGGTGCCGTTCCCTGTAACAGTGTATATATATGTATATATGTAAATACGTTGCGTTTGGGAACGCATCTATAAGCAGCGACATCTGTGCTGCAGTGCAATGTGAACCAGTAAAAATTGCCTTGATAAAGGTGACAGATGGCCACCGAAACGTCGGTTGAATGAATCACTTGGTTGTGTACAAAGTGAAAATATTCACGGAATCAAATAATCTGTTCGTATTCGTCAAATCATCGCGGTCAAGACCTGTAGTAAAGAAGATGATCTAGTTAAACACACATTTAGATAAAATTGTTTGCAAACTCCGAAAAGTCCTTCGATATTTTGACACCTTCTTGTTTTGTGCCATATCTTCAGGAAGTACAAATAACTGGAAATACGTCCGCCATCTGCTTGAAGAAAGATTCCAGCTATGAAGAATATCACCAGGTAGGTATACCTAACACATCTGTCTCATGTACGTGAATAGTTTCATACTTTCTGTTTGAGAACGCATTTACAAGCAGCGACACCTGTGATGCAGTGCAATGTGAACCAGTCAGAATTGCCTTTAAGAAGGTGACAGGTGGCCACCGAAACGTCGCGATCGGTTGAATAAATCTCTCGGTTGTGTAACAAGAGCTTTTCAAAAAAACTGGCGTTTTGGCTACGTTTATGAGTGTGAATTGTCTTTTCCCTTTACTTGAAGTAAAATCTGCCAGAGAAAGTCACTCAAGGGCTGTTGAGTCTATAAGAAAAATTGTCATTTGGGGAAAGGAGTACTGTTTTAATAGAGAAAGGCAGATTGGGGAAAGCAATTTTGAAGTTACGTCACTAAGTTAAGTGCTTTTGAAAAAGCTGGTCTTGGCCTACAACTTGTACTTATTTCTAAAATGTACAATAGGCTCATTATAAAAGCTATCAATGTAATTATGTACATGGCACGCAATAAAACATAAAATTTGAAAAAGCACCATTGAATCATCAGCACTATGGTAATTAAGTGAAATAGAAGTTCATAACAGCTAAGGTTCTATCTAAAATGACTACCAAATGTCAAACAAATCAACAGCTACCTCATCCCTATTATTCTGGTTTGCGACACAGTGTTGAACCAAACAGCATGCATTGAACCAAACAGCATGTATCGAAGGTAAGCAAAAAAAGAGTATTTTTATTCATATCTGCCTCATGTACGTCTAGATCTTTTACTATTACCTCCGGGAAGGAGGTTCGCCTTTTACGGAGGTACTCTTTCTGGTTGTGTTTTTGTGTTCGCACCTATAACGAAAAATCCTTTTGATGCATTTGTTTGAATTTTGGTAGTAGATAACTTTTGAGGTCCCGATGAAACATGTTTATTTTGGGCGCCTTAGCAGTATTTTAAGGTACCACAGCTTTGTAGACTGACACCCCCATATTGAAAGTAATGTGGTACAGTCAATATGCCAGCTGTTGCTTGCCTTATGGTTGCCTACGTTTAACGTATTTTTTAATGCAAATTGAGTAGTTTGTTATGACTATTCCACATATTCTACTCCTAATAGAGGGGTATCGAAGTCTGCAGGTATCTCTTTCTCTCTGAATCACCCTTGAAACCCTTGTCCTTCTCTCCTTTGAAGCAAAAGGTCACCATGCGAGAGCCACCACCCGTCATTCTTCGCCCATATAAGGAAACCGACGTCTGCAAAACACCACGTACATGTAAGTAGCATGCAGACCCAACATTGGTCTTTACAGCACCAATATTGTTGCAACGTTTGTTAATAAGTTTGTTTATGAGTTCATTGTGTGAAAGCTATAAAGTATTTTCTTATAAAAACATTTCTTGATTGATTTGTATTTCGTTTACCTTTTGGCCTCTCATTTTATGAATGTTTTGTTCACTTCGTTAAACTTATTTTTGCTGTGGTTTCCTTCGATGCAGCGACAGTTGCCAGCAGTGTCAAGCTGCGTAAGGAATCTAATGAGTACATCAATGGCATACATGGTGGTGAGTATCTGCGGAATATTATCTACATAATTTTATACAGATAAGGTGCAAACAATACCGTTTCAAACTTTTATCCAGTTGCTATTTTTGGCATATAATGGTACAAAAATCTAATTCCTCCGTGAAATACCAAGAGTTTCACGGATGTCATGTTTGATTGTAGCTAAAAGCAAGAGCGCAAGAAAGAGGGGATCAAGAAGGAAGACCAGAAGGAACCACCGGAAGCTGAACCTTTCCCCCTGGCGACATCATAGTGGAGCACGGAAAACCGGGTGGTAAAGCAGCAGAATCGGACTGAACCTCATCTTAGCTACATAACAAGATGGTATTGTGGATTATGGAGTATACACGATTGTTATGTAGTTATGTGCCATATATACTCACTGCTTGGATGTGGATAACGACAAGTAAGGATGTTCCTGATTCTAAGATCGCATGCGGAAGGTCAAAGGTGAAGTTCCTGTCTCTACATATCCAGACTCAGTCGGTCGATTTCTATAACAATATGTCGGACGTGTTTTGTTTATGTCGCAACGGCATGCGCACTTAGAATAATGAAGCCCCTTAAAGGAATGCATGCGCAATGTCGGGCATGGGGAAACGGTGTATCTAAGCCTGAGTCTGCAAGTATTGCACGACAAAGTAAGACTGAGAAGCACAATCATGTTCCTGTTTGCATGTTGTATAAGTTTCTGTCACGTGAGCAGCCCAGAGTATTTTACATCTTCGGGTACTAGTGATTGTTGTAGTAATGTAATAACCTAAATATCGTTCCATGTTACAAAGATGACAATATGAGCTACCGAAAATTGAAATTAAAACACTTTGCAATTATCACTTCTGTTTGGCTGTCTGTCAGTATTGATAACTAATGTATGCTACATGGTTCTATACATGTATAAATGCTTTTATAGAACTAATGAATAACCTTGATAGTGTGGAGTAAGGCAACCTCGACAAACATACGAGGGTGGTTTGATAGAAAATTCTCATGGCCCACTTTCGGTTCATGTAAGGGGTTAAACTACTCTCCAAGCAGAGGTTGGTGGGGAAGATCGTCACCGTTTTATCATATGCCCCGTTTTTTTGTCCGCTACTTGTGCTTGGAGAGTAGGGTTAAACTGCATGTGTATATGATACATATCTATCATAGTCGAATCTGTTTTCATTTCTGGAACCCTTGCTGAATCTCTTTGCACTACTAAGGTTGCTATGCATACATTACTTGCAGGCAATGATAAGAGGTTTGTTGCACACATTCTTGCTCGGAGGCACCGATTTCTTTTGACACAGAAATTTGCATTGTGGTGGTAACCAGAAGGCGTGGAGTAATCTTTATTGACACAGCAAAGCTACAGTGACTTTCGTAAGGACTTCTACAACTATACATCCAAACAAGTGGATACAAAACAATAATCCTACGTACAGGTATATATGGATGATTCAACATGTCGAATGTACGTCTAGTTCTAAGGTCAAAACGTGCTTTGATATATTTGCCTATTTATCACTTACGGTACTAGTTATAAGATCTAAACATTCTTTGATATATATGCCAATTTGTACACATTAAGGCTCTTTCTAAAATGTAGTTAAGTTTATTTATAGGATGAAATGTATAACACATAAAACAAAAGCTGTGCAATCGATGATCGCTATCTGTCATCACTATGGTGATAGGTAAATAGATCCCCCGGTATTATCCCCCGGTCTGCCGTTGTTTATGTTACCCGGTTGCATGATGCGGCTTAAGTCTGCTTGGTCTTCCAGGCAGGTAGATCCGCTCACGTTGTCAATGGTTTGCTGGGGATGAAAGTATGATTATGAAGTTCGCTAGAAATACTACCTGCTGCACACATCAGTAATTCTTATTTAAAATCCTCGAAAAATTTGCTGGAAAAGAGAGAGTTGAACAATTTTCTGACTGTATCTATATATCCGCTCTTTGGCGTAACACATGTACAGCAGATTTGCCGGCACGCTGTACGGAAGCAGCTGGTTATATTACACTGAACGACCTGTCACACCTAACCTTAAATTTGTACATCTAGCTCTAAGCGTTGTTTAAAGCTATCTAGTGATGAAGCTCTCATGGTGGCAATGTGTTCTAGTTAAAAACGACAGTTCTAGGGAAAAATGAAGTTTGATACTCTCGTAAAATAGAGTGGGCGAGAAAGATACAGAAAGAGGAAGAGATGGAGTGAGCATGTTTGCTTTTTCTGTTGATAAAGCATAACATCAATCTTATATAGCAGCATAATCATCGTGTCGTTCCTGATTTTTCATTTCTATTAAGGTCAGTTAAAAAAACAAAGTCTTAAGTAGTTTTGAGACACAAGAGCGGACAAGCTAAGGCATCATTTGCTCTTGATTTCATAGCTATGAAATACACTCTCCAGATATAAACTGATGGTTAATAAATACCCACCTATTTTGTCGATGTACTTGTCAAATTTCCCCTCAAGGAAGAACTCCAACAGAGAGCTCCTTGCTTCTTCCACTGTAGCCATGGTAGTGTAATATGATGTCATGTGTTAGTTAGAAACCTTCATAGAAATACATTATAAAACAAAATTAACAAGTCTTTTTTTTGAAGCAACACAGACTAAACTTCATTTGTGTCCTCTTGCATCTATAATGTGTTATAATAGATTGGGCAGATTGCAACTTTGAATGGACAAATAACACCAATCTAATCTTTATAGATTGCAAGTCCCGACACTCCAACACTAGTCTGTAATACTGCAATGCAGATGCACAAAAGAAATGTTTACGAGATATGTTATCATTTTATTGATAATGTAATCCACTAGCTATAGCCTGATTTCAATCACCCTTCTAGTCGGCAGCCGCCTGTAACTGCTAGCCGCCTAGCAGGGCAGGGGACAGAAACCCCCGGACAGCTGGAGTTTGCGTTATACCGACTGTTATTCCACATGACACTTACTATTATCAGATTTGACAATGTGATCCACCATCTTCTCGTCTTCCCTCTTCAGAAGGCCCGACTCTGTGGTAAAAGACCAGTTATTGATAGCTTTGATTAAATACTAGTTATTGATAATTGTCTATTGAGTATCAGGAGACCTCCCCTTTTCATTCTACCATGTACATCGTAACAGTTGCTGCCTTTAAAATAACTTGATGGCTATGTTCTAGCTTTACTGCGAACACAAAAGTACATGTTTACGATTGATTTATCATAACAAGAAAATCCGTTAGTGCTCACGTTTTAGGGATGCGCCAAGCTTATCAAGCAAAGCCTTCGCATCGGCGTTGGCGTTTTCCACGTGACGTATATCTGAAAGAGTCGGTGGTTAGTTGACAAGGAATTGATTGCGTCGTACTAGACATTATATTTGTATATTTCTTTATGTAGAATTTCATATTCCGTACTTGTAACAGCCTGGCCGGGCTCTGCTTTCGAAAAGTGCCTTTGTTATCTTCCCACTCACTTCATGTCGACGTAACTCTCCTGGCATACTGCGGGCACACATCAACTCAGCCAACCAACCAACCAACCAACCAACCAACCAACCAACCAACCAACCAACAAACAAACAAACAAACAAACAAACAAACGAACAAACTAACTAACAAACAGACAGACAAACAAACCTTCGTACACAGAGCGGAAGTTACATCAAATGTGAGAGGATTTTGAAAACTTGCTTGTGTCTTCGTCGTCTTTTACAACAGGATGTACAGCAACAATGTTGTCATCATCACAGTGAATCTGTAATACTTATCTCCAAGCAGATCTACACGGGGCGCGAAAATCGTAAATGCTAGCCAGAGAAGCTCCAGTCAGCCAGAGAAGCTCCAGCCGGCTGACTGGAGCTTCTCTGGCTAGCATTTACGCTGACTGGAGCTTCTCTGGCTAGCATTTACGATTTTCGCGCCCCGTGTAGATCTGCTTGGAGATTACTATAATACTACTCACCGCGACTCCTTTTTCGCGCTGCGCTCACTTCGAAAGAGCAGACCAGGAGCACACACGTGGCTACCCAAAACAGCTTCATGGTGGGCTCCTGTATGAGCTGAACCGCTGCCGACCGCTATCAGCAGGACATGCGCGCCTGGAATCGGTGCGGGATCGGTTCTGTTACAACTGCACTCACGTGGAGCTGACACGAGACTAAAACGTCAAAGGAGGGTCTGCATCTTTTGTAGTATTCACAAAGTAGGATTTCCTGGATATAAAGCACTGTTGTCGCAGTGATAGATTAATAGGAGCCAAGGTAGCAAAGCTCTCCCATATCAACACGATTAAGTTCTTTGTGCCTTGTTCGGGTCGTGCGTTCGGACCATTGTAGTGCCAAGTGGCACATAGGCCGGCATGCAGTAGGCTTCCTGGTTGTTCAGTAGCAGGGGTATTACAGAGAGGGTTTGCTAGCACCTCTCCAAACACAAGCCATTTGCATGATTTTCAGTAGGTTTTCCCTGAAAGTGCAGCTTAACAGTCAGAACGACCTTTCTGGCAAAAACAGTAACTGATTTTCACAAGACTTTTCCAGTGTTGAACATACTTCGTGTTCAAAGGAGTTTACATGTTGTCATGTGAGCTTTAAGCTTAAGATATGAGCTTAAGCTTAAAATGTGTGAATTGAAATAAGAAACAAATTCAACACTACGTCGCCGCCATAACGCCGCTTATAATTACAACTGGCATAATAATTTTCACCTCGTGACGTAGTAAGGTACTGAGCCCGAGAGAGTCACTCAATTTACTCTTACTTTGGGGATTGCTGGTCTTAGTGTGTGGGGGTGGTAACGTCCGTCGCAGCATTGACAGCCGTGTAGGAGAAAGATTAGAGATTTTTGTGGTAAGCCTGATGTTGTTGCTGTTGATCTGATTTTGAAAGGGAATGATTTATTTGGTACGGGTTTAAAAGAAAACGATAGTCGTCTTAACGTTGGAATGTTACATGTCATTTCTTATAGTACTTTGGTTTTAAATACCAATAAGAACGTGTCTGATTTGACAAAAAGTCCTGTCAGCGCGCATTTCGTCATGATGTGATGTCACAGGTAGATCACAGGTTACAAAATGCGGTCAGAGTCAGACGCATATAAACGTGCATTAGTGTAGGTGAAACCAGACGACAGGGGCGTAATTGTGGATAGACATGCCATCGATACTGGTTTTGGAGAAAATTACTTTTTTTGCCCTCTTGCATTAGTTGTGGGGTCATCCATGATGAAGCTGAATCCGTGTGGCCTTAGCACTCGTGACAAAATCCTTTTGGTTTACAACTGATTTCTCGGTGAGGTCACTGCCTTCAGGTATGTCATTATCTTGTCTTGTCGGCCCTTCTTAGTGCGGTGTTGATCACACACTTTCTTGTTTCTGAGAAGGCTTTGGTTGTTCCAATTCATCAGAGCGTTTCTGATTGGACAAAAAGTGGGCGTGGTCTATACTTGCGATGGGTTTAAGCCGCCTGTTAACCTAGCCCCATTCATTCATGATCACTCCTTGTGTATAAACATGGCAGCCAAGATGACCGTACGTGAGGCTGTCCGTGCGTTAGTGCGCAGAGCTACCAGCTCCGTCGCGACGAATCCCAACCCGTGTGCTCAGCTTCTGGGGGTGCTGATTCTCATCGGTATAGGATTGCTAATTCTATAGTCAACGGCAAGAAGACTTTATGGTAAGGATATCTTCTGTTTCTTACAAATGGTTACGCGTATTTGATATCGTGCGCATTCTGTGTCTGTAAGAGTGACTTTTTTGACTGAGAACGCGAACCAGCATGGTCCTTGAGATGCCAGCAAACTAGAATAAACATCACAGTTTAGGCTGCCTTCCGTAAAAAAGGTAGGCTAGCCTGTGCCATACACAATGTTTCGCTGCGAGAGGCTATATGGCCCCCTCTCCGAGAGCTATGTTGTAGTCTTGAGGGCCACTAGGAACGTATATTTTAGTTATAACTAGAGTTCCACGACCTCATACCTTCGCCAAATGATTTTAACCTTTATGACTGACGTATTAGGAGTGTCTCTCATCAATTATAAATCATACTAGTTGATCGTCTTCACCCAAATAACAGACGTTGTCCAAAGTATAAGCTTAACAAAGAAGGTTATGCTAACATCATCAATTATGCACATGAGGTCATTATCAGCATAATTTGATTCAACTATGTACACCTTCACATAAATTCCAAATGCCACAACTATGAAATTTCCATCATTAACCTGTATGGAATCAACGTAGTTACTCATTAGTTATGCAAATTAGGCCTGCAATTGCATATTTTTTGTCTATCAAAATCCCTCTCTTCCTCAGTTACAAATGTCACATATTTGAATAGTCATATCATGGAACACAGCAGGTTTTTTAAATTGTCTCATTAATTAAGAAAATTAGAATCCGATTTGCATAATTATCGTCCAATCATACAAAGTATCACGTCAGCTACCTACATACCAGAAGTCATGACCATTCATGAAGCCCATCTTGAGTTATAGTATTTTCTCATTAATTATGCAAATGAGGTCCTCATTTGCATAGTTGATATCTATTAATATTTCTCCCATCCTCAGATACATATGTCACATGTTTGAGAGTCCTACCATGGAATTTGGCGGATGTGTAAACTTTCCTCATTAATTATATAATTAGATAATGATTTGCATAATAAGCATCTAATCATGTACATCATCACTCAAGCTATCTACTTACCAAAATTCATGACCATCCATCAAGCCCTTCTTGAGTTATTCCCTTTCAAAGTCTGAACCAAAACCTGCTCCTGCAGTTCCAAAAAAGCCGCTAGGGGGCCAAAACCTATACCACTTACTCTCTGTCCAAAGAGCTATCTACCACTCAAAAATCAGTTCCTTAGCTTGTCCAGAACACGAGATATCAAAACAGGAAGTTCCGCTGCAGTACCTTAACAAGCCGCTGGGGGACCCAAAATCTAATCATTTCCTAGTCTCATCAAGACCTACCCACCTACCAAATATCAAGGCAATCCATCCATGCCTTCTCGAGTTATTCTGCTTCTTTACATACACACATACACACATACAAACGCTACCCTCTGCATAACCTTCTCGGCGAAGGTAAAAAAGCCAGTTGTGAAATACAGCAATTTAGAGGGTCCAGTCTGCATCATTCTGTTATTTTAAGACTTTCTTTGTTGCATTGTAACGTTCCCTGCTACAATCTGCATCACTACCACTGCTTTGTTTTTGAGTGGGGAAGGGGGCAAGCGTGTGGTATGTTACTGGCATCTTTATATAAAAACCTGCATCGATCTGAAGCAATATGTAAACAGCGGGACTGATGTATCTCCGGCGGTGCCATGACATACAGCCCCGGGCATCACACCCATGTGTCTCACTGCATTGGAATGTGGCGAGTATATAAATGCATGGGCAATAAGCTAGCTGTGTCTACTCCCCAAGCAGAGGAGGGGTTCTGGCTGGTTTTTGACATGTTTTTAGGCGTTTTTGTCGGGATTTCTACTTTGTGAGTGTGGGTTGGCGACACACACAAAAAAGTAGAAAGCCCGACAAAGACGCCTAAAAACATGTCAAAAAACAGCCGGAACCCCTCCTCTGCTTGGAGAGTAGCTGTGTCTGCAACGAAAATAGCGATGTTGTTGTAGATCTGTGTAGCAATATCTAATATAATGTCTGAGTACGGTATGGATAAATGAATATATAGGACTCACAGAAAGTAATCGAACTGGGTCGGCTCTGAGTTCATATATCGCTAAGATAGGAGTTAAGACCCTAAACACCCAAGCCAAATTTATTACATGTCTGATTATAACATTGAACTGATATATAGTGAAACAACAATATGATCTTCAAGCAGCTTTATTGTCATGAGCACATCAGCATTCCAACCTTACTGATCCAAACTTGCCACAAAAATTTCGGAAACTTGATTTTAATCTATCATATCTCTGTGAATGATTTAAAATGCATTGCATCATATGTCATTAGAAAGCTTATTCAGTGACCTTGATGATGATATCCCGTTTGTTATGATCGTACATTTATGCATACGGGTTCAGCACCATGGTTACTTATGCAAGGTAGTTACAAAAAAAGTGCCGAAATTCTCCCTAATTATAGGTTTGTTGTTTTTAATGGATAGCATAATGTGTTATATCGTTGGAAAGCTTGTATTTTTTCCTCAAGTAAGGTATATCACATTTATTACAATTACGCTCTTGTGCAACGAGGACCATAACATGATATAATTCTTTGATGGGTTCCCCCCAAAACGTGCAGAAATTCCCTTGCCAACGTGAGACATGTGTTGGCAGGGAAATTTCGGCACTTTTGTTTTGTGACGCACTAACATTGTAAGCTCTAAATTTCGACTCGCGAATGTAGGATCATGCCAAATTTGGTATCAATATGAACGGCAATATCAGGCTTTCTAATGATACATAATCTTATACATTTGATAAGTAACAACGGAGAAATGAACAATCAAATTTAAATTTTCCGAACGTTTTGTGCCGAGTTTAGCTTTCATAGCAAAATGGAATGATAACACTCTAGTGATGGTATTAGCACTATGATGTGTCCTGGTATAGACATTGCGAATTAGTGGCAAAGATTGAAGAAGAATATGATATCAATGAGAAGTATGTCTATGATTGGTTGCAGCAAAATCATTTGATTAAATACTGAGCATAGTTCGGAATGGAACTTCAGTTATATTGATTGTCCAATCGGCGTTGATGTCTCTTGAGTCGGAAATGTTGATGCCATGTACAATAAGCTGCCCTTTTCGTCAAATGATGCCACCTTCATTGAGCAGAAGACTTCTTCCCTCTGAAAACGTACACAAACAAGTATTAAAGAACGGAATGTGTGTGTGTATGTGGGGGAGGGGCGTACTATTGAATTGAGGGATCAGTATCTAATCGAAAATCTCAATATCAACAATTCATCAATAACTGGGAGACACCTTACCGGTGGTCGTATTTTTCTAATCACTTGGATGGTCACGTGATACCCATGTCAAGGGCTTCCATTGTAGACGACCCACCTGTGATAGAACAGTACATTTTTAATTCAAATAAAATTGTTCACAAGCCGTAGAAAGCATGAATAGGCTTGATAACATGCAAAGTGTGCTATAGGTCTACAATGTGTATACCGAATAGAAAGACTCTATGTACACATCCAAATGATCTGATCAGCACAGATAAACGTCGGGTGAATACATCACTTAGTTATGTGTACAAAGAGTCTTTTTATTCAGTGACTTACCAACCTGATGAAACTATTCACGGAGTGTGTTTACCGTTTACATATCGCAAAACGAGATAAACACTAAACAGGTTTGACAACATTGCTCTTACCTAACACGAGCTCACAAAGCATCATCGATAGAGTTTGCAATAGATTTGGCAACAAAGTACGCCAAACACACCCACCTTTGCTAGCACAGTTGTCTACAGAGAACCAGTAGCAAGCAGCGCAATGACTACAAGCATAGCCACCCCGTATAACAACGCGAAAAACTTTTTCACCTCCGCTTTTTCCATACTGAAGAACGAACTGACTGGTTCTGTAGGCTGGTCTGTTATGAATGGTCAGTGCAGATGGTGGAATCCAGGTGATGCTGAAATAGGCCTTGGGGCGGCTGTGTCACAATTGGTCTATTGTGGTCCATACCCCAATTAGGTTGTACCACTTGTACCAATGGTAAAAAAAAAATAAAAAAGATACGCACCTTCCATGGCTGCATATCCAACAAAGAAACAGTTTTTTAAGAAGATGTCTTGCTTCCTATTTCAAGCCCATATGGTTTCCAGTTCTTACATACTGTCCTTCAAATCTGACCGGTAAAACGATAGCTTAATGACAGCTATATATTATCCACAAAAAGCGCTCTTGTGTCGCAAGCGCCCGACCGCAGCACCGGGGGTAAAAACGTACACGCCCAACCCATCGCTACGAGGCTAATCTTTGTAGCATAAGAAAGAACGTACTAATATCATCTTGTACACTTTTTTTTCGTGACATTCTGTGCTGCGTTAATTGTTGATTGTTCATACAAGGAAGTTTAGATTAAAATGTTTAATATGAAATTAAGGTTCACAATTGTCCAACGTGAAACAAGTAAAGAGTTCCGGGCGGGTGCCAAGGGTCAAAGGTTAGAATTGTTTACATTGATATGGGTCATTTGACTGCGGATCAAAACAAACGATTTGAAATGTCGAAAGTTTACAGTTTGGTCTGTACAACACGCAATAAATAACTGATATTAGTTGTTTAGCTTTTATTTTTACGTTTCATTCAAAGGCACTACTGACAATTTTGAAGGAGAAAGCAAGCAAGCACGCAACGGTGGATAGTAGCGTTAGAGTAGTGACAGAAACCACATGCTTTCTGAACAGTCTTAGAATAGGCACTTATGTACTATTTTGAAAATTATCTTCACATTTTCTACAGATTTACCAGACAAAACGAACGTGTAATAATTACAAAGCAATGGAGGGTATTGGTGCTGATATCAGATGTCTACTAGAATAAACGTACGCAATCGCTAACACAGACGAAGATGATAAATGACCTGGAGTGGACTACTCTCTTTTTATCTTCTGATGTTTAGTTTGTACATATTTAAGCCTCACAGAGTATAACCTGCTTGGAGCTGCTTACAGAAAGTCATGTACCTAGGCCCTCTTCTCGAAAATGTGCTTGTCGCATTTAACATCAAAAGAGTTAACGCTTACTCTGCTTTGCAAAAGATGCTGTCATGAAATAATAGAAATTTCATTTTTGACATAATTCCATTATTTGCACTATCCCTCTTGCTTCTTCTTCTCCTTCTTTTCCTTCTTCTTCGCCTTAAGAGCAGCCACTAGTTTCTGCTCGTTCTTAATCTTTTCGTCCTCTTCCTTTAGCCCTGGCCCTTTAATGTGCATCTCTTTCTTATCAGTATCTCCCTTCTTTGTCTTCTTTGTATTTACGTTATCTTCCCCTTTTTCGCCCTGTTCCTTTAACCCACGCCCTATATTCGGGTTTTGTTCTTCCCTGAAGTCCATCAGCTCGCGGACTTCCCGCACCAGCTCCAGCCTCTCCATGTTGTCCAGGGCGCGGAGAAGTTCCACGATGCGTGCGGGAAGGTCTGTAGGAAAATAAGATAAATAGATTAAGTGGTTTATCATTAGTTTTACCCCAAAGTTATCCGGTTTTTGTTGTCGGTATTGCAATCTAAGGTCGTCTAAGGTATCTGTGCACTGATTCGTTTCAACATTTTTTTTTTAACGATCTCGCTCAATGCAAGGCCGTAAGAGGCCTCTTCTCGGCATTGAACTAATTGAACTAATGTGGCATAGGTGAGAGACAGCGGTGTGTTTGTTTTGAAGGTTTGTAGGTTGTATTTTGGGGGAAAGCAGTGGGCTGGGAGAGAATTCTAGAGTTTTGCAGTTCGTGGAAAAAAGCTGTTACTGTAGAATGACTTAGAGGCTGGTAGTATAGTGGTGTTTTCTAAATTCGGTGACCTATTACAATAACGTCTTCCCTTATAAGCTTTAACATTAAACAACAGGTATTGATTTGTTTAACAATTTATATTTCTACTACCACTTCTACTAATACTACTATCACTACTCCTCCTCTTCTTCCTTGTCCTACTTCTACCTCTAGCGTTACGTCTACTTCTACTACTACTATCAGTGCTACTACTGCTACTACTATAGTGCTATCACTACTCTTCCTCCTCGTCCTACTACTACTAACGTTACCTCTAACGTTACCTCTACTTTTACTAGTATATAAGTGCTGCTACTGCTACTACTACCACTACTGCGATTACTCCTGCTACTGCAATTTTTGAAATTCCCTATATGCAGATGTAGCGTTTAACCTACTGAGGCTGCTGCTTGGAGTTGAGGAAAAGCATTATAACCCTCTCACAATACCTACTTTCCTTCAGAATGGTCGGGGAGTAGACAATTCTTGTCAGATACTCCTCAAACGCAGCGTCCGACACACCAGGTCCTGTAAGATGTGTCACATTAAGCCTTTCACTTTTATTATGTCAGTAGTTCTCAATGGTTGATATTTTTGCAGCACAGAGTCTCATATGTTCTTAACTCAAAGATGAATATAAGGAATTTTTACAATGCTTTACAATATCATAGCACAGTATAAAAAATCGAACCTTAATAGATATACTGTAAATCACTTTAATATAGCGGCAGGAAAATATAGCGGTTTGGGGGAAATGGAGTAGGTCACGGCACTTAATTTTAACGGTGGGAACAAACATTACTGGCTTAAATATTAGTGATCAAATATTAGCGATGATGAAATTTTAGCTGTTGACTAAAATTAAATTACAGTCAACAAATCAAGAATTACAGTAGGTCCCTGTTAACAATGCCCTCTGATCCCGCATTTTTTCGTCCTTATTCATACTATTCACTCCCTTGAATCTATGAATCTATGAATTAAAGGCAACTCACTCCAATGTTTCTTAAACAGATCGAAGACGGCTTCTTGTTCTTTCTTTGATAGCCTGTCTTGTACGAAGGTGAACCTCGGATCTGTAACAAAATTAGTTAAACAGAATGACGTCGTTACTACTTTCATTGTGAGAAAGAGTCTTCTTCTTCCTAGTCTGTTTATAGTTTACCGATCAGAACACCAACGTTTTGTACTGTCTTGTATTTTTCGAGAAATGAGTAGAGGCAAGCATTCGCTTACCACGATCCTGCATGAAAATTGCAACCATTAACAACTGTGCAGCGAGACAACTCAATGTGAACAACTGTGTAAGTGTACCTATCCCATCGTAGTTTCGTCCAGGCACTTTGTGGCTATTCATTTAACACAAAACGTTAATGATTCGGAAAATTGTTTTCCTACGTGGCAAACAGCATGTAAGTCAGTCTTTGAATATCCACTCACTAACTTAGCAGAGCCTACCTGAAGAACCAAGTTCAATAAACGTCAAGGTCACCAGACAGACCCACATCCAGCGAGCGGCCATATCGGTTGTTTCTGTTCTTTACCGTCCAAGTCCTCTTACAATTTCTCCTGTGTCGGAACAACTTTACTCATCTTCGGCTCTGCTGTCCCTCTAAACCAGTTTTTCTGCTTTCGTTGCTCTTATGACGTTCTCTGACCTTCATGACCGATGTCTAAAGCGTAACAAGCCATATATGGGCACATCTGCTTACGTATGTGACGATTATTCAAATGAGTGTTGTAAGCATTGTAACTGCCAGATTTGAAAAGTTACAAAACAACAAGTCGACACATCAAAGCACCACCTTCCAGATTGTGCAAGAATTGCAAAGAGCTGAACCGCGATTTAAATATACTGTACAAGAGAATGTTGGTTACCTGTTGAGCGGGTTTTCAATGGAGGCACCTCGTCCCAGGGGAGGGGGGTTTAGGACCGAAAGAACAACAACAAATCTGAACATCTGGTGAAATGTTGACCCATTAAAGCTAAAACCAGAACATTTTGCCAATGAGTTGACCCTGACATTAATGTATCTTGATGAAATGTAACCGACTAAAGCGAGGACCTAAAGTCAAGAGAGTCACACAATCACTTGTTATTGTCCGGATCTGTCGGAGCGTGAAGACACACAGCCTTTAAGCCGGTGTCTTGATCTGAACTACAGGTAACGCTCCCTGCGTGTTGTACTAGGGCATACCGCTAGGCGTCTTTCTTCACTGTAAGAAGGGTCTGCAAAAGCCGTCCTTCGGAATTACGTTACTTCATCATTCCAGGGTATCATCACTCCTTTGGAGGAACCCCTCCCTTGTCAGACTCCAAGTTTCCCTCTGTCGAGCGGTTCTTGGCCATGTAGGTCCCAGGTGTTTAGTTAGATTGTCACTCCATCTTATTTAGGGGCGCCCTCTTGGTCTCTTCCAGTCTCTTGGTGTCCATTCTGTTGTTGTTACTTAATTTCCCTTTATTCCATTCTTTCCCATCTATACCATCTAGTCTTCTTCTAACGCAGAGAACACAAAGAATGCCTCCTTCAGAAAATGGATTCTCGCTGAAGGTTGCGTGGGAAAGTACCTATTTTTCTAAGCATTAGTCCTAATCCTCAGCTTAGCAACAGGGCGGTCAAACCGATGGCTGTCAGTTATTACCTGGCAGAACGCTGGCCTCCATTGCAGGGTCCCCACGGCGATTTTTCAACTTATCCGCCATGTTCTTTGACTGGGGGGCCGTATCTGCTTTGGGACCGTATCTGCTTGAGGCCCCGTATCTGCTTGGGATCCTGTAACCGCTGTTCCCACACAGCAGTTACAGGATCCCAAGCAGATACGGAGCCTCAAGCAGATACGGTCCCCAAGCAGATCCCCCCCCCCCTCAGCCAAAGAACCGGGCCCCGCCATAAGTTAAAAGATCGCCGTGGGGAAGCCTGCAGGCTAGCAGGACGCTGTCGCACAGCAATGAGGAGGGCGTTGTAGGGTTGGACAACTACTGGGATCCCTGCCCTTATCGATAAGTGTGCTGGGTTCTTTAACGTGCTAGAGGTGTGGCTCTCAAGAAACACGGGACCTCTTTAATGCACGTATCATGCATCCGAGGGGCGTCCCAAGCCAAAATGATTGAGTACAAAAGCTAGGTATTCATTTTTCAGCTGAGTGAAGTGAGGAAATTCGTGTGAGGTACCTTTCCCAAGGACACAAAATCAGATCATGTCAGGGGTTCGTTTTTTTTTTCGTTCTAACCTTTACGCAACACGATGTTTGATTTTTTCAGCTGAGTGAAGTGAGGAAATTCGTGTAAGGTACCTTTCCCAAGGACACAACATCAGGGCATGTCAGGGGTTCGTTTGTTTGTTTCGTTCTAACCATTACGCAACACGATGCCACAAACATGATCGGCTTCCAAAGACTGAAAGAGTTAATGAGTGTTTCTTGACTTTCCTGTAGGCATGACAGAGCACGAGTTTTCACAACGATAGATCTATTTTAAAACATGTTTTGTACAGTACAACATTGCATAACTACACAGCTATTTCAAACGTCCTTAGAGTTCCAAACTTTAGTTTTGTGTAAACACTAACAGTGTTTGTATGTTTGAACATTTGTTTATTCATGAGAAGCTCATATCGACCTGCAGGCCGCTTTTCTTCGAGGTCACGAGGGAGGAGGTGAGGGTGAGACAGGATATGACAAAGAGACTTAAGAGCCCAAAAAAAAATACCACACTACATTTTCTTTAAGCTTTAATCGTTCCGTTTATTAATCATTAATCTATTATTAAAGTGCTTTAAGGTGACAGTGAACTTGCATTGTCAGTCAGAGGAAACCAGCCTCAAAATAGAACCCATTATTCCTTATACATAAAATATACTTCTGTTTACCACCTTAAGACTTTGCATTGCATTGTTAAATCTGTAAGTGACCTTAATTTATCATGATTGTTTAGTAGAGACGATTGCATTTGAGATTTTGTGCAGTCAGTAAAAAAGACAAGCCCTAATGATTGATATACTGCTACCCATAATACTGCTTTTTCATTATCAGTAGCAAAAAGCCTAAAGTTGATAAGTGTTTAACTTCCTTGATTCTAACTGTAGGATTGTGCTAAAATATTTGTGAATGATAAATCTCTGAAATAGATGCATGGCTCCACATTGTTTTTTTAAAGCCCCTTTCACATACGTCAGGTTAAAAGGTCTCGACTGGAACGAGCCTAGAATATTAGCATTCACACATACGTGAAAGCTACCGAACAATTTTAGAATCCACCTCTCTATAAAACTTCATAAGGTTCTGCCTTAATCCGACTGAAGCGAAGATCCAACGACAATGACACTGTACTATCAGGCTCGCTGCAGGGGAGCGTCGCCAAAAACAATGACGGTATGTGGATAGTATTGATAATGATGATGTACGTGAAAGGGACTTTAGGCCACAGCAAATCAATTTTAGTGATGTCATAAAAGGTGCAATGATTTTTGCTTGACTTTTTCCACTTAGATCTATCATTAGATTTCGGGTCGGCAGAGGATGTCATCCGTACGATTTACTTGCTGTAGTCTAACAGAAAACTAAAAAAAAAAAAAAGAAAACACATTTAAGAAATTGCGTTTCCCTTTGGCGATGGTCAACATGGCTATTGACAAGAAAATACCGAAAGCAGGAACATTTGTAGGATAGAAACCCTGAATGTACTTGTACTCGTATTTGTGGTGGCCTTTAGTGTAGCAGAAGATTTGTTTTATTTCCCACCCGGATTTACCATTTTCCATTATCATTAGATTTCGGGTCGGCAAAAGGTGTCATCCGAAAGACTAACTTGCTGTGGCCTTACTGTTTTAAGGCTTCCGAAATTAATTTCATCAGGTTGGTAGAACATAGGATATTGGAGTTTTCTTTTCTTTTTACGCAACCAGTGACTTCTTACCTGCTCGGACGTTTCGCCACCTACTTCGGCTACTTATGGGGGCGAGAAGCTAGCCTGGAATCCATCGGTAGCGGCCGGAAGCTAAATAGGATGGATCCCAGGCTAGCGAGAAGCAGTACTCGAGTCAGAAGCTCTGAAAAAGGTGTCTGACGGACACTGAAACGTCAGCAGGTAAGAAGTCACTGGTTGTGTAAAAGAGAATTCCAATATCCTATGTTTTAAGGCTTCCAAGTCTTGCCATGGTCAGCCTGCCGCTGGGTGGCCTTCATGTGCTTCAGGTTGATTGACAGGCCGGACAGGGCCTTGATCAGGGTGCGGATAAACCTCCGGGTGGTCTTCACGTAATCCTCGTCCTCGGGACGAGGCTCGCCTGCATCGAGACGAAGCTCATTTGCATACTCCATTGCCCCCTCGTCTCCAACGGGGCCGTGGTGCCTGGTGCTCTGAAGAGCCAGGCCTAGAAATGGAGGGAGTTGTATATTATTAGGTATCTCAAATCTACTCCACGAGCAGAGATTGGTGGAGAAGACTGTGGCCTTTTTATGATATCACGACAGAAAACGGGGCATATGATAAAAAAAGTAACAATCTTCTCCACCAAATTCTATTTAGAGAGTATATGTAAATCGTCGAGAAGATGTTGAAACGAAGAATAAAAGGAAAGATGTATAAAGAAAAACGCTTCGTTCAGAAACATTACGGTTTCCTTATTTATCTATCTATTATACATTCACAGATAAAGAGGACATGAAATATTACGATTTCTCCCCATCTGCTTGTAGAGCCTGACATCTTACAACCTACTTAGTATGCAGATTTTGTTATACCTTCGAGCATATGTTTGTGAAATCTGGGGGCATCTAGAATTACCGAAGCTACTCATATCTGCTTGGAAACTAGAATCTTGAATAGCTTAGCCTAGAAATGGTGTGTGTCAACGTCTTCTCAACTGTTTTCCGTGAGACCAAAGTCATTTCTTAGATCATTGAACAGCTATAATTACGCAGTAAGTATAGTAAAGAGAATTGTTTGGTTGAAGGAAGAAACGTTTCCGACGCTATCGCGAAAAAGGAACAAGCAGTATGAAAAAAAGACGCTGCACTAGAAGTCTCATGCATTGGGTAAAAGAGAGTACAGGTATATATGGTACCCTTCCTTTAACCCTCAAACCACCGTATGGGGTCAAAACTGACCCCAGGCGTATATAAACATGTGTCATTTTGACATTTCGAGTCGAAAACAAAATTCCTTTTATGAGTTTGTTTGTATACATGTCTTATAACTTCTCACATGTTTTTACCGAGATTGGCTCATTGTTGATTAAGTTATCCTAGAAAGTTTACGCATGGTCCAGTGGGGTCAAAACTGACCCCAGCAAATTCTGCACTCATATTCCCTATTGTTTGATACTTGTCATCTAGTAACATGTATGATAAGGATTATTATGATCATAGTTGCAAATTTTAATTTTGTAGAAACGTGAAAAAAACATTTTTTCTTAATGAACGTAAAGATTACTGACGTTGCGACGTATTATGACGTCATTTATGTGATTTTATTGACGAAAACAAACAAATTGGGTATTTCCATATAACTCAAAGGTACACGATAAAACTTAAATAGAAATTCTGTATGATAAATCATGATGTATCCAAAGACGTTATTTGTAGATGGCAACAGGAACGACGTCAAAATGACGTCATAAAACCTATATTCATATCGGGTTACACTAGCGAAATCCGCCATCTTGGTTCCGCCATTTTGAATTATTTTAAATGCATGTTTTCATCATATAACCTAATAACACAATAAAAATGGACCAAAACGTTTATATAAGATTGTTTCTGTTTGAATAAACATGGTAATGATGAGATTTGAGATTGAAATAGCCGGTTATAGCTAATCTAATTATATCGTCCGCCATCTTTGATTTTGACCGATGACGTAATCAAATATGCATAAACTATGAATAGTAAATCATAAAAGTGATAGTGAATTACATTGGTTGGTATTGATATAAGAAAATAAGTGCAGTTTACAAAGAAAGCCCTAGAATTACATTGTAAAATCCAAAATTGGTGACATTTTCCAAATATGGCTCTCAGAAACCGGTTGCCATAGCAACATGAAAACATTGATTAGTTAATTGATTGATTAAATTCAAATTGTTGCCAACGAAATTTTAGAAAAGGTGACCAAGTTTGGTTGTTCTAACGTAAGACATTCAGATGCTATATGACATCAAGTGTTGGCGCAGGCCTCAAAAGAGCCCGCTTGTGTGAATAGCGTTAGTTGCAAAAGACGATGTTCCCTATTTTTGCATAAATTATGATAATAAGCAGAAGTCATTCACACCTAATCATGTCAAACTGTCCCTTATAGATTACTCAACTAAACATATATACCGACCACAAAAATAGTCACCAATAAAGCTGCATTTGTAGAAAACATTGTGGGGTCAGTTTTGACCCCATACGGTAAGATTAGTCGTACAAAAGCTACGGTGGTTTGAGGGTTAAACTGGGGACATGCAGTATAATACTTACGGCACTCCGTGATGATGTCTTGCGGCATGTCCTTCCAGCGACCACCATTCACCTCGGCAAGGATAGCCTTGCATGCTAGGGAAAAAACCCGAACATTTCAATAGTTGGACATCTTGCTTTCTTATGTATTCTTTTATTAGAAATTCACAGAGAAATATCTCAAATATACCGTGAAAAGAATGGTCCAATTGACATCCGGCACCTCCGGCGGAGTACACGTGATGATGATAAAATATGATCATGAAACACCCTGCCGTTACGCCAAACGACCCCACTTTAACGCTTTTAAAGCTATCATGTGAGCTACACACGTACACACTTCATTTAGTAACGAATGGAAAGGTTATGCGGCTTATGCCCAGAGTTGTAATTCAGTGTCTAGAGACTTTAAGGAAAAAACCGCCAAGTAGCTCATAGTTTAATGTCTATCAATAAACGTCAATGAGACAAATTCTAACTCCCCAGTCTTTAACTGCATGTGCCGTTGCAGACAATTGGCGAGGCGCTACGCTCCCTGGAGCATGCGAGGATAAGTGAGTGAGTGAGTGAGTGAGTGAGTGAGTGAGTGAGTGAGTGAGTGAGTGAGTAAGTGAGTGAGTGATTGAGTGAGTGAGTGAGTAAGTGAGTGAGTGAGTGAGTGAGTGAGTGGATGAGTGAGTGAGTGAGTGAGTAAGTGAGTGAGTGAGTGAGTGAGTGAGTGAGTGAGTGAGTGAGTGAGTGAGTGAGTGAGTGAGTGAGTGGATGAGTGAGTGAGTGAGTGAGTGAGTGAGTCGTTGCACATATATCCTGCTATGTACGTGCCAGCATTAACTGCGATTTCCTGTTTTACCCTAAACCCACTGCGCGAACACGCCTGTAAGCGAGTCATCGCAGGTGAATGACTTTCCTCTGTGATTCACCCGGGTGGCAGCTAAGCTATGCTGACCTCTGATCCATCTGGATCCCTCGCCATGTCAGAAATCAGTCGACTTGTCCACGTGGGGAAAATTTGAGACCTAAGTTGCTTATTGATGTAGCAGGCCACATTGAAAAAGATTAAAGAAAAATACCTATGAACAATGTTCACGAAAATGCGTTCGTAAATCGAGTTTCCAATGATGTTTTCAATGACTTCGAGTGATAGTTAGAGTTACGTCCATGAAGGTTAGACATCCAGGTGGTAAGATACAAAACATATTTAGTCACAGTTACTGATGCAACTGGATAGATTTGTAAACGGTAAGACGTTTCAGACAGCATCAACTGTCTTTCTTCAGTGACTGAACCAGAATCTTGAGTGCTAGCAGAAAACAGTGGACTACAACAGTAACTACTACGGGTATTTAACGAAACCACTGAATTGAACTGTCCTCATCAATTCAGAGTTTGGGTTGAATTTCTGTTGAGCTCCAGATACTTGCTCAGTCACTAACGTCTGGCCGTTTGCAAATTTATCCGTTTGCTTGAGCAACTGCTATCTTGCGTATGATAGCGACAGTTGCATCAGAACTCTTATTAATTACAGTTGAATGAAAAAAAGTACACGAGAGTCGTCAACAGATCTCCCAAGAGCATGACAGGTTTCCATTAAAACAGTTTCTACACACTTGTTTCGATAGGCAACTCCCCGAAAATGAACCTGTCAGAGTTTCACATCTTCTTGCTAGCCCTACAGATTCGAACTCAATGGCTCTAACCGAAAGTTGTGCCAAAGTCAGAGAATTAAGAACTCGGCTAAAATCCGTACAACGAGACCTTGAACAGTGTGAAATACTATTTACATAAAACAATGCCTCAACTGTAGCCCCGCCATGCGTTGGTGCACCACAGGCCACGAGGCCTTGTAACAGTCTTGCGCCATTATGTAAGAAAATACCTTGATTAGTATTTGTTACAGTAGCGAATAATGAATCAACGTATGTCACAACATACCAGTACATTCTAAGATGTCTTGGGTAAAACTAACTGTCATGACATGATAAGGACACAACAAGCCACAAAACGCGATAATTTCGCTCAAAATGTCCCCATGAGTTTAAATTCATAATGAGTGTCTGTAAATAGATAAGGTAATAATGAAAGAGTAAGTGATATCTCCTAAATGATAGACTAATGATCGAGGCAAGGTTGTGTGCAAATCAATCATACCTACCCGATCGCTTCGGCCGGGCCTGTACACGGGACACGCCGAGCGCCAGGGTCACAAACAACAGCACGGCTCTCATCTTCGGGCCAACCCTGACACACATTAAGGAAGATTTCGCGCCAAGAAAATTATCAAGAGAAGAAAGACGCCGCGCTTGTAGCAGCTTGCCTCGCTCTTGTCCTTGCGTTGTGTGGGCAAAAGCTAGGTCCCTGGGATAGATACGACACCGAGATAAGATAAAATCTACGCTTCAGGCGTTTCTAGAGTTTGGAAAACAGCCCTGTTCACTGACGCGGTGAGACCTTTCGTGCCAGCAAATAGGTAAAGTTGTTGTAACTCCGCAGGAACCAGGGGTGTTCACGCGGCCTTCACGTGAACAACTAATCAAGCAGAAGCGTTTAAAATTGAGTTGCCAAAAGATTACCGTACATGACTTTACCTTCGTGCGGATTTAACTTCGTGGCATGGAGAAAATGGAGTTTTTTGTGCATTTTTCTTCAGTTTGTGGGGCAGACGACAGAACAAGCATTCTCGTGGCGGATTGAAGTTCGCCGTGAAGAGGCAAAAGCAAAAATCCGTAAATCACCGCTAAATTTCAACATTTACGGTATTGTAGATCCGGTTGGGTTGCAGTTCAGGGAGGTCTCGCTAGTAGGGAACTTGCCACAAACGCACGTTTTCCAACACGGGCAGCGTTGTAAATAGATATTACAACATACCCATGGTATAGCCTTTTTTCTATAGCGGGTTTGTGACTATAATCATATTTTTAAAACTCTTATCTAAATAAACATATAATCTATTAACCTGTGTTTAACATAGGGTCGAACAGAGGTTGGCGATTGGGTCACACGTTTGTAAAATCTTTATTGTAATCTGAAATGACGAGACGATTAATTCTAGGCCATTAACCCGCTGTTTACACCAGAAGCAGTCAGGTGTGCTGGAAGGTTAACGTTATGTACCAGATAAGGTAGAGTTTGAAGTGAAAGTTTAGACTGAGTATCTTCAGAATTTAGCCTGAGACCTTCCTGCTCAGAAATCCTATGAACGTTCCTGTCCAGTTTCCGTCTACTATCTAAAGAAAGAGGGGGGATTAGAGAGAGAGGGAGAGAGAGAGAGAGAGAGAGGAGGAGGGTTAGAGAGAGAGGGGAGGGGGAGAGGGAGAAGGGAAATCAGTATCTTTTTGTCTTTGCTGGGAACCGAATGGGGTTTGAACCCCCCAGTACAAGGCAAGCATTCTACCCCGAACGCCATTGCACCGATTATAATTTTGCCATGACGGGGACAAACTGAACGTTGCAGAAATGCAATGAACATGACCGTATTTTATTTTCCAATCAGTTCTACTAAATTGGATCACAATCGACAAACCGTAATCATTTGGATCTGCATAGATGTAAAACTCCGATTGGCTATATCGTTAACTACAAAACTTTCAAGGTTGTAAAGTTTTCATTAAACCCCATATCACCGTGTAAAATGCATGCTCTAAATGATATTCCTAACACGATAAACAATCATGTAAATTGGCAAATGATAAAACTTTGCCACCGACACTAACACCGTTAACCGTTATGGAAGCTACCAATCATCATTCTTTAACATAACTATACTAATTGTCCTGAGCCACTTATCATCGACTTGCGCAGTTACAGCTAACTACATGTATGTTCTCTTTATTTAAGACTTTAGGCTCTGCCCCAAGCTCGGTCTGCAACAGATTATTATAAAGCATGTAACAATATCCTAACTCAATATGTGCTGCTATCGCATTTTTCTTTTCTTACAATTGCACCGTTGTCAACAGTCTGCTCTTATTCTTAGTCTTTACGAAATCAGCTACCTTTCTTCTGAAGCAGGTTAAATTGTAATTTCCATTACACATGAAAGATGGGACTTACCTAGCCGAGGCGACTGTTGCAAGGCTATCTTTTGCTTGCAGTCTTATACATTAGTCCGTACAACTCTTACTTGCAGTCTTATACAGTAGCCTGTACAACGTCGGGCTAATGTACACTGTAAGCAAGCAATATACCTGCAATAGTCGCCGCGGCTAGGACTTAATAACCAAATGTTCGATTTCAAGCTCCAGTCTTCGTCAATGAATGGACAATGGTGTTGACCAGTAAACAAAAGCCTCATACTTATCATATGTTTGAAAATTACAGATCAGACCTGCTTCATAATGAATTCCTACCAACGTAGATTATCTTTCAAACTAAGCATCCTTTACGGTCTCCACTCCTCTACTTTCTGCTTCTTGTCAACGCGGTCCAGGCTGTCGGCCAGAGCCTCCATGTTCTTAGCCGTGTCCCGCACGAACTGCTCCACCGCCAGGACCAGGTCATCATCGGCCTTGCCCCTGCCCTTGTCAATCAAGTCTGAAATGATTGAAGATACGAGTCGTTCAGTGACACAGATAATATTCTCTTCAATATATCGACTAGGTCACAATTGACCCACAATACTATACGGTATCTACTACTTCATGTGAACACTTTCCAATGAATTCCACGGTAATTATTGTATTGTCCTGCTCATAAAATGTATCTTAGATTACAATTTTATCTTAGTAGACATAACAACTAGTAGTCATGTTACATAATACAAATTAATGATTGATTAAAACAAACAGCAAGACGCTGTATTGAAATAATTGGTTATGTATTGAACATTGAGATTTAAACAGAGGCAAACGACGATGATAAGCTTTTAGAAGGCATCGGCCGCCATCTTTCGTCAGCTTTGATCATGGTAGTTACATGTACGTGACCTGGGTGGCATGGGTCACACAGGCCACGTGACACATGATAATGTATGCTGCACACGAACACAGCTGTTGCACATCAGCCATTATCGGAAGTTCAACATACCCAGTTTGTTCCCTCGGGTATCCTCCTCATGATCAGACTTAACTTCACGCGACTCCTCCTCCTCCTCTTTTTCTGTACAGAGTTATATTGTCAGTATCATTTGATAGATACATTGGGTTTCAACAACATGAACTTGGTCTACTGTTATAGACATTATTTGGTATAAAATAAATCTCGCAACTGGATTAACTTCTCTTAAGGGTCAGATGTTTCTGATGAAAGATTGTGGATTCCACTATCTTTCATCGGTGACTGAGACTGGGGAAAGATAGTGGATGCTATCTGACACTTATAAGAGAATCTATTTAGTTTCTGGATGTATTTCGGATCATGAAATGTTCTACATAGATATTTAAACTTCATGGATCCTCTGTTACACAGTTTATGTGCTGATATTATTCATTTCAATAAAATCAACGTAAAAACGGAGTTTTGGAGAATTTTCAGGGGGGCATTGCTGTCTCTTAAGAAATGGAACAGTAGAACTAAATTAGAGCATTCGATTTCTTATTTTGAACACAACTAAAACCAATGTAATATCCGGAATGCATCTTACCGCCGACTTCACGAGACTCTTCCTCTTTCTCATCCTCCCCTCCTTCCTCTTCAGCTGCTCCCCTGGTGTCTTCTTTTTCATCTTCTCCTTCCTCCTCCTCAGCTACTCCCCTGGTGTTTTCTTTCTCATCCTCCCCTCCCTCCTCCTCCGCTGTTCCCCTGGTGTCTTCTTTCTCATCCTCCCCTCCCTCCTCCTCCGCTACTCCCCTGGTGTCTTCTTTCTCATCCTCCCCTCCCTCCTCCTCCGCTACTCCCCTGGTGTCTTCTTTCTTATCCTCCCCGTCTTCCTTTTCCTCTCCTGCACAGGGATATACCAATGTAGCAACGTTAAAGTACTATGATGACTAATGTTGGCATGTAATGTTTAAGTACTGAATATTGTTGGTAGTAATGTTTAAGTTAAGTGTTGGCTATGTTGGTAAGTAATGTTTTAGTACTGACTATTGTTGTTATGTAATGTTTAATGTTAAAGTACTGAGTATTTTTGGTCCACTTGCAATGGTCCATGTCAATATGAATTTGGGATCCTTGATGTCATATCGAAATATAAATTCCTGATCATCATCGTCATCAGCATCTGGCATACTATTTAATTGTCAAACCATCACTCGCGCCAAACATCTTCATATACAGTAAAATATACGTAGTTGCAATCCAACTGCAGACTGCAGCTTTGTATGGCTCTATGTTCCTGCTGAAGATAATATCATGCTTTCAAAATTCAAAAGAGCACACCGTCGAGTTCACAATGTTCCCCGAAGATCTCAGGATGAACTTTCTTGAACATCCCGTTGTCACACAGGTCTGTGATCGTACATAGGAAAGAAAACATGATATAAAGATACAAAAGATTACAATTATGTCAGTGAATGTAAGAGATAAATCCAGGTTAAGATAAGAGTAGAGCAAATGATTCTAGCATCTTCCATTCGAAATAAAAGGAAACAAGAGTCTTAGGACCCAAAATCTCCATGAAACGTTGTTTTTCTATTAAACCAGTTCCCCCCATTCTATATCGCTCAATGGTATGACCCACACTGCAAGGGGAGAAGTCTGACCTACTTTCGCTATGTGTACTTTCGCTATAAATAGCTACTGACAGGTGGGGTGCCACATGACAACACTGCAGATATAGATTTTCCTCATTACTTATGCAAATTAAGTCCAATTTGCATAATTTGCAGTTCATTGTATACATCTCTGCTTAAGCTACCTGCATAGTAAATAACATTAAAATCTGTCGCTCCTTTCTTCAGTTATTCTCCTTTGAAAATATTTACAAACACGCTTTGCAGTTCCAGTGACACATACCAGGAGGCCCAAAATCGACCTTGACCTTTCTCCTCCCAGCACCTACCCACATACCAAATATCATTTCAATCCATCCACACGTTCTTCAGTTATGCTGATTTTAAGCTTCCGGTGACACATACATACAAACACGGTGACACAAACATACACACACGCGCACACACACACAAACACAATAACTTCGCATGATTTGAACTTCAGTGTGTACATCTCCATCCAACCTACCAGCGTACCAAATAACATGAAAATCTGTTGTTCCTCTCTTCAGTTAAACCCCTTTAGAACATTTTTACAAATAGGCCATTGCAGTTCCAGGGACACAAACCAGGGGGCCCAAAATCGACATTGACCATTCTCCTCCCAGCGCATACCCACATACCAAATATCATTACAATCCATCTACACGTTCTACAGTTATGCTGACTTTAAGCATACGACGACACCCATGCAAACGATTTACCTCCTTACTTATGCAAATTCGGTCTCATCTGCATAGTTTGCACTTGAGTGTGTACAACTTGGTCTAACCTACCTGTGTACCAAAGAACATGACGATCTGTCCATCCACTCTTCAGTTCTTCTACATTTAAGATTTTAACAAATACGCCATTGCAGTTCCAGTCACACATGCTAGGAGGCCCAAAATCGACCTTGACCTTCCTCCACCTAACACCCACCCACATACCAAAAATCATTTCAATCCATGTACAGGTTTTACAGTTATGGTGACTTTAAGCGACCGGTGACACAAACATACACACAGACACCAAACGCAAGCAAATCAGTATATCCATGAAAAAGCCTTTTTTCATGGAGATAACAACAATTGTTTCAACAGACTCGTTCACAACTATTATCCAGAACATTGACCACTTAACCTTCTCCTTGCTGCCTAACTCTGTAACCAATATAGAATGGGGCGCCAAACGACTACTTCAGTGTGCTAAAGGTTACAGCACGTAGCTCATGATTTGCATGCAGATAACTCGTCACTTAAAGGAAAGCCTTTATGTGAAACTGTTTTGTCAAATATAAGGCCTTATGTGATAGATTGGCTGCAGTATCATCTGAAGTTTTAAACATCATTGGAGAAAACAATACGGTTCGCTTACCACATGCTTTCACGAGTTGCTCCTCCTTGAAGCTGTACAGGAGGTTCTCCCATCCGGCAGGGTTAAAACAGATGGGGGGAAATCCTGAAAACATGGAGAATGCCAAACAGTCACTGTCACGTCCGTTAACAGTTTCATCAGGTTAGTGAATCAAAAGAGGGAAAAGAACTAATTTCAATGCCACAATATGTGCAATTACTCTTCAATCTAATGTTTATGTCTTTAAAGTGCATGTACTTAATAGACGTGTTTCACATTCATCATATATGATTTGCATGGTCTGCAAGTGCTTCCCTAAGAACCTTTAGTAAATAAAGAAAATGGACATAAATAAAACAAGTCTATCTAGCCGTTCTCGAGTTATAGTGGTAACCAACAGACAGACTGATAGACCAACGCTGTCAAAAATATGACATTCTTGACAAAGGTAATTGATAAAATGTCGATAAAGACAAGCTTAAGAAATGGAAGACTTCAATACGACTACCGATATGCAGGACTTACCCCCTTTGCCGTAGCCGCAGTGCTCCACGAATAGCTCCATGTGCATCTTCAGAAAGTCGTCGTCCGAGCAGAGACCTGCAACGGTTCAGAACTTAGAACTTTGCAGGACATTGAAAACTTTAAGAAACAGCTAAGTCTTAAGTGATTGTGTGGGTCAGTGTAATAGAAAAAGGTAAGAACACGTAGAATATCAAGATATGCGGTATATCAGAAATCCATTTAGATGATAGGTTACATGGTGTGATATTCTATTATACAACCCACATGACTCAGGTTCTATGAGTGACTGTCGAGAATTCTTCTTCGGGGCAATTTTGGGTAACTTGTAAAAAGTTTGAATTACTTTTGCATTATCAAACCCTTCCCCCCCCCCTTTTTTTTTAGCCTGTCTTGTTTTTGGAGCTTTTTGCACATATTACAGATGCGAGGATACTGATGATGTGTTAAAGGATCTAATTTTACCCGAAGAAAAATCATGAGAAAAAGTTACTGACCACAGGTCTTGATGGTCCTCTCTTGGTTCTCTTCTTCCTGCAGTAGTGCGTCCCACACCAGAGGGTTGTCGCAGTCGACTGTTTACACATTGAGAAGGAAGACTGTAGTTATACGAGATAGTCGTACATGTGTGTAAAGATAACGTTTGCAACCTTCCATAGTTACCCATATCTCATAATGGTCTGATTAAACGATGATACAGTAGTGCTATTAAACTCAAAATTAAGCATGGTTTAAAACAACATTACTCACTCACTGTCTAGTAGGCAACGGTTTGGGGAGATGGTAGCCCCATCAATTTGCGGAGGTAAAAGGAAAGTATAAGAGCGTAAACAAAAGTAAATCTACTTACTGTAGCCAGACCCTCTGTTCTTTACGAGTTGCTCCGCCAGGTCCTTCAACCCGTTGTCATCCTTCACATCTTCCACAGCTCCACGGCTACTGCGAACTGTATAGAATCGAGTGGGAGGGGTGCCGATAAGAAATAATCACAGCGACAACGCGATCTGAGGTTATTGAATTACAGATGTCTACATTAGATTTTTAGGTTGCTGAAGCAGAACCTGGTCAGGTGGGTGGATAATTTTCTAGAGGAGTTAACGTTACGAGTAGCCGACCGTAGGATTACAAATTAGCACCCCAAGATCTGATCTTTGTTTATCTAATTGCTTTCATGCATAACTTAATGGTCGGCAAGTTAATTTAGCAAACTATTTACCCTAATTCGCAATCTGACATCCAGCCTTCCGTGGTTCTGCCGGGCTCTCTACGGTGCAGAAGGGACTATCTGCTACTGGTGTAATATTTGGCACGAGGTATGTACGTAAAAGTTGTACGCAAGTAAAATCCTACTGCCGGGTGCAAAAAATGCTGGCAGAAGGCCCCTCAGTCTGTCCCGAAGAGAGCCCGGCCAATCCACGGAAGACTGGATGCCAGGATATCTATTCGGCCATTTTCCACCAGGAAATCAAGGAGAGTGGTGGAACCGTGGAGACTAGTATTGCAGGGTTATTGACCTGCAAGGTATTTTCTCGATCCGCCGCCCACATCTAACTCATCAAGACTAACAATTTCTTGTGTCGTTGTAATCTTTTTGCCATCAGTCATGCAAGTAGTCCAGATTGTACTTGACAAAGAACCAAGCAACTAAATGGCAAGCCTTGTTGCGTGACACTTCTAAATCCAGATACGTTTGGCTAGGCAAGATAATGGTGTCTGAACAAAACGACAATGCTACATACATGTCCAGGCATACTTTGTTTTGTTAGTAAGGTTATGTAAATAACGGAGTTATCTTGATACTGTCTGTTTTGGAGGCAGCACCTTGCGAATCACTTGAGACATATAGTCATGCTGAGCTTGGATATCTTGCTTTTAACCTATAGTTCTTGAGTGTTTAAGATGTTTCGATCATGAACAGAGTTACAAGCTAAATGGTAATTGAACTGGGCACGTGTGACCTTGCTGGGAACCAGGTCGGCTCCTGGCGTCATTCATCCCACTTTCCCACGATCTTTTAGAGTCTTCTTAAAGTCAATACAGAACTTGTGTCTTATAGAATAACCTTAGGTTGACTAGAAGTGCTCTTTTTTTGCGTCAAAGTCTTATCAGAACCTGTCACGTATACATGTGAATTTACATAATTTAAGACACACCCAATTAGCAATTTGGTCAAGTAATACCAAATACTATCTTTAAGTCAGTTGCTGTTTTATAATAACTTGGAATCATTACAGATTTTCAAGACTATTGATTCAAGTCTATGTAACTCAAACATCAGCAAAGAGTTTCTAAAAACAGTCTACGAAAATCAAATGTCTTCATGAGCACCCCCTCCCCACAATTAGCATATGCAACAGAGCGTATCGGATACTTACGTGACTTGGGTGTTACCGTGTACGCCTCAAGTAGCAGCAAGGCAAGGATCAGTGCTGCTTTGTTCATACTGATCGACCTCCTTGGAAGTTTGGAAAGGAAAGTTACACGTCCACAGGCAGAATTCGTCAGGAACGGTCTGTTGTCAAACCGTTTCGTGTGACGATTCAGAACTGAACCCCTGCTGTATTGAAGCTCGTTCGAAGTTGTCCGTCCGGTTTTTTTAATGGGTATCTTACCTCTGCCAGATTTGTCAAGTATGCGCTGCTTTAATGGGCGGCTTTTTAGAATCAGTCTGTCGGAAATAAGCCTCATGACTTGTATCTTCACACTTAAGTTTTGGTTGAGTTCTCACTGAAGATGACTCTATTAGTATACTTAGGAATAACTAAAAAAAGAAAGTCTGAAATATATTGTTATTCATTAACTTCAAAATGTACATTTGACATTACCATGACTAACTCAAAAGTCAGGAATAAAGTAATCGTATAACAGTAATGCTTATAAGCGTCACTTACGAAGAGGTCTCTAGCAGTTTAGTTTCAGTTATTGGTCACTGATCGACAAAAAGAGGTCGATAATTAGAAAAAATAGACGGTCTGAAGAATTGTGAAGTGGTCCGTAGTAGCAACGACTTAGAGATTTAACGACTTAGCAGAGTCACTGCTCACCGAGTCACGTGTCCTATCTGCATAACCTGACGTCACAGAAGGAAGTGGATTGCTCATTCCTTGACAAAGACTGCAGCTGATCAGTTTAAAATTTGGGTAAATCTAATTTTTGTGTTGGCAATTACAGTTCAACTTTGATTCAGACTGACTTCTACAAACACAGATAAACTTCCAAGTGACTTAGAGATTTGTCATATTTCGTGTTTTGTTTCCTGGGTAACTGGTCTTTTGGGGCTGTTTTTTCCGTGCCCTGCAGGCACGACAGACTTCGCTAGTGGTCAGTACTGTACGTACGCCACAGACAAACACGGGACTCAAATGGCAAAACAAACGCCACACGTTCTTTGTAAGACTTTATTTCCGTTGACGTACGTGTCTTTTCCAATATCTTAACAGAAGGCTTAAAGGCAAGCAATGTTCACAGGCGTATGGATTCTGCCAGACCTGGGCAAGTTACATGCCTTTTGCACTGGAGGCTTTGACCACGCCGAGCGACCAAAGGTAAAGGTAGTCCCATAGACTTTTTGAGACCGTTGGGGCATTCAGTTGTTATCAACTGCGCCTAGGGCACGGTATTGGAAGGTGGAGCTCATCCCTCCCTTTCCATCGCCTCTCACATCCCCCGCCTAAGTCCATTATTAAACCTGGGTCGTCGTGTAAAGGGCTTTTCCTAAGGGCACGTCAGGGGTTCGAGCCCAGGATCTCTGGGTTCTGGACCGAACACTTTACGCCACCATGTGTCTTTGCCAATGTCTAAAACAACGCGTCTGAAGGCAAGTATCACCTAGACATGTCGTTCCACATTTCCACTAGAGGGAGCATTACTGAGACCAAAGGTTTGACTTCTCGCTCAACAAATTCTGTAGATGAAGAACGAATTGTTTTGCATTTTGTGTGTTTTGTTGGCATTTAAATCATACTTTTTAGATCGTGCATCATATTCCAAATGAGAAATCATGGGTTACACAAATCCACTTTTGGTCGCTGTCTAGTGGAAAGGGGACATATAAGAGAACTACCAAAACTGCTTTAACATCGCATATGATAGACGAGCAAACTTCTAGCTAATTATACCAGGCTAGGGTTCACATATTCAGTCTTAAGTACAGCGAGTCATCGATACGTGTGGTGGATTCTTTGATGTTTATTACGTTACCACCGAAGGACGAAACTCCACGTTAGCGAGAAGGAACAGAGCACCACGTACTGTCTTATACAAACAGTGACTTTAATCACGGTTCACCGAACATACACTGATGCATTTTACATCACATTGCGTAAGAGCGCCATATGGCAGTGGCGTGACTACATAGATGTACCGATGGTCGTCATCTGCAATTGCAACTGCATGGATGATACAAAATTCTGTGATCAACCGGAAAAAAGATGTACATATTGAAAACAATTTTGTAATAGGGTTTTAAACAGCTCTTTACAAGAATGAAGTAGTTTTGCTTTATGTGGAATCATCTCTATGTTACCAAAAAGGAATAAGTATATATTTGCTAGTGGCTCTTATCATTGTCTTGTGCAAACAGCTCTCGGTACACACGGCCAAGTTAGTGCGCATTGTTCTGATAAATTGATGATGTTGTTACACATAGAGTCATCTTGCCAATCATTTATTCTATGACATGATTCAATGCAGATGGCTCTGTGACGTGATGTCGTCCATGCGGAGCAGACAGACAGAGGAACAATATTACACATCTCCCCGTGCTTTAACTCCAGTTGCTTGTAATTAGAGGGAAGATAACACAATGTGATTTTCCAAACCAGAATCATTCTGATATTTGTAAACATATCTCGTATGCAGTATCAATGGCTAATATGAATAGTGGTCCTTACAAAAGTTGTGAAGACATCATTCTTTAAGACATCATAACCTAATCGTACAAACCAGTGGACTGGAAGGCCAAGATCTATTCTTGTTGTATACAAATGTTAAAACTCAGTTCATAAACGATTTGACGACAATATAGCATGAAGGCCACATTAACATGTCATTGTAACAGCTCCTATCTACAAAGAAAGCAATTCGAATGAATGATGCCTCTTCATTGTCAACAAAAAGGAAGATACAGTGCGTGGAGGAAATCACAGATACATCGTAGCAAAAAGCCCCATTGCTAAGATCAGCCAGGCGATACAGTACGAATAAGCCTTGCAACAGTGAAGCCAGCACCATTTAGAAGTACCCTAACCACCTTAACTTGTCATTAATTACTTTATCTTGATCGTAACATATCATAAAAGTAACTGTTAAACAAGTTGTAAGTATTGTTAAGCATTGGAAAAAAGATAAACCATATCCAAAATAGTTGACACCCAAATGTGTTTTAGTTTACATCAAACGTGGGATGTTGTCTGTTAACGTAAAGAAAGAGGAAACAAGTTACCTTCAAAGACTAAATCTAGGTTCACATTTTCACGAAGAGACCTGGATTTCTAATCTATGATATCTAGAAGCTACAGTGGAAGCATTTTTAAAGAAAAACATAACAAAAACAACTCACAAACAAAATGATTTATCAATTTCTGACTGCATTAGAAAAATAAGTGGCGTGGTGGCTTTCTAACTATTCCCTTATTCCCCCTGGTAGTCTACCCTTCCCAAGATGTTTTAATATTTTTTACCAAAAATTTTTGACAAAAATCCTCCAATGCCGCCTTTACCCCCGCCTCCCATTGCCCCCGCCAAGTCCGGACCGCCTAGTTGCGTCGCGAGGCCTGCTAGTAGAGCGGGGTTGAATCCGCCGCTGCTGCCGCCGCCGCCGCTGTCTCCGCCGCCTCCCCCGCCCAACATCCCGCTCATCCCGCCGAGGTTCTTCAGCATGCCGGTGTTCAGCCCCGGAATCCCTCCTGCTCCTCCTCCGGACCCTCCCTTCCCTCCGTTGGACTTCACCAGCATCTTGAGCAGACCGCCGAGCGGGCCCAGCTTCTTCATGATGCCCATCTTCTCCAGAACCTGGAGGTTCTTGGGCGTGGCCAGCGACATGAGCTTACCCATGATTCCGTGGGGATCGTCGTCCTCATCGTCATCGTCGTCTTTCGCTAAATACAGATACCCGCCAAGGCAATTAGTACAGCTAATCTCAATTCACACATTAACAATATCAACTAAAACTTATTCTAACTTAAAGCTTTTTAAAAATTATTAGTTTTTTTTCTGAACATACCATACTCAGTGGTTGAACTACGCGTCAAACAAATATTTCATAAGGAGTGGTCTTATTTTGCTATATCCGGTGAAACACATGGATATCCTTCATATCTTAGATTCTATGTCATTGACAACAAAAAATGTCCGTAAGGCAGAAATGCATGAAATTCATGATGAAGAGTGTTGCAAAACAGCTCATATAGAACACAAGGAAGACATTTCTTAGAATGCAATGCAATGTCGATACTCATTGTTGATAGACTCTACCAGTCTCCACGGGTCGCTCGGAAAATAGTAGAAATTGGCCAAATAGAATCAAATGTTTGAAGGGAGTCGGCTACGGAGAGAGGGTCAAATTTCGACCCGTAGTGACTGGTAGAGTCTGCATTGTTGATAACGAAAGACACGTTTGCAAATTTGCATGATAATAAGGAGACAACACTCACGTGGTTTTCCTTCTTCTTCTCTCTTCTTTTGTCTCTCTTGTTTCCTCTTCTCGTAGTCTTCATCTTTCACTATAAGGAGGATAAAATTCACATAAGTTATATAGAATCGTTCACTTTGTTACGTTTATGCCAGTGTGCATTGACTGTGAAAGTCAGTGCTGTCAACAAGCATCCATAGAAAAATATAACATATGATAGTTTTCCAAACATGTTCTTGTGTACGATTCTTTATCCGTGACCGCAAGAAAATCGAAGTTGAGATCGCATGCTAAATTGCAAGACGTTACGATGTAGTGTTAGACCGTTAGCGACCCGACATGTACTGCTCTAATTTGAAAGACTTCGAGGTGAGAAAATTTGACACGCTTAATTGAACGGGATAATTTGTATCTGTCGCGACCTGGGGTCGAATGTCACGGAGTCAAAACAGAGAGTTTTGTCACGTTTCTTTTAACACTAAAAGTGAAATGCATCACTTATGATGATAATATTGAGAATGGTAAATTCTGCAGTAACTTATTATTGTTAATCGACTATTCACATTACACCATACATTCCATTGCTTCAACCTTTTCTGTCTCTGAGACTATCGGGCTTGCAAATAAAAAGACAACTGATAGAATTGTGCACAATTGTACTTTACATTGTTGGCCGCAAGATTTTTAAAAAGGCAAATATATATATATTCCCATGGCCTTTTTGTTGGGTTATTATCCTTAGTGTCTAGGGCCATAGGGCACGGTAGTAAAAAAGGCGGAGCCCAACCCTCTCCTGTGATCACATTTTATCTCCTCAACCGAAGTCAGGTACCCATTTTACACCTGGGTATAGTGAGGTAGGTGGATTTCCCAAGGATACAATGTCTATCCAGAAATGGCAGGAATCGATCTCGTGAACTCTAGCCTTGCCATGCACTCGTCCATTTGAGGTCACACAAATATGACGTAGCCACATTTTCTTATACAGAACATGCACCTAGAGGGTTTTTTTTTAAAGTCGGATGAAAATCGTTGGACCGTAAAAGCTGTGCTGCTGGCATGTTCAGTCGTCCACGTAACATCTAGTTCCGAATCCCCGAATTCTTCCTTTTACAGCGCACAGAGGCACCAACGCGTATGAATAATTTAAACACCGTAATTTTGGTGTCAAGCGTGACACGACAGTCACGTACATGCAATTTTACAACACGCTATGTTTGCAGCAACCACTGCAATCACAGTATCACGTACAATTTTATGATTGCAAAAATAGGTAAATATATGAAATATTGCTTCGTTCTTAGAAAAAAGATGCTGAAACAAACGATTAGTCCGATCTATTTGTAACAAAATACCACAAATTTACTTATGGTGGCCTTGACGGTTGAATAAGTAGAATATTATGATTCATTTTGGTATTTCTATTTTGTAATTTGTAATTAGCGGCCCGCCGTAGGAGAAGTGCTGCACCTTTTGCTGCGTCATTAAAGGTTTCAATTGAATTAAGATGAGTACATCTAATTGTGGTATAAAGAAGTCAAAATACGCTTAGTCATTGAACTTGAGGGCAAAACAATTTTGGACAGGATGCTGCAATTGTGTGATGTTTCATTCCTATGCATTGCCAGAGATCGAAAAGACTTAATAATAAAGAGATAGGACAAATGAAAGATCATAGTGAAGGTACATATGGAAGTTTTATGGACTTTTTCAACTTGTGCCCTCTCCATAGCTGATATTGTCATCATGTGTAGTTTGTAGTTTTGGCACCGCATTCTGTATTGGTTACAGAGTTAGGCAGCTGGGAGAAGGTGAACTAGTGAGTCATCATCTCAGCGAAAGAAACAACTCTGCCTGGCTACGGGCCACCGAGCTGAAGTTAGCAGCCAGTTTAGCAGCCGGTTTTAGCAGCCGGTTTAGCAGCCGATTTCTGACTATCAGAAAGCTAGCAGCCGATTCGGATACATCTGTTTCTACTTTCTTTTACTGATTTCGTACAATTGCACTGATTTCTCAAAGTGAGTGTGTACGATCTAAATGCATTTTCATCAAGCTACGACTAGGGCTTGTTCCCTTGATTGCATGATTCTTAATGAAGACAAAAAGTCTGAAATAAGAAAAATAATAACAATAGCGACACCTATCAAACAAAATTCGAAGTGCACTAGACTTAAAATAAGCAGTTAAGTGTATTGAAGAGCTAGTTGCTACTCATCCAAATTCCCCATGCACTTTGAATATTGTTTATAACGCAGTGGAATTCAGGGTATCCACGTCAAGTCTTAAATTTTACGGGACGGATCTAATTAAGGAGCTACGGCGGGCCTAATCATGTGTAGTCAGGAAACTGGCTACGCTTCTAATCGCATTGTAGAGCTAGTCTAAATGTGTCCCGTTAATTCTAAAAATTGGTTATGATATATTGAGATCAAGGGTATCCACGACAAGTATCAAATTTTACGGGACGGATTTAATTAACGAGCTACGGCGGGCCTAATTGATCATTAATTGTCAGGAAACCGGCTACAAAATCGGCTGCTAAACGTATGTAATAGATAGCTGCTATTTATCTAAATATGTCCCGTTCCTTTCAAACATTGAATATGATACATTTGGATCCAGGGTATCCACGACAAGTTTCAAATTTTACGGGACGTATTTGATTAACGAGCTACGGCGGGCCTAATTGATCATTACTTGTCAGGAAATCGGCTATAAAATCGGCTGCCAGATGCATTGTAGAGCTAGCTGCTATTCATCTTAATGTGTCCTGTTCATTCTAAACATTGATTCTGATACATTGAGATCAAGGATATCCCCGACAAGTTTCAAATTTTACGGGACGGATCTAATTAACGTGCTACGGCGGGCCTAATTGATCATTACTTGTCAGGAAACCGGCTACAAAATCGGCTGCTAAACGTATGTAAGAGCTAGCTGCTATTTATCTAAATATGTCCCGTTCCTTTCAAAAATTGAATATGATACATTGGGATCCAGGGTGTCCACGACAAGTTTCAAATTTTACGGGACGGATTTAATTAACGAGCTACGGCGGGCCTAATTGATCATGTGTAGTCAGGAAATCGGCTATAAAATCGACTGCCAGATGCATTGTAGAGCTAGCTGCTATTTATCTAAATATGTCCCGTTAACTCTAAACATTGATTATGATACATTGGAATCAAGGGTATCCAAGACAAGTTTCAAATTTTACGGGACGGATTTAATTAACGAGCTATGGCGGGCCTAATTGATCATTAATTGTCAGGAATGGGCTACAAAATCGGCTGCTAAACGTATGAAAAAGCTAGCTGCTATTTATCTAAATATGTCCCGTTCCTTTCAAACATTGAATATGATACATTGGGATCCAGGGTATCCACGACAAGTTTCAAATTTTACGGGACGGATTTCATTAACGAGCTACGGCGGGCCTAATTGCATATTGATCATGTGTAGTCAGGAAATCGGTAATAAAATCGGCTGCCAGATGCATTGTAGAGATACCTACTGTTTATCTAAATGTGTCCCGTTAATTCTAAACATTGAATCTGATACATTGGAGTACTGGGTATCCAAGACAAGTTTCAAATTTTACGAGACGGATCTAATTAACGTGCTACGGCGGGCCTAATTGATCATTACTTGTCATGAAACCGGCTACAAAATCGGCTGCTAAACTTATGTAAGAGCTAGCTGCTATTTATCTAAATATGTCCCGTTCATTTCAAACATTGAATATGATACATTGGAATCCAGGGTATCCAAGACAAGTTTTAAATATTACGGGACGGATTTCATTAACGAGCTACGGCGGGCCTAATTGATCATTAGTTGTCAGAAAAGCGACTACAAAATCGGCTGCTAAAAGTATGTAAGAGCTAGCTGCTATTCATCTAGATGTGTCCCGTTCATTTCAAACATTGAATATGATACATTGGAGTACTGGATATCCACATCAAGTTTCAAATTTTACGGGACGGATTTAATTAACGAACTACGGTGGGCCTAATTGATCATGTGTAGTCAGGAAATCGGCTATAAAATCGGCTGCCAGATGCATTGTAGAGCTAGTTGCTATTTATCTAAATATGTCCCGTTCATTCTAAACATTGATTGTGATACATTGGGATCAAGGGTATCCCCGACTAATTTCAAATTTTACGGGACGGATTTAATTAACGAGCTACGGCGGGCCTAATTGATCATGTGTAGTCAGGAAATCGGTAATAACATCGGCTGCCAGATGCATTGTAGAGATACCTACTGTTTATCTAAATGTGTCTCGTTAATTCTAAACATTGATTCTGACACATTGGAGTACTGGGTATCCAAGACAAGTTTCAAATTTTACGGGACGGATCTAATTAACGAGCTACGGCGGGCCTAATTGATCATGTGTAGTCAGGAAATCGGCTATAAAATCGGCTGCCAGATTCATTGTAGAGCTAGCTGCTATTTATCTAAATGTGTCCCGTTCATTTCAAACATTGAATATGATACATTGGGATCTCGGGTATCCACGAGACGTTTCAAATTTTACGGGACGTATTTAATTAACGAGCTACGGCGGGCCTAATTGATCATGTGTAGTCAGGAAATCGGCTATAAAATCGGCTGCCAGATGCATTGTAGAGCTAGCTGCTATTTATCTAAATATGTCCCGTTAACTCTAAACATTGATTATGATACATTGGAATCCAGGGTATCCACGACAAGTTTCAAATTTTACGGGACGTATTTAATTAACGAGCTACGGCGGGCCTAATTGATCATTACTTGTCAGGAAAACGGCTACAAAATCGGCTGCTAAACGTATGTAAGAGCTAGCTGCTATTTATCTAAATATGTCCCGTTCCTTTCAAACATTGAATATGATACATTGGGATCTAGGGTGTTTACGACAAGTTTCAAATTTTACGGGACGTATTTAAATAACGAGCTACGGCGGGCCTAATTGATCATTACTTGTCAGGAAATCGGTAATATAATCGGCTGCTAAACGTATGTAAGAGCTAGCTGCTATTTATCTAAATATGTCCCGTTCCTTTCAAACATTGAATATGATACATTGGGATCTAGGGTATCCACGAAAAGTTTCAAATTTTACGGGACGGATTTCATTAACGAGGTACGGCGGGCCTAATTGATCATGTGTAGTCAGGAAATCGGTTATAAAATCGGCTGCCAGATGCATTGTAGAGCTAGCTGCTATTTATCTCAATGTGTCTCGTTAATTCTAAACATTGATTCTGATACATTGGAGTACTGGGTATCCACGACAAGTTTCAAATTTTACGGGACGTATTTAATTAACGAGCTACGGCGGGCCTAATTGATCATTACTTGTCAGGAAAACGGCTACAAAATCGGCTGCTAAACCTATGTAAGAGCTAGCTGCTATTTATCTAAATATGTCCCGTTCCTTTCAAACATTGAATATGATACATTGGAATCCAGGGTATCCACGAAAAGTTTCACATTTTACGGGACGGATTTAATTAACGAGCTACGGCGGGCCTAATTGATCATGTGTAGTCAGGAAATCGGCTATAAAATCGGCTGCCAGATGCATTGTAGAGCTAGCTGCTATTTATCTAAATATGTCCCGTTAACTCTAAACATTGATTATGATACATTGGAATCCAGGGTATCCACGACAAGTTTCAAATTTTACGGGACGTATTTAATTAACGAGCTACGGCGGGCCTAATTGATCATTACTTGTCAGGAAAACGGCTACAAAATCGGCTGCTAAACGTATGTAAGAGCTAGCTGCTATTTATCTAAATATGTCCCGTTCCTTTCTAACATTGAATATGATACATTGGGATCTAGGGTGTTTACGACAAGTTTCAAATTTTACGGGACGTATTTAATTAACGAGCTACGGCGGGCCTAATTGATTTTGTGTAGTCAGGAAATCGGTAATATAATCGGCTGCCAGATGCATTGTAGAGATACCTACTGTTTATCTAAATGTGTCCCGTTCATTCTAAACATTGATTCTAATACATTGGAGTACTGGTTATCCAAGACAAGTTTCAAATTTTAGGGACGCATTTGATTAACGAGCTACGGCGGGCCTAATTGATCATTACTTGTCAGGAAACCGGCTACAAAATCGGCTGCTAAACGTATGTAAGAGCTAGCTGCTATTTATCTAAATATGTCCCGTTCCTTTCAAACATTGAATATGATACTTTAGGATCCAGGGTATCCAACACAAGTTTCAAATTTTACGGGACGTATCTAATTAACGAGCTACGGCGGGCCTAATTGATCATGTGTAGTCAGCAAATCGGCAACAAAATCGGCTGCCAGATGCATTGTAGAGCTAGCTGCTATTTATCTAAATGTGTCCCGTTCATTCTAAACATTGATTGTGATACATTGGGATCTAGGGTATCCACGAAAAGTTTCAAATTTTACGGGACTTATTTAATTAACGAGCTACGGCGGGCCTAATTGATCATGTGTAGGCAGGAAATCGGCTATAAAATCGACTGCTAAACGTATGTAAGAGCTAGCTGCTATTTATCTAAATATGTCCCGTTCATTTCAAACATTAAATATGATACATTAGGATCCAGGGTATCCAACACAAGTTTCAAATTTTACGGGACGTATCTAATTAACGTAAAATTTGAAACTTGTCGTGGATACCCTGGATCTCAATGTATCACAATCAATGTTTAGAATGAATGGGACATATTTAGATAGATAGCAGCTAGCTCTACCATGCATCTGGCAGCCGATTTTGTAGCCGATTTCCTGACTACACATGATCAATTAGGCCCGCCGTACCTCGTTAATGAAATCCGTCCCGTAAAATTTGAAACTTGTCGTGGATACCCTAGATCCCAATGTATCATATTCAATGTTTGAAAGGAACGGGACATATTTAGATAAATAGCAGCTAGCTCTTACATACGTTTAGCAGCCGATTTTGTAGCCGTTTTCTCGACAAGTAATGATCAATTAGGCCCGCCGTAGCTCGTTAATTAAATCCGTCCCGTAAAATTTGAAACTTGTCGTGAATACCCTAGATCCCAATGTATCATATTCAATGTGTGAAATGAACGGGACATATTTAGATAAATAGCAGCTAGCTCTTACATACGTTTAGCAGCCGATTTTGTAGCCGGTTTCTCGACAATTAATGATCAATTAGGCCCGCCGTAGCTCGATAATTAAATACGTCCCGTCAAATTTGAAACTTGTCGTGGATACCCTAGATCCCAATGTATCATATTCAATGTTTGAAATGAACGGGACATATTTAGATAAATAGCAGCTAGCTCTTACATACGTTTAGCAGCCGATTTTGTAGCCGGTTTCTCGACAATTAATGATCAATTAGGCCCGCCGTAGCTCGTTAATTAAATCCGTCCCGTAAAATTTGAAACTTGTCGTGAATACCCTAGATCCCAATGTATCATATTCAATGTGTGAAATAAACGGGACTTATTTAGATAAATAGCAGCTAGCTCTTTCATACGTTTAGCAGCCGATTTTGTAGCCGGTTTCTCGACAATTAATGATCAATTAGGCCCGCCGTAGCTCGTTAATTAAATCCGTCCCGTAAAATTTGAAACTTGTCGTGAATACCCTAGATCGCAATGTATCATATTCAATGTGTGAAATGGACGGGACATATTTAGATAAATAGCAGCTAGCTCTTACATACGTTTAGCAGCCAATTTTGTAGCCGGTTTCTCGACAATTAATGATCAATTAGGCCCGCCGTAGCTCGTTAATTAAATCCGTCCCGTCAAATTTAAAACTTGTCGTGGATACCCTAGATCCCAATGTATCATATTTAATGTTTGAAAGGAACGGGATATATTTAGATAAATAGCAGCTAGCTCTTACATACGTTTAGCAGCCGATTTTGTAGCCGGTTTCCTGACAATTAATGATCAATTTGGCCCACCGTACCTCGTTAATGAAATCCGCCCCGTAAAATTGAAAACTTGTCTTGGATACCCTGTATTCCAATGTATCACAATCAATGTTTAGAATGAATGGGAAATATTTAGATAAATAGCAGCTAGCTCTACAATGCATCTGGCAGCCGATTTTATAGCCGATTTCCTGACTACACATGATCAATTAGGCCCGCCGTAGCTCGTTAATTAGATCCGTCCCGTAAAATTTGAAACTTGTCTTGGATAACCAGTACTCCAATGTATCATAATCAATGTTTAGAATTAACGGGACACATTTAGATAAATAGCAGCTAGCTCTACAATGCATCTAGCAGTCGATTTTGTAGCCGATTTCCTGACAACACATGATCAATTAGGCCCGCCGTAGCTCGTTAATTAGATCCGTCCCGTAGACTTTGAAACTTGTCTTGGATACCCTGGATTTCAATGTATCACAATCAATGTTTAGAATGAACGGGACATATTTAGATAAATAGCAGCTAGCTCTACAATGCATCTGGCAGCCGATTTTATAGCCGATTTCCTGACTACACATGATCAATTAGGCCCGCCGTAGCTCGTTAATTAGATCCGTCCCGTAAAATTTGAAACTTGTCTTGGATAACCAGTACTCCAATGTATCATGATCAATGTTTAGAATTAACGGGACACATTTAGATAAATAGCAGCTAGCTCTACAATGCATCTAGCAGCCGATTTTGTAGCCGATTTCCTGACTACACATGATCAATTAGGCCCGCCGTAGCTCGTTAATTAGATACGTCCCGTAGACTTTGAAACTTGTCTTGGATACCCTGGATCTCAATGTATCACAATCAATGTTTAGAATGAACGGGACATATTTAGATAGATAGCAGCTAGCTCTACCATGCATCTGGCAGCCGATTTTGTAGCCGATTTCCTGACTACACATGATCAATTAGGCCCGCCGTACCTCGTTAATGAAATCCGTCCCGTAAAATTTGAAACTTTTCGTGGATACCCTAGATCCCAATGTATCATATTCAATGTTTGAAAGGAACGGGACATATTTAGATAAATAGCAGCTAGCTCTTACATACGTTAAGCAGCCGATTTTGTAGCCGTTTTCTAGTTCTCGACAAGTAATGATCAATTAGGCCCGCCGTAGCTCGTTAATTAGATACGTCCCGTAGACTTTGAAACTTGTCGTGGATACCCTTGATCCCAATGTATCACAATCAATGTTTAGAATGAACGGGACACATTTAGATAAATAGCAGCTAGCACTATAATTCATCTAGCAGCCGATTTTGTAGCCGATTTCCTGACTACACATGATCAATTAGGCCCGCCGTAGCTCGTTAATTAAATCCGTCCCGTAAAATTTGAAACTTTTCGTGGATACCCTAGATCCCAATGTATCATAGTCAATGTTTGAAATGAACGGGACATATTTAGATAAATAGCAGCTAGCTCTTACATAAGTTTAGCAGCCGATTTTGTAGCCGGTTTCCTGACAATCAATGATCAATTAGGCCCGCCCTAGCTCGTTAATTAAATACGTCCCGTAAAATTTGAAACTTTTCGTGGATACCCTGGATCCCAATGTATCACAATCAATGTTTAGAATGAACGGGACATATTTAGATAAATAGCAGCTAGCTCTTACATACGTTTAGCAGCCGATTTTGTAGCCGGTTTCTCGACAATTAATGATCAATTTGGCCCGCCGTAGCTCGTTAATTAAATTCGTCCCGTAAAATTTGAAACTTTTTGTGGATTCCCTGGATTCCAATGTATCATATTCAATGCTTGAAAGGAACGGGACAAATTTAGATAAAAAGCAGCTAGCTCTACAATGCGTGTAGCAGCGTAGGCGGTTTCCTTACTACACATGATCAATTAGGCCCGCCGTAGCTCGTTTATTAAATCCGTCCCGTAAAATTTGAAACTTGTCGTGGATACCCTGGATCCTAATGTATCATAATTTATGTTTGAAATGAACGGGACACATTTAGATAAATAGCAGCTAGCTCTACAATGCATCTGGCAGCCGATTTTATAGCCGATTTCCTGACTACACATGATCAATTAGGCCCGCCGTAACTCGTTAATTAAAGCCGTCCCGTAAAATTTGAAACTTTTCGTGGATACCCTAGATCCCAATTTATTATATTCAATGTTTGAAATGAACAGGACATATTTAGATAAATAGCAGCTAGCTCTTACATACGTTTAGCAGCCGATTTTGTAGCCGTTTTCCTGACAAGTAATGATCAATTAGGCCCGCCGTAGCACGTTAATTAGATCCGTCCCGTAAAATTTGAAACTTGTCTTGGATAACCAGTACTCCAATATCTCATAATCAATGTTTAGAATTAACGGGACACATTTAGATCAATAGCAGCTAGCTCTACAATGCATCTAGCAGCCGATTTTGTAGCCGATTTCCTGACTACACATGATCAATTCGGCCGGCCGTAGCTCGTTAATTAAATACGTCCCGTAGACCTTGAAACTTGTCGTGGATACCCTAGATTGCAATGTATCACATTCAATGTGTGAAATGAACGGGACATATTTAGATAAATAGCAGCTAGCTCTTACATACGTTTAGCAGCCAATTTTGTAGCCGGTTTCTCGACAATTAATGATCAATTAGGCCCGCCGTAGCTCGTTAATTAAATCCGTCCCGTCAAATTTAAAACTTGTCGTGGATACCCTAGATCTCAATGTATCATACTCAATGTTTGAAAGGAACGGGACATATTTAGATAAATAGCAGCTAGCTCTTACATACGTTTAGCAGCCGATTTTGTAGCCGGTTTCCTGACAATTAATGATCAATTAGGCCCGCCGTAGCTCGTTAATTAGATCGGTCCCGTAAAATTTGAAACTTGTCTTGGATACCCAGTACTCCATGATCCAATGTATCATAATCAATGTTTAGAGTTAACGGGACATATTTAGATAAATAGCAGCTAGCTCTACAATGCATCTGGCAGTCGATTTTGTAGCCGATTTCCTGACTACACATGATCAATTAGGCCCGCCGGAGCTCGTTAATTAAATCCGCCCCGTAAAATTTGAAACTTGTCTTGGATACCCTGGATCCCAATGTGTCATATTCAATGTTTGAAATGGACGGGACATATTTAGATAAAAGCAGCTAGCTCTAAAATGCATCTGGCAGCCAATTTTATAGCCGGTTTCCTGACAATTAATGATCAATTAGGCCCGCCGTAGCTCGTTAATTAAAGCCGTCCCGTAAAATTTGAAACCTGTCGTGGATACCCTGGATCCCAATGTATCATATTCAATGTTTGAAAGGAACGGGACACATTTAGATAAAAAGCGGCTAGCTCTACAAGCGTTTAGCAGCTTAGCCGATTTCCTGACTACACATGATCAATTAGGCCCGCCGTAGCTCGTTGATGAAATCCGTCCCGTTTAATTGGAACTTTTCGTGGATACCCTTGATCCCAATGTATCATAATCAATTTTTAGAATTAACGTGACACATTTAGATAAAAGGCGGCTAGCTCTACAATGCGTTTAATAGCGTAGCCGGTTTCCTGACTACACATAATTAGGCCCGCCTTGGCTCCTTAATTACATCCGCCCCGTAAAATTTTAAACTTGACGTGGATACCCTGAATTCCAATGCGTTATAAGCAATATTCAAAGTGCATGGGGAATTTGGATGAGTAGCAACTAGCTCTTCAATACGCTTAACTGCTTATTTTAAGTCTAGTGCACTTCGAATTTTGTTTGATAGGTGTCGCTATTGTTATTATTACTCCGGGAAGGAGGTGTGACCTCCTTCTGGGGTATTGGGATTGCTTTTGCTTGCGCGTTCGCAGCTATAACTCACGATCCCGTCGTCGTATCGGTGTGTAACTTGGCATATAGTGTGCCTGGTTCGGCGTGGGGATGCACAATAGCTTTGTTACACCATAACTACTTTAAACGTCAATCCAATATCGTAATTGCACCCCTATAATTAATGCTATGTCCCACTGCCCTGCCATAGGGACCATGTTATAATCCGTTATGCATGACTGGAATACTTCAGGCAGATACGGGGTATAAATCTTCCTTACTTGCTGTGATCGTATAGTCACTGTTACATTGAAAAATAGACAACGTGCATCACCACACGCAACCTAGCAAACGATATACCAAGTTACATACCAATGCGGCAACGGGAATTGTGAGTTTTCGCTGCGAACATGTGCCGAGTGTGCTCCAGTCTGTGTATTAAGTATGCCGTGTCCCTCGCAACTCGCATACAGCATGTGCGCACGGGACGGACGATGTATTTTTACGCACAGTGTGAAAATGGCAAATCTCTGGACCTTCAAACTTACCACACTTGTAGTTTATAATACGGAGGCTGTGACAATGTAAAAAGTTTACACAGGGGATGAAAGATTGGTGAGAAATATCTCTTAGAAAAGTGCGCGCGCCAGTGTCACTTCCGGGTGGTTAGATCCGGTGACCTTTGACCTTCGTGAAATGTTACGATAATATAAATTAGCCTTTTTTATTGCAAATAGCTTGATAGCTATAGATCAGGCTGGCCTGCAATAAATTGTGGAAAGAGGATTTACTGCATATTTGTGATTTCTGATACATCTTAGTTGTAAGGCTGAATGGTTCGTTGATAATTGAAAAGGGGCCATCTAGATCTAACTTTGTGACTTTTCCCGGAATTTCTAGATCCCATCTGTGCCATGCTGTAAAAACATACTTTTCAGCAGGTTGACCACTCCTGTATAAAGATAAACAAACACTTTTTCTTTACTTGCTCTAAAACACTACTTGGACTGAGCAGAGATGCAATTTGTGTGGGTCAATACTTGTACATACTATAAATACTTCACGGAGAATTGTGTCCTACGGACTCTTGTTTTTCTTATTTCAGTCTTTTTTGTCTTAATTAAGAATCATGCAATCAAGAGAACAAGCCCTAGTCGTAGCTTGATGAAAATGCATTTAGATCGTACACACTCACTTTGAGAAATCAGTGCAATTGTACGAAATCAGTAAAAGAAAGTAGAAACAGATGTATCCGAATCGGCTGCTAGCTTTCTTATAGTCAGAAATCGGCTGCTAAACCGGCTGCTAAAACCGGCTGCTAAACTGGCTGCTAACTTCAGCTCGGTCTACGGGCCAGGAGGCTGCCGAGGTCACGTGAGCCCCCTGGCGATGGAAACTGCTGCATGTTCCAAACAAATTGGGCGGGATGTCCGAGTAACTTATGATTGGGCGAGTCTATCTAACTGGTGTTACCATTGTACTGGAAAAAGATAAGAAGAACTTACCTGGTTCCTCTGTTGTTAACACCACGGCAGTAGCGAGGACGGCAGGCGGCGGCAGACGAGGTGAGAAGGAGGGAAGGGAGAGAAAAACACACGGTTAGCACAACTGCCAAACATGTTCGAAACAACATAAACTTGAAAAGAAGACCCTTAGTTTGGGATGTCTCTAAGACCCAAACTCTGTTCACACTGCCCCTAACCTCTCACTGTAGATACATAAGTCTTGCTGTTTATACTGTAGTCGTTTTAACAATAGATTGACTCAAGTAAGAGAACAAGTTTATTTGCTTTACTTCATGATATTGTTTCCGCTCCGGCACTGCGTGTGTCGCCATATATAATACACTGATGTTAACTGTCCATCACAGTTCTACCAATGATAGCATGGCAATAAGTGGCCAATGATAGAGTGGCTGCTTGTCCGTTAAATATTAGCTTTCACATGTCTTTCTTGGCCTTTCTTCGTTTTTACAGAGGTGAGCGAGGCTATAGGATCGGTTTTATAGAAACTGACTGTACATCGAATAGATTAAGCTTCCCGGTAAACCCCATGTTTAGCCCCGGTAAAGATGGCGATCGTCACGCAATTATGCAAATCAGATCGATGCCGTGAAGTCGCCCCACCGAGAATAACATCTCCCTCAGGCACGGTTTTACTGGGCACCTCGCTAATATATTCCTCAACACGCAGACACTGTCTTTACGACACGTTACCACACCTTGGTTTGGTCTTTTCAATATAGGTTTCGAATTAAAATCTCAACTCTCTTGGCATTTGAATTACAACAAATTAACAATACTTCAAGGGTGTTTCCGTTGTTGTTACAAGGTGTCGCATACACTTGCGATGAAAACATGCGAACAAAAGACAACTGTTGGGGCCTATAATAGTGAATAAAAGACCGTGTTAAATTGTCCATATCACCTGAGCAAGGTGAGTCAATCAGTTTCCTTTCGGAAGTATTAAGTGAATGGGGTTGGGTTACTGATTGTCGGGCCCCGGATGGAATATTTCAGATTCATCCACACAAATCTGTGGCTGACTTTGGTTTATAGCAAGTTTATTCTGCTCGTAAGCACCATCTTCGACACCGGCGTCCGTTTCTGTTTTGTTTCCTTTCGATGCAATATAAAATCAATGTTTCGGATATCAACATACAGTGCATGTATCATTCTATTAATTTAAAAGACCCCGTCCTTTTTTACCTCCATGAAAATTGACGTATTTTTTGTGGGGGAGGGTGTTTGTGTGTCTGTGCTTCCAGATATCTGTGTCAACAAAAGCGTTGATGGATTGTGATTTGTTATGAAATTAAGTATCTGGGTAAGTCTTGGGGAGACGAAGGTCAAGATCGGCGCCCTGGCGACTGACCCTTTTACTGCATCAGTTTTTTCCATTTTCTAATCTTTTGTTTTGGACATGCTATGGTCTTGTTTTTGTTGTTGTTGCAAAGCCGTTTATCTAGTGCTAATGCACTCTGACCATGGCATGTTGCACAAGGTTTTTGGCAAACCCAAATTAGCACTGCAAATGTTACTTCCAGCAAGCAGTCAAAATAAATTTGCCCTAGGTCGCGGTTTTACGTCTTGTTTGATTTAACAAGGAGGGAATCGTCATGCGACATTCGTTCTTTTCCTACGTGACCGCCATAATTGTAGACGAATACGCGCTGAATACTATAGCCTGGGCGCCATCCTATCTGAGCCCGGTATACTACATAGGATGGCAACCAGGCTAGATAGTACAATTTGCCCAAGCGGGATCATTCATTTGCTAGAGGAGATAGCTGGTCATATAGTTTCACAAACAAAAATATAATATGAAACACGATAACTCGACAATGCCTTGATGGATTGTCTTCATACTAAGTATGTTGGCAGGTGTTCCTGAGACCTCGAAATGATAAGATTTTTGGGCCCCCTAGTGGCTTGCTATGGTACTGCAGCGGAACTTCCGGGTTTGAAATCTCGTGTTCTGAATATGCTATGGTCCTGATTTGTTAGTATTAGATAGCTCTTGGGAGGGTGAGTAAGTTGTGTAGTTTGTTTAAGGTTTAAATGGATTTAGGTTTAAATGGATTGAATAGATTACATTTATTTTAAAATGATGAATATCTAATAAAGCACCAAACATTAAACACAAGTCGGCAGAGTGATTGACTCTATAGCCTAGCCTGGTATCAAAACCTATCGTAGCTGCCAGGCTATCTATGGTCTCTATCTCATCTGGTAAATCGTTTACCCCGTCTGACAAATTTCTACCACTTTTCAGCGACCAAAAGAGGCTGGTTTGGAGACTACTTTTCAGGTACGTGCCCGACATAACGGCCCGGTGCAGTAGCAGGCCCTGGATACCCCCGGGATCTGTCAGACACCGAGTCAATACTACTGGGAAATCTACTGCGCAGGGCGATGGGTAGAACACTGGCTGTCAGTCCTGATTTATCTCCCAACACGACTGGGTAGAGCGCACGGCATGGGTTTAAACATGCGGGGATCGATTTAGTGCAGTCTCGTCTTGTACTATAGTCCATTTAGTACCAATCTTAATGTGATCATGATCACTGGATTAGAAACTTTGTTTGGCGTTTGGCATTTTAGATTATACATTACTGTGAAACGCATACTCATACTATGTGTACAAATACGTATACCTGGCAGCTTGCAGTATATTGTTGACGATAGTATATTCAAAGAGGCCTATGATATATAAGGATTAGAGCTGTTTACCTTTACAATTTACATGTGCGGCGGTTTAGGTTCAACCCCAGGCCTGAACCTAAATAAGTTTGGTCAATTATATGTAAGTTATACCTAATGTAAGCTGATAGTGACCCTCATATTTCTTCATCTTAGACATCAATGTTATGTAATGATATTTCAAGGGAGTATCTTCCAAAATTGTAGCATCATAGATATTATTCAATATAGTTAGAAAGTCATTAGAATGCAATAGACATGATCGTTTGGAAACGGGCCAAAATGCTGGGATCGTCAACATTTTCGGCGTTCATTTCAGGTTGACAGTTTGTGCTTAGTCATACTCTCAACCGTTTTCTGTTAACACTATTTATGTATCACTCGATACGTGCCTTTGATTGTTGTTTTTACACACCATTCACGGGCCCCTCTTTTCTGCATCCAGCAGTCTTTTGACGTATCAATCATCGTTTTGGCACGTCGGTAAGCTGCCTTTAACCAAACACTCTCCGGGGGTATGTCCATGTTGTTCTTGCACATTTTGAAAAGCTGCCGTGCATGTCATTGCGTGAGGTCTATGTAAATTAGATACAAGAAACGACTATTAATAAAAACCTTTGAGGATCAAACAAATCAGGGCTCTTTAACGAACAATTTTTCGATTATCAAAAATCAAACAATTTCATCAAAGTGGCGCCCACGACGCCGTGACCTCATCGCATTCAAACGGACGAGGTAAAAAATCAGGTCCACTTGACCTGTGACCTTAGTAGGTCTGGGAAGTAAGTCTGTCACCAGGAGGTCGCTATAATTATCGTCTGCTACCATGGCAACGGCTAGCGTGTGTTGCTTAGCTGAAGGCAAGATGACGGTAGGGGGTTGATTCTTTCTAAAGCTGCGCTCAGAGATAACTTTGATGTATAAAATGTCCGTCGCTCTCTGTTCAACGCATTACCATTTGACCTATCTGCAATTAGGCCATACAATCTTTATTGTTTTTGAATTAAAGTTATAAATCCCGCCAAGAAACCTAACGAACTAGTTCTGATATTATCTGCAAGAAAGTGAGTCGACTGTCGATGTGTTTTTCTCCCTTCATAAGGAGTCATTTATCTGGCGGTTGGTTGACCAACTGTCCATCGATGGACTATTCCACACCTCTTTCAGGAATGGGGGCGTCGGGCTGTAATGCTACAGTACAGTATTAAAGTGCTGCTAGTGGTCCTCAAACCACCATGGTCCTTACGGATTTCAATAACTACCCATATACCGAAATTCATACAAATCCATCGAAATGATCTTGAGTTAAAGGTGCGAACACACAACCACAAACAATACCACCGTCGGAGGTGAACCTCCTTCCCGGAGTACTAGTAGTCCAGGAGGAGATTCTCAGAAGAGGCCTAGAAAATGAGAAACGTAGCCCAGCCGGTAGATGACGTACATATCTAGTCCACCATAGAACGGCAGCTTGATGTCTCTCGATCGTTGTTGAGGCGCGGTGTTCTATGGTCCAGGTGGACCATCATAACTATAGACATAGTGCTCTTTTTGCAACTTTATGCAAATTGGACAAATATGCCATAAATTAAAAAATCATGCAGCATAAACTAGTTTTTTCAGGCATCTCCTCCTAGACTAGAGGACTGTACTGTAAGTCACAGTCGACCGTCCCTTGACCTACTGACTAGGTCAATGACCTGTGGTGACCCACCTCCTTTTTCGGCACGTTCCAGTGAATCCTGCAGGACCTTGAGTTTTGCCAGGGCCTCCGCCTCGTCCGGTTTCGGCTTAGCGTCCTTCTTACCTGTCGCACTGCTCATAACTGTGGATGAAGAACACGAAAATCAGATATCTGTTCATTTATTTGCACAATATACAACATAACACGATATGTGACAACATGTGCAGAGGGAGGGAATAACCCAAAGTGGCTTTTTCTATGGCCTCCTCCTTTAAACAGGTTTAACATTTAATAAAACAATAAAGAAGAAATAAGCAATACGTACAGTACATGAAAACGTGATAACTTTACATAAGAATTGTCAAATAATTGTTGATATGAGCTATGATCAGTGGAATAAATGAATGAAAAGGGCTATTGCAGGCGACGAGGATAGCTAATGAAATGATATTATTTACTGACTAGTCAGCTTCGTATACTATGTTATGTTATGTTATGTTATGTTATGTTATGTATGTTATGTTATGTATACCAGTATGTGTGTAGGTATCATCAATAACACTGTAAAACATTGATGGTAGCCTGATAAGTGAGATGATCAAGACAAAAAAACAATACAAATATTTTGCGTTTAAGTGTAAGAAACGATAGTTTTCTCATTGGGTCGATGATATTTGTTGTGATGAAACTTTATGTCTCAATAAACCTTCGGAAAGTTGTCGGTATAGTTATTTCGAATCGCCTGATGTCAGTACTGTTGATTTGTGATTTTGCATTCATGCACGAAGAGAAAGCTGTAATACCAATATAAACATTTATATTCGTTTTACAGTAGCCCTTTCCCTTTCACTTAGGTCGCTTGTAAGGTACAGGGGTTTGTAATCCATGACAAGGCCGTAGGGTCGATGTGTTTCCTTCATTTACTGTTTCTTAAAATCTGATTAGAATTGGACAAGCTGGTACAGGATATTCCCCACCCCCTTCCGAAGATGGAATGTCCCCGAGAGAAACACCAGGAAGCGTTTGAGGGGCCGACACGCCTTATAAGGAAGGCCAAGGTTACTGTACGGGGCGCGGAAGTGGGTCGCCTTTCCGTGCAGGATTCTGATGAATTATTTACAGACCGATGTGGTATCCTGTCAGGTGGCATCACGCCAGCGTTACCTCTCCGTGTCAGACCACGGGGATATCTACTAGCCTCTACCAGACTAACTTGTAACGCCAGCTATAGGGGGGATATTTGCCAGGGGAGTTTGGCCACCAGCAAAGGGTTTCATTTGCATAAACCTGACCTTGGCCTGGTCAAGTTTATGCAAATGAAGTTGTAGGACGTATTTTGCTAGCCTGAGTGTCATCCTGTTTCAGTTCAAGGCTCTACCTTCACCAAACAAGGTGTTTGGTGAAGGTAGAGCCTGGAACTGAAACAGGATGACACTCAGGCTAGAATTTTACGATCCATACCCCCCGTATGAAGGTTTGGTAGAGGCTAGATATCTACTACTAGTATGTAGTCTCTAGTGGCGTTGAATGGCCGAGAGAGCAGACTTGCGGAGCCGAGATCGAGAGGTCATGGGGTTGATTCCCGACGTTCTTGGCTAGACGTTGTGTCTTTTTAGTCATACTTTACACATTTTGCATGATATTCCAATCATGAAGTCAAAGGTTACACAGTTTCACTTTAGGTCGCAGCGCGGTCGCAGTGCAGTCGCCGTCTAGCGGAAAGAGGACCTAATAGTAGTTAGAGACCAGTAACAAGTTTGCCAAATATAAAAACTTGCCAGGAGGGCTCAAAGACCGAAGTAAATCTGTCCTTCTCTGACCGACTAGCCCCTCTGGCAAATAACCCGCCCTATTTGGTAACATTTCCAACTATTTTTCATTCCCCAAAGGAGTCTGATATAAATCGGTATCCTGGACGGGCGCCATCTTGTCTAATATCCAGAACAATCAAAGCGCAGTTTAGCGGAAAGTACTTTTGACCTTTTGAGATAAAGCAAGCCTGTAGGCTGTACCAAAGACCCCGCCTCCCGTCCGGTTCGATTAAGGGCAAACGGACGAAAAGGACCAATTCTAGCTGTTCAGAATACCAGTTTAAATTTCTTTAATACAGTTTAAACCTCTTTAAAAGACAAAGAACACTAAAATAAGTAGTGCATGATTTAGAATTCATAAAGTAGATGTAGTATAGGATGAATTTATAATACCAGTGCCGAACTTGAACTGTTTGTCCTTGACTTGTGGCTCATATTTTTGTCGTTTTGCAGAGTTGTCGTCGGTTGTTATTCAAATATGCACGAAGGAACCGTCAGTTACCTTTCGTATTCTTTTCTACGGCCGTAAAATTACCCTGAGAGTGTGTAAAAATATCGATTCTCTCATTCAATTATTCATGAACTGGGTTGTAATGAGTGCAACGTGTGATTGTCATTTTTTTTTTCTCTTATACCACGAAAAATTATCAAATCGTGAAAATGTTAACAGTTCATTGTATTTTCTTCTCTCGTATTTCACATCCTTTTACAGAAATTTTGGTGCAGATCAAATTTCCAGATTGTTTCTGCTAAAACTCTTATCTACTTATATTTTTTTTTCTGCTCAACGCCCAAAAAATTATCTGCTCCGATAGATGTTTCAAACCCTTTTGGGGCCCTCTAAATGATTAAGATATTGTAACCGAACGCATCTATATCTATGCACGTTTGATAGTTTTAATTTCCATAGTTGCTTATGTGAACCACGTTTATTAGAAATAATCCTCCCAAAACAATAGAGACATGGGGACTTAAAATACATCAAAGGACAAAAGCCTACAAATCGCTAAGAAAATGTCAATTTTTTTTATCACTTCCCACACATTTGATGTGAAGACAACGTAAAGTGTGTTTTTTAAACCTGACGATCATTGGAAGTTCAAATAATTCAGTGGCAACGCAAACAATTGCAAATTAGTAAAGACGACAAAATGCTGAGCGACAGGACAAATTACACACATATCTTGTGGGCCCCGGGTATTGGGGTATGGGTATAGGGGTCCACACATACTAGGTCAACTATTTGCTAATTGAAGTTTTGGGTCAGTGTCAAAGTCGTTTGCGTTGCTGACTTCATTCGCGGATTTCTATCCAACATCCGCGAGACATTGTGTAGCTATTGCCTAACAACTGAAGTGGAAATACTATCCTTTTTGATAGCGTTTACTTCAAATACCGTACCCCACAAAATGACATGTAAACGTAGTTTCTGCAATATCTATCATTTTTCCTCAACTCAAGAATCTGAAAAACTTAGGTTGTCTCTCGCTAAATAGTGACCTTACCTTTGGTTGTTTCTTTATCGTTTCAAAAACACTTGTATCAATTTATTTCCAAGTTCCTCTTTATATTTATTTGCAAAGAAAAACATACTGAAAACTACCCATATAAGCCATATAGCAACAAGACTTGTCTGCCAAATCTCCATATGCGCGATGATGATGATAATAGCACACTGTTGTTGGTTGAATTTGTACGGTAAACCACAAGACGACCGCTAGCTAAAATAAGATAGATAAAGCGCGTTTATAATGTGAAGTTTCGTCAAAACAGGTATCAGGTACGAAGCAGAAAACACTGTCACAAAAATCGTTATATATGTTTTTAAAAAGGGACATGTTTTTTTTATAAGGGGGCAAATTAAATCCGCATATGTTTTGAAAAATAGGGCCGTTTTTTTAAAGGGGGCAAATTAAATCCACATATGTTTTTGAAAATGGCACATGTTTTTTTAAAAAGGGGGCAAATTAAATCCACATATGTTTTGAAAATGGGACATGTTTTTTAAAAAATCAAATCCACATATGTTTTGAAAATAGGACATGGTTTTTTTCTTATGGGTCATATCTTTTTAAAACAATATGCATCTTAAAAATAACCAAAATGAGAATATGAGACGAAAAAAAAAACATACACCATTTTCATTTTGTACCGTGTATAAGTTTATTCCCCAATCCAGGAAACCCACCGGTTTTGCAAAGTGGTGCTTTCAAAAATGGTCTATCGTTTCCGATTTACCCCCCATTTTGATAGTGGTGCTTTCCAGTTACGCCGATTTCAAACTGGTCGATTTCAAACTGGTCGATTTCAAACTGGTCGATTTCAAACTCCAAACGGAAATGACTTAAGGTTCCGGGTCGGAGTTCAATTGTGACCGGGGGGGGGGGGGGGGGGGGGGGGGGGGGTGGGTCATGACCCGGTAATCTGCCGGAAGTGCGTGGTCGTCACCCTGATTTCTGCCCGAGATTGCTGGTGATGGTTTTAGCTGTGTATGAATATTTTGAATCTTCTGAAAAGCCCGTGAGTTGTTAGTATTTTTGGGCGCGGTGCAGTTGGTTCGCTATCGAAGCCTTTTTTTGTATTAGTCCGCGGGAACGGTGATGCGGTTTTTCTCGCCTGATGACCCAAATAGCATCGTTTTTAATGCATTTTCACCGAATTTGCGTCATCGGAGATTGCGAAAAAAGTTATCACATTAGGCGGACTTTCCGTCGTTTCGGTGCTGCATATTGGGAGAAAAGCCTCTTTAAGAGTTGGCGTCGGTGACGTCACGCAGTGACGTCATGGTTCTCGAGGAAAAACAGCAGGGGGTCGCGTTTTTAAGTTCGTAGCTTTTTAACTGAAAACGAAGAATATGTCAAATTTTGGTATAGACTGGTAGACCACGGGTCGCACATTCCGAATCAAACGCGTCCGACATCAAATTCTTCACTACTTCGCCGTGAAGGCCCCTTAAGCAGCACAATGCTCCCCTAAATGTGTAAAAGAATGCATTCTGGCACAGTCCCAAAGCGCAACCTGGAGCATATCATCAGAGCTAGAAGCGGGCAGTTTAAATAAGTGCGTCCGAGATGTGTAGCGCGCCCTAGTAGGCTGTCACTTCACACCATCAAAAGAAGAAAAGATCGCGACGTTAAGGAGCGATGAACCAAAAGTCCAGAAAAACCAAGTTTTCGCCTTAAGAAGGCTTAAAGCACTTAGATTTTAGCTTAATTCACCCATTTAAGTCATCATAAAGGCGGGGCATTGCGAAAAATCATACCGAAGGTCCAAGTTGAGACATGGGCTTCCATCAAATGGACGTAGTCAGTGAATTCCTTTTAAAAACGGTTTTGGCGGCCAGAAATGATTAAAGATGGCCGTATTTGAGGTTTGGGGGGGGGGGGGGGGGGCACATGGGGGAGGGGGGCGCCCAAGCACCTGTCCATGGATATATCGAATTTAAAAGAGAAAAAAGGGCAAACTTCGGGGTTTTTTCAAACAAACTTACAGATTTTGATAAAAGCTTTCGAATGCGTCGAAATAACGTCATCTATGACGTCCTCGACGTAGCCGCTGCCGTCCTTTTAAGGTCTCGGACCGGAGTTTTTTTGCGATTTCGTATGTAGGCCGACACCCTCAGGTCGACGGGCTACAATTCCGCCGAGAAAAAGTAGGACGGAAAATGTAATCACATGGTCGAAAAGCGGTTTTTCTGCTGTTTTCCAATGTATCTATCGGTATTGTCCGTTGTCCCTTTATTTTGGGTAGAAAACCATAGTAAAATGTAAATTTGGCATCCGAGAATTATCATTTTTTTACACTTTTTGATCGAACCTGCTCGGAAAAAACGAGTTTTCCTGGGGTCACGGCATATATGCTGAGAAAGCTTAGTAAATGGTGTCCTCTGAAAAATGAAAAAAAAAAAAAAAAAGTCATGTGATAACTTTTTTCGCAATCTCCGATGACGCAAATTCGGTGAAAATGCATTAAAAACGATTGCTATTTGGGTCATCAGGCGAGAAAACCGCAATCACCGTTCCCGCGGACTAATACAAAAAAGGCTTCGATAGCGAACCAACTGCACCGCGCCCAAAAATACTACAACTCACGGGCTTTTCAGAAGATTCAAAATATTCATACACAGCTAAAAACCATCACCAAGCAATCTCGGGCAGAAAATCAGGGTGACGACCACGCACTTCCGGCAGATTACCGGGTCATGCCCAACACCCCACCCCCCCCCCCCCCCCCCCCCCCCCCCCCCCCCCGGTCACAATTGAACCTCCGACCCGGAACCTTAAGTCATTTCCGTTTGGAGTTTGAAATCGACCAGTTTGAAATCGACCAGTTTGAAATCGACCAGTTTGAAATCGGCGTAACTGGAAAGCACCACTATCAAAATGGGGGGTAAATCGGAAACGATAGACCATTTTGAAAGCACCACTTGCAAACCGGTGGGTTTCCTGGATTGGGGAATAAACTTATACACGGTACAAAATGAAATGGTGTATGTTTTTTTTTTCGTCTCATATTCTCATTTTGGTTATTTTTAAGATGCATATTGTTTTAAAAGATATGACCCATAAGAAAAACCATGTCCTATTTTCAAAACATATGTGGATTTAATTTTTTAAAAACATGTCCCCATTTTCAAAAACATATGTGGATTTAATTTGCCCCCTTTTTAAAAACATGTGCCATTTTCAAAACATATGTGGATTTAATTTGCCCCCTTTAAAAAAAACGGCCCTATTTTCAAAAACATATGTGGATTTAATTTGCCCCCTTATAAAAAAAACATGGCCCTTTTTAAAAACATATATACGATTTTTTGTGACAGTGTTTTCTGCTTCGTAATCAGGTTTCACTTGTAATCTTAAGGCGGCAGATTTATGCTTTTCTGAGCCACAAAAAATACTGACGTCGACATTATTTATTCTTTAACGTACGAACTGTGCAGACGGCCTTCCATATGCTCTTATTTCATGCACCCATGCATGTCGCGAACAGTGAAGATATTTCCAGCCGTTGGACGTTAGCAGGAGTTGTTAACGTACGTGATCAAAATGTATAACCTAAGTCTAACCAAGTCCTTATCTCTTGTAAAAATCGAAATAATAATACAAAAAAATGCCTCTATCTGTTTTATCAATTCATCATTGGACGGATCGATTAAAAGGACAGATATAGAAGAGAGAGAGGACGGAAAGACAAATAAGTTGATAATAGATAGATACAGATACAGACAGATAGAGATTGCTAGCTGAATATTGAATTATTTTTCAAGAAAAAATACATACATACATACATACGAACATACATGCATACATAGATGTTAACGCATGTAGATAGACAAAAACGCATAATGGCGACCCATACTCCAAGGCTTCAAATCAATCAAATTCCAATTCTAAGGTCATTTGTACTCAAAACCGATCGTGCGACGAGTCTATTAAACGTGTTACGTGCAAATTTACGGGAGGCGGAGATCGATCGATTCCAAATTGTAAATCGATCTGCTCGACATGCAAAATCACGACAGGCGCGCGGGCGTGTGTAGCGGACGGTTTCCCGAAAAACACTTACAGAAAACGTGACGTGGAAATTGATGAAGCTCTGGCAGCATTTTATTTGCATGATTCATAAATTAGACTGGAAAAGCATAACATGTCAATACCTACATATATATTCTAGCCATAGAAGTACAACGGCTATGCAAAAATGAAATGGGGGGGGGGGGAAATAAAATGGGGGGGGTCGTCAATGTTTATTTTGGTCGTAATAAACATTGCATACTTTGCAAAATATGTATTCTAAAAACATAGATGCATATGTATAAGTGTATTAAAACATGTGTTGAGAAGTAAGATGTTGTAAATACATGGTGTAGTTAAATGTTACTTGTAGATTGTGAAAAAAGGCAATAAAACGTGAAAAAAATCTTCTTTTGATACAAACAAATTATGATATCTATTTCTATGCCGAAATCCCGCACCCTGTGTTACCAACAACAATCCAATAGCAGCTTGATTCAAAATTAAGATATACGAGCGATACAGAATCTCTAGAACATTGAAAATAAGTATTTTTTGTCGGTGTTTATGCGATACTAATTTGTCCCCCCATCCCAGGATAACCTCTGACCCGTCCCTTATCGATGAACGTGCTGATATCGGTGTTGCGAGGTCAGGACTAGGGGAGATTCGTTACTTATCCCCACGGAAATTGACTGCTGTCCATCCATTGATTATGGCACTAATTATTCACTTCAGTATGTGTATCATTTTGATCTTATATTTTGCCAATAATGTTATTATGATTTTCTAAAAATACCTCAGACCATAGGGAACTCATGTTTTTGAATGTTGATTAACGTTACATGTTTTTGTTGAAAAGACAACTCAAGACATGATGAATCACATTCCGTAGATTCCTTTATAATGATGTTCTCATTTTATGCAATTCCTTGCGGGAGACAACAGCAATCTATTTCCACGTTTTTAATAAATGCTTCAGTCGTTTCCTAATACCAAAATTGTTGGCATTATATTACACAGAAAACAAACATACCGGAAACTGATTGTTGACAATAAAGTGCATACGTTTTTGTGGTAACTTTCCGTACGCGGTATGGCGCAGGTTAACATTATTATTGTATGAGCCAAGCTAAGAAACAACTGGGGAAAATGTCCGGAATGCTAGATGCGTCATTGATAGGTCAAAATCTAATCGATTAAGGGATACAACAAGTAGGAGGGGGTCAAAGATGTCTTCTATTTTTCCCAGCCATTTACAACAATTCTTCAACAGGAAAAGATTGTTGTCTGATCGCGAAGCCCAGGGGAAAACGAGAGAAATGCCTTGGAATGCCATCAGACAACGTATACCATTGTTGGGAATAATCAATGCAGATGAATGTGTGGCAAGAAAACTTGCTTGTGTTTTCTCTTAATTATACGGAGATTCTTCCCATATGAAAACAATTTCCTTGTCAAAATAGGACTATGTTATAGTTGTCACAAGCTGTGCATTTGTAAAACGTCCAACTTGTAGGTCGGATTAAAAACTCCTGTAACATAACATGTGGGCTTCTGTCACACTTGTTACACCACAACAACAGTGGCACCGACAGTTGAAAACCCGGTGTGTCTATAAAAAAAAGGGGGTTTGAAAGAACTGATGTACTAGTAAAAACCAAACAAAAGGACAGGAAAACTCCCAAGATAAGACCATAAACTTGTAACATATGGTTTTTTTGTTTATACCGGTAAGCACACACACAAAAAGACTGATACTTCGGCTATTGATCGAAAAATCATCGAAGATAAGCGATCATGAGCGTCTACTTCCTACTAGTAAGTCCAAGCCACCTTCATAAAGATATCGACAATTGGGAGATATCATTGGAATTGCCCGTATACAACTGGGGCCTTCAACGCAGGCCCCTTTGTCACATATCGTGATTACGGGTTGCATGATTACTTATATCATATGTACTGTTTCCCTGTTGCTATGATGTTTTTGATGGGTTCCAAAACTTTAAAAATGTTCTTGAAAAACGGGAAGCCATCAGAAAAAAATGTAACATAACCAGCAAACAACTGTAATATCATTCTGAACGACAATACGAAAAGTCCTCGTTTGTTGAGGCTTAGTTTTAATATCCCAGCATATTGATGTTGAAAACAAAACACTGTAGCAACCAGAGAATAGTAAAAAAAATAATCAGCAAAACAAAAAAATTGAATAAAAGGTAGTGTCAAAAACGCCATGCGTGGAGCCTACATAGAGAGGCTAAAAATGCATAATCCAGTACCCTGGGGAACGCCCAAAGTAGGTGATTCAACATTTATGTGCGGAAAACGCCCATAGCAGCGCGATCAGGATCAAATCTGTGACCCCGTGCCTCACCCTACAAGTACGGGACAGCGCGTGAACTGCGCCTTTACTTAAATCAAATCCATATGTGAAAGACTGTTTCTTGGACATTATCTAGATTATTTTTCAAACGTTGGAAAACCAGTGCGCGATTTGTAATGTTTTCAAGCGCTGGTGTTAATTCTGGGACGCAGGGAATACAATGTAGATCGTCAGGAATTTCCCCCACACGCCGCGAGACTGCGTCCGTCTAACCTTCAACCTACCACGTAACAGATTCAAGGTGTTGTTTCTTCAGGCACGATTCGGCCGGCGGTTACTAAGTGTTTCACAAAGACTGCGGCGGGGTTATGGCGAGACGTTGCCCCAAAAACAGAATCGTCAGGTACTTAATCTGGTTTTTAAAAGCCGGCTCGAATTCGCGATTATACCCCAGTAGTCTGTAGCGTCACCATCACAATTTTTAATTTCTTGAGAACTCCGAACGCAGCTTCCTGTTTTGACAATGCGAAACTGAAATTCTTGGAACATTCTGACGACGATCTTTCACAAGGCGCGACTCCGACTCAAAACTTTCCCATTTTTGTAGGTTTGGGCCAAGACCCTACCACCACATAAAAATCTAAGAAAATTTCATTTTTTGAACTTGGCCACCTTATGCTTGGTTTTTAACAGACAGCTGCTCTTAATGTGCTTGACATTTTGAAAAATTAAATTTTCAACTTCACAGCTGCGCAATTTTCTAGAGGGCAGGAAGTATTCTGACATTAAGTAGAAAGCATGGAATGCTGAAATATGAAGTACTGGTGATAGACCATTCAGATCGCTATCTACGCTTTTATAGACTAGAGAATTATCCCATAAAAGACTATTGGCAAACCCCGAGTAAAGAAAAGAACAGGGTAATACAGTACTGTCAAAATTTACAAACTTGTAATGCCGTTGGGAATGTTAAAGAATTTTGCGTATCAAAACCTTGAATGCTTTGCTATAGGAATATTGCTACGGTAAATTGATGTAAGTTTCCAAGGCCTTAGTGGGATGTGCTTTTGCTGTTTTTTGTTAGTGGTTCACGCTGCAACAACATAAGTAACGTAACTGAATGTTTGTGATGAGTTCGTGGTTAGAACTCACTGCGAAAACCATGAACATAAAAACCACTGAGAAATTTTCAACATTCACACTACTGTAAAAATATGAATACCTTTTTTTCCCCAAAATCTGTGCAAATTTTTGACGATATACACTTCATTTTCTTTGAGGTACATCCATGATTTTGGTAGGAGAGCCTGAGGAAAAAGCTACATGTTGGTTGGGTCAAAATGATTGTTAATTTCCCTAAGGGACGTATCAAACATGAAAACTAGACCTACAAATGGTGTTCTAAATGTCAAACCATTGACAGAAGTGGTCAGGATATAGGGTAAGTATAAAGGGACTTTTGTTACACCCTGATACCACCGTCATTGACATGTAAGCTGTGTGAGTCTGTACAGTATTACCAGAACAAAAAATTTGGCTTCAAATTGTAAGACGTACTCAAACATTAGTCTACACTCAAAAAACTGACACATGTGAACAAAAAGGATAGCCGATTTTTTTGGACAAATTGTGAGTTAACAGCAAATTTTGCACACATTAGGTAAATCTTAAAATATTTGCTGTGGTTTTATGATTGTATTTTTATTTCCCATTGTTGTCGTTGCGATGGCTAAGACAAATCGAAATTTAAATTTTCACTCTGCTGTGAAATTTAAGATTTGCACAAACATCACTATGTAATAG